>JAPDVU010000009.1:82220242-82820242 GCA_026230045.1 Corynorhinus townsendii
TTTGATAAATCTTGATTAATTGTTTCAATGCTTTGTTATGAAAGGCTTCCTCCATGTTGTGTTACTTAGAAATTTTTACCCAACCCAAGTTGTCAAATGGAGGCAAAAACTCCACATAACATGTGATAATAAGGCTGTTACTGTGAAGGGCTCAGTAATCCTGTATTTATTCACCTGTTCCCCATTACAGAGATCTGTTAAATGAGCACTTTGTCCATCAACACTTGAGTGCTTAAAGCTGAGTAGGCCTCTTTTGTAATTGCTGGCACCAGCAAAAGCCACGTTGCCAGTTCTCCGAATGTGGGAGTGTGGCTGGAACTGCTGGATGCATGCCACAGAGCCCTGCCCCACAGTGCCCTCCATGCTCACCTGTCCAGGACCGGGCTCCCTCACGTCACTCATGGAGGTATACAGTATACATATCTAACTGTGCATGGTTGTTGTTTTTAGAAGTGAGTTTTGGAAAGTAACAAGAGGAAAGGCCAAAGGAAATTCTTTCCTCTGGTGACATTTCTGCCGGCTTACACCTCTGCCAGAGATTTATAGCCGCACAACGCTGCAGAGCTAACCATATGGTCCATTAAAAAGAATTCCAATTTCCGTGCTCCTGCGCCCAGAACCTCAGAGAGGTTTCCTATTTAATAAGGATTTCGATCTTCTGTGGGGGGCACTTAAAACATACCCCAAACCATGTAAGCTAGAGTTATGAAAAGCCATGGAATTTTCCCACTGAGGAGAGGGAAGGAGGGGGGCTGTGCAGCCCTCGGCCCGATGTGCAAGGGGCGGTGGAGGCAGGCGTGCCACTTGAGCATCACTGTCACCTGCTTCTTGCTCTGACCCTGGGATAATTTTTATAGAGTCACAAGTGAGTTGAAGAACTCCAAAGAATTTCACACTTCCCTCCAAGTGGTCTGCCTTCACCTCTGAATCAAGTAGCTCAAAAAAGCATTTGAAATCTTAGATTCGGCGGGCTTAGCAATGTCCAGAAAAAGCCCTGCCAATGCCTCTGTGTCGCCAATATCAAATGGATTTGAGGGTCATCCGCACTGCTAGTTGCTGATGAGCTTTTCGAGCGTGTGACTCAGCAGTTCACCATGCCCTGGGACCACTGATGCCCAGCTGAAATTAACATGGAGACGCACACTCACGGCCCCTACATCCATGCCAATCAATCCAGACCGAGGGCTTATCAGAAGATTGGCATCTTTTTTTTTATTGCCTAACATTTTACATATGCCTTCTTTCCCCCCCCCCCCACTCCCCTGGCCACCACACCCCGCCATTCCCACCCCAGGCAAGCCCCCACCGCCCCAGGGTCTGTGTCCATTCGTTATGCTAGTATGCATGCATACAAATCCTTTGGTTGCTCTCTAACCCCCACCCCCTGCCATTTGTCTCTGGATCTATTCTTGTTCATCAAATTATGTTGATTATTACATCCCACATATGAGTGAGATCATGTGATCTTTCTCTTTCTCTGACTGGCTTATTTTGCTTAACATAATGCTCTCTAGTTCCATCCATGCTGTTGCAAATAGCTAAAGTTCCTTCTTTTTTATAGTGGTATAGTATTCCATTGTGTAGATGTACCACAGGTATTTAACCCACTCATCTGCTGATGGGCACTTAGGCTATTTCCAAATCTTAGCTATTGTAAATTGTGCTGCTATGGACATGGGGGTGCATATATCCTTTCTGATTGGTGTTTCTGATTTCTTGGGATATAGTGCTAGGAGTGGGATCACTGGGTCAAATGGGATTTCGATTTTCAGTTTTTTGAGGAAACTCCATACTCTTCTCCACAGTGGCTGCACCAGTCTGCATTCCCACCAGCAGTGCACAAGGGTTCCTTTTTCTCTGCATCCTCGCCAGCACTTGTTGTTTGTTGATTTGTTGATGATAGCCATTCTGGCAGGTGTGAGATGGTACCTCAGTGTTGTTTTGATTTGCGTCTCTCAGATGATTAGTGACTTTGAGCATGTTTTCCTGTCTCTCGGCCTTCTGTAAGTCCTCTCGAAAAGTGTCTACCTAGGTCCTTTGCCCATTTTTTTGATTGGATTGTTTATCTTCCTTTTGTTAAGTTGTACAAGTTCTCTGTAAATTTTGAAGAATAAACCTTACCTGAAATAGCATTGGCAAATATGAAGATTGGCATCTTACTGTGCCATTTATGAGTTCACAAAGTTGAAGGGGGTTCAGGCAGTCTAACCTGTGATTTATCAGCCCAACTGGGAGCATCATGGGGGTGGGGGTGGGGATCTTGAATGATTATGCCAGGACGAAAGACGTATATAAGTTGGGACTGTCCTTGGGAAATAGGTGTGTGATTACCTGGGTTTAGAAGGCTATTTCTTTCTTTTTCTTTTTTTAACATATTTTATTGAGTTCAGAGGGGAAGGGAGAGGGAGAGAGATAGAAACATCAATGATGAGAGAGAATCATTGATCGGATGTCTCCTGCAAGCCCCACATTGGGGATTGAGCCCGAAACTCAGGCATGCACCCTGACCAGGAATTGAGCTGTGACCCCCTGGTTAAAAGGTTGATGCTCAACCACTGAGCCACACTGGCTGGGCTACTTCTTTATGGCCTCTCCAAATTTGAAAAACAGAAAAAAAAAAAGAGAGGCAGGGCTGAAATGTACAAATACCTCCTCCTCTTACTGTGATATAATCCAAATCGGAAACTGCCAAGGTGGCCAGGCCAGTTTCTTAAGGAAATTTGTTTGGTGTTTCTTTGCCTTCCTTGCTCTCCTGTAGCAGCTCTCAAATGTCCTGGCCTCAGGACCCCTGTACACTCTTAAAATTTCTGTGGACTTCCAGAAAGTTATTATTTATGTGTTATTGTATCTGCTGATAGTTATCTTATTAAAAATTAAAACTTGGAAAATTGTGAAATATTTATTCATTTAACTAACAATATAGTGTGGTGAAGGCCTGGGACCGGGGGGCAGTGCGGACTAGAAGGGGCCAATGGGGACATCTGTAATAGTTGTGTGTGTGTGTGTGTGTGTGTGTGTGCGCGCGCTTTTGTTTTTCTTTTTATAATTTCAAAGCTATTTTTCCACAGTTTTAAAAAAGATTATATTTATATATTTATCTTTATATAATGTAATACTTTTAACAATATATATTTTTAAAAACTAACAATAAACCTAATACATATTAACAAACAACACATTTTTATAAAAAATACTTAAATTTTCCCAAACAAAAAATTTAACAGGAAGAGTAGGATTGTTTGACATTTTTTGCAAATGTCTTTCCAATGTCTGGTTTTGGAAGACAGGTGGAGTCTCCTATCTGCTTTTGCATTCACTCTGTTTCAGTCACAGCTGGAAAATTCCAGGTACATTCAGGAGAGAATGGAAGTGGGTTAAAAAGGCGAATGTCATATAATGAACATGGTTTTGGCCTTGGAACTCCTGACAGGGCCTGGGACCCTTCCCCACTGCACACCTGGGCCACACTTTGAGAACCACTGTGAACATGTTCTCCACACTTTTTAGGAATATTTGGTAACTAAATCCCGCCCTACCCTCAATGAAAGGGAAACTTGTTGTCTTTGGTGCTAATGATTCTGGCACTGAGTTTAAGGCCATCGTAGTCTATCTGAATGAGAAAGGCCAGGTCTGAGAAGAGAACCTGAGATGTGGAGAAGGGCTTCCCCAAGACTAGAGAAGGACTCACCCAGGATAGATTGGAAGAGAGAGGGTGGTCTCAGAAGACCAAGGCCCAGGCCAGTTTTGGGGGCAGCCCATAGGAGGAAGCAAGACCCCAGGAAAAATCTCCATTCCAGGCTCCCAGTGTTCATGGGACTAGAAATGAGGGATGTCCCAGTTGTGAGCTGGGGACATAAAGCCTAAGGACTTCCCATCTCCAAGATCCCTTGGCAACAGGTAAGACACAGAACCTGGAGCCGACTCTGAGGATAAATGAAGCACCAGGAATGGCTTAGATCAGTTCCCATTAGGGGTGCTGTTGCAAGAAGAAAATGAGATTGGTTTAAGAAAGCAAAGAAATGTGGTATTTCTTCTAAAGTAGAGATCATGGACTGATCTTACTCGCTTCTTTTGTATCTGTTCTCGCCTAGCTGGAAGCCACCAGGGAGCCAGGCCTGCATCTCTGCCACATGCACAGCAAGAAATTCCAGGGCCTCAGTGATGGTGGAATGGACCCATCAGTCAGCCTGGCTGGCCGCGGCTCAGAGGCCAGCAAAGGTGGGAAAGAGAAGAGACAGTGACTGTCCAAGGTCACGCTCTCGGCTGTGCTGTGGCTTACACTGTGGATCAGGCAGGCAGCATATTCCTTCTAAACCTTCGCTTTCTCATCTGTGAATTGAAGACCCCTCCCTACGCTCATGATAAGGACGAACTTTCTTAAGGTATGGGAAAGCACTTAACATAGTCTCTGCATGAAGTAATGTCGTTGTTTTCCCTTTATACCACTCAACTGTAACTTCCTGGACTGCCCTCCAGGGTCAGAATGCCTTGTCATTTCCACGGCCCCTGTGCCTCGCCCGCCAGGGCTCACCCTCCGGGTGGTGATTCTCCCACTGGAGGGGGAGCTCCCCAGGGCAGGAATGGTGCCCTGGTTTTCCCTTCACTGTGTCCTGTGTCACGCACAGTGTCTGTCATCCACAGGCATGCGATGCTGGAATGAATGAATGAAGAACACGTGATGCACACATCAATTATTACTGTGGAAAAATGCCTTTCTGTGGTGTAGACGCAGAAGATTAGATTTCAGGAATCTGAGATGCAAAGAAAAAAATGAAATAGTGAGAAAAAAAACAATCAACGCTAAGGAGGCAAAGGTGTGTCCGCCTCACACAGGCATGGGGTTCCAGGAGAAGGAAGAGTCTTAAAAAAGGCTTCAGTTCTGAACAAGACCCCAAGTCAGGGTTTCTTACTTTAAATTGTAGCACATTATCCTAATTAACACCTAGCCCTTCCTCCACAGAACTGGTAAGTAAGCTAGCCAGTAAGTGATTAAAAAATTGCTACCTGATTACTATACAGTTAAATGCTTAAAAAGGAATCACAGTTAATGGGCTATCACAGGTGAGATCGTAAATTATGGCTGCAACGTGATGTGCACGTGCTGGTTGAAGGGTATCACTCCACCACTCCCTCGCGTTTTCTCAATCCCTTAGTTGCCTATGAGGAGTTGGAGATTCCGCACTGACTTCTGGGGAGAGGAAGATGTTAGGGATGTGGGCAGAGGATGTGGAAGAGAAAGAGGAATTGTGGCAGTTGAAAGAGTCAATACATGGAAGTAAACACCTGGCGGGTAGTCACCTAGCTAATTAAAGACGTCTGCTAACACACATCAAACCCTGGGCACTATGAACAGAGCAGATGTATTAATTTCCCACTCCTGAAACAGCTACACAACTCCCTGGCTACTCTTCTGCACCCCCCTTCCCTCCCTCCTTTCCTTTTCTCCCCTCCCCACACCGCCCTCTTTCTGACAGCACTATTAGTGATCTTTAATGCCCCACAGGCTCTAATGGGTCCCACTGGGAGTCCAGAAATACTGCAATTTGTATTGAGGATTTAGACATAACAACAAAAAAAAAGCCCTCTGCTCCTGGGAGCCGGAGCTTGATCAGTTAGCTCCCTCCCTGGAATTGCACAACAGAATAACAAATGACAGCTCTTCGATTAAATCAAGCCTTCTGCCATGAGTGCCAGAGAGAGTGTGATTGTCACTAACAATCCACTGCTTGTTAACACCACTGGAGTATGAACAAACAGTAGTCAACACTTAAAAAAGTAAAAGTCCTGCAATACCTTTGGTATTTGTGTCTGCACATGCGCCCATGCGCGCGCGACACAGACACACACACACACACACACACACACTCAGTTTCCAGATCCTCCCCTTTAGGTATTTTGGATAAGTTTTTATGTTTTAGTTATCTATTTTTTTAATGTCCAGGAAAGCTCAATATAAAAGCTAGCTGCTGTCATGTTAAAAAACAAAAAAGAAGTACACAGATAAAGTATTCTTGATGAAAGCTTTATTCTATATTTCTCAGGTAAGCTAGGAAAAGGGAACAGGTAAAGTAGAGTAGGCCAATCTGAGTTGGTGGGTGATTTTCCATTTAAATTTATTTCCTTATGGGTGCTATGATATTATAGCCTTCTGAATCAAAAGTTAATTTTTATAAAGTGGGTGATTAAGACAAGGTTTGATTAGGGCTGGTGCTCACGCAGAACCAGCAGTGCCCTGTCTTGGAGATTCCAGCTGCCCCTTTCATATCCACAGCTCAGTGTGGGCCCACAGCTGACCTCCAAAATACTTGAAAGACGCAGAGGAGAGCTCAGCAGGGCTCAGGTGCACGCACCGGCAGCTGAGTTATTCTCTGCATGGAGATTAGAGCTGGGTGTGGAATCCAGCCCGTAAGAAGAAACATGGCACCTGCCTTTAAGGTGCTTACACTTGAAATTAGAGGGCAGCCAGAAGGGGTCCTCCCAGGCCGAGAAAGAGCAGCGTGGGCTGCGGACTTCGTCTTGGTCTCCAGAGATGGATGGTGTCCATCTGCACTTGACCTTTCCATGAGGCACGATCGCATGTTTGTTTTGACAGGACAGCTGAGAAGAATGATTCTCTCTCCCTCCCACACGCCCCCCCCCCCCCCCCCGCCTCTGCCCCACGCACACACACACTGGGGGAGAGTTAGTTTCTACACAGTATCTTAAAGTGAACGGCAGATGGTTTGAACTCCAGTTAGCCATATTCACTTGCAGATTCAGAATTATTGATGATAAAAGCTAAACTATGAGGCATGTTCCATCTGCTTATTTTCCGATTTTCATTTGTTGCAGTCCTGTTAATATACTGGGATTCTCCTTTCTCTCCAGAAAGGTTGCCATAAGGGCATCTACCTAGAGACATCTGTCACCTCTTGCTCTAGATGCTGTTGTCCTCGCCCTGCTGCTGAGGCCCTGTGCTCCCTCCTCCACCCCCACCCTGCTCTCTGTCCTCTCACTCCTTTAGCAATGACCTTGACTGTCTCTGGCCCAGGACACTCGAGGGTCTAAACTGGACTCAAGGTGACACCTGGGGCGAGGGGGCCGAAGTCATCTGCCAGTGCTTCTCTAACTGGGCGCAAGGGAAGCAGTGCCAAGAGGGACACCATGTAAGGGCAGCACCTGGTCCTAGGGCATCACTTTTACTCTAAGACTGAACAGAGGGGTTGGTAATTAAGCTGAGAAGTAACAAGACGTGACTGATACTGAAGCAAACACAAACATATTAGGAAACGGGGGCGTGCCACTGAGTCCCCATCCCAGTCTGCCCGGACAGTGAGTCCTGCCACGGGGACGCTTTTAGAGGCACCACCTCCCCAAGCCCCACGGTTAGCAGGACGTGGGAGTGCGGTGTCAGCTCTCCAGCAGCATTTTCCGCTAGGCTTGCCTGCTCTCCCGGCAGGACAACAGCTGGACTTGCCCTGGGCATAACGACGTTTCAAAGAGCCCCGTGCCATTCACGCCAGCAAGAACTTCCTCAGTAACTTATAGGCCTCTTTTAATCAAGAGGCAAAGCTCTCCATCTTGTTGACACTTATGACCCCCGATGTAAAATGCTCCGATTGTTTAATTCAGATGGGACCTGGAGAAAGTGCAGGCCCTCCCCATTAGGACACTTCCTAATGGGAGCAATACATCAAGGCCCTGCCTCTAATCTGAAGAACAGCTGTTTAGAAACCTGTCCTGGGTCCATCGTTTGGAGCTACTTTTCGGGAGATCAACACTCCCATTAATTTCATCTTCATTTCTGCTCTGGTGAAAAGGACTTGGAGAGAAAGCCATTCTCTGCCTGGCTTCATTTCCTCCCTCCCCCTCTGCCTCTAGCCTTCTGTTTCTCAACCAAAAAGGCAGTCCTTAAAATTCATCCCTTTGGTAGTCTTCTCCTGAGGTAAATGAACAAATAAAAATATAGACAAACTTGTTTTAATACATAATAAAATAAGAGCATTTGGAGTAACATAGAATAAGATAAGATTCCTTTACAATGTGTGTTGCATAATAACCAGGGTAGAAGGGGTTGGCCTAAAATGATTTACTTCCTCCATCCTGGAAAATAAATTATTTATTTTATATATATATAACGATTGTCATTTAGTGAGCACTGATTGCACAGTGAGCCACTAAAGGAAGATGCCCCATCAGGTGGACCAGATGCACTGAGTGTGAGCCTTGGGCCAAATCTCTTGCCTTCTCCCAACCACTCCAGTGTGTTGATCTTTTCAGGGGGAGCCTTTGATACAATGACAACTAATTGCACTTCCTTTTGATTTTCATCTTCTCATTCTCCCCCATTTAGACTACAGGCTGCACACAGGCATTACATACCAATTAGAGCCCGCGGGCCCCGAATAGTGGGACACTGCATTACCTTTCTTCCCTACACAAGGCAGCACCTAATTAATGTATACAGCTTGATTAGCTCAGAGATTTAAGTATACACCCGTGAACACTGCACTATCACTGCAATGTTCTGATGACAATGAAAGTTAATGAGCAAAATACAACTCATCCTTTCCGAGAGCTTCACAATAAAACAAGTCGTGAAAACTTAGAAACAGCACGAGGCGACTGTGGCTTGCCTTAGAAGATTTTGGAAATTTTGCTGCCAGGCCCGAACACTTGCAGGGAGGAACCTCCCAATTAAAAAAGAAAAAGAAATTTAGTTTTTTTTCTAACCCACTCTATTCTATGAGAAGATATCAATCAAGTAAGTGAAACTGCCCATTCTTTGCACAAGTGTCATAGCTCCTCTCCTGCATGCCTGCCTGCCCCTTTCTGCACCCGTCACACATCTGTACTGCTATTCGCACTTTGGTCGCAAGTCCCTGCACCTATCGTCTCTGTTGCTTGGCTGTCGACTTCTCATGCCTCATTAGTCATGTGTGACACCTGCAGCTAGTACCTTTCCACTCACACTGCAGGACGGCTTCTGGTGGGAAGAGACACCTTCCAGAAGAGCTTCCACAGAGGCCCTGGCTGTGTGGCAAAGGGTGTGCTGTGGGGTCACTGTGGCTCCCCTCACCCCACTCGGTAAAGTCTCTTTATTAAACTTCCTTATACTTGGCTTCCTTTGAAGGCTGGGTATGTGGCTGTTAGGAGCTGGAGGAGGGAATGCAAGCAGAAGGAGATAAAAATAGTCTATAAAACTTTAATATTTAATGTGCAACAAATCTATGTGCTTGGTGCATGTGCAGCAACCTGCAAAGTGGCAGAAGAGAGATGACTAAACAGAGGAAAGCATTACAAAGATTTTTATAACTTGAGCTTAAAACTCATGACTCATTACCAAACTAATGAACTCTCAGATTCAAAAATTCACAATCGGTTTTGTTTTCATTATAAATTCATTGTCAGCTAGTCCCACTAACAAGCAATCTCAATTCGTTAGCAGAGGGGAGATGGTTGTTGTAAAACAAAAAGTAAAAAGAAATGGAAGTGTGCTGTTAAAATGTCATTTTCCATTGGGAGTAAATTTTTCTCTGCATTTGGGCCAATTTTCGAACCTTCAGGCACCGCCTACGGATCATCGCAAATACACAGATGCACATTATAGTGCACTGACTTTGTAACCCTAATTCCAGACCTAGGATTTAGAACTCTAACTACACTTTTACTATTTGGTGACACAAATAGATGCTGGATTAACATGTGACAGTGTATGGCACCACAGTCAGGCACCATCTCTTGTCCAAAGGGATACTATGTGCCGAATTCGCTGTTTCTGGGTTCTGACTACACCTGGAGGGGCCCTTTGCAGCTGTGGGGGAGCTGGCAGGCTGACTTGTAGGCCAGAAGGAAAAGCCATGCAGGTAACGGAGATTTCCACAAGGAATCTCAGTCCCAGGGCGTCCTTCCTGCCCTAATGCCAAGCAATAACCTGATACCTACCCCGCCGGTCTGCTTTTCGGTGTATGTACCCCCAAAGTAAACATAGTCAGACAGACAAGCAACACACTTACCTCTCCTAGTATATTTTTATACTGTGCTCATTTCTAAAACATACACACAAAAACTAAATCTAAAGGAGATTGAAAATAAGAAGTAGTTCTACGTTTTTCTTCTCACATTCCAAATTATTGTCTTCCATGCATGCCAGGGCAGTTACCAGTTTAGTCTAGCTATTATTTTGTGCCTGGAGAAGAGCAAGCATTTCTCTGAGCATCTAAATGTATGGGCCAAAGTGGGAGAAGAAAGGGCCTGGTGGCACAGCTTGGAAAAGGTCCAGGTCTTCTGAACACCCCGCCACAGCCCCGAGGGTGAGAGGAGTCTTCTGACTTGAAGAGGGCCACATGTGTTATTTCCTCTGTCTCACACCCTTGCGAGAGATGTCAGATGTGGTTGCGATTTTTATGCTTTTCTCTCCATCCCACATTCTCCACGTGTTGCTCATTTCTTTGTTTGTTCTGGGTTCCATGCCATTCTGTCGCACGTCCCCATGTTCCTTTCCCTGGGCGTTCAGTCCCCCCTCAGGCTGCTGGCTCCTTTCAGAGCAACTTGTGGCATGATCAAGACAGGAAGTGGGACACTCTTCAAAGAACAGATGGAGAGAGGTGGCCAGCGGAGGCCACAGGCTGTCATGTACTCACAGAGGGAAGGGAGTTTTGTTTTGAAGGAGAATGGAACAGTGGTATTGGAGAGGGAAGAAAGGTGGGGCTGTGATTAGGAACTGCCAGGATTCCAGTCCTTGGGCAATCCTGTAAAACACGCGTGCTCATGGCCTATCTGTTGTAGGACGCGGTGTCTTTGGCCATGGCACTCCGTGCTAATCAGGAAAGATTAGTACCATTAGAATTCCATGCGGTAAGAGAGATCGTAAAGGGCCTCACTCAGCTCCGCAGGAAACCAGCATGCGGCTGGAGTCCTAGCAAGTCCTACTGGACTGCACTTGGAAATCCCTCTTGACATGGATCCTCTGCCTTGTCTCTGTTCAGACCAGAACCTCCCACCAACATCCCACCCAACTGGTAACTCTACACCACAGCTTCTGCCAGCCAGCTTCTTCAAGTAACCATTCTATATTTCCTTCTTCACCTCCATAGCTCCCACTGGTGAGGGTGGCAATTCTTAACATTTATTTCAACACTCATTTCTCCTGCCCTACTACCTCTGAGGAAGACTGACATCAGTGACTGACTAGGATGGGTCTCTCCCTGGGGTGGGAGACTGGCCCTGTGTCAGGGCTGAGGCAGGGACTCTGGAGGGGTATGTGATTTGAAGAAGAGTTTCCTCTGTGAGCGTTCAAGAGCCCTCACCTCCAACTCAAGCTGCTCTGCAAGCCCTATCATCACCCTCCTCGCCTGCCTGGCTTCCCAGTCCCTCACCGTGGTGAGTGGCTCCCCTCTAGGACTGAGAGGCCCCTCCACACCTGGGCTTTGCACATGCTGTTCCCTTTGCTTGAGGTCCTCTCACCACTGACTCACCTTTCATCTCTGAAGAAAACAACTGCCTTTTCAATTCTCCCCTCCCCATTCCCTTCGGCAGAGGTGACTCCTCCTCGGGGCCTTTCAGTCTGGTGTCTGACCCACAGACACAACAGTGGTTCATTCAGCTCCCGACTCCCGGGAGACTGGAAGTGTCCAGGGAGCAGGGACTCATCTTACTCATATGTGTCACGATGGCAGCCAGCCCAGTGCCCAGCAACACTCAAGATGATGGACCTGAGCTGAGAGAGATGCCAAAATTATTGTCACTGTGGCTGCTGGTACCTGGAGCCATGCTTCCTGCCCATCTCTCCCACCCACGCCTTGGGGCCGACCCCCCAACCTCCAGCCTCCTCCCCTGCAGACTGCAGACAGCCGGTTACTGTGGCAGCAGTGATTTACAACTGCATTTAGCTGAATCTAATCAGAAGTGTGAATACTCCCCTTCTATCTGGCACACATCATCGGAGCTCTAATTATTCACACATTTTGGCAAGCATTCTGGTGTTCCCCTACCAAGCTCCTAATCCCAGCAGATCAGTTAAAATAAATGAAAGAGAGATTCAAAAGGCACTTTAAAAATTCAACTGTTCTCCAAATGAGTTTGAACAGGCTCCAGATAACTAGTGGTTGCAGCTGACTGGCATTTAAAATATAAGAACCCTTCTGCCTACCCCCGTCCCAAGTTCCGTCCGGTACCCCCTGCATCTAAGACATGATTCTCCTTGATTTAAGAGAAACACTTGAGACCAGGCCCCTGACATGTTTTCGATGATCTGCATTAAAAACCAGGAAAATGTAGTCGCCACCCCATGATCCCATCAGTGCCAAAACGATTCTGCCTTTTCCACATAGGTAATGCGATACCAGCCCAGGACCCATGATTACAGCGTTCTGAATGCGTCTATTACAGAGCTCCCAAGTGCAGGAAGTCATTAAGGCAAAAATTACAGCCATGGACCAAGGCTGGTATTCAAGAAAAGTTTTCAAACACACACACACACACACACACACACGCACACACGCAGCAAGTACACGTATTTGCAAACTTAAGGAAAGCAGCACACACAGCTTCCCACGCTCTCTGCCCTTTCTCTGTGCCTGGACTTCTCCTCCCCCGGGGACCCTCGAAGCTTCCCCCTTTAACACCTTCAACTCTGTTCACATGTCTGCCCTCAGTAAGACCTTCTCTGCTGGCCCTACTTAAGAGTACAAGACTCTTCTTCTCACTCCTGCAGGCTCTGCCTCCCTCCCTGCTTTATTTTTCTCCTTAGCACTTACCACCACCGGACACCTTAGGCATGTTACTCATTTATTAATCATCTGCCAGCCCCTCCACTGGAATGTGGGAATCCTTAACTGTTGTAGCCACTGCTGCCTGGAGCAGCATCCGGCATGTAGCAAGTGCTCAATAAATATCTGTTACTTAGAGTGGCTCCTCCCAGCGGTCTATGCGTGCCTGAGACTGAGTCCCAGAGCTCTGCCCTTGCACTTGCTCACCTCCTAACCGAGCTGATGTGGAAGATGCTAAGTAACATAAGATTTTGGGGGAAATCAAGGGTCCTGAATTCTTGACTTGGCAGCTCTGTCCCTAATGTGCCGGGCAATCCAAACTTCTGTCCCTGCAGCTTTCAAACAAGGCGCATACTGAGAAAAAAGACCTTCCAGGATTCTTAGAAAGTTCAAATAAACTGACATGCAGGAAAGAAGTTGGAAGAGGTAAAGGCGCTCTCCACATGCAAGGTGATACCATGTTCCAAAGATAAGGCAGTGCTTTCCAATATACTTCCCAAACAGAGCATTCTCAGTTATGTAATACTAGTGTCCCGGTGCATGGATTTGTGCACACTGAAAGGAAATTAATTAGAAGAAATATTTTATTACCGCTGTTCACATCTGACTAATGAAAAGAAAATAGGATTCTACTGAGTCTCCTATCTACCTACTCCAGGACTTCTATGAGGAGCAAATGAGATGAGGCTCGGGAAAATGCTTCACAAACATTTGGTTAAACTGTAAAATGTTTGCACCTGGCTCTCAAGCAAGTCATGTTCATTGGCTGAAGAAACTCCAAGGAGGCTAGTCTCTAGGGAGAGGAAGCCGAGCATTGCTATGTGACATCATTACCCTGCACCCACAGCCACCGTTTCGGGGCTGGGCTGGGCAGTGGGCTGCATTTTGCACTATGGGGTCTTGGCAGCATTGGCTGCAATTTGGTGGGCTGTCATTCCAGGGTGGTGGCGGGGCCTGTGTCCCACTTGGGGGGAAGCCGAGTGCTGGTTTGTCAGCGCCAGGTCGGTGGTGCCATTTATTTTTAAATGGCCAGTGTGCTGTCATGGCAGGTCTTGTATTGAGTGTCTGCCTCCTGGTGGTCAGTGTGCATCATAGCTACCGGTCGGATGGATGGCACTTAGCCTTTTATATATATAGATAACCACAGTTACACGAAGGGAAACAGTGCAGCCATTCATCCTATTCTCCATCACTCAAAACTCTGGCTCGCCACAGACAAGAGCACCCTGACCAAAGGCTTCAAGAAGGTGAGTGAGTGTGTGTGTGTGTGTGTGTGTGTGCGCGCGCGCATGAGAGAGAGAGAGTTTGTATATGTATGCCCAGTGCATGTGCATGTGTGTGTGTGCTTTTGGATGGCAGCGAGTAGAGAGCATTACCAAAGTGCAGGCTTTTCCCTAATTTCATCTCTCTGGGAGGCTGGGGGCGATTGAATTCTTCCTGGGGCAAGAAGGTTCTAGATGCCTCTTCGGACAGAGAAGAATACTTGCAGTAGCTGACCAAGTAAGCTGGACTGGAAACACAGATCCTGGTTTTAAAATACTGGGTATATGAAGACTGACCCCCCCCCCCGCCCCCGCAAAGGAAACTTCATTTGGTATTTGAACGGTGAGCCCCGAAGTCCCTGGCTTAAGGTGGAGGTGGACTTTAAATCCAAGCTCTGTGGGTTTTTTATGGTTATTCATAGGAGAGAAGGTTGCTTAACACTGAGCAGAACTGTTCCCTTGCTCCCTCCCAGGTGCCTGGATAACTGAGAGACTTTTGTTGCTAGGGCCGGCATGAGACCAAGGAAAATATCACCCCACTTGTCTATTTACATAAAATACTCCAACCATTTATGTGTCTTTACATTTAGGGGTAACAGCCACACAGAATAGATGTTGATGTTTCATGCATGTGAAATAACACAGTAGAAAGCTACTTTAAGAAATTACTTTCCTTCAGTGTCACCATGGAAACCAGCCAACATAATCTCTCCACACCTAACTCTGGGGGGTAAGGAATAACAGTGACGGGGGGGAGACAATCCAAACATTGAAAACGCTCATAAATTCTGTTACATGCCAAAAAATTTAACTTGAGACATTTTTCCTCTGCTTTGGGCTGGGATGTCAACCTGTGATGTTTACTTTGAACGCTTTGATTTTCAAAACTAAAAAAAATCAAATTGGGAAGTTTAGTGAAGTTCCTGCTAAGCCATAAATCACTTCAGAGCCTACAACAGCCTCCAGCCTGTTCTCCTAAGTGGACTTGAGTAGGAGGCTACAGAGCAAGAAGAGGTGGCCGCTGGTGGGGACAAAGGAGTTGAGGGTGGGCAGGGGCAGTGGGGAATTGGGGGGAATGAAGATGAAATGAGGGGAAGAGGGTGGGCGGTAAGGGCCAGTCCTAACTCCCCTTCCTCCTTCTGGCATGGCTCAGATTTCTAAGGCTCCTACACCTGGTGTTTTCCTGGCCTTGGGTGCAAATAAGCCCTTCAGGAAGCTTACTGCTGGACCCAGTCAACCTGAGGCCCGCTTGGCTTCTCAAGAATAATAAAAAAAAAAGAGAGACAAAACTCTATCAGACTGATTATTTGTAAAATAAATGTAATTTTGGAAACAAACAAACCTTTCTATGAGAAAAAGAAAACTTTGTAAGGATTTCCCAATTTGCTATTTGTTTCCTTGTAAATCACTCCTGGTTGGGAAGACAAGCTTCTTAGCAACGACTTTTGATTCTCAGCAAAAGTGCTCCGGGTGGACATGAGTTGCTGTTACAGAGACCAGTTCTGCACTGAAGAGGCACATTTTATTCCGAGTCTCAAAGGCCTAGTTCAAGCATGTCAAACTCAAAGGCTAACATGTGCCAAACAAATGAGGCATGCGGCCCGTGAGTTTGACATGCTTGGCCTACTTCAAAGAGGAAGCCGATTTCAAATCATATTGTCCTTCACATTTATTTTTTTTTTAAACTCAGGATTTGCCTCACATAAATCCTTACTATTTTTGTGGTTGATTTTCGCAGAGACTATTTCTCTCCTGTCTTAACATGTTACATTTTTTTCTGGTCAGTGGATTTTATTTAATTGCCTAAAACTGTATCTCAGTTCTAAATACTGTTCCCCATCCCTCAAAACATGCTGGTAGTAATGGTGCTTTGTATATTGTAATGCAATGTGAAGTAAATATCTTTTCTGTCCTGGCTGGTGCCTCAGTTGGAAGAAGTGTCCTCCCCTACACCAAGAGACAGAGGGTTCCTGGTCAGGGCATATACCTAGTTTGTGGGATTGATCCCAAGTTGGGGTGAGTACAGGATGCAACCTAGCAATGTTTATATCTCACATGAATGTTTCTCTCTCTCTCTCATCCTGCTCCTCTCTCTCTAAAAAAATCAGTAAAGACATATCCTTGAGTGAGGATAAAAAAAAAAAAGTACCTCTTCTCAAAGGAATTAGACTTTTCAAGAAAGGTTATTTAATAAAATACTAGAAATAGTAGAAAACTAAAGACTATATATCATAAATCACATTCAGGCTAATTCTTCTGCTTAGTTAACTTTCCTCCTAGAGTTTGATCTGGTCTCTCCATCATATTTACATTGATTGAGCACTTTTCTGGAAGAAGTATGTTCTTTAACAAATCACAGAAGTCACCTCATCCCACTAAGAACACAGAGAAATCCTGAGAGCTGAATGAAATAAATCTGAGGTAAAATACTGTAATGGGATAGGAGGAGGAGTTCATGGAGAAGGCTCCCTCCCACAATACACGGAGATAGGACTCTCGTGCTTGTGCTTTATCACCTATCTTTGCATCCATTCATGCAGCCACCCAGCCCAACGGCCTCCCAGCTACTCTGTGATACAGGTATTCTGTAAGTGCACTGAAGTGCTAATGCAGGCAAGGCTCTGGTCCCATGCAGGGGACAGACAGGTGAGATACCATCTATTCTTGAAGGAGGTCACATATCACCAGGGGTCATATCCCATTTTCCCCTTTCTACTTCTCAACTCCTATAAACGCACTTTTCCTTGGAAGTAGAAATGTACCTTCTTCCACATGCTGCTCCAAGTTCCTGGCTCCACGCACATGCATTTACAGAGAGCTGAGGTGTGCAATCACTAGGAGGGAGCTTTAAAGAAATAATATGTGGTGGCACAAAAAGAAATACAGTGCACAGAAGTGGGAGAGGGAAATTATGTAGGGAGGGCAGAAAAACAGATAAAAATGCAAAAGTTATTATAATTTATTCATTAAATCCAGCAGGAGAGAACAACATTCTCTCAGAAACACCCAACAGAGGCTAAACTCCAGGACATTCCTCTTCCCTGGCTCTGTTTCAAATGCAGTAAGTGGGGTCCCAGAATGCTCTGCATCAGTTTTCATGGCCTGGCCTCCCTCCCAGAGGGGGCGTGCAGTTTGCTCAGACAGTGGTTCACAGTCACGTTCCTCACAGGCCCCTGTGGAGAGCCCCGAGTCGGCACCTCTGGGCTCTGGTCCCCACTGTGTCTGCAAATCACTGTGTGACTTTGAGCAAGACCTTGGCCCTCCTGGGCTTCAGTCTTTTTCATTTCTAGTGAAAACTACTTAAGCCATACCTAGCTCCCAAACTTGTTAGAGACACTGTAAGACAATGCATGTGAGCGCAGTCTGGAAAGGTAAGGTGAAACCAGTGCCCGAAGTGACTCCCACCCCCTCTCCTTGCCTGCTTTCCTGTCCTTTCAAGATACCCTTCTTGCCTGCAGCAATGCCATGGCACAGGCAACCAGTACCTACCTGGTGTGCATGGTGGCCAGATTAGCATAAGACTATTTGGGGGAAGGTGGGAGCTTCCAATTCATTAAGTAAACTTTCTCAGAAGTGTGGAGGACCCCACGAGAGCCCCATGTGTCAGGTGAGGGTCAGTGTACACCAGTGGCAGCAGGGCAGGGACCCCGGGCCTCAGTGTTGCTGTCCGACCCAGGGGCCTGTGGCAGGGGCACTTGGGTGCACACCGGGACAGACAAGGTGGAGAAGCTTCCCCCAAACCATATTGGCAGGGTCTTTTCCCCTTGATCATTCTAGCTAAGGGTTTCTCAATTTTGTTGATATTTTCAAAGAACCAAATTTTACCTTTGTTATTTTTCTCTACTGTTTGCTTCATATTTTGATAATTTTTGCTATTTTATTTATTATTCCCCTTGTTATTTTCAGTCTATTTGTACTCTTCTTTTCCTAGCTTCTCATGGCAGAACCTAGGTCATTGCTTTAGTGAGACCTTTCTTCTTTCCTAAAGTATAAGCTATTACTTAGAATTATTAATTCTTCCCTAAGCATTACATGAACTGCAACCCCCTGATTTTGACATGTAGAATTTTTATTATCTTTCAGTTCAAAATATCTTCTTTTTTAAAAAGTATTTTTACATGTTTTTATTTATTGCAGAGAGATGAAGAGAGGGGGAGAGAGACAGAAACATCAACGATGAGAAAGAAATCATCTACCGGCTGCCTCCTACACGCTCCCTACTGGGGATTGAGCCTGAAACTCAGGCATGTGCCCTGACCGGGAATCAAACCATGACCTCCGGGTTCATGGGTCAGTGCTCAACCACTGAGCCACACCAGCCGGGCCAAAATCTTTTCTAATTTTCCTTGTGATTTCCTCTTTGACCCATATTTAGAAATATGTTGCTTACATTCCAGATATTTGGGGTTCTCCTAGGTATCTCATTGCTACTGATTTCTAATGAATGCCTCCTAGCTTCACAGCCTCGCTCAAATTCTCTCTCCTCACCCCTTGCCCTTGACTCCCTCCCTGGAGCCTTCCCTTTGCCTGGGTCTGAATCAGACCATAAGCTTCCAGAGGACAGAGGCCACGTCTACTAATTTAAGGCTGTCTCTCCAGGGATTAATTTAGTGCCTGCCCCACATCGTGTGCTCAATAAATGTTTGTCAAATGAGTTGATGGCTTCTTGGGTATTTTCTAAATCTCTGATTCTGTCTCCCTTATTGAACTAGTATCTAAGTACACCAGCCTCACTAGAGTGGGAGCTTGGGCCCAGCAGGCACCTGCAATTTCTAGACTCTACAAGGCTTAGTCCAGGGCTGACACCAGGTTGGGGGAACGGTTACTAAAGAACATCTAAGCAATAGCTCTCTGGAAAAATCTCAATCTTTCTTCTGATATTGATGGGGATGTCGGTTTTAAGGGACAGCAACTGCATAATCAATGGTGTTCTTCACAGCAGGTACCAGATGGGAAAAAGTCAGTTTCTCCTGATGAAGTCATATGCTTCTATTAACAAAGCATTCATCTAATTGTCCCTCTTCCACACATCTAGGAAGAACAGAACTATATCTGTGTATTTTCAATAACTTTCTTTAACTTATAATATTGGATAGTGTTTCTCAGTCTCTTTTATTGACTGATTGCTTTCTCCCAGATTAAGCTGTCTTGAGTCTCAATGTATTTGTGTTTTTTGTTGGTTTTCTCAAATGCATTTTCAAAGTACTAGTGAGATCAGATTGATCCATCGTGTGATCAATCACATAGGTTGTCAATAAAATGCTACTGAACAAGACTGTCATCATCCCATTAGGGAGTTAATTAGAATTTTTATCTGTCATTGGTGGGTGAAGAAAATGGGGACTTTCCCTATGCACTTGGGGATGTGATGGGAAGAGGGAGCCCTGGGGGGGAGGTGGGACTGAGGGCAGGACTCAGCCCCTCTCCTTAGGAAGGTGCTCTGAGAGGTGGGGCTGGGGCCCAAGTAATTGCAGTGCTTCCTTCTTCTGGAAGGACGATGTGTCTTCCCGCAGGCTGCTTACAAAGGCTGGGATGTCTTCCTGGGCAATGGGATGGGAATGTTTGGAGCAAGAAGAAGCCTGAGAGCCAGGGCCTCAACCAGGCTGCCCAGGAGGAAGTGCGAGATCCCGCAAGAGGGCCAAGGACAGCAGGCTGCTGGGAGAAAGGGACATGCCAAAGCTTAGGCTGCAGCTCTAGGGATGTGAAGGGCTAACCTAGGGAAAGGACGCCAGGGCCTGGAGGTTAGGGGAACAGAACTGAGGAGTAGCATGGCAAAGGAGACAAGGACAGTTCCAAGCAGGACATGGTCTCAGGCTGATTGGGGGGATTATCCATCAATAGGCCATGTCAGCGAGAGAGGGAATAAAGGCCCGAGCCTGCCTCAGGAACACCTGGAGCATTCTTGGCAGGGCTGCTGAAATGTTGGGAACCAACGAACACACAGAAGGAAATGCCCGTTGTCAGAAATCATACACACAGGCATCTGTAAGCCCACCTGCATCAGCCCCCCTCACTTGGAAAGGCAGGCATGGGGGCTGAGGAAGCAGCTCCAGCCTTCAGGACAAGGAGCCTGTGGGCCCTGGCGCCTGGGCCGTCAGGCACCCCTCTGTCCTGGGCTCCTTCCCTTGCACAACAGCCTCAGGGCCTGCAGGGCCTCCCACTGGCCGGCCTCCAGCAGCCTGCAGGAGGGGCTCTCCGGTGATTCAGGAATGAGCTGCTTCCAGGTCTAAGGACGCTGTCCCCTGGAGCCTCCTACAGGGGCTTCCCTCGGGAACATCACCGCCCCAGCCCTCCTCTTCCCACAAGCACCAGGCTCCTCCTCATCCCTATTTTAACAGCTAAAGACATGCACACCAAATGCTTCCTAATTACTACTTTCATGGCAAATGCAGTCGTTTCCCGGATTTCACTGCCATTAGTTTTCCTCACCGATTTATCCTTAGCTACTCTCCTTGAATCCCGCTCGCCTCCCCTGAGCCTCTCCTCCTCGCTCCTCACTGCTTGTCAGCATGCCTCCAATCCCCGGGAGAGATGGAGAGCCTTGTAGAGCCCACTGCGCAAACACACATTCCTATTCATTTATCACATTTAGCATGCGCACTTCCACCCTCATCAACACGGGCCCAGCTCGCTCACTCATTTCCCTCTCCCAATTACAAATTAGTCCATTAGGCTGTCTGCAGTGGGCCCTCTGCTGCAGCCTGGTAATGGCTTCTGAGATTTCCATCATAATCGTAATGGCTCCCTATGCAGCCATGAGGGCAGATGGAGGCCGCTAGTGGGTAATGAGCTATCACACTACCAAAGGGCACAGCCCTGGGCTCATTATTTAGTCTTGGCTGTTTTGTGAAAACAACAAGAAAGGTAAAATGCTGAAGGGAACACTTTAGCATATTAAATTAACACTTCTTGAAAATTCTCTCTGTAAACACGCCATATTTCCCCTTTATGCAGCATCCCCAGTGCTGGCACAGGCCATGGAGGCTGGGGGAGAGGGTGGGGGATGGGGAAGGAAGGAGGGAAAAGGAGGGGGACTGGAGAGAAATGAGTCCGAAAGGGAGCAAACATGTCACTGGAGGGCATTTCTCAGTGAGCTGGGTGCGGAAGGAGGCTTTGCTAGGCAGCTATTGGCCCCTCCTAGTGGCATTCACACCACTCCCCTCCCTCCGAGAAGGGCTGCCACACAGTCAGCCTCACTTAGAGCCAGTCTGCCACATGCCCACAGCACAAGGCCTGCAGTGCCCAGACCGGGTGTCGTTGGCTGCAGATTTTTTTTTTAAAGGGAAAATACTAAAAGACCAAAACAAATTATAAACATAAAACCAAAAACATCCACCACCACCAATCCCTGACTCAGATATAACTATTCAAACACTTGCCTGTCGGTAGCATTAGCTTGGGCCTGACTCTGTGCTAAGCTGTTACATGGGTTGCCATTGGTTCACTCAACTTGCCCTCCAGAACAGGGCTGGTGTTGAGGAGGAAACCAAAGATCCCTCAAGTTGGTGACCTCCCTGAGGGCACAGGAGAGCTGAGATGTGACTCCCAGGAGTGTAGCTCCCGGGCCTATGCTCTTAACCTCTGTCCTCTAGTGTAAGGTGCACCCTCTTGGGGAGACTGGTGGCCTCTGTTCCTTCTAGTACTGACCCCACACCCCAACCCGAGCTTCTTAACATTTATGGTAGGTTTTCTATACAGATGCTGGCTTCTGATTTAAGGTGCCCCCCACCCCCTCGCCAATGTTATCATTTTGCAAAATAGTTTATCCTTAAACATCTCCACCAAGTTCCCCATCTCAACAGGTTACTTCTTCAATACATGGCAGCCTTAGGGGCTGGCCCTTCTTTCAGGCAGAATCGGTTCAGATTCCTCAAAATACATTTCTGAGATGGCCACAGCTGCTCCCTGACGCAGAGGTGTAGGTACCTGCACCCTCTCTGGACAGAGAGGACAGCAACCATAAATACCACCATGAGGGAGACACCACAGGAACAAACGGGGCTTCTAATCCGAGCCAATCCCCGCAGTGAATGAGCCCACGTGGTACTGAGGACACAGGTGTGAGTCAGGAGGAACCGGAGGCACTTCTATTGTAAGAGCACAATAAATAATAACACAGTGATCTATTTTCAAGAGCCTTTTCTCCCTTCAAAAGAGTCATTCTAAAACTTTCCTAAAATGCCTGAAGTTGATCCAAAACCTATCATCCCATTCCGTTCTTTACTGGCTCTTAAATCCATTACCACAGGACTTCCCTCCGAAGGGCTGGCAGGGCTCTCACATCATTTATCTCATTCATCCCCACAAGGACACTGCGAGCCAATTAGGGGAGCCTGTAACTATCCCGGACCCCGAGAGGGAGGTAGCTGGCTCGTTTGAGAGCGAGAATGAAAGCAGAGCCCCTGATTCCCAGTCAGGGCTGACCCGGCCACCCACCGCCCTTGGGGCTTTGCAGTGCCAGAAGCCATAGACGCTGTCCACACAAATCCCCAAGCTGACTCTGGTAACAGGACACGGGGCGGCTGGGAAGAGCCTGACTTGTAGAGGCGGACGTGGCCCAGGCCCTGAGCTTAGGATGGGGCAGTCTGGTTGCAAGCAGAGTGGAGAACCAGTCAACTTGGCTAGGCTGTAAAATACAAATTTATGAGTTGCTTTTGTTAAATTCCGATATGGATTTTTGAAAACGGAAAGGATGGATGGGTAGATGGCAGCAAGATGTTTAATCAATGTCATAAAATAGAACATTCATTGGGCTTCTAAAATGAAATTAATAATCTGTGTAGAAGTATCATTAGGAGATAAGTGACATTTCAGGCTTTGATTTGTAACTTGCAACAAAATTTACTTCCAGGTAATTTGAGCATTTTGGGGGATATTCAACTTTATTAAAAAATATCCAAACCTTGGCCCCTCTGCCTTACACCAAGCCTTTCTTGCCCTCCAGGACAGACACTAAATAAAAAGGACACATTACCATATACATGCTTTAAATTAATGAAGACAGAGATATCATATTTAAATTAAATCGGGGCTTTCTCACTTGCTGCTTATCAGGGGAACGTCGCTGTCACTAATAAGTCTGTGGTTTTTTTCCTCCTTTTATCTGAGACCTGAGGCTTGGGCCAGCTCTGTCTGAGCTGAGACATCTCACTTTCCTCCCGCAGGTAAGGCCAGGGAAGGGGCGAATTGCCCTCCCACGTGCATCACAGAACACAAAGCAGTAGAGTAGGGCTGAAAGGGCCCCTAAAATCACTAGCCTCAGCTCTTCACTTTACAGATGAGGAACCTGGGAGGCAGGGAGAGAGGCCACGGTGACAAATGACAGAAAACAGGCCAGGCTTGGACCAAGCGACTCACCTTCATGCCAAATCATACGTGTCCCCTTGCTCTGAAAATCAACACCAACTGGGCAGGGGGGATTACGCTGGGCTCTAATAAATCTAAGTCATGGGCATTCAGAGTCCATTTTCTTTTCTTTGTTTCATTGTGGTTTGTGCTGGAGGAGGGGCGTAGAGGAGCATGGTTAACTGGCAGTAAGAAGAGTAATGGACTTCTCAGTTCATGTGCATCAGCCTCAGTAGACACTGTGCATGTTCATCCTACTTAAACAGTCCTTGCTTTTCCCAGGAGCCGAGGCCAGGGCTCTGAAGATGGGGTGCTCTCCCTCTTCTAGATAAATTAGAGCACACAGTAATGAGCTGCCCCAGAAGGAAAAGGCCACCTGCCAATTGTCAGTGTCAGAGGGATGGTGTGCCTGTCTATCCTAGGTCCCTCAGAGGCATGGTGTGCCCGTCTACCCTAGGTCCCCTAGAAGGATGGTGTGCCCGTCTATCCTAGGTCCCTCAGAGGGATGGTGTGCCCGTCATCTACCCTAGGTCCCTCAGAGGGACGGTGTGCCTGTCATCTACCCTAGGTCCCTCAGAGGGACGGTGTGCCCATCATCTACCCTAGGTCCCTCAGAGGGATGGTGTGTCCGTCTACCCTAGGTCCCCTAGAAGGATGGTGTGCCCGTCTATCCTAGGTCCCTCAGAGGGATGGTGTGCCCATCATCTACCCTAGGTCCCTCAGAGGGATGGTGTGCCCATCATCTACTCTAGGTCCCTCAGAGGGATGGTGTGCCTGTCTACCCTAAGTGCCTCTAGAGCTTCATCCCCAATCCCTCTGTTAACAGCCCCTGACACACACACAACACACACACACACACACACACACACACACACACACACACACACCCCAAGAGGGGCCATGTCAAAGTTTATATTAAAAAGGCTCACAGAAACAAAAGAAAGAGATCACATTTGACATCCCCTGTGAGTTCCACATAAATATCCTTTTCCCTGGATATGTTAAAGGATAATTGTACACTTAAGAATGAGAGACGCAGATACATATATCTATGTATCTATCTATCTACCTACCTGTCCATCTGTCTGTCAATCTCCCTCCTTCCTCCTGCCATTTCAGATCTATTGGGGGGAAAAGCAGAATGGAGGGCATAAGACTGCTACTCACTCTTGTTGAAAGAGCCCATTTTCAAGCATAAAACGTCACTTAGGATCCATGTGGTCTTTGGGATGAGAGTCCCAAACATTAGTGGCATCATTTATAATGTGCCCCTCTGTAAACACACACTACTCAGAGTCAAGACATTCTCATCGTCATGCCAGCTCCAGAAGCTCCCCCTCCACCCCATAAATGTTCTGATCCTTTGTCCAGAAAAGGACCTTGCTACCCTTGTGGGACCAGGGCCTGGGCCCTGGGCAACTCTGGACACAAAGATAAAACAGCAAATATCCAAAATCTACAAAAAATGCTTGGGGCCATCTGAACACAGGACACTGCTTTTTACAGGTTCACATATGTCATCGTGATTCTCATTCACATTCTCTCTTTCTGTCCTCTCCTTCCCCGCCTCAAATTCTTCCCCCTTCCTTGACCTCTTGGATAACTGCCCCTCTCTTTCAGATTGGGATGGGGGCTAGTGGGTGAGGAAGCCCAGTGAGTTCAGGAGGACGGAATGCCCCCAAGGTGGTGGGTTGGACGACCTGAGCCGAAGGAGAGATAAATGGCCACAGTTAAGTCCCTGTGTCCTCACAGCTTTGTCCTCCGGAGGTCCTGGGGAGGCATGATGTGTCTTACTAACATTTCCTCCCAACCCCTGGAATTTCATTACAATCATTTATCTTCAAAGAAATTCAATGCACCCCAGCCCCCTCCCATGAAAAGGTTAGGTCTCTGCTCAAGCCCGCGGACTTTAACCTCATAAATATTCCCAGCTATAAGATCTTATTAAGAAGGTATGTCTCCCAGGAGCATAAAACCATCAAGCTGTAAATTTTATTTAATTTCCCATGAGATCCTATGGCCTCATACATATAATTAGAGTGCAGTATAGAGCACTTTTTTGTGTTTTGTCAATAAATCACCAGGGAACAATCAACGTTTAAGAGGACAAGCTTTAATGATTTTTCAGACCCCTAAGCAATCGTGCCTCCACAATGGCAAGCCAGCCTTTAACCTCCTCTAACTAGGACTGTGGACTGTGGCGTCAGATAGCACCCCAAACACTTAATCCTGTTAGATTCCCCAGCCCAGACAATCACGGCAGAACACCCAAGGGACGTATTGATTTTGATGTGACCGACAGAGAAGACAAGCCGACCTACTGACAGTGCTTTATTAAGTGTTTACAAATTAAATATCTGAAGGGCTGCAACAGGCCCAGCTCAGTTCAACGGGCCAGTGTTGAGATGTGCGAACTGGACCCAAAGGACATGTGCTGTGAGGAGGCTCGGTGGGGGGTGAGGGGGGATGTGACGGGCAGGACCACACCCTGGACCTCAGCACCAGCTCTTTTGGACTCAGGATGCGGCCAGAGACATTCCAGCCAGGTAATCTGCTGTGTTGTTAAGTTGCTGTGGCCACAGACATCTGATGTGGCACTTACGCATGCCAGGAAATGCTTGTCTAATGAAAGAACAAACTCCTGCCTCCCTTGCCGTGGGGCTCCGGAAGAGACTTGTTCCTCTGGGTTTCCCTTCACTGTGCTGCCTAAGCAAGTCCGCAGTTGGGCATATAAGTTGTGAGCCCTCAGTTTTATATTTGGCTTGAGAATTGAACCAGATTAACGACTTTCTTTGTGCTGCTTCCTTGCTCAAAAATATTGAAAAGATTCAAAATTCAGGCATTTAGCACTTGCCCTTCATGATGTTCTTCAGCATGGCTGCCCTTCTCCCCTGGACCATCTTGGAGCCATCATACTCATGTGGTGCCAACACGCTCACACGTCTCTTCCTCTTTCCTGATGGCTCACCTCCCCATAGAGATGCTCCCTGCCCCAATGGAGCTACCGAAATCCCACCAACCTGTGTGACTGCTGGCATTTCTCCTCCTCCTTGAAGTCTCAGATAACCCTAAAAATGATGTCCCCTGAGCTCCTAGTTCCCATTATTTCCTGGCCGTCTATTATGTTTGTCTGTGTCTGTCCAATGTCCCAACTAAAATACATTCCTGGAGCTCCCACTCCCCTCCCACCCTCTCACCTGCCACATGGGTACCAAGATATGGCACCCAGCACAGATAGGGCTGTATACTGACTGGTTGACTAGTTCAAGGAGTTATTTGCCCAAAATGAAAAGAGGGTGTTGGGACTAGGTGAGCCTTAAGGATCTTCTCTGTGACTTTATGATCTGTCAACAGTGTCCACTGACACAGTCACCTGTCATGGCAAAGGCACATACCTTGTTATTTTGTCATTTCTTTCTGAGCAATTTTACCTCGAAGTTTTGAATTCACCTTAAAATAGTACATCTTCCATAGTGCATGTGTTAGTGTGTCTGGTGACCCAGCTTAAACATCTGGTCCCAGTGCTATGTGCACGCACACAGTACACACATGTGTGTGCTGAACATACCTGTTCTACTTATTCTTTTCTTGAACTCACCTGAGAGAGATCCAATCCAATAGGGCAATGGAGGCTAAAGATAACTGTAGTGTGAGAGATCTTTCAAGACCATCTGGCCTATTGCCTGTGGACACTCCGATATCCTTTCCAAGGGTTTCAGGCAGCCAATACCATACTTGGCCTCAGGCATTGCAATTTGCCTTTCTGTTGGAGTGAAGTCAATGCTCATCTTCTTCTGTCCTGGGCTAACCTATTCTCTGGTTTTCTCTAGAGCCCGCGTTTTTCTTTTTTTAAGGGTGGGTGTTAATCCTCACCTGATTTTTCCCCCACTGATTTTTAGAGAGAGTGGAAGAGAGGGGGAGAAACAGAGAAACATCAATGTGAGAGAGACACATCGATTGGCTGTCTCCTGCACGTGCCCCAACTGGGGCCGGGGATGGAGCCTACAACCGAAGTATGTGCCCTTGGCCAGAATCAAACCCACAACCCTCCACTCTGCGGGGCGATGCTCTAACCATTGAGCAACCAGCCATGGCTAGACCCCAGGATTTTCACAGTGAGCTGCACAAGGATGAGTTAGGGTGACGTGGTGAGGCAAGCTCTAGGCACTCAGCCCCACCAATGTTTCCAGATCATGTCTAACGTGGATGAGAGAAGAGTTCAGGAAGCAGAAAGAAACTGAAAATCAATGCTCTAGACCAGGTGTCTAGTCTCTGGCATCATTTTTTTCAAGCACTAAATGACCAAAGAGTCATATGGCAAAAATGATTTATTCGGGTGAACTGAAAATCAATCTGCATTATGGGGGAAGAGCTATTCAATGAATCATTATTAATGTCTGCTCCCCTTCCCTCCACGGTGTCTGCGACCCATGGAGGACAGGGCTTTGTGGCTGACACTGTTGACTTTGGGGAAGTGGAGTGGGACGTGGGACTGAACGGGGAAGTGACAGGCTTACTGTCCTGGGGGACAGCCTCGTGCCTGCGAGCATGCCCCTGAAGGGTCAAGGCCGTGCTAAGCTTCAGGATCAAGCTCCATAAAACAAATGGCTGGAAATGGCCTTTCCCCAACCTTACAGGGCAGTAATTCATAAAACCCGCTGAGGGGATTTTTATGGCTTTATATTAATTTCATTTAAGAAAGAAGTGAAAAGGGCATCGTCAAGATTTTTTAAAATCATTAAAAAGGGTCCTCACTTCGGTTCATAGTGATGCCTTAGCACAAAAAAAATGCACTGATATACCATAAAAACTGTTCTAAGATACTATTTTCTTCATCATTTTTATATGACCTCCTTTTTGTCGGCACTTACCTACTGAGATAAAAAAGTAGACTGGATAATTAAATTTTCTCTTCATTTTCATTTTAATTCAATAAATATTAATCAAGTATTTATAATATGCCAAACACTGTGTTAAGGGTCTGGTGACAACACATCTGATCTCTACTTTCAAAAAGCTCAGTTTTTAAATTAATTTAAAAAACTAAAATTCATAATTATATATACTAAGCACTTGTATAATCATTTATGATGATCTTATCCATACTGACTTTAATTTGATATTAAGTTTTGTAACAAGTTTGATATAAAAAAAAAAAAAACTAGAGCAAAGTAAAAACAAGTAAGGACCACCAGTAATGGGGGGTAGTTCTCTCTGTGCTGGGGGACTCTGAGAGCCTTCAGAGAAGTTATGGTCATAAAGAGGAAGAAAGGAGTAGATAACATGGTGGTGGCATCATAGTTGCAAATCCAGGCAGGGAAAGGATAAGCAGCGTTGGGTGGGTTGAGTAAATTTAAAATGAAAAGAGAGAGGAGCCACCTCTGGGTGGAGATTTTCTGGGAAGGCTCCAAAAGGTGAGGTAGGCAGTCACTAGTCAATTCATTACTGATGGGGCATTCTCATTCCTGGAGCACAGGACGCTGTCCCCGCTAGGAAATGCAGCTGTCAAAGGCAGAACCTCACGGGAGGCCTCCCTGTCCAGAGAGCCCTTTGCTAGGGTGTTGTCAGAATGCAGATATATTAGGAGACAGAGAAATTTAACAGCGGTTATTTTTTGGGTGGTGGAATTATGAGTGGTCTTTATTGTCTTCTTTGTACTTACCTTTATTTTTGATATTGAAAACACCTTCCTTTTACAACAGAAAAGCAACACAAGTTATTTTTCAAAAAGGTCAACAACCAGAACAAGAGACATAAAAAGGAAGAAAGAAAATAAGGTTGGGCCCACAGAGCAGTCCAAGTTATAACATCCGTTCACATAAAGGTTGCCCTTCTCACACTCTCATCTCTGCTACTGTGGGGGTCACAGCAATTCTCCCTGCTGGACTGTTGGTACCACACTTGCTACTTTATCAGAGTCAGGACCACGTTTTAGGGATCCTCCCTGTGTAGGCCAGCAGCTGCTGGGCACTCAGACCACCACTGCTGACGCAGCTCAAGCTTGAAGGAGGTAGAAATGTAGGATGGTGAACCACCTTTCCCCCCATGGTTACCCAGCAGCTTTGCTGGTTGAGAAGGGTATACACTTATTTTTTGCTCTTTTGTTGTTTCTGAGCTTAGTAAAGGAGGAATATACCAAGGTTGGAGGCCTTTTGATCATATCATTTGACAATCAGAAAACTCTCCCAAGTACTTTAAGTATGTTAATGACCCAAGATTTAATATTCTTACCCAGCTTGCACAAACCTATAAATAGGCTCATCTCAGGGTTATTGCTGTTATACATTAATTATGGAAATGTCAACCAAATCAGGTACGTGGCAGTGGAGTAATGGGAGGGCAGTGATCCCCTGAGCAGAGGGTGCATCTGAGGATGCCCTCAGTGCTGAGTGCACAGCCTCAGGCCAGGGCCCATCAGCCTCCAGGGAACTTAACCTTGAAGAAGACACTCTAAGTTTCCTCCCAGTAATTGAGGAAGGTTGGAAAGGGACTTGGACTAGCTGTGTGTTCCACTCTTTCCATGACCTGTCATTTCTTCTCCCTGGCTGGGAATGGGTAGGGAGACTTGGCATGCTTGTCTTTTTTCAAATGAGAAAGCAGATGATCTCGGAGCTTGTCTATATTGGGTTAATGTTGGCTATGTCATCATCCCTCACTGATCCAGCTGTTGGTAACTAACTTAAAAATATGGCTGGGAAAGGAAGAGCAACTACTGATTCATTTGAAAGAAATGTTTTCTACAGAGAGGACACCACTGTTCTTAAAAGGGCCAGAGCCAGCCTACAACTGTCGAAGGGTACTCGGAAGTCAACATAAATTGTGTTCTTAGACAGCAATTTCTTTCCACAGGTCAAAAAAGCTAGGTTTTTATCCACGCAGCATATCCTTGAGGACTTATAGGAATCCCAGAAAAGCCCTGGCATCTTACCTGAAAGCAGGAAGAGGCTATTTTGATTCATTTAAATTGTCTCCCTTTGGGGAAGAATTGGGGGTCTCCGGCTCCCAGTGTATAAATTCAAGTTGTATGGCTCAGAAAGGGATATAATAACATACTCCCAACCACTACAGTTTATTGAGAACAGTTAGACACTGTGGCCTACACTCACCATATTTAATCATTAAACTTTTTGAGATAGGCATTTTACCATTCAGGAAATTGCCTCTGAGAAGTTAACTTGCTGAAATCTACAAAACCTGTAAGTGGCAGAGTCAGAACTATACCAGGTCTGCAACTCCAGAGATAGTTCATGGTGATACAAGTGGATATACCGTAGTCTGAGCACCTCGGAAGGTCAGTACTCCAGCCTCTGACCTCGTGGGGATGGACATATAAACCAGATGGGCTTGTCCTCTCTTCTTAAAACCTCTGAGGACAGTCTATTCAACACATGCCTCAAAAAAACTTACATGTCCTTTTATGCCATTATAACAAACTGTTAGCACATGATTCCTCTAGTTTACTTACGCATGGGGTGGGGGGACTAACTGTCTTTGCACAATTCCTTTCGGATTCAAACACCAAAGTCATCTCTGCTCGAAGACTTTGTCTTTTATTTTGTTTAATGGCAGTGAGCAATACGGTTTACCTCCCGATACTAGTATATCTATAGGGCTGGCAGTAAGTGGCCATCAGAGCAATGAGCCAGAGGGCAGAGGAGAGGCTCTGAGCTGCTGGAATACGGTGGGACCTCCCACGGGGCACGCAGAACTGTCAAAGCGCCCCCTACCTATGGCTTTGGGCAAGTCACTTGTCCTCACTATGGACAAGGGAACAGAGAGTGCTGGGTGCCATCTACGTCAGAGTCCTTACGGGAATGGGAAAAGATAATGCAAATTCTCATGATCATGATCATTGGCATAGATCCTGTATAAAATGGTATTACTGACTTTTCATGCAGTTTTGTCTAATACCTCTTATCCCCAATTAGACTATAATTTCCTTCAGGGTTGGGTGTCTCATTTATGCTTCCTGTGCTCCTTGAAGCATTCAGCACAGCCATTTATTGAGTAATAGCATATTTCTTTTCAAAGGAACTTAGTTAAAAAGTTATAATTGAACACCACTGTATGTGAGGCACTGTGGGGAAAATTAACCAAGTTTATTAATGACTGAGTGCTATGGGAGAAATAACCAAGTAGAAGATGTGGTCCCAGCCATTTACATCCTTAAATGGAGCTCCTAACACTAGGGTGAAAAGCACTAACCGGAAATAAAAGCAGTCACCATTATGAAGGATAACGGGAGTGCAGAAAGTGCTACGATTTCATGGAGGGGGAAAGATCACATCTGGCGAGAGGACTTCACGGACAGGAAGGACTTGAGCTGAGCATGAAGAATAGCAAGGACTGGCTTCATTTTCACTCAAAACATTTATAACCCTCCTCCCCAACTGCAAAGTTTTGCACATGAGGGATAGGTCAGGTTTGTCTGCCTGAAAGACAAACTCTAATAATTTGCTATCTAGCCAAGGGGCAGAGTGTGGGCAGGAGATCTCCACACATCAGACCAGCAAACATTCCACACACCAGGCCTCCAGGCAGATTCCAGGGGCTTAAGGTCTGCCACTTACATCTTCAAAACGAGAACAACAAACAAATGAAAAAGCAGGTATAAATGTCACTGTCTGCCTGGGGAACCTGATTCGAGGAAGGCTGCGGGCTCCATTCCAGGGGAGAGGGAGATAGGCCCCAGATCTCCCCAAAGGAGCTGGAGACTGAGCTAAACCGAGGAAAGAAAACATCCTGCTTCCTGATCAACAGCTTCTGCCATAAAGCACTTTAAGATCTGTTTCCTGGTTCCCCACAGTGGGTCCTCATTAAGCGAGTTTTCCTGCCTGAGTCCTGACGTCTCTGGGGACGTCACTCACTGAGTGGGAATATAACCAGAGGCTATAAAACCATGATCGTGAACAAGGGCTTAACCTTGACTGCCCAGCCTGAACTGTGTCTCCCCTAAACAGGATGGATGAAGGAGGTACGTACACAGGGGGTTTTATATGCCTCCATGGTGATTATACTTACATATTCTTTATCTCAAAAAGGTCAGAAGTCTGGTACAATAAAGATCTACAAAAGCCCAGGTTTCCACGGATGTGGAGTGGGTTCTACATGTTCAGTAGGATGTTTTGGGGGGCAGTATTCTAAGACAAAGAGATTATTCGATGACTGTGATTTTCATCCCTGGTGCTGCATGAATTTTTAAGCATGCAGTACCTGACTGTTCAGTTAGGGGCACTGACCTTTTTTCCCTTATACTGTCCAATAATAAAATGACAACAGCCTACCTGGTGTGGCTCAGTGGTTGAGCATGGACCTATGAACCAAGAGGTCATGGTTTGATTCCTGGTCAGGGCACATGCTCAGGTTGTGGGCTCGATCCCCAGGAGGCAGGTGAGCAATGATTCCTTTTCATCATTAATGATTCTGTCTTTCCCTCTCCTTTCCTCTCTCCCTCTCCTTTCACCTCTCCCTAAAAAAATCAATAAAAACATGTTTAAAAAAGCATCACTGGAGGGGCTTCCATTCTGAGGAAGTCCAAGTGCATCTTCTAGTCTCTGAGAGCCTCCATGCTCCAGTGAGAAGCGGGGAGCCTGCTGAGCCTGTGTGGCCCTGAGCTTATGGAAGGCATTAATAGAGCCCAGACTCCCCCACAGGATATGAGAGACCTGGACGTATTCTTAAGCAACTCCAATTCATGCCATTTTGTTAAAATCAAAACAAAATCTCACCTCATCATGATGCCCTTGGTTTTGTGCTCTTAAAGCCAGAATCATGCTGAAAGCAGCACACAGACCAGCTCAGAGTTCACAGAAACTGATAAAACTGCATTTTGTAGTGACCTGGTGAGGAATGGCTGCTCATAAACAGAGGAGGGATTTGCTAACACTGCAGGTTTGTTGCCAGGCCATTATGGCTTATTTAAAACAGGCTAACGTTGACTCCGGTTACATGCTGAAATTCATAAAATTTTGAACATGTTATGTTAGTCTTATAAAATTGGAATGTATGTGTACAGTATATTTTAAAGACTTTCAAATATTAAGCATTTCACACAAGCTGTGAAAAATGCTTGGCCTCCCTCCCCCTCCTTCCTGTCTTTCCTATTTCAGCATCAAATGTTATTTGGGGATAATGAAAACCAGAGAAGTCTCTGCCTGAATAACTAGGTTGTCTAACTGCATTACAGTAAAAGGAAAGATCAGACTGGGATTGGAAGGAGCCAACTGAGCGACAGAGTCTCGGGAAGGACATGATTCTTGTAGCCAACGAAGTTTACTGATGTCGCCCCCTTGATACCTGAGTCAGTGCCATAGCTCTGCTGAGAGAAATTTAATTTCTCTCCACTGAGCTCCACAAGGATGCTCTTCAATGGGAGGGGTTAACCTCAACATGAAACAAGGATCTGAGGCACTTTCTGTGACGTCTAATCCAATCAGAGATGACAGAGGGGTAAGAACGGGAGCTGGCCAGACCTCAGATACTGATGTTTTTCTCCAGATATGCCTGTTTCTACTTACAGATATATTGCCCTAAAAATGCAGACTAGTGTGTTGAAATCCTGGTTATGGATGATGAGTTTCCTTGACCCTTTTAAACAAAGCTTCCCGCACGGTAGTGCTGGCATTCTTGTCCCCACTAGCTGGCTGGTACACTTTTAGTGGCTGGTGATTATTTTAAACAATGTTGTAGTACACCTGCACAGAGACAGATGCCCAGCAATCAGTTACATGCACACACCTCGTTCTCCAGGTTCACATGCAACACACTCCTTTCTCCAGGTTCACATGCACACACCCATTCTCTAGGTTCACATGCACACACCCCGTTCTCCAGTTCACACGCACACACCCGTTCTCCAGGGTCACACGCACACACCCGTTCTCCAGGTTCACATGCACACAACCGTTCTCCAGGTTCACACGCACACACCCGTTCTCCAGGTTCACATGCACACACCCATTCTCCAGGTTCACACGCACACACCCATTCTCCAGGTTCACACGCACACACCCCGTTCTCCAGGTTCACATGCACACACCTGTTCTCCAGGTTCACATGCACACACCCGTTCTCCAGGTTCACACGCAACACACTCCTTTCTCCTGGCCGGGATGAATAGGTGCTTCTTTCAGGGCAGCCTTAACTGAGATGAGAGCCTCCGCTCTAGTCCCACACTGCTCTTGCCCTGCCTCACTCCACTGTAACCTCCCTGGCCAGCTTGCTCTTCCTCAAACACACTACGTATGCTCCTACCTCAGGGCCTTGCATTTATTGCCCAATTTGTCTGGAGTATTGCCTCCCACCCCATATAACCATGTCTCATTTCCTTCAGATCTTTGCTTAAATGACATCTTTTGTGATCATATTTAATATTGCATCCCTTCCTACTCTGTTTCCTCCAAATATAAGCACATCCCCTGATATACTAATTAGAATTGAAGTTGGACTAAAATAGTAATTTTAGGGTATTTGGACACAAAACTGACACTTCTCTTACATGTCTCAGAGTCTGCATGTATGAATGACACACCTGCTCCTTTAATGTTTTCAAGATCCTCTGAGAAGGAAACCAAATTCCTTAATTTAAATTCCAGCTCTAGACTCCTTCACTGTCTCCCCAACCTAACCCCAGCCAATGCTCGGTGCCTTTTTTTCTTTTTCTTTTTAAAGAACAGTACTAGAAAAGTCATAAGGAAAACCTGCATGAAAGAATGGCCATGTTTTGTTGATTACAGCCATAGACTCTCGAAACAGTATATCCAACAAGGGACTTCCTCAAATACCATTTGAATGGGAACCTCTTGCTTCAAGAATCCTTCTTTCAACAGCCTTTGTGCGGGGAAATAGACACATCCAGTGGGCTGCTGGGTTAATTACAGCTCGCATACCTCTAACTGTCTGGGGGGAGAGCCCGCCTTGTTGCGCCTGTTTAAAGGTGTCACTTGCTTGACTTCCTTCTTGATCTCCTTATATTACTTCCAGCCTGCCCTTCCCCAAGAATGACTTCCTGTGAAGACATCCAGGAAATTCACAGGCTGAGAACACACTGCTGGGGGTCAGCTCCCCACGGCCTGCATTTCTGACACAGACTACTAGACAATGCTGACTGTTCCTGATTTGGCTGGAGAGCAAGAGAAATGGGGGGTGGGGAGGAGGATCAACCCAATGTGGCTACTCGCTTAGGGTTGGAGCTGAAGACCTTACCCACAGCCCACAGGCTCCTTTTTCGCTGCCCTTTGATGCGCATGATTCTCTCATTCCTACCTTCATTCCCATTTCAGATGCAGCCTTGTGTCTGTTCACTGAATAAATCCCCACAGAATCATGCCTGAAGCTTGTCCAGTCTCTGTTTACACACCTCCAGTCCTGTGTGGCCCAGTCCATGTTTAAACAGTGCTGACTATAAGAAATGTATTTTCTACGTGGAATAGAAATCTGCTGCAGTACTAACTCCCGGGCCGAATTTAATCTCCTCCATGAAGCAGACCTTCAGACCCCTGAAGCCAGTGATCACCTTGACCCTGAAGCTTTCTTTCCATTGACTCCCCACCTCGTCCTGCCATGCCTCCTGGGCTTTGAGTCTTGACAACAGAGTCTGGATGGCCAAGTACTGCAGCTGTTCCCTGAAGCTCCTCTCTCTCTGCCAAGTGAGTTAGGCCAGAGCCTGTGAGGTGAGACCAGCTGAATAAGAGGCTGAGGTCACAGGAAGCTCTGCTGACCACTTGGTCCTTATCCTAACAGACTTCAGAGACTGAGGCAGGGTGGGGGGCACGGGGATGAAAACTATTCCCCATTGGTCATTCTAAATACAATACGGCATTTAATACTGTTAGCTTTTCCTCAAATAACATTCTTGCCAATATTATGATACATCTTCACTAAAACTTCTAAGCCATTTTTGCATCTACTATGCTAAGCCATCTGTGTCTCACGCAGTGCCTGAAGAGCCAGCCGGTTACTCTACCCTATGGTGTTCTCCAGAGTGAGGTTTTTTTTCTAATCATCACCCAAGGATATGTTCATTGATATTTAGAGAGGGAGAAAGAGAAACACCGATGTCAGAGAGAAACATGGATTGGTTGCCTCCCAAATGCCCTGACCAGGGATTGGACCTGCAACCTAGGTATGTGCTTTGGCTGGGAACAACATGTGCATCCTTTTGGTGTATGGGATGACAGTCCAAACAAGTGAGCCAGCCAGCTAGGCCTCCAGAGTGATTCGTTAAAAACACGAAATCAGATCACATTGCTTGTATGGTGAGAGCCTTCCAGTGGCTTCCTCTCCCTCTGAAAACATCTGAGACCACTCAAGCTTCAGAATCTTGTCATCGTCTATGGCACATGTGACACGTGGTCTCAATCCCTTATCTGAAGGAAGATTACTTTTTCTTGCTGATACTTCACTAAGCAATTTTTTGGGGGGCAGGGCAGAATTAGTCCATGCTTCTTATCCTTCTAAGAGACTAAAGTTAAGTTACGTAAGGTAAGTTAATCTATCAGATGTTAGCTGAACCTACTGTGGTCATCATTTCACAATATATGTTAATCAAACCATCCTGCTGTATGCCTTAAGTTTATACAGTGATGTATGTCAATTACTTCTCAATGAAACTGGAGAAAAAGTATCTATCAGAGTTTCTGATTTTGGACAAGAATTCCTATAGCAGTAAAGATTAAGGATAGCCTCAGGCCTCGAAATCAGGCCTGTCAAGATGCCAGTCCAGTTCACCTACTTAGATTCACCATTTAATCTCACTAAGGCTCAGCTTCCTCACATAAAATGGGGATAATGAAAGTGCTCACCTCATGAGGTTGTGTGAGGATTAAATCAGATAATGGCAAGAAAAAAAAATCAATCCAGTGCCTGCCACAAAGGAAGTATACCATCCATGCTGGGTGTGCACCTCCAACAGGGCGCTTGCTTCTCTCCCAGTGACCCCACCTACTTCACCTAACAGGTCATATTTCCATCTCATCTACACCCCATCAAGGCTCAGGCCTGTTCAACAGAGTTATATGCACTCAGCCAGAGGAAGATACAGGTGTTGTGGAGACTGGAGCTTAAACATGTATGGGGAACGCTTTCTAAGAAAAAGAACACAAAGTTATGAATATATGAGTTAGGCATAGGGCTTCTGAGGAGGTCCCGGCAAGTGAGTGCCTTGATGCTCACACTTCCTGGCTTCCTGGTAGATGCAGTTCTGCGCACCCTGCTCTTATGCAGGATACATGGTGTGCGAGAGATCAGAGGCTCTGGGAGACTTTTATCTCTCACTTCAGAGGCTCTACTTCCTTGTCTGTAAAATGAAGCCAACAGTATCTCATTTAGTTCCCACAACCAACCTAGGAAGGAGATAGCTGTTTCACATCATCTCCCATCAGCTGTCAAATCGTGCTCATCTGATCGCCAAAATGAACATGACCCCTTTTTTTACCTCAACCCTCACAGTTGCCTACTCTGAGTCACCTTCTCTCACCTGGACATTTGTAAGTCTTCAAATTGCTGGCCTTCGCTCTGGCCTCCCACAGTTCATACTCTACACAGCATCCAGAGCCAGATTTTTAAAGGACAAATCAGATCATATCTGTCCCTGCTCTAAATACTACAGTGACTTTCAATTGGTCTTTTCAAGATTGTAACTATACACACACACACACACACACACACACACATTCATTTGTTACTTGGGTGTCTTTGTCTTACACTATTTTTAAAAATCAATACATTTTATTTACTAGATATTTAAAGTCTTACAACAATAGACAGACATTATATATTTCTATGTGCATGGAATAGCTACAAAATTAATCATGTATTTCTCCACAGAGAAAATCTTAATCAATGCAGAAAAGTAGAGATTTTAAAGGCTGTATTTTACACTAAATGTTAAGGGCAGGGAACATAACCATTTTGTTTATTGCTTTATGACTTAGCGCACAGTAGGTTTTAATCAATATATATCAAGGAAAAGAATAAATGAATGCACTAACAATAGATGCAGTTAACTAAGCTAGTTGGAGAAATGAATTTCACTATTACAATGTCCTGAGCATTTATAGATTGATGGGCAAGGTTATAATTACTACATAATTAATATTATCTAATATCAATCACCAGGCACTAAAAATGTCTTTCGCCCATAACATGATCTCTTCCATGGCAGCAGGTGCCATAGCTCATCAGCAGGGCCTCCTCTTGCTCAGCATGAGGGCCTCTTGTTTGGGTTAGTGTCCCTCTGAGCAACCGCATTCTCCTAGACATGCAAGATGGGTCCCATAGCTCGCGCAGAGTCTAACACTCGTGCCAGTGAAGAACCAAATTCCCGTTTTTATCACCAACCACCAAGTAAGCTACATCATGCTCTCCACTCCCTTTCAGGCTAGAGGGTGTGAGGAAAACACCACCTGTAACCATCAACCTCCTTTCTACCTCGTATTCCTCATGTTAGGTCTCACCTGTGCTGCCCTGGTCTGATCTCTGCTCCAGACTTCACAGTCTCTGCCCGCCCCCCCCCCCACCCCCCCCCCGCCTCAGCCCATCTCCTCCTCTCCCTCTAGGTTGAGCCAGGATGTGCAGACAGCGCGGCCTGCCTCCCAGAGGAAGGGCAGCATCTGCACTCAGGCCCCTCCTCAGCTCTGGACTTCTGGTCCCAGTCTCTGGTGATCCCAATTACGCCCTTGGTTTCCTACAGCACCTAGGAGACTGCTCCAGAATATGAGGACTGAATAGTCTCCTCATATGGCCCTCCCCTCTCCCTCCCCATGTCATGACATAAACCACTGGCATTTACCAGCCAACTGCCATCAATTATCGTCAGCCCAATGCCTTAAAGAGGCCAGGTGATAAAGCACATGGGGAACAAAGAAGAAAACACCCAAGGATTTTACCTCTTCACCATGCCCCCAGCTTCTTCTGGCCAGTGTGAGGGGATTATGTAGGCCCTGGTACTTGGTCCCATGTTATCTGCTCTGGCAGCCTGCTCTATCCCCAGGAAATAAGAGATTTTTGCCCCCTTGGGACAGGTTTCTGGCAGGTGTCAGCAGCCTGAAGAAGTGCCCTTGGGAGAGAGTCCTTCCTGACACCCTTCCCCCCCAAAATAACATCAGTTCTAGATGTCAAGAAACACAACAGTTGTTAGCAGGTGGAGGCGGAAGAATGTGCCCTGAGGGCAAGTCCTCTGTTCTTTCCTCTAAAAGTCCAAGGGTGAAGGGGCTGGGGACAAGAAGGTGGTTGAAGAAGCTTCATTCAGTTCGGATTCTGAGAGCCAGTGCAGGTAGGTGGAGCATCTTCTTGGTTTTTCTTTTCTATCATCCCTTTTTACAAAAGGGAAACAGATGAGCTAGGAATGCCATAAATGAGATGAAAGATGCCAGACAGAGGGGGAGGGAGGCAGAGGAGGTAAGTGGGATAACAAAGAAGGCCTGACGCCCATGTGCTGCAATGGGGAGATGAGACCCTCTGCGCACTGGGAAACAACCTATAGACGATGAAGACATTCAGAATGACCTAGATAGAAAGTCCGGACGTTGGAATTCAAGATCATAAAAGTGAATTAACCCAGACCTATCGAACCTGGTCAACTTCACCTTCCAAGTACCAGAGTTCACTCCTTTCTCCCAAACTGTGCTCATTACTGCCCCTCCTGCTGGAGGTATCTTTCCCTGGCACCTTCCATAATCAACTCACCCTCTAATACCCACCAGGAGCCTTCATCACTGTCCCTAGCCCGCTCTCTCGGGGCCACCGGGGCTCTGACAGTACTGAGTAATGCAGGTCTCTAGCAGACTATCTATTAGCTGAGAGATGCTGGCCAGTTACCTAAACTTTCTGTGCCGCAGGGACCTCCTTTTCAAATGGGGTTAGTAAAAGTGAAGCCCACTTCGCTGTGTCACTGTGGAGGGTAATGGAGTTGATCCCTGGGATGTGCTCAGAGATGTGAGGCATACAGCGAGTGCTCAGCAAATGCCACTTCTTCCTTCAGTTTAGCACACAGGGTAGCACTTGGGTCACATGTCATTTTGAATAACTCTGGAAGGGACCCTGAAACGCCTCCTCTGTTTCCTCACCAGACTGGATGCTCTTAGAGGACAGATGTTACGCCTAAAACTATCTGAAATACCCCAAAGCGACGTACGCAATCGGGGGTAACATCCATGTGTATCTCTGTGTGTCAGGGAATGCAAGAGATGCTGAAGAAACACGAGGGAGGTGGCTTTGCGCAGCTCACTCATTTAGGGGTGGCAGGGACATATGAGGAGGCCCACCTTTTCTAAACTATCAGCCGTCCCTTCCTGTCTGTGCCCCCAAATCCTTCAGGAAGAGGCTGGTGGCCTGTGTATTTGTACTGAGCAGAGCTGCAAATCTGTTCAACATTTTGTTTTGATTAAAAATTAATAGCTGCTTTTGACCCATATGGATTAATTTCACTTTCTCTAAGTATCTCCTTAATTGACAAACTACCATTAGGTGGAAGAACCAATTAAACAAAGCAAACTCCTCCCTCCCTCCCTCTGCCAGGCTTCCTGCTCCTACTCCCTCTCTGTGCTGTCTTGCCTGCGTGTTTCCAGGGGCTGTTTTCACACCAGCTCAGTGAGGTGAGTTATTCGGTGAGCACACGAGAACACAGGAGGGGGGTGTGCTTGATGTGGATGCAGGCCCTGCTGATCTATGAAGAGTAGTGGACAAAGGCTTGGGGAGAGAGGAAAAGACAAGAGATCCACTTCCATGGCCTCAAGATTGACAAGCGCAGGTCTTGTCAATTAATGGCACTGCCAAGCTTATTAGCCACCAGAGGCTGCTTTATCATTGTTTGGCAAACTCCTCGATGAAGTCCCTGGAAAGAGCTGGCAAGGTTGTTCTATAATAACAAGATGAACAAAGTATATTGGTGGTGCATGATGCCACCCGCTCTAATGCCCTGGCACGGGGCACGACCCTCCCGCTCAGCTCAAGTGGGAGTATTCAGTGGGAAGACTGCATGTGACACAGTGCTATGGCCAGCACAGCATCCCAGGCCCCTGAGGACTGAAGGGTTTCCACAGGCTTTCAGATCTCCCTGGGTGAGTCTCCTCCATCCTCTAAGGCTCTGCCAATGACAGTGAATGTGAACCCCATGCCTTTATTGGGGCTGGAGAGCTCAGGAAGCCTCTGCTAGGGACGGACCCCAAACAACCACCGTTCTGAAACAGGCGATGAGTTTCTATACCCAAACCCATCTTTCATCTGGAGAACTACAGGCCTACAGCTTCCCAGCAGAAGTATCTGTAACCAACCCACTTGTCAATTCCAAGTTTGGGAGCAGGTAGGTGGAGAAGAAAATGACTCTTGATTCCTTTGGTTTTCCTCAGCTGAGTTGTTTTTTTAATGGCAGGATCCAATAATGACTAGGACGTCGACCACATACCCCAAAGTTGTACATGACACATCAAAGGCACATAGAAGCGTAAGAAATGGCATTTTAAAAGATCTGGAAGTGCCTTTAGACATTATCTACTCAGTTTCTTCTTTGACATTTTATTATGGAAGTTTTCAAACACAGAGAAGTGGAAAGAGTTTTATAGTGAACATCTATACACCCAATGCTGATAGGATACCATTTGCATTTTGCAATACTTGCTTTGCCATGCATCTATCCCATCCAGGCAGCCTGTTCTTTATCTATCAATCTATCCACTTTTTAATCACTTTTCTCAAAAAAACTTATTTTTAAAAGCTATTGGGAGGACACGTTCTCTAAATAAAGTGTTCTGAGAAAAGCCAATCTATGAAACAGATAACCCAGCTACTCAGGTTGAAGCAGGTCAGACTCCCGATGTTCTGACAACACAGGCCTACCTCCACCTGCCCCCTGACTCCAGGGAGGAGGGTGAGGAGTGACAGACCACTTATCACCTGGCCGATGGGCCCCCAGACCCAGGGAGGGTGTGACCTCATCTGATTCTATCCTCTCTATGTGTCATTGGGTAAGTAAGCACATTACATCTCTATTTTCTCCATTGTAAAGAAGAGATAATAATTACACAAAGCAAGGTAAAAATAGCAGCAAATTCTGGCATATAGTAAGTAAATGCTCTATAAGTGTTATCTGTGACTTTGATCACTGTCATTATCAACACTGATAATGTATTATCAACACTGGCATGACCACCACAGAGCCTTGGAGAGAACCAGGTACAACCTCAAAAAGGATGTGCTGGTGAGAGGAGATCATGGGAAGCCTGGGGAGGGGAGGCAGAGACTCAGATTAAAATGCTGAGACCACAATCAGCCTTGAATGACAGCCAAGCTCACAGTAGTACAATAACTCAGAAAATCCCTGTGTCCCCTCAATCTCAAAGGCTGGCTTAAAGATTAAAAGGAAGGGTAAATACAAACATATGCTGGAAGCAAAATCTCTTTAGCAATTCAAGGTGTTCCCATTGTTAATCCTTTGAGGAACTGATGGGTTGTGACAGCCACCATGACACTTGAAAACAAGACTTACCTTTTCTGCCTTTTAAACTTTTTTCTTTTTTTAAAGATATTTTATTGACTTTCAGAGGGGAGATGGAGGGAGAGGGAGAGGGAGAGGGAGAGAGAGAGACAATGATGCAAGAGGGAAACATCACTTAGCAGGCCCAGGACCGGGAATCAAACCGGCAACCCTTCAGTACATGAGATGACACCCAACAAAATGTTTAGGGTGACTTTTCAACCCTCATATTGCTGCCATCCTTTTCTCCTAAAGAAAATCTCATCATCTTGTGTCTCCACAAACCAAATCCCAAACTCTAAACCAGTGGTCGGCAAACTGCGGTTCGCGAGCCGCTGTTTGCCGCTCTGTTGACTAATGAGTTTGCTGACCACTGCCTTAGGGAAAAACACTTAAAAAACATTTTAATAATGTACTAATGTCTTTAACCAGAAGTCAAAAATTCTGGGTAAGGGTAATGCCTTACAGCAGTGGTGGGCAAACTCATTAGTCAACCACTGCTCTAAACTAACCGAGTACAATTTGCAGGTTTTTATGACCTGACACTAAAACACCTTCCTAGACTTACCTACCATCACTTAGCCACTCCCCATCCCTAACCCAGTGCTCACTACCTGCCAGGCGTACCAACCTCCAGATTTTGTGGCTGTACCAGACCATCCCATGAGTCTGTGCCTTCGCAGAGCACAGAGAGGCAGGACTGACCAGGTATGGATGAGGCACCCTGCTGGCATCTTCGTAAACTTTCTCACAGTAAAATATCGTGGTATGGACTCTTTAAAGACAAGGACACGGAGGCAGACACAGGTGAAGTACATTGAACCAGGGCGCATGAGCAGATAGGTAATTCCAGGTGTTTCAGAAGCCCTGGGTGCCCCTCTCCAATACCAGGCTGCCCGGCTCAGGCTGGACATTGCTCAGGATATGGTTCCGCTGCCATCGCTTCTGGGAAGCTTCGCCAGCCTCTCCTTGGCCTCCTCTAGTGCAGCCCACACACTCCTGTGGAATCGAGAGAAGATCTCGCAGTACAGGAGCATCCTGCGTTTCAGCACTGGGCAGTCCTGCTTCTACTCCTGGTTTTGACCCTCACTTAGGTGGCAAATCCCCCTTGTGCACCTGGTAAGGATGTAGTGAGCTAATACTTGTAGGGTACCTGGCCCATGGGGGCACTTGCTAAGTTAGGTTCACCCCTTTCTTTTAGTCTTTATTTTCCTGTCGTATGGAGTGGACTTGTGGCCAAGAAGCAACAAGAGCACCTGAGGGCGGGGTGGCATAGCCATGAGGAACAGGAGATCCTCGCCGCTCAGTCACCTTGCTGTCCTTGGCTTACCCGGGAGTCTTGCTGAAACCGCAGTGTGGCCCATCTGCCTCGGACTCCAAGGAGGCTCTCCGGTCTACATTCCAGTACCTGGCCCATCACCTCTGATTGGTCCAGGAGCCTGGGGTGCCGTGTTGATTAGTTCAGTTCTGCGGGTAACGAAGCCCAGGTGCGTGGGCGCTGTGTTGTCCAAGACAAACAGTGCCTTGTCTGAGTTTAGATTCAGGTTACACTGTGGGATGGGGCCCAAAAAGTAACCGAGACCGTGGGTAAAAGTGCCTCCTCTGGACACAGCCAACCCAGAGTTTTAAAAGAGCCAGGGCTCATTCTGAACCCTGACTCCTATAGCTCAGCGACTGTCCTGGTGGCATGTGCTTAAAGTCCATGGAAGTCCACTAACAGGCTGGGAACTTTGCAGAGAAACACAAAGTCTCCATGCAGAGTTGAAGCTGCCCTTCTGGGAACGAATCCTCATCTATTTCTCCTGGACACCTGTGCTGGGAGCAGCTGACCAAGAAGAACCGTGTTGTGCCTCAGTTTCATGAATGCTCAGCAGACATCCCGCCACAAATGGCCACTCACTGTTCTGTCAGAACTAACAAAGGGGAAACAAGTGCCACATGACTAGTGACTTACACACAGAAAAACGGGGTGTTCCTAATACAAGTTTACCAACGAGGGCAGGAATAGGGCCTTTGTCCTTCCTCACGGTGAGGCTTAGCTCTCCCTCCTCAGGGAGACCTCACAGCTCAGCTGCTGTAAAGAGCCCTGAGTTGCCCTGTGTATGGACTGGCAGCTCTGCACACTTGGGCAGCTCTGACAACCCTGTGCTGGGAGCAGCTGCAAAGACAGATGGAAGCCACCTCTTCCTGGCCTCTCCCTGCCTGCACCGCGGCAGCTCCCAAGCTCCCCAGCTCCCCACAGCCTCTCCCTGCAGTGATGACCTCTGAGCCACCCCCTCAGCGGCCATACTGTAATCTGTGGCAAAAGAACCTTGGCAAGAAGCTACACAACAAATTCTGGGTGACACAGTCCAGCAGGAAAATGCAGCCCCACCAACACGGCAATGCTTTGCTTATGTTCGGGCTTGTGCCTGAGGTGTGGTCCCTGAGAAGCAATTCCTACAAAGGGGCCAAGGGATAAACTCCCACCAACTGCCTGGAAACAGCAACAAAGAAAGGTGAAAGGCACCTCCCCTTCCTTCACCCTAAAAAACAGCGACTTCCTGTTCAAGGAGAAGAGAGAGGAACGATTCACCCACTCACAAAGCCGACTACTTGGCGGTCATCCAAGAATCTGAAGAGAAACCTTGAATTCTGAAAACATAATAGACAAGGGAGTCAGCTTAAGAAAAGATCTCATCCATCAGCTAACAAGAGGCAGGGGTCACGAAGGGGGGATTCTTTATACCTGAGAGACCATGCTGAGAATCTCAGCACCAGACCAGAGGCTGGGCCGGGAGCCCCAGTGCGGGGGTTCTTGGCATGTGATGCAGGTGGCCGTTTCAAGGAGGTTTATCATTTCTTCTGACATCCTGACAGAAATGTGTAATATGGAAGTTTAGCAATGTGGGCAGGTTAAATTACACGAAGCAGAGGAAGTCATTTCACTGTGAACTGAAGCATTGCTGTGGCTGCGCTGGGCTGTGTGGCAGCAGCCTGGGCACCCGTGGGACTCTCAAAGGAGGGGCATCTGCAGAGAGGGCAGGGCCAGGGAGGAGCATAGGGTCAAGGGCTCACCTGCACCTGGGCCGGCCCCGTGTTCAGCCTTTTCCAGGCTCTCCTCACTCCCTGGAACCCTGAGGAGGATGTCCTAAGGGCCCCTGGAAACTGAGAAGAGGGGAGAGGCAAGGCAGGAGGGTGTTGTGCTAATTGCCACTTCTCCACAGCCAGGATGTAACACAAAGCTGTTCCCCAGAACTATGTGGAAGATTCTGAAGGGCCTTTTAATTATCAGAGAGAGAGAAAATTGCATTCAGTTTCATCTGAAGGCAGCATATTTAACTGGAATCTAGTCTTTTTAAATGACATGTCTGCATCTCTGTAAGTGACACATCCCAATTAGATAGACCAGTGTGTCATCTTGCCATAGCGATCCCCACACACTACGGCCCATCCACACAGCAGAAAAATCTAGACACCAAGACACACTCCTCACCAGGAAATGAAGTGCTTGCCAGTCCTCCGCATGTTCATTGTGCCTAGATGTGGACAAAACAGGCTGCTGTGTGGTTTTGTGACTGGGCTTTCTGCTGCACTCACAGCAACCTCTCCTCAGGCCTGACAGCGGCCTCTCCTTCCTCCCTGGAGAGAGCACATGGCTGCGGTGTGGACACAAAGGAAAGAGAACTGACAGTTGTCATAATTTCTGACTTTTGTATTCGGGTGGTGGCTACTAAGCACTGCACGTGGTCAGGAACACTTTCTTCCACTCAATAAGGTGGGCAAGTGATGCCCTTTCACAGATGAGGCCACGAAGGCTCAGATGCCCAGCTGCAGGCTGAGCCCCGGGGACAGTGGCTGCAGCCTCTATGCACCTGCTGCCTGAAGTAAAGGGAAAGCATTATTGTCTTGTCAGCCCCAAAGCAGCACACTCACCCCTCACAGTCACTGTCATGGGCAAACACGTGGCATCACACATACACAGTCCTTTTTGGAGACGGTATTTGAAAAAAAAAACTGGGACTTTAATAAACAGACCTGACTTCACACCTGCCTGGGGACATGGAGGTGACTTCTTAAAGTTCACCTTCGAGCCTCTCTGGCACCCTCTGCCCCAAGGAAGGCTGAACAGAGATGGTGGAGGGGTGGTGAGACTGCAGGGCCCCAGGCAAATCACACTTCATGCTCCAGGGCCCATAGGCTGACATGTGCAGCCAGGTGAAACCAGGTTAAAAACCTCATCCAGGACAGCTGGCTGGGAGAGGCCACCAAAGGTTGGTAGGGCAGCAACCCCCCTCCCATCAAAATGTTCTCTGTATCTATGAGTCTGTTCCTGTTCTGCTTATTTGTTAATTTGGTTTTTCAGATTTAATTGTTGATAGATACGTATTTATTGCCATTTTATTGTTCATATATTTTATCTTTTTTCCCCCTTCTTCTTAAAGAAGACCCTTTAATATTTCATGCATTGTTGGTTGGGTGGTGAGGAACTCCTGTAGTTTTTTCTTGTCTGAGAAGCTCTTTATCTGTCCTTCGATTCTAATGATAGCTTTGCTGGGTAGAGTAATCTTGGTTGTAGGTCCTTGCTACAACCCTTTTGATATTTCTTGCCATTCCCTTCTAGTCTGCAAAGATTCTGTTGAGAAATCAGCTGACAGTCTTATGGAAATTCCCTTGTAGGTAACTAACTGCTCTTTTCTTGCTGCTTTTAAGATTCTCTCTGTCTTTAAATTTTGGCATTTTAATTATGATGTGTCTTGATGTGGGCCTCTTTGGGTTCATCTTGTTTGGGACTCTCTGTGTTTCTTGGACTTGTATGTCTATTTCCTTCAGCAGGTTAGGGAAGTTTACTGTTATTATTTCTTCAAATAGGTTTTCAATTTCTTGCTCCCTCTCTTCTCCTTCCAGCATCTCCATGATGCAAATGTTGATACACCTGAAGTTGTCCCAGAGGCTCTTTACACTATCTTCATTTTTTTGGGATTCTTCTTTCTTTTTGCTGTTCTGATTGGGTGTTTGTTTGCTTCCTTATATTCCAACTCACCTAATAATACTCCAAATTGGCTTCATCTACTCTACTGTTGATCCCCTATAAATTATTCTCTTCATTTCAGTTAGTGTATCCTTCATTTCTGACTGGTTCTTTTTTAAACTTTCCATGTACTTTTTTTATGCTGTTGAAGTTCAAAGTTCCTTGAGCATTATTTTAACCATTGTCTTGAACTCTGTATCTGTTTGCTTGCCTCCATTTCATTTAGTTCTTTTTCTTCTTCTTTCACTTGGAACCTCTTTCTTTGTCTCCCATTTTTGCTGCTTCCCCGTGTTTGTTTCTATGCATTAGGTAATGCTGCTACATCTCCTGGGCTTGGTAGAGTGGCCTAATGTAGTAAGTGTCCTGTAGGGTCCAGTGGTACAGCCTCTCCATTCACCAGAGCTGGGCACTCCAGGTGTGCCTCATCACCACATGGGCTGTGTACATTCTCCTCCTGTTATAGTTAAGCTTTGATTGCTATTGGCACATCAGTGGGAGGGATTTACCCTCCAGGCCAATCAGCTGTGATGATTGGCTGGGAGCACCATGGAGGATCAGCTGTACAGGGGCTTATTCCACAGAGCAGGACTTACTTCAGCGGGCTCTGGTGCCCACTGAGTCCACCCCTTGAGTCTGTAGCTTGTGGAGGTGGTTGGATGGTGGTGCTTTGATGTGGTCTGAAGCTGTTCACTGGCATGCTGGCTCTAGGGCCTCCTGAGAGGTGCAGGACAAGGTTAGCCATCATCTGTGTTCTGCTCAAGGCCTCCCAGCATGAGCTACAAAGCAATCTGCAAATGGCTGCTACTTATGCTGGGCTTGGAGGTGCCCAGGTGAGGCCAACCTGTGAACCAACATTGGCTGCCACTAGTGCCCTTAGCCAGAGGTATAGGGCATGCTGAGGTTAGATGCTGCATATCTGAGATTTTACGAAAGTCTGAAGCATAAGCCAGGACAGGCCATTCCTATGTAAAAGCCACTGGAAATAGCTTAGGTGGGCCTAAAAGTTTGGTGGGGTGGTGGGGGGTGAACAGCCTTAGCCAGGAGACTCAGATATGACAGTTATCTGCTTGGTCTGTGGGAGGAGGGCTCAGGAAAGGAACAATGGCCTCTACCAGCACTTCTTTCTGGGAGAAAGCTGTCCCTTCAGCTCTCCCCATGATGCTGGACAATTTAATTTCTCCCCATATGTTCATGGAATCTTTCAAGCTTCTGACCCAGTACTGGAGCTCAGAGGGAGTGAGTCTGAGTAAGTCTGTGTGGGGGCCCTTTAAGAGGAACCACCTGGGACTCCAGCAGCCCTCTGTCTCACTAAGCCACAATCACCACTGGTTTTTATAGCCACAAGTTATGAGGACTTCTCTTCCTCACACTGAAACACTGGACTGGGGGCTGGGGAGAGGGAGGGCTGGTGTATGGCTATGACTATTCGCTCCTCATGTGGAACCTCTGCAGCCAAGATATCCCTCCCAATTTTTAACCAGATGTGGGTGTGGGACCAGCCCATGGCATATCTCTGCTCCTCCTGCTAGTCTCGATGTGGCTTCTCTATATCCTTTGTTGTAGGACTTTTGTTCAGTTAGATTTCAGGCAGTTCTGAATGATGGTTTTTCTGTAGTTTAGTTATAATTCTGATGTGGTTGTGGGAGGAGGCAAGTACCACATTTAACCTATGCCACCATCCTGACTGAAACTTTACCTAGAAACTTCTGCATCAGGGTCCCCAGGGTAATGCTGAAGTATCTCTCTACACAGCTTCTGGGTGTCTGTGGTTTGCAGCCAGGGGGCAACTCCCTCCACATTCAGTTGCTGGAAAGTCCCACATTCCTATCTAGCCACCTGACTAGGTGTTACATCTCTTCTTCTGCTCTGCGAGCCACAACCTTCTGCTTGCTAACAATCTAGTGAGAAGACTGAGCCAGGGCCAGACACAGATGCCATGAAGATCTTCACTCTCCCCACTTTAGTCCTGTCATTGTCACCTGCAGTGTCTGGGATCAAGGCCACCAAGGATAGAGTGACCCAGGATTTACCAAAAGCATGAGTGAAAATAAGCTGATATTCTGCACTCACTACTGAAATTACACCCAGGGATATGGTGAGAGTAGTACCAACATCAGCACCAAAGGCCTGTTCCTGGTCAGAGCTTGAAAGTGAAAATAAACAAACAACAAAGTTGAGAGTGTGTGAGAGTCTGTGCGGGGGAGGGAGGCAGGGCTGATGGGGGAATGAAAAATAAATGAGGAGATGGAACTTCCTAAACCTGGTCTAATCTGTGAGGCAACAGCGGGCTCCATTTAACGCTGACAACAGTAACAGCAATTATTCAATTAACTCCCAGAGACTGTGTTTTATCTCACCACAGCCTTGTGAGGTAAGAGTGCTTACAGAGGGTCAATGAGTTTTTAAGTCACACACACACCAGTTGGTTATGAATTCTCGGCCTTCTGAGTCTAAGACCAAACCTTAAGTCCACTTTGTTCAACAGTGAATCCCATAAATGGCTGAGAGGTAGAAACTCAATGACCATGTTAGTTCATTAGTGTGACTAAACAGAGAAGTTAAGACAGAATAAGAGACAACACTCATTCCAATTGCAATCTGACCACAAGATAAGGTCTGAAGATCCACAGCCCTTGTGGCAGTTACTGTTCTTGGCTTACCCAGAAGCCATTTCTACTGCTTCTTTTTAATCTCTTTCTTGCTAACAGAACTCAAAGATAGCACAATGCCAGCTCTCAGGGATAATCATAGAAAGTCATAGAGATCCAGGTCCTGTTTGCCAGGAACCTACTTTTCCCTTTTCCTTTGTACCTTGGAGTGGACTGTACTAGCCAAGAAGATGTAAAAGGCTTTTGACCACTTGCCTCCTTCTTGCCTGCCTTGTCTGTGTTCTGCAAGGACATGTCAATATCACCTGATATGGAGAAAGGATCTTTGCTTCTGTGACTCATTAGAGATCCTGAGATGAGGGGATCATCTCAGATATTCTGTGTGGGCTATAAATGTTACCACAAGTTCCCTTATGAGAGAGATGCAGAGGGAGATCAGATACACAGAAGATCAGAGAAGGAGGCTACGTAATGACAGAGGCAGAGGCTGGAATAATGTGGCCACAAGCAGGGGAGTGCCAGCAGCCACCAGAAGCTGGAAGAGGTAAGGGACCGATTCTTGCCTCTGGGGGGGAGTGTGGCCCAGCCAACATATTAATTTGGGCCCAGTGGAAATTATGTTGAACATCTGGCCTCCAGAACTGTGAGAGGAAAAAGTTCTGTTGTTCTAAGCCACCAAGTTTGTAGTAATTTGTTAAGCAGCCACAGGAAATGAATATACTGCCAAAGCCACCAGTAGGCATTCTGTTACTGCAACTGAACTCATTCTAAGTTACATTTCTCTGTGACAGAAGATGAAACTTGTGGTTACCAGAGGGGACGGGAGGTGGGAGGGTAAACGGTCACATATATGGTGACAAAGAAGACTTGAATGAATGGTGAACACACAATGCAATAGGCAGATGTTGTATCATAAAACTGTATATTTGAAACATATAATCTTATTAACCAGTGTCACCCCAATAAATTTAACAAAATTTAAGAATAAAAGGAAGGTAAAACTTAAGGATGATATAGGTATTGCTCTCATTGCTGACCATAAGAGACACTTCCTAGAAAGCTTGTTTTATGTGGATCCTCACAGATGCTGGGAATTCTCCCTGACACCACCCTACCCCACCTCGTGGTTGCCATCTTTTAGGGAGCACACCCACCATTAAAATCCCCATGTTTATTCTCCGGCAGGGAATTAATGCAGCGTTCCCAAAGTCACATTCACTGAGAGCAGCTGCACAGGCAGGCAGGTTCCTCAGCGCCCTCAGTCCCACAGCACGCGGCTGTCCGTGAACACAAGCTAGGACCCGGGGAAGCTGCACTGCCTCAGTACATACCACACATGGGGTTCTGTGTTAGCAATAGTGTAAAGAACATCTGTTGGGGTTGGGAGATCAAAACAGGGAGGATAGAGGGAGGGAGAGATGGGCTCAGGAGGCTGCCGAAGAAACTTAAAAATATTTTATTCAAATTATTTTAAAAGCCTCCTTAAAAGGAAACCTAGAGCTTAGGTATAAAGGAAATTTTGGTAAAATCTGCTTACAGATTGCGAGGGCTGCTTTTGCCATCACACCTATGTTCATTTGGGTTCCTCTTGTTCCTCCAAAGCTTAGTGATTTCCTGCTGAATCTCTCTTCACGGGTCCTCCTTCCCAAATATCTCTGACCCATGACATGGCCATGCTTCATCTTTCTCTGATTTTCTCCTACCTCCTCAAGATATACCCATTTTGGGTCTCATCTCACAAGAGGTCTGGTCTTGGGGAGCTGACCGACTTGGTTGTAATGGACTAACCACTGATGTGTGTTAAAGTTTGGGGGCAGGGAGAGCAGTGGTAGTAGACTGGCAGGGGTAGCAGTATGGCAGGGACTAGAATCTAAAATTTGCTGAGTACTTATTATGGGCCATACCAGTCTAGGTGTTTTGTATCTAGATTAAAGAAACAAAAGAAACCAGCAGCAGCTCAGAGACATTAAGTACATTGCTCAAGCACAATCTTGACCTGGCTGGAATTGTGGCCTTATCACCTCTACCTTCCTAGGTATCTCCTGCAGCTCATGCTGTCTGGTGGCCATAGAGCCCCTCATGACCGAACCTTGAGGGGCTATGGCCCAGCCTGTAGGACTGCACAGTTCATGCGTTTTCTACCACAGGCTAGCTAACATAAGTAGCCCAACCAGATTCCGTGGCCACTTTAAAACCACATCTTACCATTAGGCAAAGACCACAGTAATGGTTGGTGAGTCTAAAAACCATCAATGAATGAGTACTTAAATTAGTGGGTGAAAGTATGATGAGAGGCAGGTATTTGCACAGTCTCAAAGCATCTCTCCACAAAATCCTTATTAATTTGAAAAAGAGAACAGTAACTGTACAGTGAGACACCACCTTAACCAAGCGATCGAGCTGCCACCACCAGCAAGAAGATGCATAGGTACTCTGATACGATGCACTGAGACAGGCGGGTCACTTCCACGGTGTTCCTGACAAAGTGTTGTAACCTCAAGCTACCCAGAGAAAGCGTCAGACATCCCAACATGAAGGCAGGAGAGCCAATCAAAAACCCTGCCTGAACTCTGGATTATGGAAGACAAAGAGACACTGAGGAATTGTCCCAGATGGAAGGAGAATAAGGAGACAGAAGACAACTAATGCAGGTGGGATCCTGGATACACCCCTAGACCAGACATAACTGGTGAAACAAGCAAACCTGAATAAGCCCTGTTGATTTAGCTAATAGTATTGTATGAAGTTTAATTTCCTGGTTTAGAGATATGGTTTTATAAAATACTAGAGGCCCGGTGCATGAATTCATGCGTGGGTGGGGTTGGGGGGGGAGGGGGAGGACCGCCAGTGGTTGAGCTACTGCCCCCTGGTCAAACTCCCGGCCCTGCCCCCTGGTTGAACTCCCTGTTGAACTCCTGGTGGAGGGGTCAATTTGTATATTAGTTTTTTATTATATAGGATAACATTAGGGGAAACTTCTACTATTTCTTTTGTAAAATTATTTCAAAATAGGTGATCTTAATATTGAAATTTAGGTATGGTGGCAACTGCTATCCAAGGTGGACCCTCTGAGAACCCAGCACATACTGGTAAGCAGCCACTTACTTGGCTGTTTGAAAGCTGATCCTGAAGGTCAAGGTGGCTCAGTGTGTTCATGCCTAGAGGTCTGGAACTCCAGCCTATGCCCTGCTCTGCTTCCCAGGGTCAACTTTGCTTTTGCAGAGCAACTTTTAGCAGGCTTAGAAGAGAAGTCAGAACAGTTGGCTCCCAGTAGGAATCAAGTCTAGGTCAGTTGTAGAAACGGACTATTTCTCTTACAAGTAAAGAAGAACTGGGAGAATGGTGGGGAACCCAGCTCTCCCCTCTCCACACAATCCCCTCAGGTTTCTGAGGGAGATCAATGTGAAGGGGGGGAGAGTGAAATGTTTCTGCTTGTATTCCTTTCCCTTCTTTATTTTAAGATAAGGGAAGCAGCCCCCACCTTATTTCCTGCCTAAAACCTTCAAGCAGCCCCAAGCAGACAGCTGCCTGTTCTACCAGCCGGGCTTTTGTTCCTCTGCCCTTTGTATGTGGCAGCCCCGGCTGGGCTTTGGATCTCTGAGGCCCTTCCAGTGGTGACAGGCCACGGCTAGCCAGGCCTTGAAGAGCTACCCACCGTGAGACTGCTGGGAACCACTGGTCTCTCAGAGAGGCAAACCCTGCATCTTCAGGGCAGGTCGGTCAGCCCTTCTCAGCTGCAGACCAGCAGCATGGAAGCTGAGCTCCGGGGGCGAGGGGGGGGGCTGGGAGAGGGGGGTTCTATTCTGATTTCCTTAAAGAAAGCTATGGGATCTGAGGATATCACGGAGTTAACGCTGGATCCGCTAGAAGTTAGACACTAAAATATTGTCACTTAAGACAGTATTTTATGTAGTAAAAACTCCAATACTGACCCAAGAAGTCTTGGGGGCATTATCACCAAGGCATTAAAATTTTGCCTCAGTTCATCCCTTGTTTCAAGTTCTTCATCTGTGAAATGAAGAGTAAGCATTCTTTTATCTAGGGTGTTTGTTATGAGGTTTAAATGAACTAATGTATGGTGTTTAAACACACTGGTTTAACTGCACAGATTACACAACAAGGTGAATGTACTTAATACTACTGAAAAGTACTCTTCAAAATGCTCAAGATGATAAATATGATAAATTTTATGTATATATATTGAGCTACAACTAACAAAAATAGTTATTCAGCATATCATAAAGAGGCACACAAACATCAGGTGCTATGATTTAACAGACAGATATTTTGTTCTTAATGATTATCATCAGCACATATATTTATTCCCAAATTAGATGCAGATAAAATGGGAGCATTCTGGCTGGGCTCCCACTCACTCCCACAGCTCTGACGGTCTCTGCTGCTCAGATGGTCCCAGGACTACAGCTCTCATCCCTCGCACTGCAAATGTGCACACTCTTCTGAACTCATACAGATGGAGGTCCCATAAGCCCTGCCCTCAATGCGCATTTCCTGTATCCCTATGTAGTGTTCCATTGATGACAACATTGACCCTACCTGGTCAGCCTTATTTGAAACCTGAATCATCCATAACTCCTTTCTAAACTCCATATCCCAGTAGTCACAAAATCATGACAATTCCACTTCAGAAATGCCTTCAAATTTAAGTCCTTCCTTTCCCATCATTATAGTTGAGATCCCTATCACCTCTCACCTAAGCCTGTGATGACAACTTTCTCTTTGGTCACCTGGCCAGTTTCCCTTCCTCCATCCTAATCTTCCATCACTGTCAGAATTCTCTTCCAGAAAGTCAAATCTGGTGTGCCATTCACCTACATAAAGTACTCAATTGCCACCATCTGGATCAAGTCCAAACTCTATTCTTGCCATATAAGGTCTGAGTCCATGTAGCTGTTATATCAACCTATACTTGCATTCACAAATCCCCCTCCCCCAGCACAAACCTTGCTCCATAGAAACAGAAGTACTCACTCTTCTCTCCATGTGCTACGGTTTTCACAATTCTTTGCCTTTTGCAGATAATATCTCCTTTGCCTATCACCTGCACCATCCTTGCCTCCCAGCAACCATCTGTATCCATTTCAGCAAGATTTAACTCAAATGCCTATTCTTCTAGACAACATCGTTCATTTTCTGCTTTCAGACATCATGCCATCCTCAGCATACACTATGGAGGGGGTGGGAGTAGTTCTTAATTCATCAAGGTACCTCAGCTTTCCCTTCAATTAGACTGTATCTCTCTGAAGGCTTTTTATGTCTTTGTCATCTTCCTATCCTTAGTTCCCAGGACAGTGTGTGGTTCAGCAGACAGTGAGGGCTAGTTTGTTGCATGAACTATGAGTGGGAGAAGCCATGATCGAGCCTATTACCTTTCACAGGAAAATCATTTCCAGAAAAGCTGCCTGCTACAGTTTAAGAAGTACTGCATTAGATGCAAATTAGGTTCTCTGGAATGACTACAATTCCCTTGGACAAGTAATTTACATTTGTACCCTAGATAAGTAATTTGCTAATTGGCATCCTGGTGACTTCAAAGACCTCTGTATCTCTCAAGGTACCTATCTTACACTTGGGGACTAACTCATCATCCTCTATAATAAAAGTATTAAGGAATTTTGGGGTATTCTGAATATATGCACATATGAGCCCACACTCATTAAAATCCTGTGTCCCTCTATAACTTTTAATAGCTTAACTGAAGCAAGATAGAACCGATTTGTGAATGGCACATAAGATGATTCTATGACTATTTTGGCAACTATCTATATATATAAAAGCCCAGTGACCGGAATGGCAGAACGACCAGAATTACCAGTGGCTATGATGCGCACTGCGGCAGCCAATGAGCCTGATCTGAGCCCTGGTCACCCCCTCCTCCCCCTGCCGGTTGGCCTGGCCCCAATCGGCCCCCAACACCCTGATCAGGGGCGGAGCCGGCCAGCGAACCACCTGCGGGCCTGCCCCCCTGCCAGCCCGGCCCGATAGGCTCCCATCAGGGCAGGTCAGCCAGACCCCACCTGTGCACAAATTCGTGCACAGGGTCTTTAGTTGTAATATAATTGTAAACATGTGTTCATATGTGAGACCCTGTGACTACTATGAAGTGCAAACTTTGGATGATAAAGGCAGCTTGGATGGATGGCAGGAGTTCTTTTGAACGCCTAACCCACATGTCAGGAAGGTTAGGATTTGCTTTATAGGCACATTGTTGTCTGCCCAGACCCTACCTTTCTGGGCACTGTACCCACTCCACACCATACAGAGTTACTTCTAGAGCACAATTTTTGGACAACATGGCTTGGTCTTCTACCTACAGCTGACTGACCTGGGCATAAACACCTGACTTCAGATAGGCTGAGACACAGGCATTTCTGGAAAACCTACCTTCAGGAACCTAACCTTCCCTGAGCCAACCAGAATCCTTTCCCTGGATTTTAGTTACTGCGGGGAAAAAGAAGAGATGGTCTTTCTTCAACTTCTACTGGCTGACTCTTAAAGGTGTGATGCTCAGGAAAGTGGGATGATTTCCACCAACCATCAAGAATAAAGCAGACAGGCAGAAAATAGTAGAGACAAGATGAGGAGAACACTTCCTTCTCTGCCCATGCATCTGAAGTCCAGTCCCTATTTCTGCCTCTCTGATGGTTTGGTTTGTCAACACTTACTTGTATTTCAAAAGCCTATACACCTCCTTATTTATTAGTTTGAGTTTAATTTCTGTTATTTGAAACAAAAAAGAAAACAAAACCATGCTAACATAAACTTAAAAAATTTTAAAATGACCCGTCAACTTCACGAAGGCTGTTGTAGGAGTTCTCAGTATTTCGGAATGGGAAGATCATGAATTTTATCTAGCTACAAAGGGTGTTGAATCCTTTTATGAAATGAGTAATTGCTCTGTAATTGATTTGGTGGGTAAACTGAATTTTTAAAAAATGTCCACTCTTCATAAAGTGAGCTTACTCTTACATCCTAGAACTTCAGGAGGGGGTGAGAGTACAAGTGTGACTCTAGTTAAACAAAGTGAATGGTCCACATATATTGTCATGTGGACTCTGGGGATCACATTATTTAAAATTATTGCTGCATTCTAAACAGACCATCTGAGAAGGATGATTACTTCTCAATGACTAGATCAATATTTTGTCTTCTTCTTTACGACTTGAGTGATTGGATCTAAGGCCAAAGGAGAAAATCAGGTCAAGTCCCCTGGACCTCTCTGCAACCCAGCAGGGGAGATCGATGTGTGTGCTTGGGAACCCACAGAAGGGAGTGGGGCCAAGAAGCACAGTCAGTGCACTAAGTTAATTTAAATTTCTCAATGAGAAAAGCCATGCCTATCTATGGCTCTTCGGTCATAGCATTTTAAAAATTGCCTGCGGGTACAAGGTATAACTCATTTTATGTGTAGTTTATTGAATAAGTTCATGAATTGATGATCCTATCACATACACAGCCAAAGTGAAGAGCAGCTTTCCATTCTGTCCAGGAGGGGCCACATCTCTAGCTCAGAAGAGAGAGAGGTGATGATGTTAGACAGGTGGAGAGAGATGATGGGGCTAGAGAAGTAGAGAGAGGTCTTTATGTAGGAGAATAAAAGGCAGTGTTCACACTGTAGGCAGGTGTGGATGTTCCAAGTATCCAGCATCAGACTCCACTAATATGGAATTTGTGACAATTTTACTCTGACAGAGTGGGCCCTGACCTGCATCCCACTCATTACTAGGGACAACCTTACACTGTCCCTTTAAGAAGCCTGATTCAACATAAGTTTACTACAGCTTTCTAATAAGCGTAAGATAAAGGATGTAAGTTATATAAAAGAATGAGGCAGTTTTCCAGAGCGACTGTTTACCTTTAACCTAAACAAAATGCCTTTTACACACCTTAGAAGCACCATTTATATGCAGGTAATGTGCTAACTGCAAATGGGACTTATTACCTAATTAAAGCTCATCACAGAGCATCTTTTTAGAGCAATGTTTTGTTGGATGTTACAATTACAAGTGAAAGTGATAAAATAACTTTGAGCATTTCCTTTTATTCCAACATATTACTATTCTCCCTGGACTTCTCCTGTCAGTCCTCAGGCTTATGGAAATGTGGCAGTGACGGGGAGCTCGGCTCTGAGGCTGCGTGCTGCTTCAGATGCCAGACAACTTGGGTTCGAGCCTGGTCCTGCCACTAACTGGTGCAAGACTGGCATGTTACAGATGCTCTCTGTGACTCAGTTTCCTCCTCTGCAACCTGGGATAATATCAGCACCTATTAGGTTGTAGTGGGGATTAAACAAGTCAGTTTTTATAAAGCATATGTATGCATTGTTTAAATAATAGTTATTGCCTTTGTAAATAAAACATTACAGGATTTGAAGTCAGTGAGGTCTAAATAAAAGGTAAGAACCCCATTTCTGCCACCATTAACATGCTAGGTAAGATTCTTAACCGCTTTGAACTTCAGTATCCTAGTTAGTAAAATGGGGTAACCATACCTACACTTCACTGGGTTGGTGCATAGTCTAGATGCAATGTGCAAAAGGTCCTGGCAACCATTTCCAACTGTGCTCCTGAGAACATCAGGTTACGTCAAGCTGCATGGGTGCACATGGATTCTGTCATTAGGAGGACCCACGCTTCCTTCCTTTTGTCTGACCACAGGCCAACAAAACAATCAAAATCAGCCCACGGCTTCACAGAGACTTGCATGCATCCTGGCTCTCCTTGGAGAAGGAGCTACTGCCCAATATACCTCAAGGGGTGCATCAAAGAGAGAGAGGGCAGACTGCGGTGGGCACTGTGGTCAGCCCCTAGTTACAAGGCAGCCAGTGACACACACACACCTGCAGGCTGGCACCCCATAAATTCTTTCCCCGGCTTCTTTCTCAAGGCAAGAAGAGAGCTATCCCCGCCGAGGCCACGTGCCCTCGCCCCCCTCCACAGCTCCTCCACGCACGAAGTCAGGGCCCTCGGGCTCCCCATCAGACTGCCTGCCTGAAGCACACACTGGAGCCGGGAAACTTGCCTGAGAAGCCAGTAAAATTTTAATGCACTCTGTAGTGCGGTCATGTCATACTCGGTTATGGCAAATAATCCCAGATGCCTGCAGAGGTAAAATGGAGCTGTAATGTGCTTGCCTCCTAACCCGAGCTGACAGCGATGATGTACGACTACCATTAGCGGAAAATATCACTTCAACTAACCCATGATCCAGCTCCGCTCAGGGTCACATTATCCATGAGGAACAAATTACACTCCCAAAGTAAATACAAATTTCCTACACAAAATGGGTACAAAAAAAGGGAAGCGGGTGATCCCTTCCCTTCTCCAACACACTGCTGAGTGACACAGATGATAAAGGACAGGACAAATCATTGGCTGACAGAGTGCTGTGCCGTAATCAGCTCAGCCGGCACGCACTCCAGCTGATAAACACTGTATTCTCCTCTTAGTGGCAAATACGTAATCTTTAACACGGACATGGCTGCTTCGGATATTACTACTCTTTGGGCTGCAGGATTGCCCCATGCAGCATGTGCAATATGAAAAGGAAATGCCCTGTGGCCTTGGTAGACCCAGAAACCCTCTGCCAGTGTGGGTGTCAGTGTCTGGGGAAGGCCAAGAGGGTTCCTGAGGTGGCGAAGGACAACACAGAGTGACACTGTTCTGGGGTGCGCAAGTTCAGTGGCCATGGTGATATCATGCCTGTTCTCCCATGTGCTGGTAACAGGAAGGAAAGTCTGGGGAGACCTCTTGGATGCAGGAGGCTCTGGACCAGGAGCTTCAAAATGAGGCTCTGTTCAGGCCCAGTTCTCCCCACACTGTCCTGGCGTGGGGGGGTGGGGGGGAGGAGAGGAGGTAGGTTTGTGACAAGTCCCTTTTCCTTTCTGAGATTTAGACAATCAACAAAGCAACTTCCAGGTATAACAGGAATATTTGTATGGCACCTATTAAGTGTCAGGCACATACCAGGTGTGGGGTACATGCTGGGAGCCTAGGGCTTAATAAGATTTAAATGTTTATACATATATAGACACTAAAAGAAGACTGGGTTCCTTGACCAAATATGGCCCATGCTTAGTCTTCTGGTTGGTATGGTCTCTGTCTCTAAGTACTCATGGTGGCGCACAGGCAATTTTGCTGCTTGTTTGTAAGAGTTAAGACATACCTTGTAGCCCTTCCCTTTTCACCTTGGACAATTGCTTCCCAGGTTTATTTTAAAAATGGCCCATTTTAGAAGAGCTTGTACATCTAAGTTATCAGTGGAACCAAATTGTATTTATTCAGTTTCCTGAGCAACTGCCATGCTTTAAATTTTAGGATCTAGTGGGGTTAAGGGTGGATTGATAAGATATAATCCAGGCTTCTTGTAGCCCAAGGACAGTGAGGCACAGAGAGGAAGGTAGCAGGGTTCTCAAATGGCACTTCTGGGCATATCCCAGCTCACCTGATGTACAGGGAAGCAGCATGTTATGGGGAAAAAAGCCCAGTTCTTGGCATCCTAAGAGACAGTTTATACCTCTGCACCATCATTTACTAGCTCTTAGGTTTAATTTTCTTTATTTGTAAAATGATGAGAAGATACAGTCCTTGAAAGGACCTATCATTGAGTTTGGTACATTACAGATGGTCAGCAATGCTATATATAAGGATACTTATAGAACCCATAATAAGTACTTAAACACAGCATCTAAAATGACATTTGTAAAGTATTTCAAATAATATAATCTTCTCTTCAATGCAAAGGGTTGAGTCTTCTTCTTATTTAATTATTACTATTGACCTTACTCTTAATTTTTTTTTTTTTTGCTGTCCCTGAGAATTGAGTAGCATCTATATGTTTTAGTCCAAGAAAGTAGGAAGATGGAAATACACTAAAAGCCCTTCCCCCTTCAAAAAAAATAAAGTCCAAACTGAGCCCCTTGGGAAACAACTACCATCCCAGGGATTCCTGGTCAGTCCTTATTTCAAATGCTCCATTCCACTGTCTCCATAAACATGGAAGTACTTGGAAGACCATGATCCAAGCTTGGGTTTGGAACATCAGGAGAAAGCTGCTCCTGGTCCTTCTCTAAGTGGCAGGAGATGTCATGCAGGTCTACAGCCAGTGCTTCTCAATTTGACTCTCAGAGCTACATGATGCAGAGAAAGAGGGCAATTGGACCTTCCAGCTGAAACTTTCACACACACACACACACACACACACTGCATGACTACAAAGAAATTTATACATCTTTACTGAGGACAGAACACTCACCAACTGGAATTAACAATAAGACCCACTCTTCTAACAGTCAAAGAACCAGCCCAACTTATATGCTATGAGAAGCCACTAGCATAATTTATGTTGTTAAACGTAACACCAGTACAAAAGCCTCTGCTAGGATCTTCCAACTATTCAGATGACTCAGGATTCATATTCAATTCATGAGGATGAAAAGCATCACTTCCACCTGACTCCTCCTTGTCTCTGCAACGTCCCTTCATGGTAAGTCATCAACCCAAGCTGATGGTTCATTCTGGGAGAAAGCAGCCGACCTGTTCTCTGGGGATGTGGAATCAGGTACTTAACCCTGCACTTTTCCAGAATTCCTTTTATAGGTTCAAATAATATGTATTATCAGTCAAGTGAGTTCCTAAAGCACATTATGTAAGCTAGCTCTTCATGCATCCCCATGCACTCCCAAATAGAGTAATTAAAAAACAAGGATTAAGCTAATTGCTCTGCTGCCTACTGACAGGTGCATGGTGACATACATAACACAGTCAAGCAGCTACAATGCCCATGTTAGTTCATCAGTAGATACTTGGGGGAAAAAAGTGGATATGAATGTTTCCTTCAGTTACTTGGAAGAGTCAACAGCGATGTGCTCTGACCTATCCACTATGTGCCTTCCCTCTTAGGAATTTGAGAATGGAGACAATCCTTATATAACTTCCTTGTACCTTGGCAAAGAGGAAATCATTCACATATTAATTTCCCTCTTATTCTGTCATGTTGTTGTGCCTCTGTAAATCGCTACAGAGAAAATCAGGATATTCAGTGTTGGATCATTAAATCCAGGCTCATTTCATAGATGACAAAACTAATACTCAGCAACATTAGGTAACCTGCCCCAGGCCACACAGCTGGCTGGTGAGAAATAAGAAACAGGTCTTCAGAGTATCCTTCTCCATTACCCTCTCACAATGAACAACAGAACATCTAGACTTGCTCTTTCTCCTCTCTATTCATTCTACAGAATAAGAGTGTAACTGAAGACATCTAACAAATTTCCAAGAACTCTTGAGTATTCTTTTTATTAATTTACATTTAATAAAAAATCTGTACATTTGTAACCTCTAGCTTTTTCAATTGCATGGCATGGTCTTAATGGGCAGATATTCAACATACACATTCATTGTGAGTGAAGCAATTTTTGGTTTGGCATAAAAATGCTGTGATATGAAAAAAATAAGAACTTAATGTAAGTCAGAATTAAAAATAATCTGCAATAGAAATTTAATGCAAAGATTGTATTAGTAGAATTTTTTGGATGGATATGATGGAATTAAGGCAGTTGGAAATATGATGATGTTGGAAGAACAATTTTGACCCACACATAATCTTAGAAGAGTAAAAAGAGGTTAAGTGGATGGGCATTATGGAAATCAGGCATCCAAAATGGAAAGCTCTTGAAATTCTGCCAGAAGTTGTAGAAATTTCCAAATAAGCTAGTGAATTTACAGATGGCTTAAAGTATCTTATGAGAAAATAAAATTGTAATATAAATATAGAAGGCAGAAGATGAGAGCACATTTTTGTTGGAATTCAGAAAATAAACACTGGGGTTGACATGAACTTGTTTTCTCAACTTGTTTCATGTATCCCCTCCATTTGAAGATGAGTATCCAGGAAAGGAAATGCAAATTTAGTAAAACAGTGAACTTTACTGAACACCCAATTTGTGCCCGGCACTATACCAGAGCTAGGGATCTAAAGACAAGAACATGGGCCCTGCTCGTTGCCTAGGGAATGGTTGTTGGCTCTGCTGCTGTGAAACTGGAAGGGAGGAGGAAATTCCTCTCTCTAGCTGCAAAATAGCACAGCATCTCTGAGTTGTCTCCTGATCAGAACACCTCCTATTTCAAACCAGGTATGGGAATCAACAATGAGGGCCTTCTGAGTCTCATGAATGTTGCTGAGGGTGCACAATCTTGACCAATTGTGAAATGTGGCCAGTCAAGGGGTGGGACGCTTCCACTATAAGCACAGCCACATGCCCAGTCTTTAGTTTGATATCTCAGCAGTTTCTACGTCCTTCAAAAGCCAAGTTAGGCATGTGGTTTGTGTTGAGCTAGGAACGTAAGCCTGTGCTGGTCTCCTCACTTGCTTTTCTTAGAAACGGCACCCTTCCCACACAAGTGAAAACAAAATGATCAAACCTACAAATTTAGCAAGGATTAAAAAATTATAATGCAACCAAAAAGTATGCGCAAGTCGGGGAGAGGAAGCTGATGTGGAAAAGAAGTGGTACTGCCTTTGCCATTAGTCCGAGTCCCAGGAGATTTCCAGGTACTGGTGAGCAAACCACAGGAGCAAGGCAACCTTCTCCAGTGGTCACTCGAATGGGTAAAAGCTCAGACAGAGGAACTGCCATCGGAACTCATGCTAAAAGCTTCATTAGGAAAATGAGAAGAGTTCCTGTCTGTGATGAAATTGTATATGTGTGTTTTGCATGTGTGTGTATGTCATGCATCTATAAACATAAGCATGTGGGTGCATGTACACAAATACCTCCCTAGTTTTCTAGTCTTTCCTCTGAACTCTCAAATTGTTAAGAGCATAGACAATGGAAAAGTATGTTTCTCTTTGACATTTGTTATAAGGGAGTGGTTCTCAAAACCCACTGTGTGTCAGACTTCCCTAGGAAGCATTTTAAAAAACACAGATGCTGTGCCCCCATCCCAGATGTACTGAATCCGAATGTCTCCCCTGTGATGGACCTCTGGGAACCCACAGTGTTTGGTATGTGGGACAAGAGCTGTACAATCCAGGATAGCATGCCTGCTTGTGGCTCCAGGGCTTTGCCCAAAAGAAAGCCTGATGTTTAAAATAAGGAGTTCAAAATACATTGTTTGGGGACCCTTCTGAATTTCACTGTCCTTCCATTCAGCTTGTAGCAGGAAGCAGCGCCCTTGCGGATGAAGGCTGAGCCACAGGTTCTAGTGGAAACCAATCCTCCCTGACTTCCTCTGGCAGGGTTCCTGGCAGAGTCTGAGCTTTCTAAAGAGGAAGATAGGCTTCCTCCTGCCCTGAGGGGTCTCTCCCCTTTCACCCAAGTAAAACGAATGGAACTAACATTTATGGAGCACACACTCTGGCCCAGGCCTTGAGCCAAGTGCCTTCACTGAACAGTCACAAGACGACAGGAGGAGCTGTTGTTATCTCCATTTGGCAGATGAGAGAACTGAGGCTTGTTCACAGCTACAAAGTGGTAAGGGATAGCCAGAAAGAAGCCTAGGCCACCGGACTCGGATGCCCAAGTGTTGGGCCACTGAACACTGGGCCTTCCAGCCAACTCTGCCATGTGGCCCACACAACAAAAGTATGAGTATATAAAGTGAGAACGACTTTTAGTCTTCACATTACTTTCATAACCCAATAGGAGGGTGTTCTTTGGCATAATAGCTGCTGTGGCAGAGAAGGAGGAAGCAAGAGGAAATATAGGCCAAATATGTGGAAATGTGTACATTGCCTCTTTGTTCTCATGATACCAATTCATTTCCAGTGGGGGGATAGGAATAATTGCTTAATGTGGTGATTAAGGTGCCAAGTGCTGCCTCTGTCACTAACCACAGTGAAGACAACCCCACACCTGAGATGCAGCGCTCCAGCCTTTCCTAGCCCCGCCCATTCCCACCTCACCAGAGTCCTGGCTCTCTGACATTGTGTAAAATGTATTCTCAGCTGGGCGGGGAGGTTAGGAGGGATGTGCTGCTCATGGTTCATCAAAAGCTTTCCACCCACAAGTACATCTTCTGCATTTATGGAAACTCTGCTTTTCAGCCCCTTTCCCAGTCACTTCCACATTAATTAGTAAGGGTATCATTTTATAAATTATAGCTTCGTATCAGAGGAAAGCAGAGTTTATCTTAATTCAGTCAGCTGTGTGAAATGCAGTATCCTAATTTTAGACCGCCAGCTCTGCAGATCCCCACGGAGTAAGAGAATGACAGGTCTTCCAGAGAGAAGTCCCAGTGGGTGTCCTACAAGTCTCACTTCTGCCTCCAATAGCATCCCTGGTGGGGCTACTGATGGGATCCCAGGACACTGAGTGGCATCTTTTCCACCATTAGCAATTCAGATTTGAATCTGAATCCTCCAAGGGGCACATGAAAGCAGCCCGGTTAGCTGTGGGGCTCCGAGAGGGCCCAGGCAGGAGGTTCTGGCACAGAGGAGGCTGACAGGGCCTGGGCTCTGGCACAGAGCACAAGTCTGGGGGGATGGTACTAAAGCCAGTGATAACCACCAGACAATCCCAGTCCAAAAGGGGAGCCTGATAGTCTTAACTACAACAGGGCGAGCAGGCATGGCTACAATTAGAGTCCCAATTGCTCCTGTCAGGAGCCCTGGGAGGAATGCCGGGGGGAGGGGAGCAGGGAGAGGTGATGTGAGGGTGGTTGTGGAGTAGCTCCCAGGTAAGAAGAGGACCTGCAGGGCCACCACAGTCCACAGGAAAGACGACAGGGGCGGGGTGGGGGACGACAGAGGCAGAAGTGCACACAGGAGGGAGGATCAGTCCAAACACCCGCCCCCACCCTCCAACCCCCGCCATCTCCCCACTCCCATGGCCGTGCCTATATACATATCCTTATTCTCCTGCATTGCCCTGAAATCACCCTGAACTGAGTGGTGTGGGCACCGGCGACTTCTCACCACCCACAGTCTGATGTCAGAGGCTGAAGCCCGAAGAGCAATGACTTGGGAATCCGGACCCAGGAAGGATTAGTTCAGGTGTTGGCAGGAAGTGGAAACACCCGGATCCCTCTGAAAGCCAGGGGCAGCTTTGGTAATTCCCCAAATGACCTGTTAGCTGATCATCTTGAGGAGTGGTGCTGAAACCTGGAGGACTCTGAGGTCGGCCTGGAAGGGCCCAGGCGTGGGGATTTTACAGCTTCCCTGTGATGGGTGTGCCGCCCAGGTCGAGACTGCCTATCAAGACATGCACATGGAATGCAAAACTGGACATCCTCTCCATCTCTACCACTGCTGGTAGGTGACGCTTCCGGAATTCACAGCGCCTTCCAAGGAAGAATGTCTGCTGGGCTGTGAGACCCCGAGGAGACTCATCCCCTTGGAGAAGTGCCACCACCTTGCACAGAGAGGCCAACCATCGCTGTGGAAGAGCTGCTGGAATGGCAGCAGGTACCTGTCCTGCCTGCTGCCTGTGGAGACACCTGCCACGTGGGATGTGGCCTGAGGGCTCCAAGGGCTGGTGGGCATGACTTGAACACTGACCCTCCACGCTGCCCATGCGCCTCTGGCACCCACTACTTACTGGCGCCTGAGACACCAGGAGACTGGCTTCTAAGCAGCTCATACTCTGGGGGCTGGAATAAGGAAGCTCCTACTTGTCAGTTAAACAAAAGAAGAGTCCACAGCCCCCTTTGCAGTGTGTACTTTCGCTGTCATCCAACAGCCCATTACCATGTCACAGCACAGCACACCCTTCCATAGGTCACTTTGTTTAAAATGACATGGATAATGCACATGTCAGCAAGCTGACAGTCCTGGCCGTCCTTCAGAGATAAAAACCTCAAGGCGAAAGCCTGTTCTTATCTGGGGACACGCATTGGTCTATCATCCAAGTCAGGCAGAACATGATTTCTCCAGAGAGCACTTTTTTCATTTCCTGATTTTAAGGAAATCAAATAAGCACCATTTGTCTTCATCTGAATATGCTTGACCTGCTCAAATGATGATGTCTCGCATTTTATAACAGGCTACATATGCTGAATTCAAATTAACAACAGCACAGAACAAGAGCCTCCACATCTCTCTTGGAGGCTGGCAGCAGAGAAGGAGGGCGAGTCTGGGCTGATGGAAAGATCCCACTAAACGCTAAGTGCAGATGCTGAATAAAATCAGCAAGCAGGTAGGAAGAGATCGAAAATGGGGCTCAGGGACGCCGGCTCCGCAGGACAGATCCAGAAACTGGGGAAGGGAGACCAGCAGTTCCTTTTGGTGCCAAGTAATAGAGAAACCATAATATCCAGGTAACTTTTGGAAATACATTAAGTAGGAATAAAACCGGAAAGAAATTGGGTTGGGGGATTTGAACACCTAGGAAGAAAGACCAAACAGACAAACCATCCCTTTGCTTCAGGCAGCAGGAAGTTCACATTACCAGGCCGTGATCCAGTCTTCTGAGAGCTCAACCCAGAGCTCCCCTTCCTCACCCACGTTGAACCGGATACAAAGGCTGGTGGCCATCAGCCTTGAAACAGAGTGCAACTGCTGGAAGAACTGCCCTCCCACCTGGCCATCCGCCTGATGAGAGAGAGCAGTTCCCCTCTGACCGCCCTGCCCACCCCTCGCCCCAGGATGACATTCCTAGAAGCATTACCATTAACATCTCCATTGAGAAGCCAATATGTACAGAAAATCAGGAAGAAGCATATGGGCCAGTAAGATAAATGAAAACATGACATTACAAATACATATTAGCATATTTAATGTTCCAATCAAGGATTAAAGAAGAAAAATCAGATGGCTGTTAAAATAAATCATTTCCTCTTTTGAAATCTTTTATAATGTGAAAACTTAGTGCCACATATGTGCACTATTAAAGAGCTTATTTAAAAAAAGTGGACCTCACAAATTAGATGTTATTTCTTATCTTAGAAAACATGGCTATGTGAATAAAACCTGACTTTACAGAAGAGAAAGGTGCTGCTGGTACCTCGCCCCGCCCCCACCCCTGCAGTGTGTGTGGGTGTGGGAGAACCACGGTGCTCAGTGTCTATGTACTGTGCCCACAATTGCAGGTGGGGGTCTTACCTTCTCTTCCTGGTCACTGTCGCTGTCACACTGAAAAAATAAACAAGAAATGAGGGTTAGTGCAAAAATGAAGTAGGTTTTTGTCTTTGATACAGGAAACAAAAGCAAGACCAGTAAAGGAAAAGGGATCGTGGTCTGAGCTGGGTGGAGAGTCTTTGGCCTGAGTGCTGGTAAACGGGTAAGAAGCAGGACGCTGACCAGCTGCCCGCTGTGTCCTCTGTGCCTATGCTCTGTGGCTCCTCCTGTGGGCAGTCTGGTGTATGCTCATCACCCTAGTGGGCCCCCCTATTGCATGGCAGAGGGGATGCCCAGTAGGAGCCAAGCTGGCCACAGGGTTAAGGTGAATCAAGATCATTCGATGGAATTGAGAGCAAAATCAATTCTTTAATGGAGACCTTCTACCTTCCATTGTCAATGGCTGTCTCACTCCTGGTACTTTTCTAGAAGAAAAGAGGTAAACCACTGGGCACTGCATTCTCTCATTTAGATTGGGAAAGAAATAAAGCATAATGGGTGAGGCTGGCTTTTCCAGAGAACAGAGGGAATGACCTCTAGTCCTCTATAAAATACATGCCAAGGATAGGGGTCAGGGTACCAAATCAACAATATGGGCAAAAAAAAAAAAAGAAAAAAAAAGAAAAGTTTTAGGACAGTAGACTCACTTGCATCATGTCTAACAGATCCCATGTACCAACTGTTGAGCTGGGTTTGGGATAACCAGGAATGATAATTGACTCCAAAGGAAAAAAGAATACAAAAATTTTGAAAAAATCAACAATGTTCTGTTATCTAATATCTTATTTTTAAAAAAAGGGACATGTTTTGTTAAAGTAAATGCAGATAAACAGTTCATTCACTCAAATGCCTTTGAGAAGCATGGCAGAGATTTAAAGAAGACCCAGGACTGTCCCTAAGGTAGCTTCCAGTGAGGCTGTCCAGTCACGCACCATGGAGTGACCAGGACACGTCCTGAGAAATGTGCTGTTTAGCAATTTAATTGTTGTATGAACATCATAGACTGCGCTTACAGAAACCTAGATGGTAGAGCCTACTACACACCGAGGCTACATGGTCTAGCCTACTGCTCCTGGGCTACTGGCCATACAGCGTGCTTCTGTACAAAACAACACGAGGTTAAGTCAAGCACAGGAGAGAGGGAGGCAATCAAGAGAGGCAGGAAACATGAGATGTATGAGGCGGTGGCTGGGATAACACAGCATACTGTTTTTCAGCAAACTTTTTTTTTTTTTTAATAAGAGAAAGAGTACATTCTAAAATAATAATGAAAAGTATAGGAAATACATCGACCCATAACATAGTCATGATTATTGTCAAGCATTATGTACTGCACAAAATTAAACTTCTATAGGACTGGCAGTGCATAGGCTTTTTTGCATAAGCACTCCACAAAGACACCAGTAACGAGTGGCACTACATGTTACGACAGCTGCAACGTCACTAGGTGATAAAAATGTTTGAGCCCCACTACAATCTTGGGGGACTACTGTCATATATGGTGGTTGACTGAAACACTGTTGCGGTGCATGACTGCAGAAACAGAGTTAGAACACAGACTCTGAGCAGGGGGTGCATGACCAGAGCTATGTTCTATTAAGATGACGCTTCCCACGGTGAGCAGAGAGTGCACTGTGGGAGAAGCCGGGTCATAGGGACACCAGTTTGGCAGACATCACACTGTCTCTACCAGCAGGGTGTGTGGTTTGAGAAAGAGAGGAACAGATGGTAGAGCAATTCTAAAGGTAGAACCAACAGGACTTGATAACACATGGATATGGGAAGCAAGTCAGAGGAATGAGTGGAGGATATTGCCAAGGATTTTTAGTGTGGCCACCTGGATGTGGGAGTTGATGCTGCTATGAACAGACACAGAAAATAAATTTGCTTATACAGCAGTCACTACTGGCTAGATACCCACAGCCATTCACAATCCCTTCTCTTAGTCTGTACCTTCTCCTGACAGTTGGAGAATGAAAAATCCAGATATTCTCTCTTTTCCAACTTTACTTGCAGCTGAGGGTGGCCATTAGATACATTTTTGGCTGAGACTTGAGGAAATGTCTGCTGACGATTCTGGAAACATTTTCTCTCCTCAAAAGAGGAAGAAAAGCAGAGCACTTGCCTCTTGCCTTTGAACATGACTGCATGAGGATGTGAGGTCTGGATCTGGGGCAGCCATCTTGCAGATATGAGGCAAAAAAAACCCGAGTACAAAAACAAGATGATCAGGCCAAAGGAAGAAAAACCCTGGCACAAGTGAGCCATCTGAACCACCCTCAGAGCAGCCTACCTCTGGACTTGTTTGTTCAGATAACAGATAAGTTACAGTATTTAAACCACAATTGAAAATAACCCTAACCCCATCCAAGGGACATCTTGGTATTATAAGACACACTGTGGAGACTACTTCCTCTTCCCAGCCTAAGCTGTCTGTACTATGAGCATTTAGGGGCTCACATCACAGCCGTATGGACTGCAGGGCTGTAACATTTTCTTTTCCGCTGGCTCCTCGATGCCATACGCTTACCGGAGTTGTAGTGACAGTGTGTTAACCAAGTACATCTGAATCATTTTCAACCAAGCTTTCAACCTCAGATGGTCCACACTTACTCTCTTTTGCCTGATGAGTGGATTTCTCTATTATAAAAAGTCAAAGGAGCTGAGAAAGAAAATGGTGACGTGACGTGGCGACTTTGAAGGCCTAGAACAACAGACAGATGAGGAACAGTTCTCCCAATGGTGTGCTTTCCCATTGCCTTTAATTAAGCCTTCCTTGAGGTTCCCAAATTCTGGGCACATTTTCAATGGTGAAAAAGCATGTTTGGGGGGGAGGGGGGTGGAAGAGGGACGAGGATTTGGCCAGGCAGGCTCATTTTCCCAGCTGTTCACAGCCCGCCTTGTGAGGTAGGCAATGACCGCTGACGGCTGGAGCACAGAGGGAGTGGGGAGGTCGGGCAAGAACCTCCAGTGTCCACACCGCCCCCCCATCCTAACAGCAGAGTGTCCCTGGGAATGGTTACTTCTATCAAAGTGTTAAGCTTCCTGCTTTCCAATGGTCCAGTTCTAATTTCAAGGTCCACTTAATTCCACATCAAGTAATTACTGATATACCCAGAAGCACCTTGTCTCCAGAGCTAAGCATATGGTGAGGAGCTGAGACCTACTGGTATCCATTATGGAAGCAGCACGGATGCCAAGCCGATTAAAAACACTCAGGCTCCCCACGCAACATGCGGGTGAGTGACAGCTCCTCGACGAGGCCAGTCGCAGAGTCTGCCAAAACAGTCTCTGCTGCGCGGGGCCCACATGGTGCGCTGAGAAAACAGTTCCATTTCTGGTATTAAATTCCCACACTGACCCGAGGACTTTGCCGTGAGCTCAGCAGGAGCGCGCCATCCAATTTACAGCCTCACTCTCCGGAGCCTCGAGTGCCAGCCCCTGGCAGAGACGAATGATGGTCAACCCCTCCAGCTCATAAATTATGCAAAGGCAATAAATGCACTCAGCAAACAGCGCCTAACGTTTGCCTAGCCTGGCTCCTAACACACTCTGTAAAAAGCCAGAAGCTCCACACATACAAGAGGTCTATTCCACTCATAAAGGGGGTTTGTTGACAACTCCAGACGGAAAGCCAGCCATGGGCCTAAGGAGCCTTTCTGCTTCACTGGCAGCGGTTTCTGGGCCTGCTTTATGAAAAAGGGAGGCTGTTTTATGGAGTCAGTGTGGGGAGAATTCATGGTCTCAAGTTCACATTTAATACACTGTGCAGCTTTCATACCCTAAGTTCCATACTTGGTGGATTTTTGGCCAAATGATTCTTGGTCTTGAAAGGTTAAAAGAAGAAGTGTCTGCTCCCCAGTCCCTAGATACCCACTCCAATTTATCAGAGTTCACACCGAGCCACCTCCTGACTCAGGTTTATGTTCTGCATGAGGCTGGGAAATGGAAAAGGCATGTCAAATGCAGAAATGGGGTCCCAGCTGATTTGGCCAGTCTAAGCATTTTGACATCGAGGTCCTGCATTGGTTTATTAGCAAACAGGTTGCACACTAACGACCAGCTTGAGGTGACAGAGGACTCTCCATGACTAGATTTCAAAGCCCTTTGTGCAGAGCTGAAAGTATTTTCCTGCATTTTAAAAGCAAGCAATGAAAAGGAACAACCAGCCCTTATACTAACCCACCTGAGGAAGAATTCCTGGTCACTCAGTCTTCAGACAAAGATACCACCCAAACCCACCACAGACAAAAGAGGGAAATGCGGTGTGGAATCCAAACCACATGCCTCAAATGCAGAATTAGGAAGGGACTAGTTCCTCACCTGAGTACACGCAGCCGCTCCAACACATCACCATCTACTTCATCGTCCCCTTCCTCCCGCCAGCTTCGCAAATCAGACCTGAACCTTCCGAGGCACCTCCTTTCTCTCCCAGACATGTCCCCCTCAAACTCTTCAATCAACCAATAAACCAAGTAACCTACCCACCTAATAGTTTTTCCTTTAAAAATTAATGCATATTTATTGACTACATTTTAAAAAGTTCCCCACCAATCGGCCATCCATTGACACTGTTGACATATTTGTACAATCCTTTCCAGTCTTCTCCATCCTTTCTCTTCTTCACGCACACACATTTTAAGGAATGAAATCCTAATATTTTGTAACCTGTTTTGTTTTTGCATAATATGCCAAATACTTTAGTTTTATGAGTAACATTGACCCTGTACCATCACTTATAAAAAAGGCTGAACTGCAATCCACCGTTTGGATTGTAAATTGTAAGAAGTTCCCTAGTGCTGGGTATTTTGATTATTTCCATTGAACATCCGGGACTTTCTCCTTGTACACATTTGCCAATACTGTTTTTTCCTTGTAGCTTTTCACAGCCCTTCCCGTTCTGCATATTCTTTAATAACTTGTCTCCCCAGAGCAGCACCTGCAGCTCCATTCTTCCAGGGGAATCCTTGAAGAGTCCCTAGGTTCCCTCTACCATTTCTATGTTGAGACTAAACATCTCTATGCTCACCATTTGCCAGCTATGTGGCTTTGGTAACGTCTATACATCTCAGTTTACTTAGCTGTAAATGTGGGTGATAATGCCATTTCCCTCATAAGAAGATGAGAATAAAATGAGATAATATGTGTAAACAACTTAGATAATGCATGGCACAGAGTATGTGCAGACAATAAATGTTAACTATTATCAACACGTTTCTCTGTGCTAATCCCCTCCCACTCAAGCCCTATAAACACCTCAGACTCAAGCATCCCTTTAAATCTAGACCCATCATGCTTTGCTTACTCAGCCTGTCCCTCTCCCATGTCATTCCCATCATCCTTGAGCAGACCTACCTTCCTTTCTCACCCAACATTATCTAGTCTACATTTGAAGTCCTCTCCATCTCCACGGTCATGGACACCACTTTAGTGCAGGCATTTATTTTATCATTACAAGAGGCTAATGATGCTTCCCAGGACTCACGGTCTCTTCTTTTTCTGATCCAAGTACTTACTGACCACAGTGGATTTCCTAAATTTCAATGTGATCATGACACTTCCAACTTCTAGCCACGCCTTCAGCACAGTGCTCCTCAGCCTTTCCGTGGAGAGGGGCCGTTTGTTTTTGTTTTGTTTTGTCTTGTCTTCAAATACATTGTGACCAATCATATATAATAAAGATGTAATATGCAAATGGTTGTTATGCCATGAAGCGTAACGACCGACCGCGTGACAACTGGATCACGGATCAGCAGGAGGGTGGGGCAGCGAGCTACAAGCAGGCTGTGGCAAGCTACAGGAGGGGGCAGGGCAGCAAGCTATGAGGGTTGGGGGGGGGGGAACTACAGGAGGGCAGGGCAGAAGGTGGAGAGCCATTGGAGGTCTGCAGCGAGCTATTGGTGAGCTACTGGTGCACGGATTCGTGTGCAGGGCTACTAGTATTTTTATAATATAAAGTAAAAAATAAATTGCTAGAAAAATAAAAAACACATAAACTATGTTATTTGATTTAAAAGATGTAAAATTACTCTATTGAATTGCTATAAAAGCTTTCAAATGCTTAGTCTCAACTACCTTACTAACTTATCAGACTAGTTACAACCAGCTGATAGATTGGCCTCGGTCTGTGTCCCTACTGTTGAGTGGCAAAATTCCAACATACCCCTTGCTCTAGCCGCACCTGGGCACACTTGGTCACACCCTCAGCCCTTAACAATTTCCTCTACCTGGAACTCTATTCCATCAAATTCTACCTAAAAACCTTTAATGTGTCTTTAAAAACACAGTGACCGTTCCAATACTCTTCTTAGAAGAATTCTTAGAATTCTAATACTTTTTATGATTAATTGCTTCTGTCTCCATTCCTTACAAAACTGTATTTCACGGTTTGCCACACGTCTTCCTCACCAGAGACTGATCCCACATAGGGAAGAGCAGCGCCTTCCTCATCTTTGTATCTCCAGGCCGTGGGACAAAGTAGGCTTCATCATATTGATACATTTATCCCATTCTTCTTTGAAATTCTTCAAAGTCTGGTTGATCCCACCCACCACAAGCAAACTATGATTTAAAAGACAAGTAATTCCAAAGGAAGGCACAGGAAACACGGACTAACTTGACTGTTTAATACAATGGGATGTATATTTGAACACACTGGGCAGTGTTAGAATTGTCAGAAGAGCTTAGAGTTGGGGCCCAGAAGAAAGTATCTTCTATTGTGTGATTATGACTTTATTGTATTTCCTCAAAAGCAAACATTTCTCATTTCCATTTAGGAATCGCAATACCTGTGTTTTAAGACTTTGATCCAAATTGAAGTAAGTCAAGGTCTGCAACACCTCCCTGCCTCATTCAGAATAAGGGAATGAAATGGAATTCTAGGACCTTGTGATGGAATGCATTCTTAAGCAGAAAGTGGCAATCATTGAATATATCACATACAATGACATTGAGGAGGGCATTGCTCTCTATTTTGCTCAATGGACCTTGCTGGAACAGTTATTTCGTATCTCAAATCCATTTATCACTGCCACCAAAGGTGTCAGGGCTGAACACCATTGCTGAATAAAGTTATTTTATTCTCATTTCTGCCTAAAGGAAATGAGAGGAAAATGAGGGAGAACCCTAACTTGTAAACCACTGTGTCTAACATCAGGTACAATTTAACTTTGCCAGTGACAAAACAAATCGGTTCCCCTTTGGGGTAGGCGGTTTATCTAAGCCTGTAAAGACATCCCTCACCTAAAAGCAGTTTCAGAAGAAGCCACCTGCAGAAAACAAGACACTTATTTTCTTATTTAAAGAAGTGAGGTGGCGGCACGGTGACCAAAAACATGTGCACCATCATCTTCCCACTTGCCCAGGTCCTTGAACATGCAGAATGGGCAGCCACTAGCTGATGTCTGTCTCAGTCACCCCACAGAGCCCTCATTTCCATGGTTTACAGTCTTCTCACAGCCTTGGACTTTAAGTGAAATTTAAAGCTTGGGGGCCCTAGAAATAGAAGATTTAATCCTAAAGATTTGAAGTATCCTTCCTGATTACAAAATGATGCCGTTGGTTCCTCCTCCCCTCTACTGTTACAATAACTATGTCTGATCAAATGAAATCACCCCCCCCCCCCATAATGAAAGTCTAATAAAAACATTTGTATGCCAAACATAGCGTAAAATATAAGAACAAAGTTTCTGACAATTATGAAATGAGCACATTTGAAAATCATATAAGGTCCAGCAATCTGCAGCTGTTGAGGTATAACTAAGAGTAAGCTTACAGAAGCTTCCGGAATTTTGTATTGGTGAAGTGTGATTCCTGTATGGGGAGTCTGCAGAATTGGGTAATTTTGCAAGTTCTCAGCTTGAACTGGCTGGAGCTCAAATGACCAATGTGATTTGAGGGGCAAGGGGAACATTTCTTATTCTCCCTCTAGGGTCTCTTAGATGATCACACAATTTCATTCAATAAATAATTTTAAAATGCCTACTATGTGCTAGGTTCATTCTGACCACCCATTAGAAGTGCAAATATACTGACAAATCATTTTGTTCAAACCTGAAGTTCCAAAGCTCGCAAATTTATCGTCAATATTTTTTTCTTTTTGTCACTTTGAAATCCAGGTATATTTCATAAAACACTCTGTATGCTGTAAATTTCCACTTAGCTCGTTAAAATATCATTGGGTTTTTGGAAGTAGGAAAATAAGTGGATATTTCACAAATTTTTGGAGAGTTCAGTATTTTCTTCCCTTAGAAGAAAGGAAGTTACATTTTGCCAAGTATAAACAAACATACATAAACCCAAAGGCGAATTTTACTTAAAACCCAGAGCCCACAAGCCTCAGTGGTTGGCAAAATGAGAAAAATGAATTTCTTATCCAAAGGTAAAACTCAGTTTAGGGCTGGGTGATTTGTAAAAGATCTCTTTTCAGCTTAAGCACCAGATCCTTTGCCTCTTTGTCATTGATTTACCGATTCTAAGTCATCAATAGCATTAATTCGTGCATGCCTAGGGACCTATTACAAATGACTTTGAAGATGGTGTAAAGCAAGAATGTATTATGAGTCCACAGTGTGAGGAGCAGGGAGACCTATTCTTCCATGTTCTTTTGTGGTTTTCTATGTGACCCTGGAGTGCTGCACTCTTCCCTTTCCTGGTCAGTCGCTGGTTTCTTTGGGTGGGGCTGGAGCCCCCTAGTTTTGCTTCAACTAAAGCTCGGTTCTTTCAGAGTCCTGTGTTAGCTAATAAAACACAAATTTGCTGATGAGCAAAAAGGAAAAGTATGTTACGGGTTAAAATAATACAAGAGTCTATTTTTTCCGCTGTGTTGTGATCCATAGAAATCACCCTGAGCCTTTTCCCTTTCTTCTCTGCCTGGGAAGCCAATTGCTTTGATTGCAGTGATATGAGCTAGCTAAAATGACTTGCCCTTGCTTGTGAGGCAAATGGAACATGCTAATAGAACTTATCGCATTACCCGATGCAAAAGTGCCATAGCTCATTACTTTAAGATAAAAGGATATCATTGCAGACGGCAAGCAGAATTGACTTTCTGAGGCCGACTTGATGATGATTTAATCAACTGCTCTCTTTCACTTCTCATCTCTGCGCCTGTCGGTTTCACAGGTGCCGTTAAATGAGACACTCAGAAAGTGAGCGGAGGGAAAGAAATTGCTGTCATTACTTTTCAAGAAAGGAGGTATGCAAATTTTCGACAGAAAGATTGCGTTCATAATGGGCCTGGTAAAATACAAGGATCATGCTTGACAGGTGAGGGCAAGCCATTTGTATGTCCTTAAAGCAGAGCAACCGTTCTCGTTTAGAAATGTGCTCTGTAAAAGAAACTACAAATGAGAGGCCTGGCGGGGCCAGGGGAGAGGCAGGCCACAGTGCACAGGGTTGGTCCAGGCTGGTTTGACCTTTAGAGAGGGGGATAGTGCTTGAAGTCAAATCCTGGCTCTGCCACATATGAGCTACAGGACCTCTGGCAAGTATCTTAACCTCTCGGGGCCTCAGTTTCATCATTTACCAAATGGGGCTATTGACAGTGTTTACCTACCAGGCTGCCGAGAGCGTTCACTGAGTTAGTAAGTACATCATAATAATAAAAATATGATAAATATATATAATTAACACGAAAGGGTATAGAACAGTGCCTGGCACATAAAAAGCACTCCATAGGTATTACAAAGCATTCATTCATTCACTCATTCATTCATTCTTCAACAAAGAGCATCTTGTTGTTTTTTTTAAGAATATGTGTGCCAGGTGCTGGTAGATAGAGGACAATTCTTCTTTGATTTCACATATGTAAGTCTTGCTCCCCCAGCAGATGGTGAGCTCTTCCAGAGAGCAGTCTGGCCTCATCACAGGGCCCAGGGCAGTTTTAGGGCCCTAAGCCATGCCCAATAACAATTTGATGATTTATGGGTTCCTCCTCCCTCCTCTTCATTTCACATTTCTGAGACTGTGCAAGACGCTCAAGCCCTTGGAGCAGTCCCCTCCTGGAGCAGGAAATGTCTGTCATTAGCTGGAACCTCAGGCGCTCGCCATGTGTCCTGCGAAGCCTGGAGGAGAATGGGGTGCAGCCAGGAAGAACAGACAGTTGGCTTGAATCCCCTTCAGAGAGCAGAATGAATCTGAATAGATTAAATGATCAGGGTAGTATGAACAGAGGTGTTTTTCATCCACTTTGCCTTCAATAGGTAATTGTTCTATTTTCTCCAATACTCAAAGTAAAAGCATCTTTCTTAAAGTGCCTGTAACTCTGAGTTCTTTTTCCCCAGGTAATGAAGCTGCTGCAAACCACTCTCCCTTCCAGCTTGAATTGTGAGGCACTGCTAAGCTGCGCCTACACAACTCAAGTCCCTGCCAAAGGGACAATGTCCACCTCAGGCAAAAGGATAAAGAGGAGGGTCCAGGCAACAGTGCAGCTTTGAGCTGTCTCTTTTGGAAGAGCCTGGCTCCTGAACTACGTTTCGCTGCAACGTGGTTCTTCCAGGGGAGAAATTCTCCAGAGGAGCCATCTTAGAGCGTCTCCCCTACAAATGCCAGCCAGCAGCTACGGTCATTGAAAAAGAATGCCCTTACAGCAGCCTGGGAGGGAAATATGACAAGCTCTCCATTATCAGGAAGTTAAGGCTTCCACCGGCAGAGGCAGCACTTGAACCCGGTTCTGTTCATGTTGATTCTTGTTCTCAGCCTCGGACTTCATGTTCTTTAGTATACCACCTCACTCCCGCTCATGCACTATCCGAGGAAACTACCTGAAAGCACATCTTGTGGGTTGATTGTTTGACAAAGGGTAAGCCAAGCTGAAATGGAACGGAGGGAGCAGAAACCATGGGCAGCAGAGGAGGCAGCCATCGGCCACATTTCCACTCCACCCTGGGCAGCGCTCCCGCAGGAGGAGGCCCAGCACAGTGCCTGGCTCAGGGACGTGCTCATTCAATCTGTGGCTGACCCACGTTCAAATTGTGACCCTCCACTTAGCAGCCATGCAGTCTTGGGAAAGGTACTTAACACCTGGGAGCCTACCTTTTTTTTATTATTTATTATTCTCACCTCAGTATATGTTTTTATTGATTTTTAGAGAGAGAAGAGGTGAGGGAGGGAGGGGGAGAGAGAGATCAATGTGAGAGAAAAACGTTGATCAATTGCCTCCAGTATGTGCCCTGACTGGGGATAGAACCCACCTTTTGATGTACAGGACAATGCTCCAACCAACTGAACCCACAGGGGCTAGAGCCTACTTTTTTTTTCCACTTGTAAATGGGGGTGATACATACTCCACAGGATTTTTTTTGTGAGAATTAAATGAGTTCAAGCACGTGAAAGCGGCCAGAAAAAAAAACACTCAATACCTTTATTCTTCCAAGTCTTTGTAAAAGCTATGTTTTATCACACTCAGAAATGAGGTAACGTAGTAGTTATTTAAATGTTGGGTTTCCATTTTTTTTTGGCCATTTTATTGCCAGAGGGGAAATCATATTCTGCAAGGATTTCTGCTTGGGAGGTGAGGTGTCTGAAGACGTGGCACTATGCTATCCAAAAACCACAACCCAAACAAACAGAAAGTACCATTCTCTTTGAAGCAGAGAACAACAGGAGTCTTCCTGGTAACAAATGGGTTTATTTCACTGATCAAATACCAACAAGGCAAGCCACTTTATTTTCTATTTATTTATTTTTATACTTCTTATTGTTGATAGTATTGGGGCGGGGAAAAGGGGAGATATCTGTAAGGCAAGACACTTTAGAATACAAGTTTCTAAGCATTCCTTAAGTTCTTGATGAGAAAAGAAAACTGGTGGATATAACTTGAATTTATGATTCAGTCAAATAGTAGTTAGTAATCTGTGTGTAGGGATTAAAATAAAATGCATAGATATAAGATATGGGGTCTAAACTTGTAAGTTACGTATAGAGCAATAATGACGTGGGCTTTGACGTTATTAAGATGTTCACTCAAGGGAGAGAAACCAAGATGATGGCATAGGTAAATACCTAAACTGCTGCCTCGTACAACAATTTCAAAACTACAACTAAAAGACAAAACAGACATCATCCAGAACCACAGGAAGGCTGGCTGAGTGGAAATTCTACAACTAGAAGGAAAGAGAAAAGAACACTAAGACTCAGAGGAGCTGCAGGAGGCAGAGGTACCGAGGCATGCGCATGCAGAGAGGTCTGGCTTTCTCAAGCGGGAGGGAGACAAAAGCTCCCAACTGCACGGATCCAGACTCATATGGGTGAAACTGGACTGTCAGGAAATAGAGAAGCACTCTGAGACTCAGAGGAACTGCGGAAGGCAGAGGTACCAAGGCACGCATGTGCACACTGAGAGGGCGGGCAACTGAGAACGCAGCTGGCTTTCTCAAGCGGGAGGGAGACAAAAGCTCCTGACTGCACTGAACTCCAGTTCTGGGCAAGACTCTGGGGATCCAGACTCATTTGGGGAGAAAATGGACTGTCTGGCAGCGAGTGGAACTCGAGGGCAGCTTTCTCTCAGAGGTGCTTGCAGCGATTACCACGGGACACTGAGACACAGGAGCCTATTAGGGCAGGGCTGACGGGAAACCAATGCTGTCTGCTCTGCCCTGAGACTCCACCCATCCAAGCTGAGCACAGAGGCTTTTGCAAATCTTATCTCATAAGGGTGTCTCCAGCACAGAAGTTCTCCCAGCGTAGACACAGCTGATCCTCACAGCCAATTGTCCTGGAGGTCAATTCCTCCCAGTGATACCAACAACAATCAAGGCTTAACTACAACAAGACTGTGCACACAGCCCACAAAGGGGTGCACCAAGAGTGTCCACCTCAGGTAACTGGGGAGGCTGAGCCACTGGGCCCTATAGGACACCTAGCACACAAAGCCACTCTATCAACTCAGGGAAGCAACCAAAATGCAGAGACAAAGAAACAGATCACAAATGAAAGAAATGGAGGAAAGCAAAAGACTGGATATAGAGTTCAAAACCACAGTTATAAGATTTTTCAAGACTTTTCTAGAAAAGGCTGATAAATTTAGCGAGACCCTTGAGGATATGAAAAAGGACCAACTAGAAATTAAGCATACACTGACTGAAATAAAAAATATTATACAGAGATATAACAGCAGACTAGAGGATTGCAAGAATCAAGTCACAGATTTGAAATACAAAGAAGCAAAAAACACCCAACTGGAAAAGCAAAAAGAAAAAAGAACCCAAAAATATGAAGATAGTGTAAGGAGCCTCTGGGACTTCAAGCGTACCAACATCAGAATTATGGAGTTGCTAGAAGAAGAGAGAGAGCAAAATACTTAAAACCTATTTGAAGAAATAATGACTGAAAACTTCCCCCACCTGGTGAAAGAAATAGACTTACAAGTCTAGGAAGTGCAGAGAACCCCAAACAAAAGGAATCCAATGAGGACGACACCAAGACACATCATAATTAAAATGCCAAGAGCAAAAGACAAAGAGAGAATATTAAAAGCAGCAAGAGAAAAATAGTTAGTTACCTATAAGGGAGCACCCATACGACTGCCAGCTGATTTCTCAACAGAAACTATGCAGGCCAGACGGGAGTGACAAGAAATACTCAAAGTGATGAACAGCAAGAACCTACAACCAAGATTACTCTACCCAGCAAAGCTATCATTCAGAATTGAAGGGCAGATAAAGAGCTTCACAGATAAGAAAAAGCTAAGGAGGAGATCCAAGATGGCGGCGTAGGTAAACACCTAAACTGCTGCCTCGCGCAACAATTTCAAAAATTCAACTAAAAGACAAAACGTCTATCACCCAGAACTACGGGAAAGCTGGCTGAGTGGAAGTTCTACAACTAGAAGGAAAGAGAAAAGAGCATTGAGACGTGCACGAGCGTTGAAAAGCTGAGGTACGGAGGCGCGTGATCCAGGCTGGCGGCGGGCGTTGCTTTTTTCAACCCAAAGGGAGACAAGCCCCCGATTACTCTGAAATCCAGTTTCTGGGGAGACGTGGGGGACCCAAACTCCTACGGGGAGAAGCTGGACTGTCCTCCAGTGAGGGTGGCTTGCTTGCAGAGCTGCACGCAGGAATAATTGTTTTCGGCACTGGGGCTCGGGACTCCGGGACGCCGTCTGGGACACAGAGCCGGCTAACTAGCAGCCATTGCTGTTTGCCACGCCCTAGCCTAGTGACACCCTGAGACCCCGCCCTGCACCACCTACAAACCCACCCAAGCTCTAAGCAGCCACTTTTGCATAAGAAAGCCCTGCCCTATCGCAGCTTAACCTAGCAAACTTGCAGCCCAGGTCAGACAGCTCCAAAACCTCCAAACCTCAAGCAAAGAGGAGAAAACTGTAGCTCTCACTGTAGCTCCTGCTGGGTGGCCTCAGACAGTAGCTGACCTGCACCCCATTGGAGATCCAGAAGCCAGTGTACCTAGTGGTCAGAGTGAGACACCAGATTTCAACTCCTCACATCCATAAGTGACACATTCAAGAGGCAGACTCAGTGAGCACCAAAGCCCCACTGAAACAATTCCTGCCCCATAAGTGTGTCTTCAGCGCAGCAGTTCTTCCATTATAGACACAGTGAGTGCTCACAGCTAATTGGCCTGGAGGTCAATTCCTCCCAGAATACCAACAGCAATTAAGGCTTAACTGCACCAAGTCTTTGCACTCAGCCCACAAAGGGGTGTACCAAGAGTGTCCACATCAGGTGATTGGGGAGGCTGAGCTACTGCCCCCTATAGGTCACCTACTACACAAAGCTACTCCATCAACACAGGGAAGCAGCCAAAATGTGGAGACAAAGAAACATGTCACGAATGAAAGAAACGGAGGAAAGCAAACTACTGGATGACATAGAGTTCAGAACCACATTTATAAGGTTACTCAAGAATCTTCTTAAAACCGCTGAGAAACTTGATGAGACCTTCAAGGAGCTTAATGAGAATGCCAAAAAAATAGAAAAGGATCAGTCAGAAATGAAGCATACACTGTCTGAAATAAAGAATATACAGAAACTCAACTGTAGATCAACGTACCCCAAGAATCAAACCAAAGATCTGAAATATGTGGAAACAAAAAACATCCAACCAGAAAAACAAAAAGAAAAAAGAATCCAAAAATATGAAGATAGTGTAAGGAGCCTCTGGGACAACTTCAAGCAAACCAACATCTGAATTTTTGGGGTGCCAGAAGAAGGGAGAGAGCAAAATATTGAAAACCTATTAGAAGAAATAATGACAGAAAACGTCCCTACCTGGTGAAAGAAATAGACTTACAAGTCCAGGAAGCGCACAGAACTCCATACAAGAGGAATCCAAAGAGGACCACACCAAGACACATCATAATTAAAATGCCAAGGGCAAAAGACAAAGAGAGAATATTAAAAGCAGCAAGAGAAAAACAGTTAATTACCTACAAGGGAGTACCCATACGACTGTCAGCTGATTTCTCAACAGAAACTATGCAGGCCAGAAGGGAGTGGCAAGAAATATTCAAAGTGATGAACAGCAAGAACCTACAACCAAGATTACTCTACCCAACAAAGCTATCATTCAGAGTTGAAGGTCAGATAAAGAGCTTCACAGACAAGAAAAAGCTAAAGGAGTTCATCACCACCAAAGCAGGATTACATGAAATGCTGAAGGGTATTCTTTAAGAAGAGGAAGAAGAAGAAAAAGGTAAAGATGAAAATTATGAACAACAAAATGACATCAAATACATACCTACCAACAAGTGAATCTAAAAATCAAGTGAATAAAAAATCTGAAGAACAGAATGGACTGGTGAATATAATAGAATCAGGGACACAGAAAGGGAGTGGACTGACAATTCTCAGGGGAAGCAGGTGTGAGGGGTGCGGGAAGAGATTGGACAAAAATCTTACTCCTATGGATGAAGACAGTGGCGGGGGGTAAGGGCATGGGGTGGGGTGGGGAATCAGGTGGAGGGGAGCTATGGGGGAAAAAATAGAGGAACACCTGTAATAATCTGAACAGTAAAGATTTATTAAAAAAAGAAAAAGAAAAAGCTAAAAGAGTGCATCACCACCAAACCAATATTATATAAAATGCTAAAAGGTATTCTTTAAGAAGAGGAAGAAGAAGAAAAAGGTAAAGATAAAAATTATGAACAACAAATACATATCTATCAACAAGTGAATCTAAAAATCAAGTGAATAAAAAAATCTGATGAACAGAATAAACTGGTGAATATAATAGAATCAGGGGCATAGAAAGGGAGTGGACTGACAATTCTCAGGGGGAAAGGGGTGTGGGAGGTGCAGGAAGAGACTGGACAAAAATTGTACACCTATGGATGAGGGGGGGTAAGGGCAGAGGGTGGGGTGGGAACCAGGTGGAGGTGAGCTATGGGGGAAAAAAGAGGAACCACTGTAATAATCTGAACGATAAAGATCTATAAAATAAAATAAAATAAAATAAATTTAAAAAGAGAGAGAGAGAGAGAGGTTGGGAGTTAGTGGGAAATATCTGTACTGTCCACTCAATTTTGCTGTGAACCTAAAACTGCTCTAAAAAGTAAAGTCTATTAAAATAATTTATATGAAAAAAAAGATGTTCACTCAAATTAAAATTGGCAAAATAAATAGACAGACAAGATAGATATAAAAACCATCAGGTGATTATGAGTACAACTAGGAAGCCAGCCATTTTGTAGTTTGTCCAGAGATTCTGACCAGTCAGAATAAGGACCTCCTTGGACAACCCTGTGCACAAGGTTCATTTATATGCAAGGTCTTCTTAGGGATGGATCTAACAAAATTAACCAACAGAGTAACCTTGGGAAGAGATAAAACTTCCTAGAGCATTAACTTTGGTACCTGCAAAACTGGGGACTAGTTGAGAGACTATTGGCACTCAGTAGGCGCTCAGCAATTCAACCACCTCTATCCTCAGGGACACCCAGGGGCGTCTGTTCCCTCTTCCATATGCATGGGAGCTTTCTCTGGCTTTCCTCTCCATCCTTCAGCTGTTGGTTTTCAGCATCTTCAACACTGTGGTCAGTTTCTCCAAATATAGCTCCGAGTTTACAAGTTACATTAGCAGAATACTCGCGGGAAAGTGTCTTAGAAAGTGTGTAGCTGAGGTAAAGAACTAGACAGTGGTTAGTGGAGTGGATGCTAAGGTGTGTGAGTGTGGTGGCTGTCTTAATGTAGCCATGAGAAATACATGGTTGTTCAACTCCAACGTAAAAGTAAATCCTAAGACAGTAATGCCATATTCTTGAAGAAATCCGATCATAACAATATTCTTTTCAGAAAATCAGGAAACCCAAACTCCAAATATATTCTTCTTACATTGGACTCACCCGTAAGCCAACAAAAGCAACTGGAATCGGATAGGATAAGGGAAAATGGTGCTCTCATATTGCTGGAACATAATGGCCACATAGCAACGTCCTACAACCAGATTGCTGGTTTAGTTTTTAAAATGCAAGGTAGTGAAAAGCATAGCCAAAGGAACAGAAACATGGCCTGAGATAAACTGATCTACAATTATTAGAAGGTGGTTCATGAGGATCCAAAGACTTGCCAGACTGGTTCCTCCCCCCACCCCTCCCCGCTTTTATTAGGTGCTTTACTATTGCCCCTTTTAGAATTCATCAGACTCATAACTGAGATTTTAAATTAAATTGTACCTAACAACAGTCTTTATTGTAGGATGGCTTGAAAAGCTAGTCTTCTGAATCATAAACAGGGAAGGGTAGGATTACTATAAATTGTCTGCAAGAAAATACAAATTGCCAAGATAAAAACACCCACTGGCCTGCCAGTCTCAAGTTTCCTGTTTTGACATACTATATGCAGTAATTTGGTATCCACAATCTCTTATTAGAAAATGAATGTGCTATTTTTCTGAATGCTGCAATTACAATAATTGAATTTAAAATGGGGATTGAGTTTCTCTATTTGGAGGAAAAGAATAATTGTGCATTTCTGATTAAAATCAAGGGGGCTGAATGGAGTTTGTACAAATTCCAGCTCCAGTCTCCCTGAGAGACTCCTCCTCAGGCCAGAAGAGAGAGACATTCGCACAGAGAAAGCGGACCAGCCTCTCAGCAGCAGGCACTGTCTCTGGCCTCATTTGCTTTGTCTCTTGGCCTTCAGTCACGACGCCCCTGTGACAGAGGCAGTCAGAACACCATGGCATTGTTATATTTTAAATGGCAGCCATGCTGGAGCTCCCCACTGTGTCAAAAATTAAGAGTTAAAATGCAAGGAAAACAAACATCTCTTTGTGTCAAAAATGCATGTCCCCTTCCAGCCTGCCAACATTCGGAGCACAGACTCTCTCCTCTGGATGGGGGCATGTGATGGCAGAGGGAGGGGTGGTAAGAAGAGAACTCAGGCTTTTTTTCTCAAGGGCTCTGCTTCTTTTGTTTTGGCAAAGACAAGCCACCTCTTAAGGTTCAGATGTAAGAACAAAAAAGGGATGGAGGAAGAGATCTTGACCTTTTTTGGTCTTTTTATTTTATTTTTCATGGCACCATTCAGTCTTCTGAAACCCCAATTTCTCCTAATGTGAAGGTGAAATTTAGTCTCACAAGTCCTTCCAAATGTTCCTTAAAATAGAGCTTCCTAAGGAAAGAGAAAAACGTTCCGGCCACAGGTTGTCTCCCTATACTGCTTACTATTTTCTATTTCATGGCTTTACTGAGATATAACTGACGCGAACAGACTGCCCATATTTAAAGGGCACTATTTAATCCATCTTCTCATATGTCCACCACGAAGCCACCACCACAGTCAAGATGGGGGTGCACATATCCACTGCACCCAAGTTTCCTTGTGCTTTGTTAATCCCCGGCTCCTCCCCTGCCCAACCACTGATCTGCTTCCTGTCACTATAAATTCGTTCATATATTTTCTAGAGTTTTATGTAAATGGAATCACACAGCATGCACTTTTTCTGCCTGGTTTCTATCACTCACTGCTCACTATTTGGACCCCCAATGAAATGGGAGCTTCCTAGCTCCAGAGCGCAAGGCGGCCCCCGGAGGCTGTGTGGCCAGGATTGACTGTCATCCCCCAGGAATAGGACCGATTACTTGGTCTTACTTTATTCTTTGGCTTTACTATGTACTTCAGTAATCAATAAACACTTCTATGGCAGAAGGTTTATTTTACCCTATAAATCCAAGGAGCAGAGAATGATATTAAGACATCAGTATGGATGGGCTTTGCTGCTCTGTAACACTATGAGAACGCGAGCAACAGATTTAAATCTAAGGAGGTTACAGAGCAGTCACAGCTTCTGGCTGGATGGCAGGGCTCGTAAAAGACTCAAGCAAGATCTATAGCAATGCACTGTGAACCAATGGGACTCAGCAGAACCCAAACTGAACAAGCAGGCTGGTCGGGAAAGAATTATAAGCCCTGGCTTGAGTGGAATGTAAAGAGCCCCTCTCAGAAATCCAAACTATTTCTTAACAAGTGGAAAGGTAGGGAGCAAATACTGATAACAAGCTGACTGCAGAAAGCCGGGCTCTGGATGGGGAAGAAGCCTACTTGATGGTCGCCTAGGAGTCCCAGGAGGCTCTTAGTCCTCTCCTCTGCAACCCTGGCCCATAGCTCCGGTAATGATCATGGAGCATCTTGTCTCTAGCTAGCCCTGCAGACTCATCCTTCCTTCCCAACGCAGAGGGTCAATTCAGGGGAGAGGAAGTAGATGGCTAATAAACACAGAAAAAATTCAACTTCACCAATAATCAAAGATACGCAAATTAAAAAAGAGCTTATTTCTTTCCACCTATAAAAAAGAAAAACAATGTAAGTGCAGATGCTGACACACAATGTTGGCCAGGCTGTAGCGAGGCAGACAATCGCCCACTTCTGAAGGGATGTCTCCTTTTTATCTGAAGAATAATCCTGTGACATGCACCAAGGTTTACCTCTTCAGATCAACTCTTTCTGTCTAGAAGAATTTGTTCAGAATTTTGTTTACGAATTCATCATGCAGCTAGGAAACAACCCAATAATATACTTATATCCCTGTTTTTAACCTTACAACACCTCTCCACCCTCTCCCCATCCTGCTGTGTACCTTTTTAGCATTCCAGTTTTACAGGGAGAGAGTGAGTGTTAAAGACATTGAGCAACTTGACAAGAGTGAGACATCTGTAAGACGAAGCTCCAGTCACTGGAACCCAGGTATTACTAAATTTCTAGATGAACTGAGTACACAGATGTGAACATGAATGTCCCCACAGATTGGGGAACAGAGCGATGGGCCAGTGTGGTGTTTGCCCACAAAAATAATGTTCATAAGAAATTCTATAAAAGTGAAAAAATGATCACAGTATAGGGAATTTGAAATAAAAATCCTATAAGTGATCTTGGATGAGTTGCACATCCTCTCTCAGGTTCAATTTCTTTTTATAGGGATAATGTGTTTGTCTCTCAAGGTAGAGGTAAAGAAATAATCCATGAAAAGTGCTTCTTTTATTGTTACGACTGTAATTAAAGAAAAGTAAGATGCATTTAATTACATGTACAGTATTACTTTGGAATTTCTACATACACACACAGGAAAAAAAAAAAAAGACTTGAAAAAGATGCACCAAATGTTAACTGCCTATGTCTGAATGATTAAAAGTTTGAATTATTTGTATTTTCATCTTTAAATTTGTAGTAATTTTTTAATCTTTTGATGATCATGTTACTTTTATAATTAGAGGGAAAAAGGATATACATATACACACAGACACAAAAAATGTCACCCATATGATGGGGTCCCTGAGGTTCTGACAGACAGTGGTCTCTGGAGGTCATAAGATGGCAAACGATAATCTCACTGTTCTTCACAGCAAAATATTTCTATGTTTAGAGGCTTTCCCTGGATAAGTATCTCTCTGGTGAGCACATCCAGGCTAGCACTTTTGTTCTCCAGCTCATGATAGCATTCAGACTTGGGTTCTTAGCAGTGCACGGGGGATGTTACTCAGCCTTGTAGTCAGTGGTTTTGTTTCCTCATCCATAAAATGGAAATAATAATTTGTAGTTCTTAGGTTTGTGTGAGGATTAAAAGAGAAAGGTTAATGCATTCAAGGCATTTAACACAATGCTAGGATATAGTAAATGTTCAATAAATGGTGGGTCATCGTCATCGTCAAATCATGATTGCTATCATTTAGGCTGTCCCTTTTGCTCTGGGGTGGGAGATGACTGTGGTGCTTTGAAAGTCAGCCACCAAACTTGGGGGACAGATCCCAAGCAGCACAAGCACCCCCTGCAAGTCTCCCGTACCATCCAAACCCAGAAAGGCCAAAGCAGGAAACTGCTTCCTTCCCAGATGACGCCTTGGGAGGAGCAGGGGTGGCCGACAGCGGTGGTGATAGCTAGGTGTTTCTGCAAGGAGGTGAGAGAGCGGGGGCATGGGCACATGGTCCTTTAGACACCACAGCTTGTCTAATGTGCCCTTCAAGACAGGAGGGAAGCAGATGGTCATGAGAAGAGGACCCGGGCTCAAAGGTTTCCATGGGATCAATGGAATGGAAGAGGAAACCTCCAGCCTGCTACACTGCCCCAGGCTGAACAGCTCGTCCTTCCCAGTTCAGAGAAAGCAAGCAGAAGGCAGCTCACGCCTGTCTCCCTTTTGGAGAAACAGCTATTTCCAATGCTTCTGAACCACACTCCACTGTGCCTTGGAAAAGGAACATGTAAGTAACGGTTTGCAAGCTGCCAAGAGCGTGGGTTTCACAGCGCACATTGCAGCGCTCACGCCTGTCACCGCGAGACGACAAGTGTGCTCTCCATGTCTCTCTCCCCTTCTAGATCTTAAAGGGTTACGCCTGGAAATTGCCTCGCTGTGCTTCTGGGACAGTATGAAGGATGACTGCCATTGCCACGGTCAGCTATGACAGCGCCAATTTGATGTGCTGCCATCAAGGGCCTTCTAAGAGCGGAGCGCCCTGATGGTTTTGTGATGCGAATAGTCACATTGCAAAATGGTTTTCCTCTCCCGCTGCCTCTGCCTCCATCTGCTGCTGGGCTAAAGGCACAGCCGGCTGCCTGCCTGTCACAGCATGTATTAAAATTAGCTGGGGAGGAGGCACTCAGTTGTGCTAATTACATTTTAATCATTGGAAATGTGTTGGCAAATCAAGCCTTGATTGCCATCTCGGAGCCTGTCTCCTCCAGCAGAGCGAAGGGGCTGTCTGCACCAGGCAGGGCCTGCTGGGCCTGCTCCTTTCACAGAAGATAGACTGGAGGCCCTGCTGGCCCACCACTGAGACCGCTTTGGCACATTATTAAAAAGCCACAAGGCTTGTTTCAAATCATCCCTGTGTGAGACCCGCTCATTCTCACTTCCCTGGGCATTCCAGCAACTTGGTACTTTTAACTATAGCTTCAGTGGGCTGCTCTACCTTCCAAGCTCAGTGTGTGTGTGTATGTGTGTGTGTGTGTGTGTGTGTGTGTGTGTTTGGGTGGGTGGGGGAGGAGGCAGGGATGCAGGAGGGCACAATCATGTCTTGGGAGCACCCGGGACTCAGGGTGGGGCCTGCTGACATAGGCGCCGTCCCTGGAGAGCAGACCAGGATGCAGCAAGCGCTGTCAGCGGGGCTTTTGCAGCAGCTGGGAGGAGGTTGCAGGAGAAAGAATATCATTCCATTGTGGGTTGCTGGACGGGTGGATGGGTTGATGGTTGCCATCCAGGGAGCTAATGAATTAGGTCTCTGTTCCAAGAGGCGAGGAAATCTGAAGACAGCCTCTTTTCAAACAAGCAATGTCTGTTTTTGCTGCCAGTTTTCATGAGCCAACGGAAAAGAGAAAGCAGCTTGCTTGGGCAAGACCCCTTTCACAGAGCCCACCCGGAGCAAGCTGCTTGCTCTTGTTTACCAAATGGGCCGAGTGTGCCGTCACTCACAGAAATGCTCACGATGAGGGACATTAGGGACTGCCTATTTCCTGGAGGCTGGCTTGTTTCACAAAGACAAAGAAAGGGAGACCACGCAATGTAAAGTAGGAAGACATTTACTTCCAAAGCATGACAGGTATTATGCTATTGAAGGCACTGGTTATGGGTGAGATTATACACAATCAGGCTGGACAAAGACAAGTTTTCTAACTACATACATCTTCCTTCCTAAAAATCTGCTCCTGGAGCATAAATTACATACTGCATTATTGTGTCTGAGAGAAAATATGAGCAAGAAAAACAAAGGCACCCCCATGAAAGCACAAACTAGAACCCTGCAATAAGCCACAAAGGAACCGGCCTGGGGGTAAAGGCGTAAGATCCACTCTGACCAGGTAACCATTCTTGAGCAAAATAGGGCTTCTGTGACTATGCATGTGTCCCTGTGCGTGCCTGCATGCAAAAGTTCCAAGAGCCTTCAGAGTGGTCTGATCCATCCCACTCAAAGCTACTGGATTGAGTCACATTCTCTGTAACTCTGACACAGCCATAATGTGGACAGCTCTCCGCCCAAAACAGAAGCGAGAGAAAGTGACAGAGACTTTGGGGTTGCTATGGCCATAGGACAATAACCAAGTGCAGGCCTCCCAGGGGAGCAAGTTGTAGACAAACCCTATAGATGAGCGGACCATGACCAAGACCAATGGATAAACTAAAACATTTTCTGTCAGCAGAACATAGTTATTTAAAATGCTGTAATGCAGCATTTCCTGCTTCAGTCAATGACTTCCGATGGTCTCGTCTGCAATCTCAAAGGGAAAAGCAGTGCACCAATATCACCACCACATATCTGAATGCTGCTTCAAATTATGCAATACCCTCGTGCACACACAATACTACATCATCCGTGCTCAACACCACGCTGTTGTAAGCAGCGATATTTTATAGCTGAGATGACTACAGATTCAAGAAGGGGCATGACCTGGCAAGGCTCCCGGCTAGTGGTGGCAGAACCAGGACCAGAGTCCACACTGCTCTCCCATTTCATCTTTGTAACAAAGCATTAGGCAATGGGACAGAGACCACAGGAGGCTGAGGAAAGACTAAGAGGAGGTCTGAGCTGGTGTTCTTGGAGGACTGGCAGTTAGGTGAGCAGACCTCTCTCTAGTCCTTTTCTCTAAAGCATACATGAGGTCCCTGAGGAAAACCTATTTACTCTGTGGTACATTGTAGATAAAACATGACAATAACAACACAGTCCCAAACAGTGAGCTCTTTGCTCCCAAAGTGAAAATGCTCACCACTTTGGACCCACTGCACTTGGAGACTTGGTAGCATCCTTTGCAGGCTCTAAAGAAATCAGACAGGCCAGAAAGCTGGTGAACAGAGTAAGGACTAACTAGTGCCACGAACCTTGGGGTTTTCCCTGTGTATTATAGGGGATAAGATGCACTTCTTTCTCCTAAAAGCATTCTGCATTCAGTTGAAATCTGAGACAACAATGGGACCTTGGCCAACGACAGGCCTCTTCAGTGTGTTGGAAAACATATTTCACTGCCTTCCTTCCATGCCACAGACTCCCTTTCCTGGGCAGTGACCAGAGTTCTCTGTTTATTTCTCACCTCTGTGATTCTCATCATTGTCTCCCCCATGCTAAGCATCCCTCCGAACATCACATTTTTCTGGAGGCCTATCCGATGAGTACAGGCTTAATAGGTCTAACACCTAGTTTGTGGCCAGGCTGCAAATGCCTGGTGCCCCCAACCTTTCAGGAACACAGAGCTGACTGGACATACATGTTTAGATTGATCACATGAACATTCCAGTTCTCAGACCCACTATTAACCATCCCTCATAGAAACAGGTCACTAATTGTATGTTCATCTTTACCTGGGTTTCGCTGGTGCTTTGATTAAAATGTCTCTGCTCATTCAGTCCTTAGAAAAAGCATCACAAATAATTCACAGCCTCTGGACCTGCTGCTACATGATGGCCAGTGAACTTAGCTTCTGGGAAAGGGAAGGTAACATGGGCTAAAAGCCTATAGGCGCTGTACATGCTAATTGCTCTATGCTATCCTATTTAACTTTGCTGCAACCCTACAAGGTAAATAGTGTTATTCATTTATTAGCAAATTCAGAAAGATTACTCAACTCCTTTAAATTCAAATCCAGAAGAGTATGATGGAAGACTCATGTCCTTTTCACACACACACACACACACACACACACACACACACACACGTGCATGCACATGCTTACAAAGCAATACTGTGTAAGAAAAAATGTTAAATAGAAATTGTACACTATGAACAATTATATACCAACAAATTTCTAAGTTAACTTAGAAAAAACAGGTCAATTCCTAGAAACCTAAAACCTACCATGACGGAATCATAAAGTAATAGAAAAATCTGAACAGACCAAAATAAAGAGTAAGAAGATTGAATCAATAAAAAATCTTCCAATAAATAAAAGCTCAGTACCATATGGCTTCACTGGTGAATTCTACCAAACATTTAAAGGACTACCAAACATTTAAACATTTAAAGGACTAATAACAAACTTTTTCAAACTCTCCCAAAATTTGAAGAGGAGAGTACACTTCCAAATCATTTTATGAGGCTATCATTATGCTGATCTGAAGCCTAACATGGGCACTATAAGGAAAGAAAATCACAGACCAATATCCTTGATGAACACAGATGACAAAATCCTCTATAAAATACTATCAAACCAGGTTGAGCAGCACATTAAAAGGATCACACACCATGATCAAGCAGAATTTATCCCTGGCATGCAAGGATGGTTCAATAGAAGCAAATCAATAAATGAGATATTCCACATTAATAGAAAGAAAGAAAAATCATGTTATTCTCAATAGATACAGAATTTGACAAAAATCACTATCCTTTCATGATTAAAAACTCAACAAATCTTGTATAAAAGAAAGGTACCTCAACATTATAAAAGCCATATATGACAGCCCACAGCTAACATCATACTCCATGGTGAAAAGTTAAAAGTCTGATGTTGGTTTTGGCAATGATTTCTTGGATAAAACACCAAAAGCACAGGCAACAAAAACTAAAATAAACAGGTAGGATGACATCAAACTACAAAAAAATTCAGCATAGCAAAGGGAACAATATATTGAAAATACAACCTATAGAATGGAGAAAATGTCTGCAAACCATATATCTGATCATGGACTAATATCTAAAATGTATTAATGAACTCATACAACTCAATAGCAAAGAACCAAATAAGGCAATTAAAAAAGGGGAAAAGGGCCTGAACAGACATTTTTCTAAAAGATACCAAATTACCAATAGGCACATGAAAAGGCACTGAGAGTCATTCATCATCAAGGACATGCAAATCAAAACCACAACGAGATATCACCTCATGGCTGTTAGAATGGCTACTATAAAAAAATACAAGAGATAAATGGTGAAGATGTAGAGAAAAGGGAACACTTATGCACTGTTGGTGGAAATGTGAACTGGTACAGCCACTGGAAAACAGTAAGGAGGTTCCTAAAAAACTTACAATGAGAACTAACATATATAGCCATCCCACCCCTGGGTCTAGGCAGAAAATAAAGTCAGTATCACAAAGAGATACTGCAGTCCCATGTTCATTTTAGCATTGTTCACAAAAGCTAAGACATGGAAACAACCTAAATGTCATTGGACAGAATAGTGACTAAATAAAAAAAAATATATATATATATGAATATTATTCCACTATATAAAAAAAGAAAATCATGCCACTTGAGACAACATGGATGAACTTGGAGGGCATTATGCTGAGTAAAATAAGTCAGAGAAAGACAAATGGTATGTAGTTATCACTTATATGTGGATATATTTTTTTAAAGCCCATTTCATAGAAACAGAGAATAGAATATTAGTTGCCAGGAAGGGGGGGGGGGAGGTGTGGAAATGTGGGAGATATAGGTCAAAGGGCACAAACTTTTACATGTAGGGAAAATAAGTTCTGAGAATCTAATGAGCAGCATGGTGACTACACTTAATACTGTATGGTATTATATTCTTGAAAGTTGCTGAGGGTAGATCTTAAGCATCCCCACTCCTGCCCATTCACAGTTAACTATGTGAAGTGATGATGTGTTAATTATCCTGTTCTTGGTAATCATTCCACAACATGTATGTATATCAAATAATCACGTTATATACTTTACATACCACATATACAATTATATTTATCAATTACTCCTAAAAGTTGAAAAATAATTAAAAAATTATACATGGATAACAGTAAAGAAGAATGGGGGAGAGACATAGAAAAGATAAGAAAATACTGTAGGTTTATATCCAAGACACTTGCTCTTACATTATTTCTCATGAGTTATCCCCCAAAGCATATTGTATTTCCTGCAGTAAAGCCAGGTTCTTTGTAAAAACGGAGAGTAGGAAACATTAACACCTCTTTGTTGTCTTTTCTGACTCCCTAGACTTGTTTTCATATAGTCCCTGGCTCCCCAACACATTTCACAAAGCTCTCCACACAAGCTGGCTTGCTCCAGAGTCACCTCTGGCTGTAATCTAGACCTTGTTTATCTCTTTGGTTCAGCCAGCATTTACCTGATACCTCCTCAGTTTTAGGATAGGGAAATTACAGAGACACAGGAGTTACCTGCCTAGAATAACTTTTTCTAGAATTTTATATTGGTGAGACAGGTTCATATATCTGGAACATTCACAACCACCTAATATGCAAGGCTGTTGGAACATGAGCAACTTCATGCCGGGAGCTCTGCTGGAAATAGGGCTACCTGGCGTGGCAATCAACGAAGGCCGAGGATCTGTAGGTGAGATTCCCTTAGTTCCCCCCTTTACTGGCAGCAATGCCAGAGAAGGCAGGGGTATGGTTTGGACAGAAATTATGTTATTTTAATCATTTTACACAAAAGCTCTACCTACACAATAGTGAGATATAAAGAAAACATCTGGTGAGCTGCCAGAATGATGCCAACCATCCACTACTTAATAACATGAAAATACTGGAAGAGGCTCACTTTTCAGTGGTTTCATCTATAAGGAGACATGTCCACCAAAGGTTTTAGTCAGGTTAACAGGCTTCATTACTCAAACAAGCATTCTCTACAGATATACCTTAGATTCCTTGCTCATGAAGATTCTTATACAGGATTTACTTTTTAACAAAAAGGATTTGAGTCCTATAGTTAACTAGTTCTCATGTTATTAGCCCAGGCATCCTTCACTTTCCCTAACTGGAACTTCCTGGAATCTAAAAATAAGAAAATGAGACCACTAGAACTACTTTTGTCTACTCCCAGACACTGGTAGTATTACCAGGGAACATTTTGCAGAAGGCTCCAACTGCCTTCTTGGTCATAAACATCAAAGGAAGGAGGTTGATCTTCTGAGTCAGTAAGGCTTGGCAGTGCTGGTGGTGTCCTGTTCCATGTTCCCCAATCCCTCTTACTCATGCCCAGTGCAGTGTCTGCCATGTTGTATGCAGTTATCTGCTCATGCGGTCAGGGCTCCCCTATGGACTGTGAGTGCATAATAGGTTCCCATTAATGCTTACTGACCGAGCATTGGTGCCCACCATTGATATTAGAATATTAATTTCTGACTCCAATTATTATAGTTACTTGCTATATTTGATATGATTTTTACAAGTTGACTATGCTATGTTGAAAATTCTCCTATTAGTATGGCATGTTTCTGCATGTGTCCAGTCCAGTTGTCACATTCTAATATTACAGGCCTCGGTAAGCAATGTGTGTTTACCCAGGCTTCCATGACTACTATCTTTTTGCCATTTTTCTAGGTGCTTATTTCCAGACTTAATCACATTTGGTAGTAATCCTCCTGTGGATCATATTAGTTACTTTTCTTGAGATGTGCTTTGTTAGGATGTGCTTGACATTTGGAGGTAAGTTGTTTAGAGCAGCGGTCGCCAACCTTTCGGACCTCACGGACCACCAGTGGTTCGCGGACCACCAGTTGGCAACCACTGGCTTATAGGATGCACCAGGAATGATGAAGGTTGGCCTGACACTTCAAACTTTGAGAGGCCGTGGGTATACACTGTCCATCAATATTTCTTTGCAGGTGCATATTTTCCTTCTTCTTCCCTTTTAAGCAGAGTCCCATTTTCTTCAGGGTAGCAATATGTTTAATTAACAATAACTGATGTCTTTAGCTCCTCTGCATGAAGTGGTGGCCATCTGATACAGTTCTGGCCAGTGATGGATATAATTGAAAGCATGTGAAGACAGCATTCCTTCCTGAATAAAAGTAAAAGCCTCCCAAGAGATAGCCTTCCGTTCTTCCCAGGTTCAGGATGTGAGATCTGCAGCTTCAACTGCCACCTAATGACCGAGACGACTACACGAAGACTGCACTCAACGTGGGAAGATGGTAGAGTAGAAACCTGGAGGCACTTAGCTTCCCCGCGGCACACAGGGCTGCAGCCTAGCCCCAGACCTTTTTACAAGAGAAAACCAACCATTACACCACTGCTACCTTCAGCCTAAAGCAATCCCAATGGAAAACAAGATAATTAGTAAAAAAAAAAATTAAAATACACACAAAAACCCAATTATAAGGTTCCCTAACACATGCTTGTAAGAGCAAAGGGCAAGAGGTAAAATATTCACCCACATCCCAGCCAAGAGGAAAACAATTGCTTCACACTGCTGACAACTTCCTAAAGTAGACCTAACTTAAAATGCATCCAACTCTTCCCACTGTGAACACTGTCCGAGTGTGTGACTCAGAGAGAAGATCCCTGAGATGCTTGCAGTGGAGTTTGATTTTCCAGTTGGACCATCTTTTGAATTTCCTTTCAGATTAAATAGATATTTTTTCTACTAAAGGGCCTAAACCTTTCCCCAACCACTAGGACACACTAGTCAGTATTTTCGTTAGCACAATGTGTGAAAAATAACACATATCCCAGCTTTAGAGATCTTAATAGACCTTATTAGCTCTGAATCATAGACTAAGGCTATTCTGATTCAACAGTTGTGCTTCTCTGAAATTAGTCTTTACTCTCCCATTAAAAGCTGATAAAGACAAAATGGCTTCCTGTTGCCAGTAATGATCACTTCCTCAAAACAACACCGTATATGCCTCATGTAAGACACTGTGGGCATGTACACGTACACACATGTATAAGCACCCCACATACCATATGATAAATCTTGAGAATTGCTGTGTATACAAATGTCCACAAACTAAGAAATCTTTTTTTACACTGATAATCTATATTATCCAGGCCCACACATGTACTGATCAGGAATGTTATTTTTATACTTATGAGTTATTGTATATGTATTTATACCGAGTGATCAATCTTCCTCTAGACTTACAACAAGGGTGTACATACATAGCTATACGTAGTGATAAACAGCTATACTTAGGGATAAATCTTTTATCTTTTTCAGAGATTACAGTATACATGTGGGCGTACACACAAACACACACACACACGTACACACACGGTAAATCCACACTACAGACATTTTCTTTCCTGCAATCCAAAGTAGTGCCATAAGGTGGTTAGAACATTAGCCAAGTTGAAACCTTCAGGGCTAAGCACACCACTGTTTTCAAATCTGTTCTTTCATGTGATGTGCCAGTTGAAATTACTTCTAAAGCATGGTCAGAACCAGCCTGGATGGATTTATAATGGCTTGCTTTGCTATCGGCATGTTTTTGAGAGTCATCTAGAGACAGCAGATAATTCTCTTTAGTTTGCAGGATTGCTAATTCTTGTGCTTGCCATGAAGTTTTGAGGGTATGTGTCTAAATAGGAAGGCTGGTTACATCAGTGCAGTGTGCAAAGGATGCTCACAGCAAGGCGCCTGGAAGAACTTCCTATCTCAGCAGTGAATGGCTCCTAACTGGCTTCTCTCCCTGATCCCTGGATGTAAGAGTACCTGACTATTTCCACTCATTACCTAAGGCAAGCTAACTGGGGAGGGGAGCAAGTAATTTACAGCTTTACTCTGTTGGCAAAACTGTGATGATTATCAATGATTGTGCCCTGAACCCCCAGAATGCACCAGGAGCTATAAACACTGAATGGGTAAGCACAGCTACTGTTTTCAGGGGGTTAAGTGGATCCTTTTCTGTTCCCCTTCCCTGATCAGACCTTCCCTTCCTATCTTCCTCCATTCCTTATTCCTTTGACCATTCCCACAGATTGTCTTCTTACAGGGAGAACACAAAGGAATATCATTCACTCCCCACCGCGCTTTAATGTTCTATTTTACTCTAATCTTCACCTTGTGGTTCCCCTTGAGCCCACCCCATGAATCATTTTCTTAGGTGCCACTCTGATCGCCACATACCTGCTCCTTCCTTTACTAATGTTATGAATTTTAAAAGGTGAAGGGCTTTTTAAGTGCTATTTTGTTTTCCACCCACTAAATTTTTTTATTTTAAAATTTCATGCATCTTTACGGGAAAAAACCCACAGAATACTGATAAACCATCACATATAAACACATGTTGGCATGCAGGCACATATACAATATAATAGAGACTTAGAGTTTCAGTAGAGTGCATGGCTTTCATTTGGGGATAATGCTGAGATTCTTTATTTTTCAAGGATCCATTATCCCCCCAGCTGTCCTTATTATGCTGTTTTTAAAAAGTACCCAGCAGGCATGAAGGGTTCTACTGGCCAGCAAGGAGTAGGCTATGAAACCACTGCCAAGATGGTTGCCAAAAGGAGTTTGGGAAAGTTCAGGTGGGCCAAACTGTAATTAACAAGGAAATTTACCCAAGTTCTTCCACACTGCATTTCCTGTAAGGGGGAGAGGAAGAAGTACTGACTTTCAGATTAATACTGTGAAATCCTCAAATTCTGACTAAATTCTGGCTCAATTTGCTGCCAAACCTACTATCAACTGGGTCTGGCTCCCAGTGCCAGCTCTGGTCCAGGAAAGCTGTTAGGAGCTATAAGTTAGGAACTATAATGGAGTTTAATCAGTGTCTGGATTTTCCATAACTTACTGATACTTGGCCAGCTCAATTTTTGGCATATGCATAAAGTCCTTGATGTCCATAAGGAGAATGACAAGTTAACAAATCAGTAGCTTTTGGGTACTTATGGAAATGTTGAGAACAAGCCAGCTGCTTCCTCTATTGGAGGTGATGCATGGTTAATTTATTTATTTTAGCATACAGTACACAGATGCGGCTGGGTTGTTAATTTTGCTTTGCTACCAAGAGTTACAAGGTATCAGCTATCGGCTGATTTATTTGAAATCCTCCCTGGAACGCATCAGAATTTTAATTGTTTCCTGGATTTCTGCAACAGAAGAAGAATTGATGTCACTGGAAAATGCCCTGGGTCCCTGCTGACTACAACTAACTCCCAGTGACTGATTTCCAATTGATACAGATGAGGCCTGGGAGGCGGCGCACACAGATGCACCCACGTGAGCCCAGCAGCCCAGTAATGACTAACAGAGATGATGGGGGAGACCAAGGACTTCATTCCAACAACTCATCAAGCACACTGTTCCTCTCGACAGATGTAACCGTCGGGACCCAACATAGATGCTGGCAGGAGCAGATGGTGACGCGGGGCAGCTCTGCTCCCTGCTCCCTGGGCTGGGCTCTGCGAGATGGGGAAAGGCTTGCGTGTGCAGTGTGCAGGGGGTGGGACAGGGCTGTGTTTCCAGCGGCAGGTAAAATCCATTTGTCACACCAGCTCCAACCGGGTTTTCAGCACAGAGTTAATATCTGAAGCCAATGAGGCATTCTGTCCCACCGCTGCAGGGAAGCGGGGGAGCCTTGCACTAACGGTGTCCTCTGAGGAGGACCAGACAAGAAAGGAAGGGGGTGCTGGGTCACAGAGGCAGAGCAAGGCCTGGCAAGGGAGGGAGACAGAGGAACACACAGGCCAGACTTGCAGTGGCTTTCAGAGCTTTGCTTCCTTCTATTTCTTTGAAAACAAGATGGCAGGTGGAGAAGGGGAAACAGAAAACACGAAAGGAATGTTTTCTCTTAAATCTCGTCAGGGGAGAAATGGCCACTGCCATTACCACTATCAGCACGCAAATCATCACCCCACCCCCCAAAAAGCTCTAGGAGAAAAAAAACACAAGTGTTTTCCTTTTCTCTCCTCACCAGCGCCCCAGCAATCTCATGAAAGCAGCCTCTACGTATTCACGCAGTCTGAAATACGAACACACAGCAGCAATAAATTTCCATCGCCTCCACCTCTGAATGCGGCCAAGGTACGTGGCACGGAGAGGGTTTTTATGAGCAGGCCTTTGCTGCCAGGATCCCTCCTTCATAAAGAAGAGATTTTAGTCCATTCTGTCTATTTATTTTGTGTGGTGAAATCAAGGGCAATAAACCACGAAGAAATTCACTCTACCTTATTCCATTTCACACTTCTGTCAACCACGCTTTATCGAGTATCTGAATGAATTTTTAATATCATGCCACAACATGCTTTGGTCTCCTATCAGACGCTGGGACTCTATCCATCTGATAACACTGGGGAGTTCTGAGAGATACTCAGCGCTGAGGAAACAGCTTTAAAGTTTAGTCATTCTGATGGAATGTAAAAGCTTATATCAGTGACAGGTTGACAGAAAAAGCTGTTTTCCTTTCCATTTCACAGACTTCCACGTAGGAACGCCATGAAACATGTCAGGGCTCTCTCCGCGTCTATGAAGACAGAGATGGCATCTGCTCCCAGTGGGACACCCTTCTAACCAGTAATACTATAAAATTTCACGATCCCGAATTCTGACTGACATTCCAAAGGGCAGGGAGGAGGTGTTTACTGTATTTTATAGAACAACATCAATTGCTTGTCTTAGCACATAAATGTAGTTTTACGGTATACAATGCTACCTCAAGCATCTTCCTCTCCCCATCTCTCTTGCAAAAAGAAATCACAATCCAGTGTGTTAACCAAAGTGGCTTCTAATTTCCTGCTGCAGGTAGCAGGGAGCGTCTGTTTGCATTTTCCCTAAACTGCACACATTTCCCGACTCCTTCAGGAAGCTGTGGCTTAAAGGGAGAGGGTTTCCATTGGTTTCAAATGCAACCGCTAGATTTTCTATGGCAGCAGAACTACTGCCCAGTTTCCAACTCTGCTGCTGCCTCCAATGCCTATTAGATTTGGATGGAAGCAGCAGGGAGAGAAAATGTTTGTGAGACGCATTTTGGGCATTTGGTTATGGTGGTATTTTCCCCCACCTCTATCGTCTTAGGTAGAAAAGATGATGAAGCATAGGACAAGTCAGCTGGTAACAACAAACCATAGGCGAACAGGGTCAGAACTCTGTAATGAGGCACCTTCAGACAAAAAGGTATAGTGACGTGGTCATGTCATTCCCAGTGTTCATATAATCCCTGTTCTCTATGCCTGAAACACACACTCAAAAAATGTTTAAAAAGCTAGAAGTAGACCCTGAACTGAAAAGGCAACTTAACATCCTCCTGAGTTCACTGATACTAATGTCTCCTGGAAATTCCTCCTGAATGGAGGAGTTGAAGTGGACCAGGAGCCTTCAGAACCAAAGAACCAACTGAGTATTCTGGAGGCAGAGTGATATGGGCAGGGATAGAGGCAGATACGTAAGGGGAAGTCCGGGATGCGGGAAACAGAGGACAGGCCAACTATCTCCACTAATAGTACTGAGAGGAAGGAAGAAAAAGATGCAAAAGAAAGCAGAGTCCTCAACACATTCTTAAAACCTTTTTACATATCCCAACAGGGGCCACAGAACCCCCAAGAGAGCAAAAAAGTTCTTGTGAATAAAAAAATCCTGTATTACAATGGTTGTGGTCCTTCAAACTTCAATCCTAGCCTATAAAATACTATTCTTTAGCATTTATTTTCATGGATGCGAGTGGATTTTTAAAAAATGTCTGAAGAGGCTCCTTGAGTGGGGGTAGGAGGGTGGTTAATGACGAGAACGTGGGTAGATACTGTTCTATGGACATTAAAAATGCAGTGCCCGTGCCACAAACCACACCTGCAAAGAAACTCTTATAAAATGACCATCGCTAGGGAAGAGAGAGATGAGCTACTGAATTATTCAGTGAACTGAAACCTGTGCTGTGGGCCAACACTGTGCTGGGCTGGGAGGTGACTGGCTTTACTGGCACATGGTAGGCAGGCAAAGTATGTCTGAAATTCACCTGTTCTTAATGACACTTCTTTGAGATCAATTTTGCTGTTTGTATTTTACATATGCAAAGACTAGGACTCAGCACACTTGTCTGTCTGCAGATTATGCAGTTATTGGAGTGGAGAAGCAGGACTTAAACTTAGGCTCATCTTTCCTCTTAAAATAAGACTCAGAGGACTCCAATCACCCCTGACAACTCTCTGCCCACAAAGGGGGAAGATAAAGCGATAAATGGACTTGACAGCTGGGGCTTAGAAGGTGTTATAAAACAAGAAAAAACAGGCTGGGGTAAGGAAGACCTCAGAAAAAAAGAGAGATGCAGGGAGGTAGTGGGGTAGGAAGAGATTAAATGAGAGGCTATGCAGAATACATTCAAATTCTCTTTTTCTTAAAAATTACAACTGCTATTCATGTCACCAAGCTTTCTGGACTCATTCCTGCTTCTTGCTTTTGAACTCTGATGGGAATATTTTCAAGCTTTTCCCCAAACCAGTTATTTGAGAATCAGGACAGCAATCTGACATCTTTGATCTTCCAAAACCTCTCTGTAAACACAAAAGTTTAACCAAAAGGACAGCAGCACCGACAGGAGCTTAAGAGGACCCAACTGTCTCACTCACACGTGTGTGTGTGCGCGGGCGCACGCACACACACACAGAGGCTGCACTGAATTCTCTATCAGCATATTCCAAGCCTCCCTGTTTATTCTGCTGTGACTCTGCTCAGTTTCTTCAGGAAAGAAGACCCCACAGGGAGCCAGAGGTGTGCCTCTATCTGTTACCCCTTCTTAAGTAATTTCTTTTGTTACCAGAGTGAGAGGAGGAAAATGGATAGGAGTCTTGAAACCCCGAGTTCAGGTGTTTAGGGCATTTCTGCATTTGAGGATGCTCGCTGGAAGGTAGATCTTTGGCCACAGCTGGTAGTCAGACAGCTGTCAGGCAGACATCTATGATCTGGTGAGAAAAAGGCCTTTGTCCAGTTTGCTTCAACGTGGAGTGCCCAGGAGCAGCAGCAGGACCCAAGGTGCAGGATGGGTGGGGCCCTGGCCAAGTCTCCTGACTTCACTCCAAGTATTGATGTAGCTGATCAGCTGTATCTTTGTCTGGGTTTAGGGTGCTTGTCCTGGCGCTGTGGAAATCCTCATATCCTGTTGTCTTTTATTCATTTTGTGATCACATGCCCTGCCCAAGGCAATGTTCTGGCAGTCCTGCAACTTCAGAGCAGATGGCTCAATAAAAGTTCACTAGTCAGTAAGGGCTTAGGGCACCTTGCCTGGAAATCCTGGTGCCCAGACCCACCCAGAAAGTCCTATTTGGTACATAACTACCTTGAACTTATTAACGGTACCATTTCAACTGCACCTAAGCTCTGTCCAGCCATAGCATTTCTATGGGAAAAATATTTCACATCCAAACTAAGAATGCCAATGGAAAAAAGTACTGTCCCTTCAGATGCACCCAGGGGAGTGCGTGAGTTCTCCAACTGGTGACAGGGGAAAATCTAGTAATTATTAGAATAGTCACCGATTATGGGGGATCAACTGCATGCCAGGCACCGTAATGGTTGTATCAGATTTCATCCCCAAAACTACTCTCAGGAGGTAAATACGATTATCCTCCTTTTACAAGTGAAACTGAAGCTCAGAAGGTCAAATAAATTGCCCAAGGTCATACAGTTAAGGAGGGAGATTCCAGTAGATTAAATAAACGAATAGGTTTACTTTATTTTTATTTTTTATTGTTTAAAGTATTACATATAGTAGTACATATATCTCCTTTTTTCCCCCCAGCCTCCCCTACCCCCTGTCGCATGCCCTCATTCCACCCCACCCTCCCCGTGTCTTGTGTCCATTGGTTAGGTTTAAATAAATGAGGCATGCAGCTCCTGGCTGCGAGTTTGACATGCTTGGCATGGGTAGCCTAGGCCCGTCTCTCAGTGACTCTGTGACATTGCTCCTACAGGCAAGCTGCTCTCTCACTAATTTAACAGCCTCCATCTGGGAGAGGGATCCTCTGGAAAAGTGTGCTGCATCTACGCACCAGAACCCTGGGTTCAGTCTCCTCAGTAACCCATGACCTGTGCAAACGGGGGATGCTTTCCTTATTACTTGATGCTTTTGTTTTGCTACTCAGAAAATGAGAGAACCTCCAAGGCAACTCCAAGGTGAAATATAAAGTTTTACATCTGTAGGCGCTTTCACAGTGAATTGAGGTGCAGTGTAGCCTTGCAGAGCCCCTTTGAGACAGCTGGCCCTGGTCCACCTCCCAGCAGCCTTGACTACGGCCGGCCTTAACGATGTCCCCATCAAAACCCGGAGCGGCACGGCATCATAAATGGCACCTCTTCACAATCCTCCACTTCCTGGGCTGATGCAAACGTCCTTCCTCTCTATCATTGCTCATTCAATTTATTTTCTTTTAGTTAAGTTGTGCCAATTCCCGGGCACCCTGGAGGTGCCTCCTAACACAACACCCTATTTTCACAGCAGGAGATCACAAAATACAGGCAGAATGTCTGAAACTTTGAGGGTAGCAAGGACCCCAAAGTACTATAATGATTTATAATACCTCATATTTGGCTGTGCTGGGCCAAAAATGTGTACAGAAAGGTTATGAGTTGATCAAAAACCTGGGGAGATTGTTAGGATAGTAAAAACCTGTAGGTCTCTTTTGTCTGCTACATGAACTCATAGCCACTGGATTTTGGAAAGAACATTTAAAATGTGTGTTTCTCTGCAGTACTGACCCCTTTACATGAATGTGCCACACACCGTGGGGAACAGGACTGCTCCAGGCAGAAGTCATGCTGAGTGAGATGCTTGGAGGAGCCAGAGCCCCGCCCCATCTGCAGGGGATCTTCCTGGGCCTTCTCCTCCTGCCTTGGCTTTGAGTTCTTCTCTCACCTCCCCAACCAGCTCGCCCTGGACCCTCATCTGAATGTGACTAAATAAAAGCTTCCTCTCTTCTCTGCCTGTTTCACCTGTTTCCACTGTGACGTCCATGGGGCGGTTGCTCACATTTGGGTCTCCAGCTCAGCTCTTGCTCCAAGCGCACCCAGGTTTCCACCTACAGAGGTACTCCATGTCCGTCCGTCCTGCTGTCAGCTCTAGCTCTGTCCTTCCAAACAGAACTCATCCCTTCTCCTTCTCCCTCAGGATCTCACCACTCCCCCCCCCGCCCCCCACCTTCTGTGCTATGATTCTCACAGTCACAGTTCAAACAGAGGGGTCACCAGGAGATGCTTTTTGCTTCCCAGGAAGTCCTCCCCCCACCCCCACCCCCGCACCCCTCCCATGCCTAGGGAGCCTGGGGAAGGAGGAGGAGTGGGAAGTCAGGGAGGAAGAGGAGCAGGTGTGTATAATTTGAATAAGTCCCCAGGGGGTTCTGTAACCTCTCCCCACACCTTGGAGAACTGCTTCTCTAGACCTTGGCATTATTTGTTAAGTCCCATTTCTCTCTCACATTCCTCATCAAATTGGTTACCCAGTCCTTGCTGACTGCCTTTCAAAAATACCTCCCGTATCTGATTCTTCCCTTCCATTCCCACAGCCCCCAACCTCATTATCTCCTGCCGGGATTGTTGTTGCAATCGCCTGCTAGCAGGTCTCTGAACCTCCAGACTCTCTAGGCTCCAATCCATCTTGCACACTGCTGCCAGATTAACCTTCTAAAGCAGTGGTTTCTACACTTTGGCATGCATTAGGATCACCTGGGAGCTTGTTAGAACTACAGATGCCGTGACCCCAACCTATAGATTAGGAATGAGCAGGTCTGGGTGGGGCCCTCGGTATATGTATTTTTTAACAAGCTCCCAGGAGACTCCGATGCAGCCAAGGTTTGCAAATCTCTGGCCCAACTCTGACCATGGTGCTCCCTTCAAAAAAAGGTCCAATGGCTGTCCACTGCCTACCCATCTCCCTAGCTGTTCAAAGCCCGACGTGATCAGGCACCAGTTCACTTTTCAGCCTCATGTCCCACTGCACCTGGACATGAACCCTATGGGGAATCCTCACTGCTTGCCTCTTCTCATGCCTGCTTTTTAGTTCTTTGCCTAACTTGAATATTCAAGCTGTTTCCTGTGCCTTGGGTGTTCAGCCTTCTCCACTTCCACCAAACACTGTGATGAACTGGAGTTGGGGAACTCTGGGTCACATGGTTGGTTCAATGCACCATCTTGGAATGCGGACCCAAACCACAAACAAGGGTTACCTATACTCTACATCAGTCTCATCCAGGCTCATTTATTCTCAGGATGACCCTCCGTGGTGCTCATTTACGCAACAACGCAGAGTTACTGATATTCAGACTTGGGCTCACCTGACTCCAAATACACGTTTCTTTTCCTCTGATTCCAATTTGCTATCATTGTAGTTAAAGCTGATATAAGGATCCGCCCTTTTCATGGTTGCTTTTCAGTCTGTGAAGATAGATCTGTGTTGACTAATTTGTGTTCCTCACATAGTAGGTCTTGTGACCCAAAGCTCATTTGACCTACTGGATGTTGAAGGTTAGGAGTACTATTTATAAGAATGAACGAGAATTGTAGACAATCTCTTAACTCCCATTCCCTGATTCCTGAGAGTAACCAATCCTTTCCAATTATGCTCTCCCTGTAGCTTAATGAATGAAACCACGGCACACTCAATATTTGCATCCGATTAGCCGGTCTCCAGTTTGCCCACACACTCTGCTCTCATCAGGTGAGCTGCAATGGGTCCCAAATCTGTTTATGCCAGTTGTGCTGGGTATTGCAATTACATATTTTAATTAAGTATTATCTACACTGTTGAAATAGGAATATAAAAAGAACATTGTTGCTTTTCTAAATCCCAAGAAGATTTTAGAAACATGTACTAAAGGCAGAGACTTAAAAACAAGCTGCTGATTACTTAGGTGCAGACAAGACAACTGTGAAAGGCTGACAAAAGGAAACAAACTCTTAAATTGAGAAGATTCCACACTTCACAAATATTCAAGATCTCCTGCCACTTACAGTGAAACTGAGACTGTCCAGGATGCAGTTAAGGATGTGAATTATGCAAGAAAGATGCACAGGGCTCTAATAAACCCATGAACAAATGGAAGGCCTTCAGTATGTACATAAAACAGCATAAAACTGAAAATCAATGAATGCAATTCACCATATTAACAAACAAAAAAAACCCTATATAATTATCTATGTAAAATCTAAAGCTAACAACATACTTACGGTGAAAGACTGGCAACTTTTATTCCAGGTTAGGAACAAGATAGCATATCCACTCTCTTCACGTTTATTAAACATTGTTTTAAAGGTTTAATAGTGAAATCAGCAAGTAAAAGAATAAAAGCATCCAGATTGGAAGGAAGTAAACTGTCTTAATTTGCAGATACAATAACAACCTAAGTAGAAAACTCAAGTGGAATCTATGAAACAGCTACTGAAACTAGTAAGTGAATTTAGCATAACTGCAGCATATGCAGAATATTGTATTGTAATTGTTACACAAAACTGCAAATCAATATCCCAAAATCAACTGACTAGTCAATTATAATAGCAACAACCAGAAATGGAAGTGAGTGAACTGAAAATTTAAAAATCGTATCATTTATAATAGCATAAAAATATGAAATATCTAGGGGTAATTCTGACAAAAGATGTGAAAGACCTGTGCATTGAAAAATGTAAAATATTGCTAAGGGACATTAAAGAATGTAAATGGAAAAACACTTTGTTCATGGGTTGATACATGCAACAACATAGATAAACCTCAAAGTAATTGTGTACAATAAGAGGAGAGAAAAAATACATACTGCATGAAACTCTAAATATGTAAAGTAATCTGCAGCGACAGAAGGCAGGGGGCAGGGGGCACAGAGGCAGGAGAGAGGGAGCAGAAAGCAGTGCGAGGCAGCTGTAGGGGGACAGGCATGTTCACTGTCTTGACTGTAGTGATGGTGTCATGGGTGGATACATGTATCAAAACTGACTGAATTGTATATTTTAAATATGTGCAGTTTATTGTATGTCAATTAAAAAAATTAAATGTGGCTAGCATGTTTCCTTTCTAAGATTACTTCTTCCTTTAAGTGACTTTCTCAATTAGCGAACTACATACTTCATTGGTTAAGAGGGCTCTTCCTGTACATGTAACGTAAATGGGTCTGAGAGTGAAGAACAATCGTCCCTTGGAGCTGGAACAAGCCTGGAAACCATCTAACAGGACACAGATTAGGAAGCTGGGGGTGAAGAGGGTTCAGTGAGGTTCCCAGGTTCATACAGTTAAAGAGCGGAGTTGGGTAGATTCCCAGCTCCTCTGACTTCTGAAGGCTCCTCCAACCTGCAATCGGTGTTCATCCACAAAGTGGACAAGCACTGAGAATTCTAGAAGCACTCCTCAATGAAGTGAAGTTGTCAACAAAATTCCACCTGTGTTGAGGCCGTGGCAGCTGGCTGCTGGGACCACTTGGAAGAGATACTTTCATCCCTGAGGTCAGGGTACAAACTGCTGTATACTCGGCTCACTCGCACACTTTGGTCCACAAATACAAGTTCCATCTATTTCTTTCCTTTCTCAGTAGGATGACCTACTACTAATAAAAGTGATTCTGAGTAAGTCTCAAAGTGGTAGAGAGACTGGCAAGGAAGGAGGAATAGAGCTCATGCTCCAGGACAAACCACCGTGGGCAGATGGCAAGGAGGGCCCCCTCCTCCAAGGCTGGCACCCGCTGAGCACTGCTTGTGAACCCAGCACCCTCCTCCTCTTCCAACGCAGCACACGCTGGGGAATCTCCTGAAAACAAGCCCCTAAAGAAGACATATGGTGCTTACTTGCTAAGAAAGAGTGCTAACAAGACAAACTGGGAAGGAACCAGGGAAAAAGCTGACTGAGTTTCTTAGTCCCAGGAGGAGGTGAGACTCAGGCTGGAGGACCTGAACGGCTGCTGTGCAAATGCATGCCCCAGACAGAGAAGCCCAGAGCACATCTCGTCACCCTCCCCTCCAGTCAGAGCAGCAAGTCAGTGCTGCCCCTTCTGTCAGGACTGATCACTACCCCCCCCCCCCCCCCCGCAAGTGGCAGTTCTCTGAGGTCTTATATCCTTGGGGGTGAGGAAGGGCCCCAGGGGAAAACCTCTCGCAGCTTAACTCCATGGAAACAGTTTTCACAGTTCTTAATCTACCAGGAATACAGTCCCTTTCCAATCCCTCTAGAAAACAGAAAACTGAAAAGCTCGCATTGCTGAGTGTCTTTAGGGGCAACTGGCACCTGAAGGTTTGTGGGAGAACGTGGGATGCCAACGCAAGAGCTGTACTGAAGGCAGACGGAAAGTTATCTTAAGGACCTGCTATAGTCAGCAGGCGGAGGCAGGCTAAGTATGCATCAGTTGGTTTTCAAAATATGGTATTTACAATACGCAACAGATGTTCTTTGAATTCTAATGTGAAAATACAAGCTCTTTATTTCTACTGACAGACTAAAAAGTACACTTAATATAATAATCCTGCAAAGTCCAAAGACTACCTCACAGTTTGGAAAATACTATGTTGAGTCATTAGTCCCATTACTCAGTATTTACAAAACTCACCAGATAAATGTGGCACACTGAGACTTCCTGGTAACAACCTTCTATTTTTTTCTGCTAGGAAGAACACAGCCAGGCTTCCCAGAAGCCTCAATTTGGGAACTTTTTTCTGAAATATTCTGAAGCACAACACATGCACACATGCTAAAGCGTTCAGAAGCTCTTTGCTTAGGGGTGAGTTTTTACTGTCATTCATTCTTTAAAAAAGCCTAATGAGTGCTTCCGAGGGCAGGCAGTACATGAGGCTCGGAGTCAGAAATAAGCACTCAACAGTTCTTGCCCTCAAGGAGCCCCATCACTGGAGGAGAGCCAGGGTAACAGAACAGTGCAGAGCTGCGGGATAAGCACAGGATGCTAGGGGGTGTCCTGGCCAGTTTTGAGGGTGGTCAGGCAATCAATGGAGTCATGGGCCAGTGACAGTTTCCTAGAGGAAGCTCCACTAGAGATGTCAGAAAGTTCTCGGTGGAGTAGGCATGAGGCAGAGGGAGGAGCTATCCAGGAATGGGCCCTGGGGGAGCAGGCAGGGCAGGAGCTGGGGTTGCTGGAGAACTGAGTGGTTGTGGATAAATAAAGGAAAGGAGCTTGGACTGGAGTCAAACAACTTCATGCTTCCCACCTTGGGCAATCTGCTGATGCCATTTCTGTCCACAGGAAAACCAGGGAGAAAGCATGTTTCTTGTGAGGCGAGAGCACATGAAAATGTTCGGCACACAGTAGGTGTTCATTATGTATTAATTTGCTTCCTTCCTTAACATTCTCAAAGCTCTGCAAGGCAAAAGTTTTCTTGACTCCTGACTCACCTGGAAGAATAAATTATAGTTGGGGTTGACTAGAATTCTAGTTTGTTCAGTCAATACCCTGTGATTGTGATTCTGCAAGTTATGCAATAAACATCATCTCCCAGCGAGGGCCTATCCTGCACCAAGGGCTGTATCTACATAAAATATTCAAAGGTGGGGCTTGGTGTGTGAGTTTTGTTGGCACTTCATTTGAATATAAACAGAGCCTTTCATTCATTCAAAATTCTGATCAGCAAGCTTGGAGCACCTAAAGCAGTGCCAGGCAACTGGCTGGTTTCTGAGCCCATAGAGCTGCCCTCAGGATTCTTCCTGCATGGTGTGGGGAAAAGACAAGCATACAAATACAAATACCATGTGTCTGATACCATGACAGAGCACTCTTTCTAATTCAGTGGTTCTCAGCCTTGCTGCAAATGCAAAGTAATGGGGAGCTTTTAAAACAGTACTGATGCTTGGTCCCACCCCAGAGATCCTGATTTAAATGCATTGGACAGTGGCCCTTGCACGTGGGGTTCAAAGGCTCCTCATGGGATTCTAGCGTGCTCAAAGGTGAACAGCCTGTCTGGAGTGTACAGCTCCTTTGTTCGTTGGCAGAAATGGTTTGAGTTAGTACAGACACAGCGGCTCTAGGGCTCTGCAGTGTATAAGAATGGAAGGCCTACGCTCCTTGCAGCAGGGCAGGGCCAGGCCTTTGCGCATTTGCAAGTATCCGGGGGACTTCTGAGTCACAGGAAAGTTTGGAAACACTGCTCTCACACAGCCTGGCTATCTTGTACAAAGCATGAATAAAGCAGGGTATCTGACCTTTCAGGCCGCCCAAGGGAAGAATTCCCTAAAAATCCTTCCATCTTCACATGGCTTTGCTGGCCTTTCTTAGCAGGCACAGCAGCGGAGTGCTGGCCTCTGTGTGCCTGTGTTTGACAGAGTGTCTGCACCTTAAAACTCCTCCCAATTAAGCTGTTATCCTCCAGCTCTTCTCACCATAGTAATTACAATGCTTCAAGGCCCTCCAGAAGTGCTGTGTTTTCCTATAGTTTCTCAGATCTTATTCTCAAGGTCACACTAGGTCAGTGGTCGGCAAACTCATTAGTCAACAGAGCCAAATATCAACAGTACAACGATTGAAATTTCTTTGGAGATCCGAAAACCGACTTCTGCGCATGGGCCACGAAGTTTCAATCGCACTGTATGTGCGCGCCTGCATGTGGTATTTTGTGGAAGAGCCACACTCAAGGGGCCAAAGAGCCACATATGGCTCGTGAGCCGCAGTTTGCCGACCACTGCCTAGGTCACCCAGAACAGGAGCCCTTGCTCTTTTTTTATGGATAAGAAAACTGAAGCCCAGGGACTTGTCCAGAAAGACCTAAGGCTGGTTGAGAGTAGACTCATTACTAGAGCAGAGCCAAGATTTCCTGACTTCTAACTTTGACATTCTTGTCAATACATCAGTGATCCTCAAAACTCAGTCCAAAGACTAGCAGTATCAGAATCCCCCAGAAACATGTTTAAAAAGCAAATTCTTGGGCCCCACTCAGTTCTACTAAATCAGAAACTCTTGGGATGGGACCTACCATGTTTTTTTTTTTTTAATTTTTAATAGAACTTTTTATTTTGAGATAATTGTAGGTTTACACGTGGTTGTAAGAAAAAATACAGAGAGACCCCATGTATTTTTTATCCAGTTATCCACAGTGGTAGCATCTTTCAAAACTACAGTACAATATCAAAATCAGAATATTGACACAATCAATCAATCTTGTTCAGACTTTCCCAATTTACTTGTTTTCGTGTGTGTGCAGGTGTGTGTATTTAGCTCTATGGGACTTTATCACATGGGTAGGTTCATGCATCTGCTGCCACAGTCAAGATACAGAATAGTTACATCACCATCAGTATCCCTCATGTTGTCTTTTTTGAACATACCCATTTCCATCCCATTCTCCTTTCTTTTTAAAAAAATTTCTTTATTGATTAAGGTGTTACGTAAGTGTCCTTATTCCCCCATTATTCCTCCCACCCCCCTGCCCACTCAGGCCCTCACCCCCCTGTTGTCTGTGTCCTTTGGTTAGGCTTATATGCATGCATACAAGTCCTTTGGTTGATCTCTCCCCTTTTCCCCCTCCCTTTCCTACCTTCCCTCTGAGGTTTTATGTTCTGATTGATGTTTCTCTGTCTCTGGCTCTGTTTTTGTTCATCAGTTTATGTTGTTCATTATATTCCACAAATAAGTGAGATCATGTGATATTTATCTTTCTCTGACGGGCTTATTTCACTTAGCATAATGCTCTCCAGTTCCATCCATGCTGTTGCAAATGGTAAGAACTGTGGTACATCTACACAATGGAATACTATGCTGCAATAAAAAAGAAGGAGTTCTTACCATTTGCAACAGCATGGAGTTCCTACTGTATGTTTTAACAGGCCTTCCAGGGAATTCTGATGCACCATTGAAATCTATTACGCTGCCGAATGGAAACACCTTTGCCTCCACCTACGAAGTGATTGGTACTTTCATCAGTGCTTAGTACAATTAAATATTCTAGTGTATAGTGCACCAGTCAGCTACAGGAACACTGGAAAATGTGTGAGCTGGTGTGGACTCATGAGTGAATCATAAAGCATTAAGAAAGCACATGCCCTCTTTTACCCCTAAGTCCCTGGGGAAACATTAGGGGGCCATGGCTGAGATGTAGCTCCATCCAACATATGCATGTTCATGCCTGCATTCTCCCAGATAAGTTTCAGAAAAGTTCTCATTTACAGGAGTGAAGACTTAATGAATAATTCTAGTCTTTCAACTTTGCACCCATAATTTTTTTGCACTAAAACATTGCTGTGAAATAGAAAATGAAGTCTTTCACTGGTACCAGCCAAACCCATAAAGTGGCTCCTTTATGATGAATTCATGAAAAATGTAATGTTATGAGAGGAGAGAAGGGTATTTACAGTATCTGGGCTTAGCAAAGTGGAACAGGGAGCCAAAGTATGATTTCTTTTTGGCTCCCAAGGCATATGGCACACAAAATGTTTCTGTGAAGAAAAAAAAGGCAGATCTGGTTCCGAGTTCAGCGAAATAGCACGATTTCCATTTGGCTGTTTTGCAGCAGTTGCCTTTTTAGGCAACTCCTCATTTCAAGGAAAAGTTTGGAGCTCATCAGAGTCACCTGCCTCCTTCCAACAGAACATGCCCTGGGGAGAGAATGCGGGGCCTGCTCACCATGTCCTCAACACCCGGGAGGTGCCTGCAGTGGCCAGGCTGGGCCGGCTGCATGGGATGATGACATCTGTGAGGTTTTCTGCAGACTTCATTTATATTGTCCTGGGCTGGCAACTCTAGGCACTGAAGGATTTAGTGAAAATATGTTCTTTTATATTCCCACCTGCGGGTAGTTCACTGATAGTTACAAGGAATGGCTAGGACAAGGCGGGGTCTACATTTTGTGAAAGATTTAGGACCCAGATTGTGGGTTGTCCCACACCTTAGCTGGATTTGATTAAGGTCAAATTCTAAGGAAAGACATAAATAAAAACTTAGACTATGAAGTATAGTAGCATGCTAACATAAAAAGGAATCACAGATTGCAGAATTGGAGAGGACCCTTATCAAGCTGCACCTTATGAGTGCCATGCTTGGCCAGGTTGCTCTATCTGAGCGCCAAATGACCAAGAGAGGCAGGCAACGCCATCTTGGAATGGATCTGATAGTTAAACCATTTTTCTCCTTAACTGAGCTCAAATTGCTTGAACTTTTTATGTTCTTTGAGGAAATAAAAAAATAAAAAGCTTGAGATTTAATCTTCATTGACATGATAGCTCTTCAAATACTTAAAGACAGCTAACATGTCCCTTTGTCTAGGCTCTGCCATTATCTAATAACCTAACATTGGTTAAGTTATTAAAACTCACCAGACCGTATTTCCCTCACTTAGGAATTGATGGATATTAGAACAGTGATCCCTTTTTAGCCCTACATAACTATACAGAGGTCAGTTAAGATGTGGAAGTATTTTCAAATGGCATCAAATGTTATGCAAATGCAACACTTTACAATGAAGATGTCAGGTTTGCTATAATTCTCTCAAGCTTCCTTCATCTAAGTCTTGTACTTGGATTGATTGAAAATAATAGTTCAGAAACTACTGAGAACTCTCTTATCACTGACATATAGCCTATTATCCACAAGTTTAGTTTTTTACATCTATATTTTATAGAGGTTAAAAAATTCATTCATGAAAATATTTATTCAGAATATACTATATTTAAGATACTTTATCAGCTGTTAAAAAAAAGATACTCTGTCAGCTGTTATATAAGTTATAACAAGACAAATGCAAGACTCCTAATTTTCAGGGCCCAAATAAGAGAAGCACATAAGTATCTGAAATACAAGACAAAGTGCTAAAAAGTTCTTTACTACTCCCCTGCCCCCTGCAACACACACACAATTCTAGAAATCCAAAGGAGAGCGAAATCCTATTCCAGGAAGATTTCATGGAAGACAAAGGATTTGAAGGATGAGAGGATTTCAATACATGAGATCACGTTGGCAAAAATAAAAGATATCATTTTAGATAAATGATACAGGATAAGCAAGGGCCGAAAATGAGAACTTGTAGAGGAGAAATAATGCATGACCAGTATTTTACTTCAGCTAAAACACAGAGAATATAGAGAAGAGTGAAAATTCGTTTGGAAGGGAAGACAAGGTTTCTGTTGTAGATAGCCTTACACTTAGGCTATGGAGTACAGAATGTATTTAGCAGGCTTAGAGGGACTTAAAAGATTCTTGTCTAAGAAAATGACAATCATGACAATAATCAGATGTATGTTAATATCTGGCAGTAATATAGGAGATGAAATGGAGCAGAGATAGAGTGGGGCCTGGTGATAGTCCAAGCAAGTGACAACGAAGGCCTGGACAATGGCATTGAGAAGAATAAGCGGAATACAGCCCAAATAGAACAAAAGGACTGTTGCATACATGATGGCTGTCATCTATGGCAACCAAGGAGTTGAAAAAACAAAGTCCAATTTTCAACACTGGGTCACACCATGGCCAGAATCAGAGAAGAAAGAACGCCTGCCAGGGTATGGGTTCTGTTTTGAGCAATGAGTCTAAGAAGCTGGCAGGACACCCAAGTGAGGAAGATCACTTTGGAAGTTATCCATATATTTAGGAGCAAAATGGTGTTAAGAGACTAGAAAGGGAGAAAATAGACAAGAGAGGGGGTATCCATACTTAAGAAGGCACTGAACACTGAAGCCAAAGGTAGAAGGTGAAGGTGGAGTATGAGAGAAGCCAAGAGTATTTTAAGATTGAAGGACAGTCAATAGGGTTCTGTGTCATCTAAAGTCTTGGGGAAAGGGACCAGGGATGGTTACTAGGCTTGGCAAATAAGATAACGCCATGAACTATAAAGTGAGAATTTCAGTAAAGTAATGAAGATAGAGTCATGAGTGCAAAAAGTTAGGTGGGAGCGAGTGCAAAGGAAAAACCAACAGCGAGAGCAAACTGTGCTTTCAAAAGGTTTGACAGTGATGGCCATGAGAAAAATAGAATGGTACCTCGAGGGGGCAGCAGGATCGAAGCAACTTTTTAAAAGTGTGGACTTGAGTATTTTTGTAGGTTGAAAGGGAAAAAAAATGAAGTTAGTCAAAAGCCAGGAGGAGGGAAGAAATAGAAGGCACAAATGGAGGGGTACACCTTAGAAGAAATGGTTGATTCTTCATTTTTAAGATGAATGAGAAGAGGGAAGAGGAGAAAATATTGGGTAAAGCTGAGTAGGGGGCTTAGGAATACTGAGATCATTCATCCTGCAGGTAAGCTGGAGGTGACTTGATAATGATGTTTGAATCTATAAGTAATCTGAGAGTTGGTGAAATAATGGGAGAGAGGAAGAGAAGACAAGGGAGCATGAGTAACACTGCAAAAGCCAATATTATAGAAATACAAGTTAGACATGAGTGAAATCTTTCTGACTATAAAACATGTCAGAACTAGGAGCCTTCAAAGGAACATAAGAAAAAATTTCTTGGAAATATTTTAAAATCGTGCACTCGGGGGCGATGTCCCTCAGCCCGGCCTGCACCCTCTCACAGTCCAGGAGCCCTCAAGGGATGTTTGACTGACAGCTTAGGCCCGCTCCCCGTAGGAGAGTCTGGCCTCCCTCTGCGGGAGGTGACCAGGCGGGCGATCTGGCCCTGCCCCCTCACCCTCCCTCCGCTGCTGCTGGTCACCATTGCCCCCCCCCCCCCCCATCGCTGTCTCCTCCCTCTGCCCACTGGCACATGCCCTGGCTGGCCTGGCACCGCCCCCCTGCCAACTGGTCATTCCACTGTTCAGTCAATTTGCACATTATGCTTTTATTATATAGGATATTATATTGGACATAACTGGACTCAGGTTCAGTCAACTTAGAAAATTTGAGAGGTTAAATATGCAGAAAAGGCAAACCATGGAGACAGAAAGTAGATTAGTGGTTGCCAGGGCCTAGAAGTAGGAAGGAATAGGTATGGGGCTTCTTTTTAGTGTGATGAAAATAATCTGGAATGAAACAGTGGTGACAGTTGCACAATGCACTAAATGATAGTAAATATACTAAAATCACTAAATTGTATATGTTGAACTTCATGTGAAGCATAGCCAATAACGCCTTTTAATTTAAAAACTACGCCATTTAAAAAAGAGTATTTCAGAGGTAGGACTCATGATGCATATGGAGAGGCACTAAAGCATGTCTCCCTTGCACACCTGAAAGCCTCCTGGTCTTAGGTCTTACAAGGAGCTCTCCAGCTCCTCTGAGCAGCTGGCTAAGACATCATGATTTGTTTCAGGAAGATGACTGAGGAGGGACATATCAGTAATTGCCCAAGGCAGCAGGAAGACTGGAGGAAATGCTAAGATTCTCAGTACTGTGTTCTTCTAATCAGTGCTTCCAGAACCAAAGTCCATAGACTGATTGCTTTAAACTACCTGGGGAACATTTCCAACGTACCTATTCCCGGGCTCCGCCAGAGGCCTCACAACTTAGAATGTCTGGGGACAGAGCACCTAAGTCTCTTTTTTTATGAACTTTCCGTGTTGGCAAACTTCTGTGTCATAACCAGCCACACTGCTGAGTAGAAGCATAAATGAATAGGAATAGTAAAACTGGCAGAACGGTGGCCGGACCGTTGCTGGAGTATGGTGAGGCCACCAGGCCATTAGACACAACTTTTCTCTAAGAAAAGTCTAAGTCCTGACTGCTATGGCTCACATTCCTGAGTCTCCCCATTGGTCCTTGTAATCTAGAAGGTCCTTGGTCTCATGAGGACATTCTGCAGCTTGCTTTAAGGAAATTAATTCTTCTGTAACAAGAGAAAATGCAGACACTGTAGTGTGCAGATCAGGCTGCTCTAATACTGGCTTTGTTGTTTGGCAGAATAAATATTAAGTAATACAATATTGCCACCCAGTTTTAACTTAATTGGCAAGTCATATTGTAATACCAGAGTTATGATTTCTTGGAAATCGAGAAGGTAGAAGAAAAGCGAACAACTCCACGATTACCTAAAAATGCTTTTTCTCTTAAAAAATGAGCATCTTCGTTTCTTCATTCCTTCTGCACCCACCATGAAACCAGTGCTCAGCGAAGCACAATCAGGTGGGTGCCTGTCCCCAAGTAGAGCACACTTAGTGGAGAGCAGGAAGGAAGTGCTGATGAGGGGCAGCGAGGTCAATCTTGCAGCGAGGTCAGTCTGTGCAGTGGGAACGCAGGACCACAGACCGTGCGTCCTGAGGAAAGTGCACTGTGACCCCAAAGCAGGCAAACGTGACAACAGCCTGTGCAAAATGCTTCCACTTGCCTAGATTCTGGAACTGGGGAGCAGTGCTGTGCCGACCTTTACCCACTGTATCTCTGAGGTGCTGGCAAGCACACATCCCCCCCTCCTCGTGGGGAAGCAGCCAGACTGTGATACCAAGGCCCTTCACACTGCCCAGGGATTTTATTACTATCGCATTCTCTCACTGGAGTCCAGATGGGAATGAAAAATAGCTTTTCTTCATGATAAAGATCAGGGATTTCTGCTCAGAAGCTTATCTGTCCACTACCCAATACCAAAGCAAACTCCAGATCCCCTTCAAGCTCCTATGATAAGGCTCAGGAGAGAAGCTCTGACATTCCCCACTGGCATCCCCAGGAGTAGTTTCGCCCATAGTACTGAGCACCAAGGCCTATAGGAAAGGCCTGGACACTGAAGGCTCTCCTCTTGGCACAGACGCTCCCCTGGCACAGACGGCACCACACCCAGCTGCTTGAGCTGAGCTGGAGTGGCAATTATCTTTGTGTGGTGTGACAGGAGTGGTATTTTGCTGTAGGCCCAGATTCTGTTAAGATGGCAGGAGTGGCCTGTCACCCAGAATTACTTCTCGGATCCCAATTATATGTTTCAAAAATATCACCTATTAAGACCCAAACATTTTGTTTGCTGGCCGCAGCCCTTTGAACAGGTTACCATGGATTTACGCTGGCATAATGGGCCTGCATGATGTATGCTCCCTGTCAGCGCTGAAACAACAGTCAGTGTGTCTGAGCAGGCCCACCTGCCAAGCAATATGTGCACTGCTCAGCTAAGAGAACGTCTCCCCACTGAGCAAGTGGCAGAGCCCTGGAACCAGGCAACTGTGCGCGCATGCGCACAAGATCACAGGCACGCTGGGGTGGGGCGGTGGGGAGGGGCAGTGAGGAAGTTCCCCTCAAGCTTCCCTTCACAGTGGCAGGCAAACAATCTCCCTCCTTCCCTTCCTCTGTCCCTCCCTCCCTTTCCTCCTTGCCTCCTTCCTTCCCTCCCTCTGTTTCTCCCTCTCGGGTCCGTCCTCCTTTCCTCCCCCACAGCCCCCTTATAAACTAGCATAGTCTGCTAATTGCATCATTAAAACAAGTGGCTGGAAGTTGGCTCGGGGATGATGCTGGACTGGTTTCTGAAGCCACAAATGGGGAATGGATAGAAAAATAATGCAGAAGTGGCTTCTCATGTGGTTAGGTACTTTGTCAGCATACAAAGGCACAGTCTGATGGAGGTCCCACTTCTCAGAGGAGGGGAGGCTGCAGCACGTGCCACTGCCCTGGCTGATCTGAGAGCTCATCACCACCCTGCTTTTGGGTGTCTATGGAGGTGTCTTAGACAGAGCGGCAGGCTTCAGCCTTTCCATAGAAAAACAGGCTTTCCAAGGCCAGGCACTGGGGCTTCTGGCTGGGAAGGCTCTGGCTAATTAGCAATAGCATGAGGTCTGTGCTGCGAAGAATGCCGCAGAGACGCAGAACAGATTCTGCTTTTAGCTACTTGTGAGAGAGAAACTACGATGAATATGCTGCTTTCTAAGTGAATAAGCTCTCTGCAGATTATGTAACAAGGAACAATAAATGGCTTTCTTGCAGGCAATGGAGGCACAAAACAGTCATAAAAAAAGGCTACGATTTTACTGTGGATTTTAGGTCAATCCTCCCTAACCTCTTTTCAAGATCTCCAAACATTTTTTCAGGTCCCCAAGCACATGGAGTGACAGTTCTTGTCAAGGTCCATGGCAGGCAGCTCACTTGCATTATACACAGCTGTGTTAAGCACATGGGCCAGAGCAAGCACGGACAAGCTCCTCCCTGAAACAAGTCATGGTTAGATTATGGGAAAGCCAAACAATGAAATTTCTTGCAGCCATTCACTGAAAATTATAGTTTAGTTTTCTATTGAGTAACAACAAAAGAGTAGTAGAATATCTCAAAAGAAAGGAAAAAAACAACAGGTAGAATTTGTTCCTGTTTATGGAACAACATAGAGACTTCAGAAATGTTTGTACAGACAAAAAGAGGCGGGATGGAGGCTGAAAAATTGATCTCTCTGGGTGAAAGAGATTTTGGGTGGTTTTTACTTTCATTACTCTTCTGTACATTTTAATTTTGTTAATAAGGATGTGTCATTTTATGAAAATCCATTCAGTTCTTTTAATAAAAAAGTAAGAGGATATCCATAATGCAATCCAGCAGGAGACAAGGAGGGAAGAATCATGTGGAACATTCCAAGGAAGAAGCAAGTGAACAAGGAGATTATGAATAGGTATGAGGGAAAAAAATACATTTATTAGAATTTAGGGAATTTAAATTGGTTAACCTAGAGGCTCAATAAGAACCAGAAATGTTCTTCACGCACAGGTAAGGCAAGAGATGGTGATGATTTGGAGAGAAGATGAGATTACAGCCATGTTGATCTTGAGGTGCCGCCCTGAAGGACAATGGAGTCTGGACTGAGAACAGGGGTCTGGGAAATCACTATGTGGGCTCCCTGGGCACTGACAGTAGAAAGCAAGCTCTGTGAGGGAAGACACTCAGTCTGTTTGGCTCATTTCTGTATTGCCCACCCATAAAATGGTGCTGGGCATATGGTAGAAACCTGAAAGTACTTACTACTTGAGTGAGGAAACATAACATTGAAATTAATAAATTAGTGAGAGTGCACCATCAAGAGGAAGACAAAGAGAGCAGAAAACAAGCCTTGGGGACAGTGAGCAGGTGGAAGGAGGAGGAAGTCAGAATGACAAAGGAGAAAGAAGGATCTCAAAGCTTATTGTCCTGCCATCTGGTGAAATTCTGTCTCTAATTTTCTTTGAACAATTTTCAAAAATTATTTGAGTCTCAGTTTTTGGTTGATTTTTTTTTAATAGTTAAAAACAGAGGGATGATGGTCTTAAAGTTTCCATCCAGGTCCAGAATTCTATGAATCATTCATCGTTGAATGATTTAATCTTTATTATTAAATTTTTCTTACATTTGTGTCCAGGGTTAACCAATGGTTTGCAAGTTTCCTGAAGACTGGAAAATTTTTCTCCCTAAATTGCTTAATACAGTAATGTTTTCACAAATTGTTGCTCAATAAATAAGTTAATTTGACTTGGCCTTTTTGTATTAAAGTACAATTTGCACACAGTAATATGTACCGGCCTTAAGTGTGCAGTTTGCTGAGCTATGACAAATGTATTTACTGTGTTATCTTCCTTCCTGTCAAGATAAAATGCACTTCCATTTTGATTTTATGTTGATATCTTTATTATTGCATCACTGGGAACCCACATGAGCCATCCTTATTCCTTTCTTCTCTTATCAATATCCCATTGATAAAAGTCACATAACGAGTCATTTTAAGGTATATAATTCTAACGTTTTTCTTAGTATTATTTCTTCCTCCCATTTCAGTACTTTCCCCATGTAATAGACAGTAAATTCAACTAAGAGCCTTGTACCAGATCAAACATTATTTATGTAGTATCACTGCCAGGTTTTTTACTTAAAAGAGAAATCATCAATCTGACTATCCATAAGAAGTATTTATTCTATAATCTTCTATAGTAATGAATATTTGGTCATTTTAAGATAAGAATATTTCTTTTTTAGCCAAAGATAAATGTATTTGATAGCATATTTTAAAAAACATGCTGTTATATTTCAGACTAGTTTTGAATATTTCTTTGGTTGAGTCATGAGACTGTGGCTTTTGAGTCATCTGGACCCAAACACCATTCAGTTGACTTTGGCTCCTGGAGTAGGTAAGGGGAGCTCTGCCTCCTCCTAGTTTTAATCAGATACAATTTGATATTTACCCATTTCTGACACCTGGCTCTGACAGAGCCCGCTGGTGCCAGTTCAGGCTGGGCCACAGCCCTGACCTTGATGAGTCCTTTGGATCCGACCGTTCCCCTAAGCTCAAATTCTGCGGGGTCACTTTGGCTCTGCGTTTCCCACCTTAAAGAGGCAGGCTTCCCAGTCATAAACCCAAGCCATGGACCAGAGCCCTCCCCTGAGATCACAGCCACGACGTGGGCCTGGCTTTGCCAGTGGAAAGGGGACTGCTTTTGTGGTTAGTGTCAGACGTCAATGCTGGAGGCTGGCTTCCAGGCAAAGTCTCCAACACTCAATTTCTACCAAAACAAAATAAGAACCAACACAGGAAACTGAAATTACCAAAGTCTGTCCTCCTGATGCTTAAACAAACACTTCTACCTGCACTGAATTTTAAGTACTTTTGGTCTCTACATGAACAAATACTCCACTATTTGCATTAACTCTGGTTGATCCTGAAGCCACATTCATCAGAAGAGGAGAGAATGTCATTTGTGCCAAAACCCTAAGTTCTTGTTCATGTCAAATGTTACACTGAAACAGTAAGTCTCTAGTGCTGGATGCTGAAGGGTTCCAACAAGGCTGTGCATAGAAGTTAATAAATCAGTCAATATAAACTCATCAAACCACTTCAGACACTTTGCTCAGCGTCAGGCCTGTTTTGTACATGGCCTGCCCTGACCCTGGAGAACCCGAATCAAAAAGGTTGACCCTGCTATCTCCTCAACCATGATTTGGATCTGGTCTAAATATTTTTCTTATAAGCCACCCCTCCACAGCACAGTTATTTGCCCCTCATGCAGCAAATAAACCAGGCAACACCTCTTAGCTGCTACCTTGTGTTGAGGAAAACAACACCACATGAGACAATAGTTAAAACAGAGTTCTCAGGACACTTGAAGTGAATGCATTGATGTGCCAAGACTGAAGACTGGTGTCTTAGCCTAGGAGTCCTCTACACCTAATTGTGGAGAAAGGATTTCTAGCCTTTGTTTGAATATCCCCACAGACAGGGATTTACTACCTTTCACGGCATCCAATCCACTACTGCTCATCTGTGCATTTTACTCTGAACTGAAATCTGTCATTCTACAAATCAAACACACAAAAGGGCCTTGATTCTGTCATCTGAAATGACCCAATCAAGTCTAATGGCTTTTCCACATGACAGTGATTTAGCTATTGGCATCGAGGCCTAGCCTAAGAGTTGTGGGATTTCAAAGATGGTTGAAGGCATGGTTCTTCTGAGGTTATGATAACTGATAAAAAATATCATGTGAGAACCTGGCGTATTCCCAGCAACTTAAGCCAAAAATAGTCATAAAATTCATAACAGCTGTTGAAAAAGCAGTGCCAGTCCTAACTAAATTAGAAGTGATATGAATAAAATGATATATGAAACAATGTTCTCACAAAATCACAAAGGCAGGCCCCAGTTAGTTTGCATAATGCTTACACCAGTTTAAAATCTAGTTGGTTTTCGCTCCACATATTTATAGCTTTTAACATTTGTTCACCTCTTGGTTGAATCTTAATATTTTACATTTGTATGGCACTTTAAAGCTTTCAAAGAATTGTACATGTTATTTTATGTAATTTGATTTTGAAATTCAAAAATGTTATCAGGCTACAGAAAATAGTAAGGCCTTCATGAACCATGCCAGGGATATAGCGAGGTACACAAATGCAGTCCATTCTTCTGAAAGTCTTCGTGTTGCCTACAGTATGGGGACTGAAGTAGAGTCCTGTCTGCCACACACCAGCTATGTGGCCTCAGACAGATTTCCTCCCTCTCTAGGCAGTTGCTTCCTCTTCTCTAACTTGCAGATAACATACTGTGGCCTTAAGCAAATTAATTCACATAAACAACTAAGCCTAGTGCTTGGAACACAGGATGAGTAACTGTGCTTAATAATCTTTTTTTGTTCATCACAGCTAATAACTGATTTATTTATTATAACATTGATCTTATTAGGACAGACAACATAGGAAAGTCTGGTAAAAATAATTAAAGTATCACAGCGCTTTAAAAAAATTTGTTATACTGGCAGTCTCAAAATATTGTGATGGTCGCTGGGTATATACACAAAAGGACTAAAAGCAGGGACTTGGTTCATGGCAGCATTATTGATAATAGCCAAAAGGTGGAAACAACCAGGTGTCCACTGATGGACAAGTATGGAAACAAAATGTGGTATATATGTACGATGGGATAATATTCAGTCTTTAAAAGAAAGGAAATTCTGACATATGCTACAACATGGGTGAATCTTACGCTAAGTCAGTGGTCGGCAAACTCATTAGTCAACAGAGCCAAATATCAACAGTACAACGATTGAAATTTCTTTGGAGAGCCGAAAACCAACTTCTGCGCATGGGCCACAAAGTTTCAATCGCACTGTACGTGCGTTCCCGCACATGGTATTTTGTGGAAGAGCCATACTCAAGGGGCCAAAGAGCCACATGTGGCTCGCGAGCTGCAGTTTGCCGACCACTGTGCTAAGTGAATAAGCCACTCACAAAAAGACAAATGCATATGATTCTATTCATATGAGGTACTTAGAGTGGTCAAATTCATAGAGACAGAAAGTAGAATGCTGGTTCCTATGGGTTTGGGGAGAGAGGAATAAGGAGTTATTGTTTAATGGGTATGGGGTTTCCATTTGGAAAGATGAAAAAAGGTCCAGAGATGGATGGTGGTGATGGCTGCAAATAGTGAAAATACTTAGTTAAAATGGTAAATTTTGATATAAGAAAATAATCCTATAAATATTGCAATGATATTCCAACAGATTTTAGGCTTCAAGGAAATATGAGCTCATTTCTTATCCTAGAACTACTTAACATCTAACTAGGGAGACAGAAAACAAACTAAAAAGACAAATAACAATCCAAAGTACTCTAATTAAGGCATTGAGCAAATAAACAAGCATCTATGAAGCTAGGACTTGCCAATGACATTATCCAGCTGGTGAACATTAGCCATAACTTACATATGCCAGATGTCTTGGGTCAGAGTCATGGGCAAAGTCTGTGACCTGAGGTCTCACTCAACAGCACTTAATAACAGAGTATGTTTATGAAATACTAAATATTGAGAGGCTCCCAAAGACACTTAGTGACTGACAGCTTCATCTCACAGGCTTTTTATACTTCATCAGGCAAACACAGACAATGGGAAACAGTTACTCTAATTAAGCACTTTCCTTATCCTCCCCTGGCAGAACTGCTTTCAGATAAAGGATAATGGCACTAAATGAACAGGTTAATTAGAGACAGCATTTACCCCTGCAGGCCTTCCACTGGAAACGCCATTTCACACCATTACATCACGCAGGAGAGCAAGGCTCCCGGGACCAGCTCCTGAGACAGCCAGTGACTAGCACAGAACAAAGCAAGGAAAGGAAAGAGAAATCATGTTGGCATATCTGACAATGCGGCTCGTCCAGGATTTCCCCCATATTTCTCTAGGGCCGTGGTTGGCAAACTGCGGCTCGCAAGCCACATGTGGCTCTTAGGCCCCTTGAGTGTGGCTCTTCCACAAAATGCCACGGCCTGGGCGAGTCTGTTTTGAAGAAGTGGCATTAGAAGAAGTTTAAAAAATTTGGCTCTCAAAAGACATTTCAATAGTACTGTTGATATTTGGCTCTGTTGACTAATGAGTTTGCAGACCACTGCTCTAGGGCATGAATTGGCAAACTACAGCCTGCAGACCAAATTCGATCCATAATCAGTTTCTGTACAGCCTGAAAGCTAAGATTAGTTTTTGCATTTTTAAAGTGTTGGTAAAAAAAAAAAAGAAAGAAGCGTATGGAGAGACCTATGTGGTCACAAAGGCTAATTTGTGCTGTCTGGCCCTATCTGAAGTCTTGGCTCCAGAGTAAGGCTCCAAAGTTCAGTTTACAAATCCATAGGAAAGGAATCAGTATTCAATGTGTTCACTATCAAAGAGAAGGAGGGTAAAGAGAACAGCAATATGTTCACAAGGGAGCATTCTAAACTCCACTCTGTCACCCACAGTCATCCTACAAATGTCATAATTTGATGCAGAAGTATCCTTTCCATTCATCACTTCTGTGAGCAACAACATGCTCTCCTTTTATCCAGAAACTGGTGACCGTGTGGGAGAAAAGCAACAGGAAACCAAGCAAATATTCATTCAAGTAACTTTTCTAAAAAAATCAAGAAAACACAAACTCTTCTACTCTTCGTTTCTCACCTCTTCCTTTCTCTAACCTGGTCATTACTTCAAGCTGGAACATGTTGTAAAAATATTATAATTTAAGGTGGTGCCTACTACAATTCCATTGGTTTGGAGGTGTTTAGGACTAAACTTGAAAATAGGTTACAAGTTGAAACTTGGCAGAGAGAACTGACACTCAGGGTAGGCACCAATTGCATGTAATTTGAAAACAGCCAGTTTAGAATTTGCTAATTCATAAGAGTTCAGAAAAAAAAAGCAAACCTCAACAACCTCACCTAACTGAACATACTTGTGCTCTGAATAAAACTCAGTGCCCATTCAGAAGCTGCCATTCATGCAGCTGATGTTTTTCTTCCCAAAATAATAAATACTTCCTTCAACTGAAATGTGGGTTCATTACAAATAAAAATATTGCTATTGACCCACTGTAAGTGGATTACATATTTACTTTGCTTTATTGGAAGGCCCATGAGGGGAATGACCACAACTTCTGCCTTCTGCATTCCACACTGCCTAACTGGGCACAACACTGGCACACAAAAAGCAAGCTGTTATTTATAAAATAAGGAATGGCAAATACAAAGAATGAAAACCCATAAAGGACACTGGTTCTCGCTTGCAGGGTTTGCACATTTGAATGTGGTTCCTGGCAAAATGTGAAGTTGCTTGGCTCTAGAGTAAGACTCCAAAGTTCAGTAACCTCCAATGGAACTTCAGCACCAACTCAACCACATTTCCAACAGCTCTGGTCTTTCCTATCCATGTGATTTTGACATGGGGGGAAAAAATCACTATATCTACATTATTTGTTTCACAAATATTTTAGGACTTAAAATATGAAATCAATATGTTATCTTTTACATCCCTCAACATCCCTCTGAAATAGTTGAGCATGATGAGCTCCCTGTCCAGAGAATGTGTATTCCCACCAGGGATTACCAAGGAGGAGTTGAACAAAGGTGCAGAGCCTGAGGGCACACCTGCTGGAGGGGTTGGGCCTCGGCTACAGCAGTTGTTCTCAAGGGCTGAGGTACTGTTGGAGCCTTTCCATGGGTCTATAGATCACAGTTCCCATTTGCAGAGTATAGCAATTTGTTTAGGGAGTGCCTGCTTCATATACGTATAGCCTGCACATTTGTGCACACACGCGCACGCGCGCGCACACACACACACACACACACACACACACACAAACACATGCGTACACACACACAAACACATGCATACACACACTGAATGACCTTAAATTCGGACCTAATCTTAGGGGGAAATAGTGTCTTCTACAATTGCATGAGGAAAAGAACTTAGTTATTAAACTGACAGCAGACCCTAATACCTTTGCCTTTCACCTTCTTTTTCATATATGAATATGTTTTTCAAAAGGAAAACATACCATTGAATAGGCCACTCATCTCAACCCCAATAAAATCACTCCCCTTTTTACTGTTTTAAAAAGCTGAGTCCTTACTCCTTCCTGCACACTGATTTTCTTGCCCTTTGACTACACATCAAACTAAATGTTACTTACTTACAAGCAATTGACTGCAAGTTTGTTTAACGGCAAGACATCCCTTTAATTAACTGCCCTTTTTTATTGGAGTTGACAGGCAATGCATTTGTGGCATCTCAACTGATTACATGAAGTCTTAGGTAGTTGTAGACAATTGGTAGAGAAAAAAATAGCCTATATTTAACCCTAACAGATAGGTTTTATGGTTAAGGAAACCCATAGGAAAAAAATCTTCTATAATTTCAGAGAACCACAGATTGAATGTCATTATCATTTTTAAATTCAAAGAAATTATTTTCATTAATGGGAAAAATCTGTGTTTTATTCCACTTTTCAAGACAAAATTGTTATTGAGGCACTGCTGATCTTTCTCTCAGATTCTCTCTGCTTCATGATAGAAATTCTACTTAGGAAGTCTCATAAAGAAATAATAAAAATTGTACACCAAAATTTAACAACAAATATATTTATCACTTCCCTGACTAAAATCTGGATAAAGACTGTAAACAATACTTCATTTCAATAGAAGACAGGTAAGATAAAGCATAGTAGTTCTAAGAAATGTATACATAATGTGGTCATTAGAAGTGGAACTACAGACTAGTCATGGGAGAAAATATTCATGGTGTAACATTTAAGGGAAATAAGATGAATTCTAGCCCCAGCAAGGTGGCTCCGTTTATTGAAGCGTCATCCCATGCACCAAAATGTTGTGGGTTCAATTCCCAGTCTGGGTACATACATAGGTTGTGGGTTCAATCCCCAGTCGGGCCATGTATGGAGGCAACCGATCGATCCCTCCCTCTCTCTCTAAAATCAATAAGCATGTCCTCAGGTGAGGATTTTTTTAAAAAGATGAATTCTAAACAGTATATGTAATTCTAATTATGTTCACTATATATGATTTAGAATAAAAGACTAGAAGGATATAAACAAAACCATACTAATTGTTGTCAAGGAGGGGAGGAGTTATAGGTGGTTTTTATTCTCTTCTTTTTGCTCCCTACATTTTATGTAATTTACTCATTTTGTAATAAGAAAAAAAAGTGCACTTTAGAAGTATATTTAGGAATAGAATTCTCCCACAGCTCTTAATTAGATGATATTCTAGACTCAGAGCTGTCCAGCAAACCACTCCCAGAAGCAAGTCAGGTTCTTAACTAGGATGACTGCCTGCTAACACCAGGTCTATCTTCTCTAGATTACTGTCAAAGCAGAAAAGAGAAAAATAGTTGGGGGAAAATGCCTACTTCTGCATTTATAAACAAGCAAATTCTCAGTAGGAGGAGGAATCGTTAAACCAACCAAAAAATAAAAATAAATAAATAAATAAACACCCACCCTTGTTATCTAATACTCACATCGAAGAGGTTTTATACCCACACATTTTAAGAAACCAAGAGGGAGTCACAAACCCAATTCAATTTAATTGGGTGCTCTCTTGACACAATTGTTATTAATAAGATTGCATTGTACAAACCTCCCTGAAATCCCAAATGCTGCTGACTACACCGGCAGAAGCATTTAACATCCAGCACACAACATGTGGTTGTGTCTGCTCTTCTGCTCTGCCCCCTCCCGCAGACTCCTCCTGCTTCTCCCCTTCCCCCTTGGATTCTCAAATCAAAGGAAAAGCTTGTCTTGAGCAACCTCCATAAATTATTCACATGATATTACAGTGTATGTCAGCAATCTCGCAGTGTTTAAAAAACTTAACTACAAGCCAATTAAAATGTAAACTGAGAAAGACGGATGGAGCTGGTTGCTCTGGTGTGAACTTGAGCAGCTCATAATAATATGCACTACAACTTCCAGACCTGCAGATTTGACAGCTACTTTCATCAGCAGAGCCTCGCCCTCCCCCATGACTCCTTCCTCTTCTTTTTAATGCAGTACTTCTCCCAGGACAAATGGTTCCATATCCTTCCACATTCAGCAGATTAGTCCCCTGGGCCTTGCAACCAGCCCAAGCTCTCAAAGTGGAAGTCATTAACAAAGGTTTGCTTCTTTTCCTCTTTGTTTTTAAGGATGTGTAATATACCAGCTCATTTTCTTTACAGCTTTAATTTTTAAAAAGGAAAGAAAAACAGAAAAGAAAGACGATAATGCCAGCAAAGATGAAGTATACAATGAGAGAGGGCCAGGGAGTCTGAGAGGTAGCCAAGAGGAGATGGTGATGCTCTAAATCAGCAATTTTCAACCAGCGTGCTGTCTCCAAACCAGCAATTTTTAAAAACATGCAATGCCTAACTATTTAGTCAGGGGCACTGACCTGTTCCCCCTTAGGTTGTCTAAAACAAATGACAACACCCAATACAACAATAGCCAACCAGTGTGCATAAATCAAAATTATACTTATTTTGTCAGATAAGCAAAAAATACATTTTTTGGTGTGCTGCAGAATTTCCGTAATTAGTTTCTGTGTGCCATGAGATGCAAAAGGTTGAAAATCACTGTTCTAAATAATGTTCCCTCCATCGTATCCATTTCAATCTTTTCTAAGATATGCTCCACACCAATGGGTCTAGCTGCCATCCTTCCACTTAATATAAATACAAATAAAAGACTAAATAGATACAAGCCTGCTATTTCTGGGAGGAAGGGGGGCCCAGACTACTGCTTAGCTACAATCCTATTAAGACGAAAACATGAGTCCTTTAAAAAATATACCAGCACATCCTTCTCCTCCTCCCTCATCCTGCCTTCCTTTCCATTTCCCCTCTCTTTAAACATTACATAAGAAATCTCAATGTGCAATGAAACAAAAGGAGTCCCTGACCAGGTTGGCCCAGAGCATGGGGCAGATTACTAACATTGCTGCATTGCCCACCTCTTATTTATAGAACTTCAGCTTTCATTTTCTGAAACTATATAGTTCAACTTTAAGTCAGGGTCATCTGAGTCCTCAAAGAAAGGCCTGAACAAAGAACCTTCAGACATTCGGCATTGGACATTTGGCACCAATCTAATGGGATAATGTTCCACTTAATTTCTCATCCTTTTCAGTTTTGTGACTAGATGTACAGTTTAAACAGAAGGCACAAATGGTCTTCAAGCCTTACAGAGAATAAAACACACCTAATCCTAGAGAAACTGGTGACCTTGTGGTAATGGAACATCACCTTGATTGATCTATCTCTGTCATCAGGATTCATCAGGTCAATTAGAAAGGTCCAAGTTCACACAGAAATGTTCAAATCAACTCCACCAGAGACATGCTTGTACCTATGAACCAACTATTAGGATATTAGCTATCAGTGACCCATGCCATCAAACTAGTGCCTTAAAACAGAAAAACTAATCAATGAAATAATTCATTACCTTGAAAAACATCACTATTTATTGAACTCAAAGAGATGAATACCACTGAAAATAAACAAATGCCTCATGGGTAGTCAATTTAAATAGAAAAGAAGTGAAGCGATTCAACTCTTTGACCAAACTTTGAAATTGGAGGTTTAGCTGGGGAAAGCTAGTCAGCTGATTTTATTAATTCCACAGTACGTTTTCTCTCTGTTATTAGCCAGAGAGTACTACACACTGCAATCATATCTCAAATTTTTGAGTTAAATTCAGGTAACAGGTATCTCAGAAAAGCTTACAAGTCAAAATGAAGGCAGATAGCTATCTGAGCAATACATATATTCAATAGATTCATTATGCTATTTAATCCTGCTGGATTATTACAATGGCGGCTTTCAACCTTCACTGAACATCATAATTATGTAGGGGGAGCTTTAAAAATACAAAAATCTGGGCCACCTCACAGATATTCTCACTCAATTGCTCAGGGAGAGGTCTAGTTAAACAACATTTTCAGGTGATTTTAATTTGGTGCTGCCAATGACTGAGAACAGCTAATGTGACTGAGAATAGTAATATCTGGTTATTTGTTGTGGTGGAACATGACACCATAGGCTGGACAAAATATGATAGGCGCCTTCAACTTCCTCCTAGCCTTTAACCACCTGAAATCTTCCTTCTATTCAGATCAGTCTCTTGTTATTTCTCTCTCAGGCTTATTTCAAAGTCCCCATAACATGCTTTCTCCTTTATGCCTTCCTAATGAAAACAGGGCTTCTGACCAGAGAAGTCACAATGAGGTGCCACTTTCACACATAATAGGACAGCTATAATAAAGCAGACAAAGAACAGCAAATGTTGGTAAAGATGGAAAGGTACTGGAAACTTTATCTACTACAGGTAGGAATGTAAAATGATGCAGACTCTTTAGGGGGTAGTCTGACAATTACTCAAATGGTTAAACCAATATGACCCAGGATTTCAACTACTAGGTATAAACATTCTAAGAGAAATGAAAAGATGTGTCCACACAAAAACTTACGCATGAGTGTTCGTAGCAGCATTCTTCATAGAGTCAAAAGTGAAAACAATTAAAATGTCCATCAAATGATGAATGAATAAACAATTGTGGTATATCCATTCACTGGCATATTAGAAGAAAACTCAAAGCCCAGTGCACGAAATTCTTGCATGGGTATGGTCCCTAGGCCTGGCCTGTGATCAGGGCCATCTTCCCCAGCTGCCGGCAGCTGGCCCCACCCTGCCGCCACCACCCACCCCCAGTTCCCTGTCCACCATCAGGCAAACTCCTGTGTTGAGTGTCTGCCCCCTGATGGTCAGTGTGTGTCACAGCAACTGGTCATTCTGCCGTTCAGCCAATTTGCATATTAGCCTTTTATTTTATAGGATATAAAGAAATGAAGTACTGGTACATACTATGACATGGATGGACACTGAAAACAAGTGAAATATGTCAGCCACAAAGGGCCACACATTGTATGCTTCCATTTACATGAAATGCCCAGAATAGGCAAATGTACAGAGACAGAAAGCAGAGTAGTGGTTGCTGAGGCTAGAAGTCTGAGAGGTAGGAGGGGGCAAGGTAGGTGATGGTTAAGAAACACAGTGTTTCTGTTTTGGGTAATGAAAATGTTCTAAAATTGATGGTGGTGATGAATACAGAACTCTGTAATATACTAAAAACCACTGAAGTATACATTTTAAGTAGTAAATTATGTAGTATGTGAATTATATCTCAATAAAGCTATGAAAACCATAAAAAAAAAAAAGAAAAGAAGGCTTCTGCTTTGAGTCTGTCTTGGCAGCCCACTTAGCTTCCAGTCTCTTATTAGGGCTGGGGCTTGTCTAGCTTGTTCACAGCCCCTGCATGGTTATGGGCTGTGATCCTGAACCTAGTCTGTTGATAAGACCTTTTGATTCCAAATGACCATCCTGGTCCCAACATATCCTAGTCTTTTGCATCATAATATCAATCAAATAAGCACATCCAAATGACACTAAAGACTGGAATTTTATTTATCCTGAAGGTAAGAGGGAGTTGTTAAAGTTTTGTAGGGAATGGTGAAAAGAAGACATGTGAATTATTAGGAAGTCCTTTAGTTGATTTCTCTCATTATATGTTTTCCCCAGTTGACCAAGTACACCTTGCCTCAGTGTCACTCCTCATGTAATAACTAAATAATTCCTCCTTTCCACCTACATTGTACCAACTCCTGGTAATTAGGCTCCACCCTGTCAGGTAAGTAGTATGTCCCATATTTCCTTCATCTAATCCTCTCCTCTTTCTGGCCATTCTCTTTCCTATTCCCCATATAGACCATTTTCACTCTCAGCATCAGATCTTTAACTATACCATCACTCTTGTATCTTGTATCCTCCCGCTCTTCCACACTCTCCATGTTAAAATTATTCTTCAATGTCTAGATTTCAATATTCCACAGAACTCTTCCCCCTCAAATTTCATGATTTAGGGTAATAAATGATATATATTAAACAAAACCCAAACTCATATCTTGCACTTTGTCCCACTGACCAGACTATATTCTTTAAGAGCAAGAATCTCTCTCTATATAAAAGCCTAAGCAACCTTTATGACTGAATGACCAGTCGACCAGTTGCTATGACATGCGCTGACTACCAGGGGGGGAGATCCTCAACACAGGAGCTGCACCCTGGTGGTCAGTGTGCTCCCACAGCCAACCTCCAGTGGTCAGCCAACCTCTCGTGGCCCCTTCTCCCCTGCCCCCGCTAGCTGGCCAACCTCCCGCGACCCCTATTCCCCACCCCTGGCAAGCCTGCCCTGATCAGGACTGGGCGAGATGCCCTGATTGGCCCCGACTGCAGGCCAGGCCAAGGAACCCCACCCATGCACGATTTTGTGCACTGGGCCTCTAATAAAGTTCTCTTGATTCCACACAGTGCCAAGTGCTGGGCCAGCAGCAGATGTACTTACAGATCAACTGGTAAAAGGAACTCATTTTTATTTCCAAGGATTGATGTACAATTGGTTTCTCTTGCATGTTCTCTCTCTGCAGTGGTTTCCCTTCCCATTAAGAAAGCCTGCTCTTTGTGCATTTCTTTTTCTCTAGGCTATGTGCTATTACAGTAGAAATCACTCCCTTGGGAAAATTATTGATGGGCAGCTTCTAATTTTAAGCTACAGCTGAAGTAAGAAACTGAATCACAGCTGCATTACCATTTCATTCTGCAAGGAGCCCTGATGATAAATATTTAACCAGAACAACTTGCTTTTCCTTTGCTGCTATGTTCTCGTTTAATTATTTCAACAAATGACTCTTTCAAACATTTACCACTCTTGTCAAACTCCTAACTACTCTTGGTATATCATGTTTTTGCTGCCTCCTCACTAAAAAAATACATACCATTCCTTTCACCTCCATACTTAACTGATACCTATGGTTTTACCCATTGTTTTGGTCATGGGCACTGGCCATCAAATATTTCTCATTCTGTCTCAGTTCTAAGCACTTTCTTTGCCCCATGAGCTTGGATGTGACTTTCTCTGTGAGAACTGTAGAAGCAAATGCTGAGATGAAGCCTCCATCACCTGGATCCGTGAGGCTAAGACGAGCAGAGCCCCCTTTCTGATTCATGTTGCTTTAATAGCCTTATTTAAACATAGCGTGGGGGCTATTTGTTCTTGCATCAGCATCTAAATGATCCTGCCCAATGTCTAATTTTATCACTGCCCGTCCCTTCTCTTACCCAGAAAAGCATGTAATTCTCACTTTGAAGCTGCCTCTCTTCTCTTCCAGATTCCATTCCCGCCTGCCTCTTTTCTCTGCAGCCATATACATTTCCCATCACCCTAAACACTGAATGCACATTCATGTTCCTTAAACATACCACAGCCTCCACTTCTTTACCTTGTGTTTTGATCTCTTTTTGAACTATTCTAACCTGGCCTTCACTATCATCATTCCACTGAAGCAGTCTTGCCAAAGGTCGGTGGCCTTCTAGGTGGCAAAAGACTTAGATGACTTACATTCTTCTGCCCTGTGGTATCAGATATGAATACCACTTTCTGAAACCTCTCTTTGTTTGCAAAGCCATTCTTTTCTAGATTATCAAATGATACCTCTATTTGCTTTGCTAAATAGTCCTCTTGTAGCCATCATTAGTGAATGTACCCCAGCCTACCTTTCAATTAGGGATTTCATAAGTCAGCATCTGTAATTCCGACTTTTATCTTCAACTTTCAGCTAAAGCTCTCTACCTAGATGTCTCACAGGACCTCAAAGTCAACATCTCCCAAACTGAACGGATTCCCCCTTAATCTCATCCTGACCTCAGTCCTCCACCTATCATCATCCATGCAGTCTTCAGGCATATTCCTCAGCATCATCTCCAGGTATCCACACTTAGTCAATCACTCAGATGAACACTCTTAAATCTCTGAAATGTTCCCTCTGCTCAAATATGACCACACTGTCCTGATCTAAAAGAGCCCCTGTAATTTTCCCTGTGGTTGCATCACCTCACTGAAATCCAAATCTGATTATGTTATTCTTCTGCTTAAACACCTCTCTGCAATCTCCCGATTTATAGCCTAATTAACCTTCCTATTTAACTAACTATTCTTCTCCCAACACCTCTATTCCAGACATACTAGTGTAAGTAGGGCTATCTAGTTCCTTAACATACCACAGCCTCCACTTTTTTGCCCACACCGACCTTCAATTCCCCTCTCTTCCTGGTGAGCTTTGACTCATCCCACAGCACTGTCTTGTTTGAAATCACTTCCTGCAGGAAGACTTCCCTACAGTCTTGGGCAGTTTTAGCTATATCCTTCATTAAGTTCTCCTGACACCTTTGTTCATACTTCTGTTAGATCACTTTTAATGCATTGTGATGTTTGCTATGGATCTGTCCCTAAGAGAAGTTGGTTTCAAGTTGTGTTTAATGAGCCCACAGGGAAAGGAGTCAGAGACAAAAAGGTCAGGTTTTCAAGAAACCTTCTCTTGCTTTTTTACAAATGAGTGGCTCACATAAGCTTTGGTTCAGAAACTTAATTGATAAAGTAAAGTTAGAAAACCATTTACTGGAACATAAGTTCCTCCATGTGAGGTATCATAACTATGAAGCCCTATAGCATAATGACTGATACTTGGTAAGTACCCAAAAGATGATTTCTAATGAATTAATGAGTTGTTGGGCAATGCTACTTACCATTGTCCCCTTTCATTTGAGCTATTACCCTAAGTACAGCATGAAAGTTAGTAACCCATCCCCAGGTTGCCCTGGGATACCAATGGCTTGCAGGAACAGATTTGGCCATTAAAGCGATGATAGCTGTCATCAAAACAGCATAGCTTTAGAAGCAACTAAAGTACAAAGTTTCTTAGCAGCTATGGTTCATTACCAAAGTAGGCATTATCCTAAAATTGATCTTATCTGAAGGTTAAACACACTTAGTTCCTTGCCAGAACACTTAACTCTCCAATATGGTCAATTACTAGATAATAGTGTCCACTTTCTCATGTCTTACTACTTAAATGGTCTGATCAATAAATAAGTGCACACTGCATTATTAAGAGCTTACTGATATTAGACATAAATGGAAGGGGTCTATGAACTGGTCTTTAAAAAAATACCATTCAGGTTCCCTGTCAATTGCAGGCGCTTAGTAAGTCTCTATGGTGCTGAAGCCACTGAAACATAATTTCCTTTGAACCTTTGATCTACATTATAGATATCACATGCAAAAGTATGGACTCTTGTTTCAATATGTTCTGAGTTTGAGTGTCATTTTATTTATTTTACTAATAAAGGGATGTTGACCAAATGAATTGGTTCCTCATCAAAGTACAAAATATTTAAAGAAATCAAAATACTGAACCCTTTACTCTAACAGGAAGTAAGAATATATTTATTCTGCTTGGTGATAAAATAGGCCCTCTTTTCTGCAGAAAAAAAGTGGGAGATTTAGGACAGACCAAGAAGACTTTGAGGGGAAAAACCTGATCCAGGAATTCTTTCTCCAAATGTTCTTTCTTTGAGGATGGTGTCTTAGAAAGAATTTTAGTCACTGTTAGCTTTAAAATCCCTACTGACCCTTTTTGTAATAGGCTTTCCCAGCATCTTTCTACATTTACATAGGATGTCTAAACTGAACTACAGCACCTGCAGAACAAAGGAAGAAGGGTCTAACTACCTATAATAGTATCATTGCTAGAGGGATATGAATTCATATTGAGCTAATTTTTCAGCATTTTATCATTAAGAACTACGCCCAACGAATCCAGAAATGTTTTATTTATTTAAAACTAGATTGAATACTTTAGCCAGTATTTATACAATGTTTTACTTCTGCCTCCAATACTTGAATGTCTACAACCAAAGTGAGAAAGACAATGGGCAACATGATATTTGAAGCATATGATTACCATGAACTTGGCCATGCCCTTCCATGGATCTTGCCAAAATTCTTTAACCGCCCCCCACCAAATATATTAACCATCATATATATATATATATATATATATATATATATATATATATATATACACACACACACACACACACACACACACACACACACACATATATATGTGTGTGTGTGTGTATAATATATATGTTGCATTTCTATGATGTGTAAGATGCTCTGGTAGCTATGTATACTAGCCAAGGCATTGTCTCTGGCTCTGAGTAGTTTATAATCTATTAAAAGAAATAATATCCTAATTACAAAAAAGATAGCCTACAGGGTAGTTTGTTGAAAAATGAGATGAACAGGCTATAGGGGAGACCTACTAGAAGCCAAAGAAGGAAGAGCTCAAAGAGGCTGGAGCCTTGGGAGGTTTTCAGGAAAAAGCATTATTTGAGCTGTTTCCTTGTTTGTTTTTGTAGTACAGAATTCAGAGAAGCATAAAAGAACAAAGTACTGAGTATATGACCGATATACTGGAAAACAGAGTGAAAATTTTTGAAAAGTGTAATTATTGTATATATATCTGATGATTTATAGAAGAATAACAAATAGAAACCATAACATTTAGATATTTCACCTGCAGAAATATCACCATTTAAGTAATAATCGAGACTTCCGGCCAAAGTAGTGAAGTAAGTAAACACAGTGCTCTCCTCCTCCTGTGACCACATCAAGATTACACCTAAATTACAAAACAACCATCATGCAGAACCACCTGAAGGCTAGCTGAACAGAATTCCCATAAATAAAGATATAAAGAAGCCACATTGAGACTATTATTTAAAAAATAATAAATTAAAATATAAAACACTTTTTATAAGAACACTAGAGGCCCAGTGCATGAAATTCATGAACAGGTAGGGTCCCTAGGCCTGGCCAGTGATCAGGGCCGATCTGTGGGATGACGGGGGGTTGGGGGGGGGAGCGCGATTAGGGGACCCTGCTGCAATCCGCCTTGGCTGGCCTGGCACTACCTGATCACCAGCCCCGTCCCCTGCTGCCGCCGGTCACCTTCCTCTGCAGGGAGATCTGGGGGTGGCGCTGCCCACCTGCCGGCCAGCCCCGCCCCCCGATCACCACGCCACCACCTCCAGTTGCCTCCCTCTGCGGGAAGTGATGGGTAGGGCGATCAGGGGCCCCCACTGGCACCCACCTTGGCTCACCTGGGGCATGCAGGCTGGGGTCAGCTCCTATGTTGAGTGTCTGCCCCCTGGTGGTCAGTGCATGTCATAGCGACTGGTCGTCCCTCCGTTCGGTCAATTTGCATATTATCCTTTTATTATATAGGATTATAGAGGGTAATACTTATTTTAGAGTAGTTAAAAAATAAGACTACAGATGTCTTTAAATTTTTTCATTCTTTTTGGTATAGCAATTCCATTTCCAAGAGTATGTTCTAAGGAAATCCAAAACTCAGTGATCAGAAAGATGAAAAAATGGACAAAATTTAAGTATCCAGGAACTAGGAATTAGTAATCTAACAGTACTGTGTATCCATGGAATGGATTGAAACAGAGGTAGAACAACAGTTAATAGAATGAGAGCATATTTATTGCTCATGAAAATATCAGAGGGGAAAACATGATGTCCCATTAAAATACCCCCATGTATTACCAAAAAGGAGTTAAATATATACATGCACAGGAAAAGATTGCAACAAAATGTATCCCAAAGTCTGTTTCTTTTGTTCTGAATGGGGCCAATGCCATCTCAGAGTTACTGAAATAATTATCTTTCTTATTGGACCTCTGCCACTTAGAGCTGAGTACCTGCCTCTCTCCCAGCTGACTGTGGCCACCTTTACATTCTCATTTTGGCTATGAATATACATGTCTTAGGGCCTTGCACAGTTCTTGAAAAATGTTCTTCCACTATCTATTGAATAAATATTTGAGTGAATAGAGCCAGGAACTATATAAAGCATTTGCTGTACCTGTTAAGGGATAGTCCACGAACCCCAGGACTTAGGATTCACCTTTTTAGGAATGTACCATGGTGACAGTTCTTTTCAGGTTAAAAAAACCTTCTGATGGAAAAAAAGAAAAACACAAACAAAGAAAGAACTATTATTCTGTCACATGTAAAGATAAATATTCCAACTTCTTAAATGAACTTTTCTGGTTTGGAATATCAGAGTATAATTATTCTTTATGACTGTAAGAAATACTTGCTTTTCCTGGAAAGAACGTTTTAAAACTAGGTCCTACTATGGTATTTCAGGACTTGAATGTCTTTTCTGATACAGAATCTCAACAAATTGTGTTGTGCAGTCTATGCTCAGCCTTCCCAGATAAAGCAGGGAAGTCAGGAAAGGGAAAAAAGGAAAAACTGAGTGGAGAAAGGGAGGGGACAGGAGGAAGGCTGGATATTTGGGGACTGATCAGTTTTACTCCCAATGCTGCTGGTCTGGTTCTTATTTTATTGAACTATTTCACCATCCTTAATTGTCATCAGTATAAACACCTACTCTGATGTTAAAAGGAACCATTCCTGCTGATGGAAGTAATAAATGACAGTGCCTTAGGAATGGAATCCTGAGTTATGCATAAATCAGCATTTGTCGTCTTTTCAAAGCTAAGAAATTTTTGTGGTCTGGTATTTCCAGGAAAGGCTCAGTTGGGTTTCCATAATAATCACTTCATATACTCTAACTTTTCCCTTTGAGTTGTCAAAAGGTTAAATCTACCCTAAATTAGAATTATTTAAGTGTGTGTGAGTGTGCATGAGTGTATGCATGTATAAATACAAACATACGTATAAATATATAAGTACATACACACATATGTATGTATAAATATTCATACACATATATAAATATATATAACTTGTCTTCTTGAAGTTCTCCGATTTCAGAACGTTTTCCTCTAGAGTTGGAAGGTCTCAGGCAGAACCCCTCCCGCTCCGCCCTGCCTAACTACAGGGACCCGTTTACCCAGGGGGCATGTGTGCCAGGCTGACTTCTTTTCCCCTTTCTGTGATCCGACCCTGGCTCCTTTGGAGGATGACTACCTGCTTGGACTCTATGGTTAGCACTTTGGGGGTGCTACTAAAGAATTCGAAGGGTGTCAGATTCTACTAGAGGGAATGATGACATCTTACAAACCTATTCATTATTTAGATGGGAGCTTTGAAACTCAGGCAGGTCTGAAAAGCAGACATGGACATACACACAGGCCCACAGATCAGGACCAGTGCTCAATGGAAAGGAAGATGAGGCATCATGAAAAATCAACACTGGGTCAAAAACCAAAGCTAAATATTTTGTTCTATCACTTTATCATCATCGGTATCTGGCTTAATTTTCAAGGATCTATATTTGTATGAGGGGCTGGTACAACTGATGACCCCTTTAAACAAATCTGCAACATGCCCATTTTTTCTCCAAGTGGAGATGAGAAGCAACACACAGGACAGCACCGGGAAGTAAAACCAAGACCAAGATCAATTTATCAAGATAAGATGATTTGGGAGTGGGGCAGATAATTTTGGAGAGCAAATGCACTGCATATCCCGAGAACTAGGCTGATGCTCAAGGGAAGACCAGCAGCTCAGAGGCCTCTGGGCAGAATGGTGATAATTAACCCTCACAAACACAGCTCCGGATCAGCCGGTAGGGAGAAGAAACATTCCAAGCAGCAACTAACTTGTCCTGACTCATTTCCCTCTTTTATCTCACTGATGAGAGCCAGGAAAGCAAAATCAATGATGGAAGAAGAAGAAAGTAGAAAAGTTTCTTAAATCTGAAATTATGTAAAATTAGTCCCTACTTGAGTGGGGAAGGCAGCAAACACTGAGTCCACTGTGGGCCTAGTGTTTTACATATGTCCACTTATTACACCCTACCAACCTGATGCAGGTATTACTGTCATTCTCTAGATGAGAAAAGTGAGATGAAAATGTGTTCTCCTAATATTTCCATCTCTTGAGAGAATGGGAAAAGGAGGTTACAAGGACCCATTTCAAGACACTTGCTTAATTTTCCTTTTTCCCTTTCAAAGCCAAAATTAGCACACTTCCCCAAAGAGTTTTCTTTTGGAGGGTAAGGTGTTTCATTTACACAATAAAAATATTAATTGCTGTCTGTCAGATGAAGATGACAGACTAACTGAACACCTTTTATTTTTTAAGATCAAAATCAAGGTCATTAAAACATGAGCTCACCCTCCCCCCCATAAAACCCCAACTAATAATATAAATATATACAAAGAACTTCAAATATTTTAAGGACTATTATTTACACACTAAAGTCAGAATTCCTACTGTTAAAGATCTAGGTAAGTTAGTCTTAGCCTGTGTTCTTAGAGGTTAGGGCATCGACCCTTGCACCAAAGGTTTCTGGTTCGATACCCGTTCCCTGCCTGTGGTCAGGGCACATGCCGGAGGCAACCAATCTATGTGTCTCTTTAACATCAATGTTTTTTCCCCTCTCTCTCACTTTCTCTTCCTTTCCTCCTTTCCATTCTCTCTGAAAGGTGAGATTAAAAAAAAAAATTAGGTAATTTAGCATAATTGAGGAAACATACTACATGGACTCCTTAGTGGAAGTTGGCCCTGTTTTAGAAGCCCATATACCATATGTAAATTTAGAGGAAAGATTGTTATCAGTAACAATTAAATTATACCATTCTTTTTTTAAAAAAAGAGGTTGAATAGAGAAGTGTTAAAAAATGGTAGCAAGCATCAAACTTCCTCACTTTCCTTGAACTCTGTCAGTATGTTTCTTCATTTCTTCTCTGGACTCCTGAAAGTGGAAACATTCCTAATTTGGCCCCTCAGCTGTAATTTTCCTTCACATGGTCCTTGCATTGGAGGGATCTCCCTGCATCTGGATAGCAGCATGTTATATTTTAAACACCACTAAAAAACCATATTTCTTATACAAACATAGTCTCATACATCTTTCTGCACAAGCCCCAGCTGACTTCCAACTATTGCATCTGAAAACTAAGCATTCACATCAATTTAGCTTTTTTGGACAAGACTTGGATCCATTTTATTTATTTCCTTTTATTTTTGCGGGGTAGGAGGATTGAGGCTACTGAGATTAATACAGAAGGGCAGAGGCAACTCTGCTCCTATCTAGGCAACAGAGTTATTGCCCTGAGACCCAGGCATAGGGGGCCCTTCTCAGGCCCTTTTCCAGTTATGCCCCTCTCTGTGGGGCAAGAATCCATGGGGTCATGAGGATGAGCTCACCTGGTTCACATATCCCCCCTTCTGAACCGTGTTCTGCATAGCAGAGGCACAGGACTCCCCTCTGAGATGGCCCTAAGTCCCTTTAGGGTCTGCATGAGCAGGCTTCTCACCTGCAGACTGTCCTGAAGGCAAGCCATGCTGCTACTATATGCACCTGCAGGCCTCGGAGTGGCCCCGGGGAAGCTGTTTGCTAGCCCGTCAAGGGTGTAAGGTATGGATGGAGCTTGGATGTGTTGGATGGCTGCCTACTTTCCTGTGTGCAAAGCCCTTTTTGGTAAGAACCAGAATTAAAAAGAGAGAAGTAAGGGGCTTCCATGTGTATTCTGATCCCAAAAATTTTCTGGCATAAAACAACCAAGAAATAGAAGTGATTTTAATGGTGATTCATTTAAAAGAGAATAGCATTCTGTGCTGGCTGGTGTGGCTCCGTTGGTTGACCATCCTCCCATCCACCAAAGGGTTACAGGTTTGATTCTCAGTCAGTGCACATACCCAGGTTGAGGGTTCAATCCCTGATTGGGGTGCATGTGGGAGACCAATCGATGTTTCTTTCTCACATTAATGTCTCTCTCTTTCTCCCTTCTCTCTCTAAAAATCAATAAAAAAAAATATCCTCAGGTGAGGATTAAGAAAAAAAGAGAGTAGAATACTGTTAAAAATTCTCCCTCTTTGGACTTCCCAGATAGCTTAATAAGAGAAAATTTATCAGGATAACACATTATCAAAGAATCCCAGTGGCTGAGTTATTTACAAATAAAACCCAGAACAATCAACTATAGGAGAGAAAAACACACACCATTCTGAGAAGGTTGTGGGCTATGACTATCAAGGTTACAGACACTCTAGTCATTGCCAACCTTCATGCTATTGTTATTATAAATAATTTACACCTCCCAAGCCAGTTTATGGCTGCATGTTCCAGTTCCAATGCACACCTTTAAAATTGGCTTCAACTTGCCAGAAGCTTTTGCTTAAGAGAATTTAATAACAACGTATAACACACACCTTCATACAATACACAAGACCTCAGAACTGGCTTTCTTCCCTTTTTTAAAGCATTTATTATAGATGTTAAATTACGGTAATTCTCAAGCTCAGCCCCTAAGAAACTGAGCTGTCTATGTCAAGCTTACTTCATATTAATTTTCTAAAGAAGTCAAGCCAAGGTATCTCCTTCTATACCTACAAAGACCATGCATTCACTAGTAAAATGCACAAGTCTTCACTGAGTTGTTGGGACATTAGAGAGAGGGGTTGAGACATGTAGGTCTTCAGAGAGAAGAGAAATGCTGTTGTTAAGGAGAGACCAGTAGAGGGGAAACAAGTTCTGGGCCAGGAGCTCTCCTAGAAGAAAAAAGAATGATTACACAGAGGTAAGGAATGGGAAGAAGGGACCCAGAAAATGTACAATGATCCTCCTGGGTCAGAATTCAAGACAGACTTTGAAATAAGGGTGGTATCTCCAGTGAATTTGGGCAGCACCTGAGTAGGAATACCAATGCCTTGTGAAGAAGGTGTGCACCGGGGAATGAGAATGCTGGGCTATAGATCGCAAAGCTTGGGAGTGTGAACTGCTCCCCCCCTGCATGGACTTGACCCACCCATCCCAATGCCACCAAAATGTTCTTTATCAAAGTGCCTGCCAAATCTACCTTCTGCCATAAATCTTGGCCAGCAATTCCCAGTTAGAGCCAAAATACTTGGGTTCCCCTCTCTTCTATCCAGTGGACTAATCCTGCTTCCAAAGTATCCCACACACAATGTGCCCCCCCCCCCCCCCACTTCTTTAATGTGCGCTAGGAAACACTGTGGGCAATTTTCTGGAAATTTATGCAACATTCTTTAAGGGGTCATTTTGAAGTAACAGCAAAGCCTTCATGAAATTCTACTAAAGAACTGGGACTGGTCCAATTTTCCTACACAAGTTTTTACTAGATGGAAATCCAGAAGTTTTGGCCTCTTCTATCCATCATAAAAACACCCTTTGTTTAAACAAAGTCTCCACTGATGCATTTTCCAGCGCATAAGGTAATTTCCAGTGTGGTACAAAACTCACTAGGGTCCTTTAAAACCTGGCGTGGAAGGGGCAGGAGGGAGAAGGAAAAAAAGCACCTACACAGCAGAAGCCTTTATGATCTATAACTGAGAACATACTGCATTTGCAGTAATACCACACTTAACCGCCTGGGCTGTAATACAGTAACCCCCTCACAACACTGACCAGCCACAAACAGAACCAAGAAACCTGGCAAGGAACTCTATCTGCAATAACAAACCTGACTTGCAGTAACAGCCATCTGTACAAGTGCCAATTATCCTTCTCCTCAAATGATTAGGTTCCATCTAGTTTTGCTGACAAGCAAGTTATGCCACATTTTAATAGGCAATAAAATGTATTATTAAATAATTAGTAGGTAAGGAACAGAAATTAGAGGCTACTTCCCTGCACATGTCTCTCCCAGTACTTCATCTATTGATGTAAAGCAACTGGATCCTCCAATGAGGACTGGCCTGAAACCTGATCCAGCAGTTTATTGTGAGACAATTATGAGGCTAATGAGTGTTCACAGAGTCTGAGGCAGGAAAAGAAATCTAGAAAATTCCACCTCACCCCAGTTCCTTCTGATGTGCAGCAAGGTCCCAGGGGAGCACACATTTCTTCCAATGGCCCCTTGTTCTGAGCACATTAATTAAACGGTTAGAGGTAAAGGAGCATGCTGCCTTTCCCATCTCCCCACTCTCCCGTAGGTAGTGTCTGGTACTTGTTCAGCCCTAAAGGTACAGTTACACTAACTGAAAAAAGCCCCACTAAGACCAATTAAGGTCTTTACTAAGAGGCTGAAAAGAAGACAAATGAAGGCAGAAAGCCCGATTACAAGGAACCTTTGTACAGATGTAAAGCAATTAGAGTGGTCCCGGGGGAAGGCAGCGTGGTTCCAGAAGCACACGGTTTTACAGCCTGTCTAAACTTGGAACAATCTATCTTTTTTTAGGTGGAGAATAAAAGTGAACCCTATATTAGTGTCATATATCAGCTGCTAGTGCTTGCGATTGGTTCCCCCATGCCTGCTAGAGCCATAAAGCTTCTCAGAGACCCCCCGGTGGAGGGCAACACCATTATACACTCCACTCTCTCAGGCAGGAAAAAGACCTGCTTCGTGGCAGAACTGCTTCACAGTGGGGCTGCTGTGCACATGCCCAGAGAGGGGCCTGGACCGGACAGTGGAGGGCAGGACTAGAAGGGAGGGCAAGGGGCGGGGGTGGAAAGAGAACTGAGAGAGGGTCTCTGGGATACATTTAAGGGGTTGCCTTAAGGAGAACAAAAGGCTGCCAGTTTATCCCCCCAGGACATTTCAACAGCAGCCACATTTCGGTCATTAGCCCTCCTTTTGATCCCTTTAATGCATAACATGTCAGTCTTTTATCTTTCCATAGGTGATAAGAGCCAACAGATGGGTTTCTTGGTTGGGACCCAGATGTAAGGATTTATACTTGGTGCTGGATTTCTGGAAGTGAATGACCGGAAAGGAGGGGAAGGGTCAAAAATTTGTGCATATTCCCTCAATAATTGAGCATCAGAACTCCTAAGGAAAGAATCTAGAAACCCTGGGACTTGGATATGTCTCCATAGCAGCCCTGTCCATAGAAATAAAATGCAAGCAGCACAGGAAATTTAAAATCTTCTAATAGCCACATTAAAGAATTAAAATTGATTTTAATAATACACTTTATTTAACCCAGTATGTCCAAAATATTATCATTCTGACAAGTAATTGATATAAACACACTATTAACCAGCTATTTTACACAATTTTTTTGAGTCTTGGGAATTCGGTGTATATTTTACACCTACAGCACATTTCAATTCAGATTCGCCCCATCTAAGTGCCTATTAGCCACGTGTGACTCAAGGCCACAGTCCCACATGCATGCTCTGTGCTGGGGGAGGAAGAGCACAGACTCCTGGCCCAGCACTAACCAGGCATAAGACAGTGTATAAACTACTTAAGTTTTCAGTGCCTCAAACTGCTCAGTTTGAAGTTGGGGAAATTACAGTACTTACCTCATAGGGCTGTTGAGATAATCCATGTGAAAACATAACAAAGCCTGGCACCGAGTCAGCACTCAATGAGCATCAGCTATAGTTTTTACTATTATTTTAATAAATAATCTCAAGTAAAGAAAGTTGCAATTTCCCACCAAACCATGTGTTTCATAAAAGATTTTAGGGAATCATTCTATCTGAGGTTCCTCACTTCGGTCTGCATTTACTGGAGTTGCCTAAAGAGGTATAGCAGTGATTTGAATTCGGACAAAATGGGTCTGGAAGAGTTGCCACCTCACCACTGCTTGCATTAGATGAAGCACCAGAGCTCCGGACCTGCTCCACACTTGGAAGGCCAGACACGGAAGGAATGTGATAGTCAGGAACCGGCATCTGCTGGAGAGATCCACGCTGCCAGACCTCAGCAAATGCCATCACACTTCAGAGGAATGATTAGCAAGCACACTGGTTTCAGGTCAAGAGTTGATCGTTGTACCGATTATTTTGATTTTCGATAACTAGGAATTCACGCTGAGGAACAGCATTTTAAAAAGGTGGCATTTAACATTCGACAGAGGAATAATTAACTTTAAAAGTTAGCCAGTAAAAGAAAATGCCAAGGCAGGATGGTGAGGCAGAGCTGACAACAAGAGGGGATACAACAGGACATTAATTAGGTACAAGCAAACATCTTCCCTAATAGCTCATGTTCTCATTCCCAAAATGTCAACAATAGATATTAACACCAGATGCTGGCATTACATCTCCCCTGACAGTGAGTCTGGGCCATGTGTGTGCTCAGAGAAAAGACTCATGTGATTGAGGGGAAAAACCCAATGGGAAAAAGGCTGTGTTTCCTGCTCTTAAATAATTTACAGACCATTTATGAATGGTGGGGAAATGGGACCTTTCAGGGGATCTCAACTGCCACGTGGGGGAGGAGAAAGTTGGGATCAAGCGAGCCACTGTCCACAGGCAGACTTCTCCAGCATCTGGTCCATTCATCTAGAGGCACCTGGACCCCACTGTCGTTGGCCACCCTCCTGCTGGAGGCTGCAAAGGCACCTCTCCTATGAAGTATAGAATCTTCTCTTGAGTACAGGGTAGTGAACCCACCACCCCTGGGGGTAAGGGACATGACTCCAATATTTAGCAAATTTTAGAAAAAATAATTACTGCTGATCTAAAAAAAAATTATTTGCCTTTAACTAAATTCAATTTTCATGCTTTGAGTCAGTCATAAAAGAGATATAACAAATATAAGGAATATGACATATTTCCATTCCTGAGCTGTGTGCAAGCAAGTTTATGACTCAGAGGAAGAGACAATGGACTAGTTAACCTATGCTCCATGCCCTGTCAGCCAGATGGGACCACGTCTGCCTCTGATTTCCTGTTTCTAGAGCAAGTGGTTAAAAAAAACAAAACACCTCTCTGAATATTGGTATTGCTTTGGTAAGTGGACTTGGATCTACTAAAAAGAGAATAGGCTGCAAATTGGGGGGACAAAAGTTTGGCAGGAATATATAGGAGGTAACGATTTATTTGAATTCCATCATTAAAAAGGTTAAACATCAGGGCCTTTGCATTATCTGTTTTCATTGCCTAGAAGGTGCTTCCCTTCCAGCCTCATTCTCACCTAAGCTTTCCTCTTCTTTAAGTCTCAGCTTAGAGTGTCACTTTCTCAAGGATGCAGTTCCCATGCCTACCCTCACCCCCATCTCCACTATTCTCCATCTCAGCTTCTTAGCCTTTTTTTTTTTTTAACAGCACCTATCACACTCGTGCTTACTTCATTTGTTTCTCTGCTGTACTGTATGCTCTGAGAAGGTTTACTTCTGTATTACTCCTGGAATACAGTAGGTACTCAACATGCTTGATGAACAATGCTGAGGTCTCTGCTGCCTCCTGTTGCTGTTGACACAATCCTTGGGCTCAGAAATACCAATGAAGACCCCAGTGGCCGATGGGATAATTTAGATCTAGAGGTACCCAGAGAAAAACACCCAGAGGCTTCCCTTGGACAAGAGTTGAAAGAGCAAACATGAGTGAGAAAGACTCTCTACTCTCAGGGAGTTTACAACCTAAGAACCCAGGAGTGTATGCAGGTAGCCAAAGATTCAGATAAAGAAGTTACTAGACTAAAAAAGACAGGTTAGGCCAGGTGTTCAAGGCAAGTCTTGGCTGACACTGCCAGAGCGCAGGTTCTCAGAGGCAGCACGAGAAACCGGACCACCGAGACACACCACCCAGCAGAACTGGCAGCCTGGCTCAGGGTGATCTCTTGATCAGACAGAATGGCTTCATGGCTTACAAGTAGTGATAGTGGGGGTAAATTCCTTAAACTCCTGACACTTGTTTTCATTATTATTATTATTTGTTAATCTTCATCTGAGGATATTTTTCCATTCATTTTTAGAGAGAGTAGAAAGGAGGGGGAGAGGCAGACAGAGGGAAACATCAATGTGAGAGAGACACATCAACTGGCAGCTTCCTGCACACACCCCAACCAGGGCCGGGGATTGACCCTGCAACTGAGGTATGTGCCCTTGCCCAGAATCAAACCTGGGACTCTTCAGTCCGCAGGCCAACGCTCCATCCACTGAGACAAACTGGCCAGGGCTATTATTATTATTTTTATTGATTTTTTTTTTTTTAGAGAGAGAACAGAGGAAAAGAGAGGGAGGGATGAAGGGAAAGGGAAGAGAGGGAGACAGTGAGGGAGAAACATTGATTACTTATTTATGCATTCATTGGTTGCTTCTTGTATGTGCTCTGATCAGGGATCGAACCCAAAACCTTGGCGTTTTGGGGCGACGCTCTAATCAAATGAGCTACCTGATCACAGTCACACCTGTTTTCAATCTGTAAGATGGGAATCACAATAGTATTTATGTCACAGATTGTTATGAGGATTAAATATTGTACAGTGCATAAAAACATGCCTTACACATAGTAAACAGAATAAAAATGAACTATTAAAAAGAACTGTTCTCTAAAAAGCCATGGGATTTGTTTACTAGTTAATGCCTTCCAATGTCTATTTGGCCCATCACTTCCAGCATTTGGGCATGGCCTTTACTTTTTGTATCTTACAGTCCTGTTGCTGTAGTATCTAGCACTGGCTGTGAGCTTGAATCCCAAATGCCTGCTTCCGTCCACACACCCTGATCCAGCCCCCTACGTTGTCTGACCTTTTGGTGCCAATGGACAATATGCAGCCCCTGTCCATGTGCTTGCTATCATTTCATAGTTGGCCTCTCTTCCAGGAAATATTAGCTTTATAAAGGCACAGTATGACACTCAGACTGGGACCTGGCCCCTGACATCCAGATAATTATGAGGAGAAATGAGATTTCTGTGCTTAGGCAATCTTTGATAATATACTTCATTCCGAAATCAACTCTTCCTTGAATTCAGAACCCCTGAAGCAATATAAAGTAATTTCTGTCTGTCCATCCATCTCAAAGTATCTATTATGTATAAGGCCAAATACTAGGCACCATAGGAGGGAAAAAAATAAAACAAGATCTGTCTTCAAAGTGTGAGTACGTTACAGTCTAACAGCTCAGAAGTAGCTTGCCAAGGAAGGCACTAACCTCTGATTTTCCAAGGATCAATTACATTCTGGTTTTGAGCACAGATATTTTAAGTACTGGAGTGTCAATGACTTGAGCCACAAAAAAGCCCTTAAAGTACCACTGGTAAATAAGCATCTTTGTGATGGTTTTTGAATTTCACTTTAATCAAATCCAGTAAGACGTCCCAAATATCATTTATCCTTTAACAATCAACTCTCAATCTCTAAATCCTGGCTTTTACTTTAATCACTCATGAAAATTCCATTATTCAAGTGCTGATTATGGCCCGTCTTGCTGTGCACCAAGCAGCACAATCACGAAGCCCACAGGCTTCTCTCCACCCTGGAACGGAGTCAGAAAGGGGTCTGGAAGTAGCGGGCTCTGAGTCAGACTGCCTGGGTCTGCACTGGCAAGTAAGTTATCTAGCCTCTTCAAGCCTCAGTCTGTTCATTTGTAAACCAGATGATGGTGGTAGTAGTGTCTCCTTCACGTGGGGTTGGAGGAACAGAATGAGATGAGTATAAAATGCTTAGTGTAGTTCTTGGTCCTTAGTAACTGCCATTTTTGTTATAAAAAACAGTTGTGCTTTAAAAGAAACACACACAAATCAAGAACTAGTTGTTTTGTTCTCTCTATGCCTCCCTATTTCTTGGCCCTCTGTGAAGGACAGGGCACATACTCAAACCTTGGAAAAGGGCCCACCAATTCATAGGATGAAATCCCGTAAGATCACTATTACTTAGCTGGAATTCTTGGGTAGCAACTGCCTGGTGAATACTGAATTATGAGACATTGGTGGTGGTGGTGGTGATGGTGGGGTGGGTGGGTAGAAACAACATCATACAAAGAGTTTATCACAAGGAGATTAAAAGATACTTAAGGAGCCACAAAAATATTTTTTTCATAGTTTTCCTTTAAATGGGGAAGTAAATGGATAGATTTGGATGTATAATATTGTTTAGCCAATAACTAGCTACGATCTTATTAAGGTTCTTTCAACTTTCCAGGCTTTGTTTTCCTGTTAAAACATGGAGTCGACCCTGCCATGTTGTGTGGTGGTGAATAAATGAAGTGTCGCACAAGCACCTTTACTGATAGTCTGATTTTGCAGCACCAGCTGAAAGAGAAGGGAGTGTGTACTATCTTCAAATCCTCCAAGGCCCTGGCCAGGGAGTTCAGTTGGTTAAAGCATCGGCTCAATACACTAAGGTTGGGGAACAACAGATCTCTCTCCTCTCTCTCTCTCTCAAATCAATTAATAAAAATTTTTAGATCCTTCAAGAATTTTCATTTCCCTTCCCTTTGAAGGGGTGTTTTCTAACTCCTGTCTACGCAGGACGTGTGTATCTTACTTGTTGATAAGCTTCTAGAATGTCCACCCCAAGGTGCAGGAAGAGACAGTATGAGCCAGCACAGAGGGTAGTAACATAGTAGTGCTCACAGTGCCAGCGAGTCTTCAGAGCCACAGACCAAAGCAGGTACCATCAAGGGTGAAGGAAGGAGCTGTGCCCTGGAGATCTCCCTGACGCAGAGGGCCGGGAGCTGAGGAGACCTGCAAAGCCCTGCAGAAAATATCCCCTTGGAGCTTTTCTGATGGAGGCCAGCCTTCCCTCTGGTTGCCCCTCGGGCAAGCTAGCTGCACACTGTGGGAAAGATGAGCCAGGGGTCCTGAGGATGGGTCTCTACGTTGTGCTTAAAAAAAGAAAAACTTGGGGCATCCAAGATGGGAAAGGGTTGTTGGAAGTCTGGGATTCTCTTCTGCTTCTGGTTTCCTGTTTGCACGACTTCATCCCTCCTCGTTGAAGTTAAGGAATGCAGAAGAAAGACAAAAACACCCTGAAACACAGTGGGAACACTTGTTCATACATGCCTGCATTTATTAAATAGTATCTATGCTGTGTCTTGGCACTATGGTCACGTGGATGAGTGAGGCACAGTGTAAGTCTTCAAGGAAATGACCATCCAATGGAAGAAACACACACAGAGATCATTTTACCTAGTATATGGACTGTGACAGAGATATGCTTAGATGTTATGGAAGGACTTCGAGAAGGCCTATCTCAAACCTAGGATTGAGTAGGGGGAGGTAAGGAGGTATCAGGGAAGCTAAGCTGTCCATGGCAGTAGCACCTCAATGCGTTTGATGTGACTGCAGCAGGACAGGGAAGCCACAAGGAAGAAGTGGCAGTGTGAAGCAAGACACGGAGCAAAGCCGTGTGAAGCATTGCCAGCACTGGGTGGCTGCCAGGAGGAGACATGCTCCCCATGCACAGAGCCAGACAACAGCCAGGCAGTCAAGCGTGCAGTGGGTGGTGTGGACTCCTGGCTACAGCTGTACTTTGCAGGGCAAGGAGGGAGGTGTTCGTCTTCCTGGGGACCTGTCTTTTCCATCACCCCCCTTCCCCCGCCACCTGCTCTACCCACTCATCTTGTTTGATAATTTCTAGATAAACACGAAGTCTACCTTCAGAGTAAGACTCTGGAAGGGACAATGGCTCAATGGGGTTGGGCAGCTTCAGAATGCCTAGGCTGCCAATGGTCCCCCCAAGAAGGAGGGGCCCGTGCTGGAGAGCTCCAACCTGATTTTTGGAGGCCACGTGTAGAAGTTGGAGAGCCTGGCACACTTTCAAAGAAACTACCACTCAAGGGCAGAACGGTGAGGAAGTGGAAGTGAACACCTGAGTATCACTGAGGTGGTGAGTGCTGACTAAGGAGGCAGCAAAGCTGTCTGTCCTAGGAGGCTATGGCCTTACAGTAAGCATTTTGGGAAAAAGTGGTCTGGGAGATTTTCCAGATGGAGGATGAACTAGATGACCTACAATTACTCATCCTACCCTGCCATGCTATGGTTCTAATCCCAATAAATGCTGGGTGTGTGTAAGTCACACTATAGGAGCCCTCTGTTCTACACCAGACACCTCCACAAATGCTTTCAGATGCAGGTGACAAGGAGTAGGCAAGACCAGAAGACTTCAGAAAATAGTGCGAGGCTTTGTTTGCAAACTTCCCTGAGCCAAGGCACCTTGGACCCTGCTTTGCACACAGCCACCTGTCTACTTCTCTGAGACAAATAATAGCATATGCTGGAGGGGTACAGCAGGCGGCCTGAGGAGCCAAGATGTGTTTCCCTGCATGATTTACCAGTTAACTATATTCTTGGATGCCTTTGAAGAAAAGAGTCCCTTCTGAAAACATCCCACAGATTGGGGGAAGGAAGGAGTTTCAAGCAGTATTGGTAATTCTAAACTTGTCAAATGGTTTTGGGGGGTGGAACTACTGCCAGCCAAATGTCATCTTTGCTTATTCTTGATAAACTTGCTAAAATGTCTCCTAATCCTCAAAAGGTTCTAAGCCATGTTGATCATCTTTTAAAATAAGGTCACTGAATTTAGAAAGCCAGGAAGTTCTCCAAGTGTGTTAACACCATCCAGCCCAGCAGATCTATCTAAAGTCAGACACTTTTAAAATATTCCAACTCTCGTGGCCTGCTCTCAAAACATGCTCTAGTGTAGCGGCCGCAAACCGGTGCTCAGTGGACCAATGGCAGTTCGTGAGGTCTGAAAGGTTGGCGACCGCTGTGCCTAGTGCGTGGGACCTAGGAAATAAGTAAGGATGGGTCTTGAACTGGGCATGACCCTACGACAGAGCAGGAACTGAGGAATGTGAGAAATCAGGGAAAACCCAGCAGCAGGCAATGGGAAAAGTCCCCAGAACTCAGTGACAGGACCATTAGGCTGCTCTTTCTCATGTCTCATATTATTTCTGTCATTAGGTATTTTGCTTTTACCTTTTCAATGCATCTCACTAATTTCTACTCTGCCATGTCTAATTTACTGCCTTGCTTCACATTCTCACCCACCTCCCTTTCAAGCCCATTCACTGCATACAAACTAAGGTTTTACTAGAATTATTGGGGGGATCACTTTATAACTTATATAACTGTCTAACCATGATCCTGTACACTTAAAACAAATACTAAGAACAAACAGAGTCATGTTTCAGGATCTGGATCAGGGTAAAGCAAATGAGGTGCCTAGGGCACACAATTTAAGGAGTTACTCAATCTCAGGGCTGTAAGTACCAACCTTGAACTTGCATGACCCCCCACAGGGAGTGCTCCCTTAAATCTGTGCATTAGGTGCCTCACCTAAGTCCTGGCCCTGTTATGTTACTAAGCTCATGGAGGGCTTCCTTCCCCTCCTCATCTCTCAGCACTCTCACCATCCCACATGGAATCCCTGTTTAACACATCTGATCTGCACTACACCACAGTCCCCTTCATGAAGGGCCTGCCTTCTCTGTATCCCTGGAAAGCTCTTATAATTGACTTGAGTCTCATTCATACATAAAAATTCCCCTTACATGTTCCACTAAAACCACCACTTAGTGTTCCTTCCTCTATTTTCCACCACACACCCTGTATACATTTCTATTGTGACACTTATCACATAGTGTTATCTTTAACTGTTTATGTGTCAGTTGCTTGAGGTTACAGTGCAGTGGGGGTACTTATTATCTTTCCACCAACGCACCCCCAGAGACAACCATAAGTCCTAGCAAACAGTTCACCTTCAATCAATGTTTGTTGAGTAGATGAATGTGCATTCAACTTAGTTCCTCCTTTTCTCCTTTAAACATTAGGATCCATTTCAGGGTCCAAAACCACAAAATGAGACTTCCAGCTGTGGGAGGAGGTGCCAGACCAGTCTATCAAATCACAGAGCCTGTGTGTCCAGGCCGCTATCTGTGCCCTGACAGCGTGACCTGAAGCGTTTATTTTCCACAGTGCAACTGGCTAACACGAGCAAAGCCAGCACATTTGTTAGACATCATTGACAATGACGGTTAAATATTCTATTTCTGCTTACTTTCATTACACGTCATTAAAACATCACAGAAAGTTTGTAGAAGTCATTTGCATACCAGTGCACTTAATCTAGCTGCTTGGAGAGAGGTGTTGAATAGTGTCCTACCTTTGAGAACGGGGAACGTCCATAAATGATCCTAAGTGGACTGATTCCTTCCCACCTTAGAAACAAATCTGTATTTTTGGCCATTAAAAAAACCCAAAACACTACAATATATTTTCCAACTTTAGAACAAAAATCCAGCTTGCTGGAATACAGAATGATTTACTGATAACAAGAATTAATAGTGAACTGCAAGTGACGCTAAGAACAGTCGGGCTGGTTTTAAGGCAAAGCAGAGAATGGGTAGCAAGAGGGAGCAGAGGACAAATGTTTTCTGTCAGTACGTGCAGCTATGTAAGCGGGGCAGGGTGGTCAGGAGGTAGAAGAGGTCCAGACTGGCACTGACCACCAGGGTAGCCAGAGTCACAAGGGGCTATTTAAGTTCAAGCTAATTAAAATTAGTAAGATTAAACATTTGGTTCCTCAGTCTCCCATTTCAAGTGCTATACAGCCACAGGTTGCGAGTGCCTACTGCATGGGCAATCAGGCGGGAAGCACTTTCATCACCACGGGAAGTTCTTGTGGACAGTAATGGTATGGACAGAGGAAAGACAACTTCTTGGCCTCTACAATCTTGTGAGCAAGAATGTCTATTTCTTTCCCTGGTTCATAATAACTATTTGCACAGACTCACCAATTTCTCATCCATCTTCTTACAAGCTAGTAGCTTACCCCAAAGTGGCAATAGTTTACACACTATTGGACCAGAGGTTGCCCTTATAGTTTCCAGTTAAAAACAAACATTATTAACAGATAATCAGTCTGCTCACTTAAAAACTGTGAATTGATGGATGGCCACCAGAACCTTGAGAACAGTTTAAAAATGAGGGTGGCACCTAGGGAGGATGCCAAGGCAGAGAACAGGAGAGACAGAGCCCTGAATGCACAGATCAGCTAAAAGTGTGGGCCCTGTGGCCCTGTAGGGGCTGAGAAACAAGCCCACAGCCCCAGGACGAAGTGCATTTTTATTCTAACGTGCAGTAGGCTTCATGCCCTCGGGAGGGGCAGCCATGCTGCACCTTAGGTGTTCCAGGCCCATGTCTCCAACTTCAACATGAAAGAAATCAGGGAAACAGATTCTGCAGCTGAACTGATAAACTGATAACTGCCAACTAAGGAATATTTCTAAGCATTTTCTCCAGCTATACTGGCACCGGCAAGTCAACAAGTTGTCCATTTTTTGTCCTTTCTACAGATCTTCACTCGTGTTTTACATAAACACAGATCCCATTCTTTAAGGAGGTGCGTGGACAACCCTAAAATCCAATTTGAAAGGGAAGCCAAGGGCATTCTTTTCCAAGCATTAGATTGGTTTCACATGAGGTGATTAGACTCTTTCCTGCTAATTGCACTAGAAAGAACTAATTAGAAAAACCTACCATTCGGCTAATGAGAGCTGGGCCCTCACTATCTCAGCGCTGAACTTCTCAGGTTGTAAAATATCACAGTTTTTCCGCATGCCCCCTCTGCGGAAGCTGTCATTGTGTTAAATTCCAGCAGTTAGGCTAGGCAGTAAATAACAAGGCAGCGTTTACAAAATGCCTACACATGCTGTATAGTTCACTGCCACTCTGCCGTGATTTCTTATTGTTTCACAAGGGTAATATGATAGATCAAAGACTGTTAACTAGCAGGATATCGAACTGGTAATGAATTCTGCCTCATCTCTCAGCACAACCTTTTCAGTGCCTTTGTGTCTTTTATTCTGGGGCCCTTTAATGCAGAATAAGGATTTCACAGGTAATGTTGCTACTCTGAGAACTGTTCATTAAAAAGCAATGATATCATCTGACTGGGACTCATGCACCTGCCCAGGGTGGTAGTATTTACCAGGGATGAGATTAATGAAGAGCTAATAAATCAGAGTCCCTTATTATACAATAAACGCATTATATAGCAAACACCGTACAGTACAAGTAAACATTGGAAATAGGAAATCAGCCATTTTTTTGGAGAGGGCTGGAGTAAAGTTTTCTTAGAAGATTAATTTCAGAAGAGGGCTTTGAGTTTCAGATGATTTAAATCATAAGTCCACTTGGACATTTCAGGAACACTATTAAAAATGTCTCTGCAGCTCAACACCCTTCCTACACCTCCAAAAAAACACTCTTTCCTAAAGAGTCTTGCTGGCAGGAGCCCGCAAGTTGATGTGTGAAATTAGCAGAATGTAAATGTCAGAACTTTTGCCTTTGGAATTAAATGCTAGAGATTCTCTCTGGATCTAGGGCCCCCAGACCCTGCCCCAAGATAGAGGGTTTCAAGAAGACAGATGTTCATATGTTTGAGTTTACCAAGAATGCTGACCCCACTCCCAGGTTTCCAAGAATGAGAACTAAACACACCTTCCCTAGCAACCGCTGGAGAGCAGAGGTGCTGACTGCCATGCAGCTATGTGTCATACAGTATTCTCATTCACCCAGGGCTTGACTTGGCGGGGTTTGAATTAAGAGCGATTTGGGGGGTTATTCTGTTGCTCATAGCACCTCCAAGCAGCGAGTGTGAAGAGTACTGAGATCAGTCCTTCCATTGTGTCCTTCGTTGTGTAAGGTTTGGGGACACTGGAGGTTTCAGTTCTAGGTGTACCTCATCCGTATGCATAGTTCTCCTGACAGTTATCTGCATTGTTTAAAAAACTGCACTAATGTTTGTGTCCAAATCATGTATCATTCCAAAGGCTATGTTTCTATGGTGTGTGTGTTCTCATACATGGACACATATAGGCAATGGAAGAGAAAAACCAATAGTACAGCTCCTGTAAGTGCATTATAATGTCCGCTTTATAGATGAGGCAGCAGAGGCTCAGGGACATTCGGTAGTTTGTTTGGGATTAAACAGCTAAGTAACAGCTGAAATGTCAACCCTGGCAGGCCCTGTCCTCAGCTTCAAATTACTTCTCTTTTTCTCTCAACGTGTCTCTAGCACCCTCAAACCTGCTTAGTGCAGTTAGCAGCACTGTTGTGCCTGGAATTTCACTATAACACTTAATTTTGCCCACCATATTTTTTTAAGGGTAGCCATCATAAATTAATCAGCATCTCCTTGTAAGTAAGAAACAGGAAGAAACCAGATATTAAAACAATTGGCAGAACTTAAATTCTCACTAGATTTGAATTAAATGAGTCTTCCTGTGACAATCTAAAGTCCAATTTTTTGGGGTCAAGATTTTTCATCCTGACCTCTTCATGAGCCAAAAATATCCATGCCCTTTTCTCTACCATACCCCTACCAATATGAAACCTTCTGAAGTCAAACATTAACTGGACCTTGAAGAAAACCCCATTCCTCACTCCCAGGTATCATTCTTAACAATTCAGTAACTTGCTCTGTTCACATGGTCAAGAAACCAGATTCCACTTTGGTATTCAACAGGAGTGCTAGACTGTCTGTTTTCATTAATGAATCATCCTTATTAATACAATAGATGGCCCACAAGTGAGCAGAGATCCAAATTCTAGGAAATACTATCACATAATTAGAAAGAAGCTACTGGAAGAGAAAATATTACTTCAGATTCTATGTTGAGTAAATGGACATATTGTTTTGAAAAACAGAGATTTAATGACAATACCCAATATCCAGTCAAATTTATACAGAGAAACAGAAACTATTATACCAGCGTTCCTAGACAATACCAATAGCAAGCAGCATTTAAATGAATACTTTAAGAAGTTCCTTTGTTTAAAATCTAATCAATATTCACAATATTATTCTTTGTTTTCAAATGGAAAAAAAAACACAACAAGAAAAAGAGATGAGGTGGAGGGAATGGGTTAGGGCAGTGGTCGGCAAACTGCGGCTCACGAGCTACATGCAGCTCTTTGGCCCCTTGAGTGTGGCTCTTCCACAAAATACTACGTGCTGGCGCGCACGTACAGTGCGATTGAAACTTCGTGGCCCATGCGCAGAAGTCGGTTTTTGGCTCTCAAAAGAAATTTCAATTGTTGTACTGTTGATATTTGGCTCTGTTGACTAATGAGTTTGCCGACCACTGGGTTAGGGAATGGTCTGGTAAAAAAAGGTGCGAGACGGGCCCACTTCTACCACTTCTACTGAAGGGCCCTTTTAAGAAAGCACATGTCTGCCCAGAGCCAATCTGGTCACAGCCTAAGAGACAGGAATGCACAGGGACTCACTCCTGCGCTGGTGTCGTCATCACTGTGTTGCTTATCACTGATTCTTTCTGGACTCTAATTGGGAAGAATGAAAGGTATCATGGTTACACCTGATGTTTAAACACGGGCAATATTAGGCACATCCACCATGACAGGCTTGGGATTCACAGGTAGGAGACCCAATAGCAGTGACACCATTCAGGCAACACTGTCATGGATTTTTCCAATGATCTCCCAACCTTTAAAGAGAAAAATTTGCTCCTTTGTTAAATTTTCTTAAAAGACAGTCTCTACTATCGGTAATATTGGCTGTGTCTAAACATCAAGTGCAACCATGATACCCTTTAATAGTTAATCCTCCAACATATAATTAGGCATTCACATGACAATCAAAAGCATGACTATATTTCATGTTTGCCTTCCCTTTCAAGCCCTCTTCTAGAGGGGCACTTACTCTGTCAAATCTGCTATAGTAATCAAAACATTGAAATTACTTCTTTCCACACTAAATATACTGGAACTGGTTGTTTGATTAAATGTAGAGCAGAGAGTGCAATTTGCTAAATTACAAGTATTCTGAACATGTAAATATAGTTTAATTACTGCAATTAAAGAAGATTACTGGAGATTGGCAGATGGGAATGTAATGCTGTTTTAATTAGAGTTTTTAATGCACTGTAACATAAGCATAATATTAACCCTTTATCCTAGAAGAGGTAGCTGGTCTTTGAAAAATTAGTATTTAAAAATGTACTAGTGCTAGTGACTCCTAACAAGGTTAGACTTTCATTCCACCCTGAAAGCCTATCAGGGAGGAGGATCTTGGCTTCTAAGAAAAGTAAACTGAGGCAGAGAACAATGTCAGACAACGTATCTGCGAGAGTCCCTGTGAACACATACAAGTAGGCATGAATGCATGTGAGCACACAGAGAAACATCCCATACCAGCCACTTCTCATAAAAAGAGAATACTACCACCCTGTCACAGACTGAAGGGGCTCCCATGCCATGAAGGTTTCATGGAGCCCATGTTTAGCAACACCAGAAGGGAGAATACTTCAAAAATGCATTTACTTCTTAAAAATACATTTATTCGCCTTTGAGAAAGTTACAGCACTGATGCAGCTGGCACTCTACAGAGGGAGGTCTGCTGTTGTTGCTGTTATTGTTGGTATCATTATTACTCACCTTCCAGAACAGTCTTTGCTCCACAAAGCAATAATCCAGAACGTAAGAAGCAATCTTTGTCATCTTGGAAGCTATCGCTGGCAACATTTTGTCCATTTAAGTCAATAGTCTATTAGAAATTCTAATTGAAAGTTCAATAGTCAGCTTGGAGCCTTACAATAGAGGTTGCCTTTTGGAAAGCCATTTAAAGTCTTAATCTCTTTATCATTTGGTATTTTGAAGCCTAACTTTGTTCTTGTTAGGCAGATCAATGGCATTAATTTACAAAATGGGGGAAAATGTCACCCTTCATCCTTTAAGTCTCAGCTCAGTGAAGAGCAGCATAAGTGAATCTGATCACTGCTTTCTCACATTAGCAGCAAACGGTGCCATGGGAGGCTTGACCTACAAATTTTAATTACTGCATGAAAAATTCAGTTCCTGGAGATGCAGAGACTTGAGCCAAAGAAGGGCCCACCTTGTGCCTGTCTGCTGAGTGCTAAGTCTTCAAGGACTGGGTTTCTGAATCAGTGGCAAACACAATAGTCAATGAAAGGGGTTCTACGTCCAGGAATGAGCCACAAACTTCAAAACAAAGCAAGACCAGGGCAGAAGATGCCGAGGCAAATGAATAAGCTTCTATGGGAAAACCAGTGAAGAGAATGTTTACATTTTACTAAGTAGATAGTGTCTTGTGGGTCATACACACACCTATGAATCGAAAAAAAAAATGTTATCATGAAGCTAATCAAATAAAAGTTGCAGCCTCAGAGGCAATCCTCCCTGCAAAACCAGAGAGGCAGCCAAAGAACACTGCCACTGCTGAAAACATTCCTAGCAAATGCGTACTCGGTGGAAGTAACTATTTTCACCCAAAATAAAAGGAACAGATTCTGAGTGTGTAGGCAAGGGGGCTAATTGGTGGTGGCAGGAAAGCCAATAAAAATAAATCATCTAAAAAGTAAGGCCAAAAGTAGTGCGCAGTAAGCTTACTACTGCTGCAGTAAGCAGAACGAAGGGGCAGCTGTCAACGTCTGCATCCTGGACGCTAAGGCAGAAGACCTGAACAATGTCACCTTACATGTGGGCAAAGACGATTACAGTAAACATATGCACTTGCCAGTATCAATTAGAAACTATCACTTAACACACACAAACTTACATCTGTCCTTTAAAAAGGGATGGGGAGGCTACAGAGGAATGTTAACAGCAGCTTAGCCGGTGGGAGGAGAAGCATGTTCAGCTGGGTCAGTGGCTTTTCCTTTGTAGTTTGTATACTTAAAAAAAAATTGTTTACTTTTAAAAAAATCGTAACTAACCTTATGGATTTCCTATTTGTTACAAACCAACTTTTTTAAAAAGGAAAATGAAATTTATATTTGAGGTTCCAGCATAAAAGTCTGTGTTCTTTTTATAATGTGAAAACTCTATTTGCTTCCAAAATGTAGACTTTTTAGTTTTAGTTATCTACTTATTTACTCTGCAATGAAAGAGCTTTGTTAACTGTTAAGACCTAGTACATCATTTCACATAGCCATTCTCAATTTGATGGGGCAGCACTGGCCCATGAGCAGTTAGCTTCTTCATTGATGCTGCTGGAGCACATGGATAAGGAGGTAACGGCCTCACCACCATGGATGTGGCCATGCCTGCTGTGGGCTAAAACTCAGAATCAAATAGCTTTCTGGTTACTGAATGACATCCATCCTCCCATTTCTGTTCTCCATTGATCTCCACTTCCTTCTTACCCAAGAGCGGCCTCACTGGCACCTCCTGACACGGACAGCTGGAATTCTGTGACCAAGTGTTCTAATGAAAAAGCCATTATCATTTGTACCGAGTGCTCCTGGGCTTTTGTCCCTGCACTGAGGTTAAGAGTATGCTGGAAGGTCTCTAGAAAGGACAGAGGCTCCTGGTTCAAGAGCTAAATAGTCACATCCTTGACATGCCATGGTCACTGACACAGATGGGCTGGTGCTTGGGTCCAGGCCCACTATGGAGGGAGCAGAATCCTGAGGGAATGGCTGCCTTTTGGAGGAGAACACTAATTAGAACAAGAGTAGGGAGGGGAGCGGCTGGCCTGAGTGTGGGCCATGAGAGCGTGCAGTAAGGCAAACTTGGAGCACTTAATGAGCACACAGCTCCCAGCACAGCCAGAACCCACCCTCTGCTGACATTCCAAGAAAAGGCTTAGGGGCACACACAGCAAAAATTACAGTCATGAAGATGGAAAAGAACACATGCTCAATTTAAGCAAGCCTGGGATGCCAAGGCTCCGCTTCCCTGAAGAGTGGCATTTTCAAAGCCCACACATCATAACAGCTTTGAATTCTGAGACGACTGAACAGGAAGCCCCGAGGTTCCATCTGTCTCCCTGACTAGAGAGACAGCTGAGGAGCCATGCTGCTGTCTGGAAGCGGCTGGCAGAGATCTCAGGAACCTTGGCCCAGAAGCGAGGAATGTGCAGTTCATTCTTCCCTCCAGTCTGATTTGTAGCCCTGACAAAAGCTGTTGGCTTGTTACCAGGTCTGTCTCTGCAGGTAACTAGAAATGAACTACCAAATAGAACTGGCTCCCTTCCTAAATTTGTTTTTATTCCTAAATTTTAAAAAATCATAGAATTCACCATATGGTATTAAATAAATCCAATACTTTCTTTGTTCTACATGTCACCTGACTGACAAAATTAAGAAGGAAAGACTGCTAGATGAATGTGAAAGTCAATAGAAGAGATGAAGTGGAGACACCAAAGTGGAGAGTAATGAGCTGAAACCATGATTCTGAGTTCCATAGGTTTCATAAACCCTAAGGAGCTCCAGATGTTGACTGGATAAAAGCATTCTAGCACTCACGGGCCTTCCAACCGTTCTCAGAATCTGCCCTTTCCCAGCTTGCTATCTTAGTCCTCTGCTCTGCAATATTTTCTTCCAGGGACTCAGACTGTGCAGTAATCTCTACAGATACTACTCATATTCCCAGCACTGGACTTTAGCTACTTACTTCTCCGGATTCCACATTTCTCTTTGTATCAATCCTACTCTTTCTTCAAGGTTCTACCTACCACATGATCATCTCAAATGGGGTAGGAATAGCATTTGACAAAACCCAACACCCTTTCAGGGTAAAAACTATAATTGGAAGGGAAGTTCCTTAGCCCAATAAAGAAGAACCCATAGCTAACATCATGATGGTAAAATACTGAAAGCTTTCTCCCTAAGATCATCATTAAGACAAGGATGTCTGCATTTGCCATTGCTATTGAACACTTTCCTGGAAGTTCTGTCTAGAGCAATTAGGCAAGAAAACAAACAAAAGGCATCTCTGTTCACAGATGAAATGATTCTATATACAGAAAATCCCAAAGCTAATAAAATTAATTCAGCTAAGTAGCAAGGTACAAAACCAACATATAAAGGTCAGTTGTGTTTCTATATACCAGCAATGCTCTATCCAGAAAGGAAATTGAGGAAACTATTCATTTACAATGGCATCCAAAAGGATAAAATACCTAGGAAATGTTAGCCAAAGAAGCAAAAGATTTGTACACTGAAAACTATGAAACTAAAGACCTAAATAAATGGAAAAACAATCCATATTCATGATTGGAAGACTCAATATGGGTAAGATGTCGATACTATCCAAAATGATCTACAGATTCAATGCAACCCTATAAAAATTCCAATGGCCTCTTGGCAGAAATGGAAAAGCCAACCCTCAAATTTGTATGGAATTATAAGGGACTCTAAAGAGCCAAACCAATCTTGAAAAAGAAAAGTTAGCTCACACTTCCTGATTTCAATGCTTACTATAAAACTACAGTAATCAAAACTGTGTGGTACTGGCATAAGAATAGACATACAGTGAATAGAATCAAAGGCCCAGAAATAAATATCTATGGCCAATTGATTTAGATCAGGGTTCACAGACATTCAACAAGGAAAAGCTTCAGCAAATTGTGCTGGAACAACTGAAAAACCACGTGCAAAAGAATAAATTTGGACCCCAACCTTATACCATGTACAAAAATTACCTCAATATGGATTAACAGCCTAAATATAAGAGCTAAAGCCATAAAACTCTAGGAGAAAATACAGAGATAAATCCTCATGACCCTGGATTTGGCAATGGATTCATAGATATGATACCAAAAAAATGAGCAGTAAAATAAAAGATAAATTGAACTTCACAGAGATTAAAAACTTTGTGCAACAAAAAACATAACCTATAAAATGAGGAAAATTTGAAATTATATGTCTGATAAGGGTCTAGTATCCAGAATATATAAATAATTTTTAGAAATCAATAATAAAGTACAAATAATCCAATTTAAAAATAGGTAAAGTGCTTGAGTAGACATTTCTTCAGAGAAGATATATGAGCACATGAAGATACATTAAAAGAATGCTCAATATCAATAGTCAAAACAGGGAAATGCACATCAAAACCACTTTACACCCACTAGGGTGGCTCTAAAAAAAAAGCAAAGAAATGGAAAAATAGCCAAGTGCTGGAGAGGATGTGGAGAAAATAAAACCCTCATACAATGCTGGTTGGAATTTAAAATGGTTTGGTAACTATGGATTTGTCAATTCCTCAAAAAGTTAAATATAAAATTACCATATGACCCTGCCATTCTACTCCTAGGTATATACCCAAAAGGAAATGAAAAACGTACTTAGACAAGCACATGTACACAGGTGTTCCTAACAGCCCTATTTAGAATAGTCAAAAGGTAGAAATGGCCCAGATGTCCATCAGTGGATGTACGGATAAACCAATTGGTATATACATACATTAGAATATTATTCAGCCAGAAAAAGGAAGGAAGCAATGATACATGCTATCATCTGGATGAACCTACAAAACACTGTGCTAAGTAAAGAAAGCTAGACAAATAGGTCACATATAGCATGATTCCATTTATATAAAATATCCAGAACAGATAAGCCTTTAGAGACAGAACACAGAGCTAGCAGGAAGGGAAGAATAAACAGACAGCAAGAGATGGAAATATTTTGCAACTAGATAGAGGTAGTGGTTGCATGACCTTATGGATATACTAAATGCCACTGACTTATTTACTAATTTTATGTTATGTGAATTTCACTTCAATAAACTCTTATTTAAAAAAAGAAATACATTTTCTATTTCCTAAAATCTTACATTATAAACTAATAGTTTAGACTCTTTCATTACTGCTGAATATAGTTAATTTTATTTACAGTTTATTTGTTCTTACACAGAAATTCCTTGAGGGCAAGGCCTGCAACTTTCAACCCTCTCTGTCCCTGGACATCTAGCCCAACTAGCTTATCCCCAGCAGGTACCCCAAAAAGTTGTTCAAGTGATTCTGACATGAACTCACTATATTTTACTTTTCTTACCTAAAAGCTTTCTGGAGTAGAAAGCTTGAGCCTATTTTAAAAAATCCAATATATCAGAAAGTCTTATCCTGTTTGTCAAATAAGAATCCTTAAGTGGAGCCTCTTTCTGTTGTTGTGATACTGAGATACAAACATGAGGCACAGCTGAATTCAGTGGTTGGAAGCGGAGTCCACAGAGCTGACTGTGGGGGTTGAGAACTTTTCTCAATATTCCGAAAGGCTGAGAAAGAACCTCATGTCCCTCCGCCAAAGCTGCAAGTGGCTTTACTTACAGCAGAAAAGATGTCATCATAGTCGTTTTACACTAATGACTATGTGGATGTGAGTAGTGAAATGAAAATTAAATGTTAAACTTTACATAAAAGATGTGTGTCAGTGGATAATACAGTACAAAACAGGGAGCCTAAGGAGCAGATGGCAACAGCAGAGATTCGTACAGGAAGATGGTTTAGACTAACTGCACCTGCATAGGATTTTAAAGGAATAGTATGATGCCAGGGCATCCAAATCTATGAATTACAGGGTGCTGAACTAGCTATGCATCTTTTTCAGAAAGAAAAATCTCAAAGGGAGAATCAGCAGTTGCAGAAAACTCTGAGAAAATGTCACAAGTTACCTTCTACTATCCCCTAAGTCCCCAGATCCTCCCCCTTCCACGTTAGAAGTACTATTTCCAAGGTCATTTTCTTTGGAAGAACAAAGCTGTACAGAGCTGGGTCTGAAGACTGTTCTGAATTTTCCCTTCCACCATAACCAGCTGCCCAGTACTCATGCGGAGGCAAACAGGTAGCACAGCTCCGGAGGCTGTTCCAGAAGCCAGTGTCCTGTGGGCGTGCTGAGTAAAGGGGTCCGTAACAAGTCAGGAAGACAGGACTGGGAACACCAAGGGCTCTGTTTACAAACCCATCAATGTCCCTTTTATCCCAAGAACTAAGCATGGAGCTGTGCATTTCATGCCCACTGCCACCTGTGATTATGTTTTTCTAGCTATTACCCAGAACTTTGATAATGAGATTGTTTAACAGCCTCAACACACCTGCTAATGTGACTTGAGGATGATGCCTCCTCACTGCTTATCCCAATAAGCATTCATTTGCTTTATGCCATGGGAGGAAAAGGCCAACCTGGCTCAAAGGAACCACTTACAGTACAATCCATCTGCTCTCTCAGAAGTGACTGTAGTCCCTAAGTTCAAGTAAAGTAGAGAGAGAATGCATGGAGCACACCACTCCTGGAGGTAAACCATAGAAAGGGGCCTGGCTAGTGGGCCTGAGTCAGAGGTCACTGGGGAAGGAATTACAGAAAGTAGTGCTGAAAGATCACAGAGGTGCTCTGTGTGTGTGTGTGTGTGCACGCGCACGTGCGTGCATGTGTACAGGTGTGGAAAGGGGCACTCGGAATAAGGGAAAAACAAAAACTGGTGGAGCACAGATTAGGAAGCTGAGGAGTGGAAGATGAACTGCAGAACAATGCTGGTGGCCAAGGAGAAGAGGAGATAGGCTGGGAGTGGGTAAAAGGAGAGGAGAGGCCAGGGGACAGCAGGGCTGCAATCAGATCCCTCTGGGGATGGGTGGAGAGGCAATCAGGAAGCCTTGGGGAGCAGACAGCAGCAGGAGGAGCCTCCCAGGAAGGCCCCTTTCAGAGACAGAGGAGTTCATTGCAAGGGCTGATTGCCTCTCCAGGCTCAGCCTGCTGTGCTGACTTGAGGCTTCCCCCATCCCCCCTGCAGGCAGAAATCAGAAAGAGTAGCTGAGGAATTGGTGACTAAATGCATCAAACACAAAACATGTGCGACACGATTTGAGTCTCCAGTGGAGACGCACAAGGGAGGCCCAGGTGGAGGCAGATGCAGGCAGATGTCTGGTGCTGATGGGCAGAGGTGGGGTACCTTCCTGCTCCTGACGGGACTCACTCCTGCCACAGTGAAGGCATACCATCTTTACCTAACTACCCCCTTTCTTGGGTGGGTCTGATGATTCTCTGAACGGGTCTACAGGTCACATGCAAGGTCAAACAATTCCCTTGCAGAGCTGGGTCTTAGTCCTAGTCTAATTTTTCAGAATCTAATTGGAATGAGAGTGGGGTGACAAAGTTCTACACTAACATTGAGCCACATACAATATTTTCTCATTCTACTTTCAGAATATACCTTCCATAATACGATTTGGTACAGCTTTACATTAGTCATCTGCGTTAGGGAAATAGCAGAAACGATGAGGGCACACCTGAGACCCCCTGGGCAGAGTGAAGATGGGAGGCATGATAGACCCCACCACCATTTGGAATTCCCATGTGGTTGAGAAGAGTGGGCTCAAAAGGACCTTTCAATGTGAGAAAAATCTTTTAAATACATTTATTTGACTCTAACATATAAAACAGATACAAGTGAAGCTGCTCTGGGGGACCAGAAGAGAATACAGGGGACCCTTACCTGTTCCTGTCCTACCTTCCCTCCCCTCTCCCCATCAGCCTTGGGTGATAGGAACCCCTCATATGTCCATGCCCCACCTTCCCTCTCCTCTCCCCCATTAGCCCCTGCATGACTAGCATGAGGACAGGGGACCCTCACCTGTTTCTGTCCCACCTTTCCTCTCCTCTCCTCATCAGCCCTTGGGTAAGCAGCAATAAGAACAGGGGACCCTCACCTGTTCCTGTCCCACCTTCCCTCCCCTCTCCCTCATTAGCCCCTTAACACTAGAATGGGGCAAAATTCAGTAATGGAGAAGAGACAGTGGGGCCTAGGATCATCTCTCTTGAACTGTGCAGGTTTTCCTCCCCCTGCCTTTTCCTCCTAGGAAAAATAAGAGGCTGAGCTTGAGTGGATTTTAAGATTCTTGTTACTCTAGGATTCTCAATTCTCCTTACAAACTTTTACTCACACAACATGCAGTAACTGAAAAAAAATACATAGCAATTGGGTTACTTAGGTCCTTGGACATGGCCATTTTCTAGCTTTTCCTCAGGAAGTGTTTCTCACTTATTATCATTTCTAGTGTACATTATCATTATCATCTCTAGAGATTGTGTGGAAAAGTAGCAATGCCAGAATCTGACTTTCTTTTTCCTTTTCCTAAACCTGGAAATTATTTCAGTTTCACAGGCAGGATCAAGGAGATCTGCAGGAGACTAGACTTCATCTTTTTTTCAATAAATACAAAAATACTTTCAGTGACAGCCTCATCAGATGTTTGTTCACAAATATTAATTTGGCCAGCATATTTTGTAGTACTGATTAAAAACATTCCTAAAACCCAAAACTCATCTGCCCAGTCAATACACGGGTTCTGCCACACGTGATTCCACTCAGAAGCCAACACTTTACATCATTTTTCAAAATGTCCTGGCTAGTTTTCATAATGTTCACATCCACTCTCACCACCACTTTTAGATGGGTTATAACCGAGGAAGCCAAGGCCTCTCCCCTTGGCCACTGGCCAAATCGAGATATCAACAACTAGCTCCTCATTTGTTTGGGCGGGCAGGGAGGCGAAAGCCTGCCTTCATTCCTATCCCTCCCACGGTACACGCCATTACTGTGCAATTTCCCACTCTGTAACACATTTCCTCCCTTATGTTTCAAACTAGAAATGGTGGTGGAGTAAGAGACTCTGTGTTCATTTTATTGAATCACCTATATTTAATTGGGAAAACGGGTAGTTGTCACTCTGTCAACAGGACATGTTCAATTACATCGTGGAACCATTTTTCTTCAGCAGGCATTACCATCTGGTCTAAGCAGCTAAATAAGCATAGCTATGTGATATTATAGCTAATGGAATTAAATGTGGCACAAATATATACATGGCACACAGAATTCACATTTATCTCTTTGAAAGGATTTTCCTTGTTGAAACATAAGATATGTGGGTTGTGAGACCAGGATGGTGGCATGGTTGGCTGGCTTTACTACTTTCCAAACAACAAAAGTAATTATTCACTCCACATCTAGGTCAAACAGAAGCCTTTCCTATTTAGAACCTCAAAAGTCCCCCTGTCAACTGGCCTGTATAACCTTCTAGAACCCCTCTTCCCCTCTGAGGGCCTGCTTCTTCCATTTACCCTGGGGTTACCCACACCTCTGGCCATCATACCTCACCATGAATACAGGTTCGTCTTTATCCTCTCTCCAACCCCTTTAAACCTCCCATTCCACTTCACAGACATAAAGACCTTGGTGCAGAATAGACACCCGATGAGGAGTGTTTCTTTCCAGTGTCTATTTTCCTTCCATTATGTTTCCTGTCCCAGCCTCTGGGTTGGGTTGTGGACTGGCCTCACTGGAAAACCTAGGTCTGCTCACTTCTGAGCCAAGGCTAACAGAACAAGCTATCTCAGCTCTACCATCACGCATGCACAGATACCTGCTGTTTTTGTGATCTCATCCTCTCAACTTTCTTGGTAGAAGAGGACCCCAACTTCCCTTTGGGAAATATCCTTGCTCCCACTTTCAATTTCTTTGGGATTAACTCCAACTCCACTTCCAGGCTGGCTCTGATTGGTTTATGCCAGGAACAGGAAAGGGTGATGGATGCTGCTGGAAGGCACCTATGTGGGACCTGAGTTTGGAATCAAATCTGAGGAAGACAGTGCATGTAAAGTACTTAGACAGGAAGGCCCTTGTGCAATATAATGTGAACAATGGACAAAAGTGGACTAGCATTCAGCATGACCTGCCCTTTCACGGTCTCCCATGATGCATACTGTTACAAGGTACCCCTGAAAAGGTGTTCCAGTGTCTGCCTGCGTTTGCTCTCTCCTTTGAGTTCAGTGCCTCAGTCTACCTGGATGTGTGAACCAGGCTAGTGTCCACAGTGAATGTCTCGTTGGGGATGGAACAGTCTGTCCACATGGACTCATCTAATAACCACCTGCCCCTGCCTAAGTACTGTACCTACAGGGAGCGCATTGCACTGTGTGCAACCTGTGTTAGCCGATGTGCCTGGAAGCTTCCAGTTTGGGATTTCAGAAAAGTTAATGGTGGTTAACATTTATTGTGCACTCAGCATTCTAAGTGTTTTAAATATACCCACCAAACCAATTAGTCCTTTTAATGATCCTATGAATTAGATTCTATTGCACCCTTTTCAGAGATAAAGAAACAAAGGCACTGAGAGAGTAAGCAACCTAGCTAATGTCTTCCAACAAAAACAATTAGCAGTGGTAGGAGTCAAACCCAGTGAGCCTGACTCTAAAGCCACACCCTTCCGCCACTACATTAGACTGTCTCTCTCAAGAAAATAGCCTAATCTCTTTGGTTTGGCTCTCTTAGAAAACTTTTGACACTTTTCACTGTTTTATTCTAATTTACTTTTAACAGACACTCACCAGTAGAGAGGGCCACAACACTGAAACAACGACCAATCATTTGACTTCCAGTAGGCATTCTATAGCATCTCCAAAGCCTCTTTCTGTGAGGACTCTACTGGGTGAAAGGCTAACAGGTGAGTGGCTGCCTTTCTGGGTGCTCCACCTGAAAGAAGTTGGGCCTTTGGCTACAGAATGCAGGGAATAGAATGCAACAGCTTTGTAGAAAGGTAAGAGACCATACCTTCAAGGCTCTTTCCAATAGTACAGATTAGCCTTGTTCTTCCACTTCACCCAAATAAAGTGCCACTCCAGTACATTTGGAAAACCTAAGAGCTGGCCAACTCAGAACATTTTTTCTTCAGTTAATTTTAGCAAGAATTGTGTCTCTCCCACAAACACACTACAATGCATATAAAAATTACCCCTACAAAGAATTTTCTTTCTGCCTTAGGAAAAAAGCTCCAAACTCAAGTACAGTTTATACAAATGAAGGGCAATTTTAATGGCATGATAATTCTTATAAAGTCAAAATGTTAAACGAGAGAATCAAATTAGATCCAAAGATAAATTCTGTCTCCAAGTAATCCTTGAATTTACTATAGTGGTTGAATGCCCCTCCTTATTTGGGGATTAGGGCTAAATACAAAAATAATTTTTTTCCTAATTCAATTGACCAAGTAAGTTTTCCAGAGTTCATGGGAACATTCACTTTCATAAAGAGTATCTGAAACACATAATTTCATTATGGAGAGGCTTCATAAGGTATAAGGCAATATTCTTGGGGCGTGACAACATCATAATAAACTCTCTTGAGCACAATCTCTTTTTGTGACATGGTTGTACATTTATTGACTATGTTTCAGGAAACCAGTGTTTCACTAGACATGTCCTAACTGCCTAGATATTTATTTGGCCACATATATCTTTTTCTACTCTATAAATTTTTCAAACTGTGAAGTGTCTGATTTAGTCACAGTGGTTAGAAATTCTGTTTGTTTGGTGTCTGAGAGAACACCCAAAGGTGCCCAAACTACTAAATCAATTTAGTGGCTTATATTCAGAATTTTAAAAAATAATGACAGAGACTAAAAATGGTCAGAGTGCATATGCTCCCTCACAATTCACAAGTATTTGAAACAACACTCAATCATTTGTAATGATGCTTAAGTGAAACCAACAATATTTTGCCAAATGTATGGCAAAAGAAATGGTCAGGGAATAAGACATCTGTCAAAGCTGTTCTAAAATGAATACACATGGAATCTTGGTTTTGGAGTGTTTGAAAGGGCATTCTATATTCAAGGAGGCTCTGTTGCCTATTTGCAGTCAAACACTTGTGGACTTTCATCCTCGCTGCACCATCTCTACCTTTTAGAAGCTGGATGACTTCTTCATTCCTCAGCTTTCTCAGCTATTAAATGGGAATGGTACCACCTAGCTCACAAAGTTGAGAAGATAAAAATGATAATGCACTTAAATGGTGCTTAGTATCTAGTCATTCACTTGGCAAACGCCATCATGTTGTTAAAATACAGTAGCAAGGATCCAACTGAGACAGCTATTGTAAGGTGCTCACTGCCTGTCTGCACTCAGCTGGTGCCATGCTGATTCCTGGGGTTCCTTCTATCCCATCCTTGGGGAAGGCTGAGTTGGACAGGCTAGACCCTGGCCCAAGGGCACTGACTCTGCCTCCTCTACCCATCTACTGGACCCACCAACTCACAGCCCCTGGCTGCTCCTGCAATGAGATTTCAAAATGGCCCTTCCATCTCTAACACTAGCATGCCCCCGAAAAGCCCCCTGCCCCAGCCCTGGTCCACGCTCACCATTTCTTCTTCCCCCTTTCTTCCATGTCCCAGGACCTCTGCCCGCCCATCACTGTGATTCTGCTAGCTGTCTCATGTTGAATTCATATACTGGACCACTTATGCCTGGAGGACAGGGACTGTTTTAATTTTATCCCCCTGTGGTATACAGCACAAAGTAGGACCTCAATAAATGATTACTAAACAAATAAGCTCTTTTGATCTCATTCAAATAAGCTGCCCTAGTGATCCTAATAAATGACATGATCTAAAATAAAGAGATTCAATACATGCTGGGAAGTCTGGCTTTTGTATAAATTCCATGATGGACAGTGAACTTTCCTCTTGGAGAATATTTCTATCACAAATGTGAAGGTGGCTTACAGAGTTAATAGCCAGGTATTATGAGCAACATGCTTCCTTCTCTACACAAATGTAAGGGCACACAGATGATATTGAGGCTGAACAAAGAATCATCTTTTCTGACACCAGTGGCTTCCCAAAAATGATGCTGTAATGACCTCCATGGCTTAATTTATAGTTTAGACTGAGGCTCACTGAAACGGAAGTCCCAACAGGCAAAGTCTATAACTGATTGCATATAGATGTGGAGGAAAATAAAAAGAACCTGACTTCATTTCAAACCTGAATCAGTCTCCATTTCACCTAAAGCAATATGAAGGTGTAACAGTTAATAAACGATTACAGTGCTTTGGAACAGTGGCATAACAATCATAGCTAAGCAAGTCTTCATATGCAAGTAAGGATAATTTGGTCTATGGATTGAATGAGAGATAATTTTCCTTTATTCATTCATTCACTCATTCATTCATTCACTTTTGTCTGGCTTCCCTAGTAAAATAAAAGGTCCTTCAGGGCGATTTTCAAAAGGATCAGTTACTGGGATTAGAGGAAAGAATGGAATGAAGATATTAATATAATTTATTAAGATAGTTTGTGTAGTGTTTCTAGAACCTCTTTCCAAAGCCATCCATTCAGTAGACATTTGCTCCTTAGGGGTTGAGTCCCTAGGCCCTGAGGAGATCAAGAATAAAGAATAAAGACAGAGGAAATACACCTTCTGAATTTGGAGACACCTGTTTTGTTTTTAGTCAAACATACAACAGCAAACACAGGTATGTCAGCACACACTTTCAATGTCCACAGGTTTTTCTGACTTCCACCACTGCTTCCTTCCTCGCCACAGTAAATCCTGCCTCATGATATACTCCCAAGTATTTATTTTTAAAATCTCACCAATTTAGCTGAGTTGAGACTCTCCTAGGAAAGGAAAGAGGGTCAGGTGCTATTAAAATTTCCATTCTGCACCCTCATCTGTCTCCTTTCATTAAAAGAAGAGCATGTCTGAAATGGGATCATTACCTTTGGTGGATACACTTTCTAACATCCCTCAACAACCCACAAACCCCTCAGCTTATTTAAATAACACAGAGCTCAAAGATGAAAGCTGTCTTCTGTTCAGGAGGTATCAGTAAGGAGATCACTCAGGCCTCAATATTCCTTTCAGCAGTAACTCGATGCATCCTATTTTTCTGCATTTTATTATATCCCACCAGGTTTTATTTACTTAAATCCCAGAATCTTTTGCTGACATGGCAAGGCAGAAGCAGAAACGTTTCACAAAACTTAAATGAACCTGTAAGTGGACATTTGTTCATAAATCTTTAAAATGCTTGGTTATTCCTTGGAAACCGCTTTTACAAGGCCCTTCCATCTTGCTTAAAAAGAGGTAGTACATAAAATACCCACTTTCTGTCCCAGCAGCACCAAAGTGACATCAACAGGCACCTTGCATTTCCATGTAGAATAAACACAAATTTCAAATCAAGCGTGGTTCTGCCGAGAGGATGATGGCAGGAGGATGTGTTAACGAGAAGGTAGGCTGTCTCACTTCTCTACACCTCCTGCAAAAGCTACACTGCCTGCTGGCATTCCTGGGGCCCTCTCACCTCCCCTCAGCAAGCAGCCCTCTGGCCACTAGAATCCCTCTCCCTTGACTTACATGGTCTCAAGGCCCAGAATGCTATACACAACTCACGGACCAAAGGCCTTGAGAATTAAGGATACAAGATTGAGGAGGAGGGAGGCTAAAAAAACCTTTCCCAATCTAAAACCAGTCAACCTGAAATGCAAGCTTATAAGCCAGGGGCTCATAATTTTAAGGTTGTTAAGGTCATCAAAAAGCACCAGCATAGCTTGATGCTTTTCTAAGCAATATTTCAACCTGGGCCTCAATCCTCCTGCCATGTCAGTAGTCCCTGCACATTCTCCTTATACGCTCTAGCTCATGTCTCTGTAGTGTCCTCCTCACTGGCTTCCAGTCCCACCATTCTTTCCTGTGTTCTAGCTATGAATTAATTGTCTTCTTCTTCTGTCCCACTCAACATTACATTATGGGGGGCTGGTTGTGTTCATTGGATGGTTCTCCAGGATGAAAGTCACTATGCGACATGCATAATAGATTCATAAATCATACAGGAGCCAGGAAGCCCCACATAACCCTGAAAGATTTAAAAAATACCCATAGTGGGTAAGAACAGTGATCCCAACAGCACCAGATTTTTATTCCACTGGTGTTTCTAAAGGCAGCAAGACATGATCACTATATTGTAGAAGTCCCTAATTCCCATTTACTGTTAACTGATCATGGTTCAACCATGACCATCACAAGCTTAATCTTTTGGAAGCATATTGATTCAATTCAACAAAACTTGGAACACCTCCTACATGCCCATCATTGTGCTTAGCAATGGACTTACGCCAATAAATCAAAGAGACTCAGAGCCCTCCTCCAACCACCAAGCAATAATGAAGGCGGGGCTATGTCTTGGGCAACCTTAAGTCAGGCAAGGTACCAAGCTAGGAGAATACTTAGCCCTCAGTGCTCTGTGTCTGCTCCCACCAGTCATTTCTGTAGGATGAGCACTGCTGGCACTAGGACCTCTGCCTGAGTCTGATTCCTGGTTTCTCATTTACTAAACACATGACCGCAGGTGAAGTACTTCCCTGTTTCAGTTTCCTCAAGTGTAGAGGGAAAACCAGCAATAAGGGATGCTTCTGAGGATTAAATGGGATCATACATGAAGTGTTTGAAATGATAGCTCACATGTAGTAGATGCTCAAATTACTAGTTGTTACTTCCTACACAAAGTTTCTATAATATTGTCAGAACAAGAAAATGTTTCTCCACTATTTGAACAAACATCTCTTTCCCAGGGCAAATGATGACTTCATTAAGATTCATAATCTCCATCAAAAGGTTACAACCTTGCCCTGCAGTGATAAGAAACATGAAAAAGGAATATACAAATGCTCTTGCAGACACACATACACACAACTCAGGAAAAAGAATCCATTTGTACAAAAACAAAACAAAAATACCTTCAGGAAGGGTTTAAAAAAACACAAAGAAGATAAACAAGGATGAAAGCCATGCCCAGCAGCAACCATTTCCAGTGTAACCTGGTGAGTTTTCAACTTCAAACTGGTCAGGTCAAACGCTCCCCAGCAGCGCTACCTGGGGATCTGTCACTCACACATCAAACTCACTTCTGCTGCCTCTTCTCTCACAGAGTAGGGTGCCAGTACAGAAACATCACAGTTCTCTTGCCTGGACTGGTGAGGGTCAGGGTGAAGGATAAGGTGTGAGATATACTGGGGAAACTGGGGACACCAGTAAGTGTGCTTTCTTGTGTCCACAAAAGACCTGCATTACAAAGTATCACATGTTTTTTCTAACAACCCAATTTCAGTCTTGCCGTAGATGTAGAACTAGGCAAGGAACCCCTTTTCAGTTTGTCAAATATGGTCTCCTGAGAATCCATATCAAGAACAGAGATTTGGGCCCTTCAGCGCTGGCTGGAAGGAGAGCCGGGCACAGGGCGACCTCACACGGATGCAGCAGCTCAGATCCCTGCTTGTCTGTTCAATCCACACTCCTCTTTCACTGGGTCTCAAGTGACAAATGGGGACCCAGGTATTGATTATATGTTACAAATGGTTCTGTAGCATATATCAATGGAGAGCTATCTTTTGTTTAATAAACCACTTAGCACCAAAGCAGTTCTTATGTCATGACATCTCATTACACAACCGAGTTTGCTTTATTTTCTACTAAAGTTATTCAGCTAACTCTGTTCAGAGCATCAACCATTTCCCCTGTTCTATCCCTGAACCACAGAAGAGCCATGGAATCTTCAGTCAAAAGTTAATAGGGAGCAGGAAAGTACAAGGACATGAGCAGGTGTGCAGCTTTAGGAAGAATGTGTAGAGCTGAACAGGGGGTGGACCACTGCGGAGGCCAGACTGGGAGTCTGAGCCGGAGTTAAAGGAGCCATAACCATGACAGTGGCATGAGAATGAAAGGAAAGATCCAGACCTAAGAATCCAGGGTGCTAGAAAGGACAAGGCTTTTTGACTGACGGGATATAAGGGTCAGAGAGATAGAGGAGGGAAATGGACATCTGTGCTTCAAGCCTGAGACACTGTCAGGCTGAGATGGGAAGGTGAAACTTACTTTGGGAGAAAGGAATGATGATTTCTGTTTGAGAAAGGTGTCCAACAGGTACCTGGTGCTGTAGCTTTGGGGCTCCAGAGGGAGACCAGGACAGAATGGAGAAAGATGGGAATGAGGACATGAGCAGTGGGAGAAAGGAAAGCAAAGTGAGAAGCAGTTAGTGAGGAACTATGCTGGGCATGTGTTTGCTCATGTTAGCCTTACAACCCTCTGAAGGAAAAGTGAGAAAACATACTCAGAAAAATTAAATAACGTACTCAGGTTTCCACAGCTGAATAAGTGGTGGAACCAGGATTTGAATTTAGGTCTATCTGACTCTTTTATCCAAGCTATTAAGTAGCACTCTCTATGAGCACTGGGATTCTTAGATATTTGGGGGAGAACTAGATAAAGAAGTGAAAAGCCAGGGGACGGGAGACTGGAGGAAGAACTGGTGACCTGTCAGGCAGAACACTGCCATGGTCTATTGGACTTGCAGATTAGAAAGCCATTGGTGAGCATTAAGGAGTGATTTTATTAGCACAATAGGGTATAATTACTCACTCAGGGGTTAAGAAGAAAGGATGACAGCAAGTATAAAATCGCTTGACTTTGAAGGGAAGGAGAGACTAAGATGAAGTAGGGTGTGTGTTTTTTAAGTTTAGAGAAAAGTTGCTTAAATTCCTCTTCTTTTATCTTTAAATCCTCACCTGGGGATATGTTTATTGATTTTAGACAGAGGGGATGGGAGGGAGAGAGAAAGAAACATTGATGTGAGAGAGAAACAGACTGGCTGCCTCTCTTATGCTAAGCACGGAAGGACGTAGTGAAGGAGACAGTGCGTATAAGACAAAGGGAAGGAAATGATTGATGTGAAAAAGCCATGGAGGAGACAGTAAGGGTTGGCTGAAGAACATGGTTTTGACCTTGAGAATGAACAAGGATGCATTTTGTTCTGACAGCAGAAGGAGTGATGTAAACATGAAGAGCGATTCTGACAAAAAATGTTAAAAGAAAAGGAAGTCAAGACTGATCTTCCAGGACACCTTGGTGTTCTTGGTTGGGCTATCTAAAGATAATGAGGTGTGACAGAAAGTCTGGACTGGAGGGTTTAAGATGAGAGGAAAAATCTGGAGTAACCACGGTGAAGACTGTGAAAATGAGTGACTACTCTGCACCTGGCCTAGCCAGCGTCAGGAATTTATATCAGATGCAACTGGCGTAGAAAGCTGATTTTCTCCAGCAATTTAACCTCTGCCCTCGTCAATCTGGGCTGACAGGAAAGTACGTGCAAGAACGTCTCCATGCACACACATGCCATGGAAGAAGACAGCCATCTGTGAGGCAGGTCTGCATTTTCATCCTGCCAGCTTTATGTCCAGGTGGACATGATTACTCTCCAGACCAAGTATGCAGGAGAAGGATCAAGTGCAGGCATGTAAAATGGGGCTGTCCAATGTTCCTCACTGTAGCTCTTAGGAGTAAGAGTCTATCAAAAGGCAAATGCATGCAAGTCCACTCAAAATGTAGGAATGAGATGAAATGGAAAGGAAGTAAGACAGCAGAAGAAGAAGGAGAGAAAAGTTCCTTGTGTCCCTGGGAACTTAAAGGCTGTACCCTAAGGGAGTGCTCGGCACCTACCATTTTAACAAGGAAATGTCCTCCTGCTTAAAAATAAAGCAAGGTCTATCAATAATAACCTAAGAACTGTCATTATCTTTCTGAACCATCGTTCCTGGGATGTAAGGGGTGCAAGCTCCAAGTGCTAAAATGCGGGTAACGGATTCTGGGGGAGTTCTTATGAGAGCATTAGCCCCACTGCTGGGTGTCCGAGTTCCACATTCATAGTCCTGCCATCCCCAAGTATTTATGGGAAGATAAGCAGGGCCAATGAATTCTGTGCCATACCCTGGTTCATGAGGCTGGTAAAAATTATTTGCAATTTAAGGCCACTGCTGTGACATTACCTACAAATCCATTATATCCAACAGGAGGAACCAGCATACCCCATGGCTGATGGATGCTACAAGTCCTAAGGTGGCTCAGCAATGAGAGCATCTACCACAGCCCAACTACTGTGAGTTCATCCTTTGCTTATTATTAGGAGTTTGCTGGGTATTTGGAAAGATAATAGCACCCATTTTAGCATTCTCTCGAGGTGAAATAATCACTGAAGATTTTAAGACTAACAGCTGAATGACCAATGTCATTTACCACATTCATAGGGGCATGCTTACTGTCAAAACTATGGAGTTTTTGCCTGGCCAGTGTGGCTCAGTGGTTGAGCATTGACCTATGAACAAGGAGGTCACAGTTCAATTCCTGGTCAGGGTACATGCCCAGGTTGTGGGCTCGATCCCCAGTGTGGGGTATGCAGGAGGCAGCTGATCAATGATTCTCTCTCATCATTGATATTTCTACCTTTCTCACCCTCTCCCTTCCTCTCTGAAATCAGTAAAATATATTTAAATAAATAAATAAACAAACCAAACTATGGGGTTTTGGTTTGGGATCCCAAAGGGAATATTTTTGCTTCTTTTACAAACAAGCAGTCTGAAGGTAACTCCTAGTACATAAAGTCCTTTAATCATCATCTTTAACCTAATAACAGTCATCCTATATAATAAAGAGGAAATATGCACATGGTCATTAGTGACATGTAATGACCGATCATCAAGAGGGAGGGGCAGTGAGCTACAAGCAAGGGAAAGCTACAGGAGGGCGGGGCAGCAAGCAATGTGCAGTGGAGAGCTACAGCGGCGGTGGGCGGGGTGGCCAGCTGAGGCAAGAGGCGGTGAGCTACTCCCACTAGTGTTCAATAAAATGCCTTGGCAGTTTCAGAGCACTTATAAAAACAGTATTTCAGCTAACCCTCAGTGCAATTAGTGACGTGTGGGGAGGGTGGAACAAGTATTACCATCTTCATTTTGTTGATGAAGAGTCTCTAGGTCCCTGCCATACTGTCACCAAGCCTGACTTTGAGCACCCTCTGAACTGGGGGTGTCCTTACACTTTAAGACACGTGATTATAATTTTATACAACTAACTGTAAGGAAGCTTTCTACGCTGAGCCAGAATATGTTGCCCTGCAACAACTTCCATGTGGCTTGATATGTTCCTTTGGAACAACAAAGTGGAATCTAACTCTCTTACAACACAGGAGCGCTTTTCAGACATTCTTTTAGTTCCCATCAACCATCCACAGCTGTGGCAATCTGATGCTCTTTGGCAGATTTTTGATACATGAGAATGTGTGTCAAAATCTTCTTTTTCCCTAGCCCTACAATGGCCAACCCATTAGCCACATGTGGCTATTTAAACTAAAATTAAATAAAATTTAAAACTCAGATCCCAGCCACACTAGCCACATCCAGCGACATGTGACATGTGGCTGCCACAGTGGACAGCACAAAGCATTCCATCTTCATGGAAGTGCTGTTGGACGGCACTGGTCCAGACCCTAGAACTGCTCTGTCTGAATTTCTGGCCCACACACTGGTCTCACTGGAAGGCCATCCTTTCCTGTCAATTACTTGCAGTAATAACTTTTCAAAGACAGTATCTATTTTATCTGGGTTTTTTAATTGTGAGGGATTCTTGGGGAGAAAATAAAAAGAACTCTAGCCCACGTTGTGTCAGCTTAGAAATAGTTAATTGGTTTGTGGGTTGGCTGATAAGCTTTAATATTCCCATCTTTTCAAACCTAAATTCAGCTGGAGGCCAAATCATTGGCTATATTTAATACACAAAACTTCCATTATTAAAATGGAAGTAAGTGTTCTTTTTACTTAAACTGCCAAAACAGAGATGATGGACATCATAGCTTTACTTTTTACTTCTGGGGAACCTAGGTACAGGGAAGGAAGGAAAAATAATACCCATTATTGATACTTGGCAATTCTTAGTCTCTTACTGGCCCTGACTAAGCTTTACCTTAGCATCTTACCTAGATTTTAAAACTTATACAACTTGAAAATTATGGACACCAGCACTAACAATACAGTTGCAAAAATTACAGAATATTAAGGTATAGAGTGACCTTGGTGATGATCTACTAAAAATCCCCATTTGGTAAGTAAATAGGCTCAGAAGATGCCATTTTGGTCTAGAACCTGGCCTCTCATTTCTGGGCTCAGCGTTGTCCTGTCCGCTGTGGTGAAGTGGCTACTGAAACATCTATCTGATTTTCAACATGTCATTTGTTTATACCCCACCCTCCTCTGCAACCATACCTTCCTTTAATGATACCCAATCCTCCTAAGGCAGGGATGCTGCAATGGATACTTCTAGTCAGGTATCCCCAAGGTAAGATACCATAAGTCACATATGGACAAGGGTCAGGTTTGATGAAACACATTAACTTCCTCTTTCTGAGTCTCTTATGGGTTTCCCTATAGGCCTAGGAACAGAATTCAGGGCCCATTTTCAAAGCATTTATATCACACAGAAGTAAGCCCCACCAGAATTTTTTTGAAAAAAAGGAGCTTTAAAAATGTTGTCAATAAGGAACAGGGAATCTCTGGGAAACAATCCATAGAAAGGGGACACAGAATTGATAACCAAGTTAATAATGATGATGAAGCTATGTCCCTGATGACAGCCAACATCTGATTACATACTATGATCCAGGCAATGGTCTCAAGGTCTTCCTTGAATGATATGATTACACCCTCACTCCTATGACACAGGTACCTTTGCTACTCCCATGATAGAGATGAGAACAAGAGCCTCTATGAGCTTTGTGTCCCACCCTCACCCACTAAACTATCACACTAGATTTTAGAAAAGCTGGGGGTTTGAAACATAACTTCTAGAAACAAAATATACAGTTCACAACAGGCCTTCAGAAAAGAATAACCTATAGAAACCATTTTTTTTAATTTAATTTTTTAACCAGTTAAGACAACATCTAGTTTCAATGATCCTCAGTTTTAAACAAAAATCAAGAGAGCCAAACTAAGCAAATCTTGTCATTTTATTTTAAAATGCATTTTATTTTACTTGTATAACATTGTAAAGCTTGTATTCCAATAAAATCAACTCAGCATGACAAGTATTCTAATGGGAAACCAAATTCTCTTTTGTCAGTCGTGTCAGGAGCCAGGACAACCAAAAAGGAGTTGTATTTGGTGGAATCAAACTGTCTTTAATGTTCATGCAATTTGTCTTCTGAACAGACAGAGAATTAGGGGAGAAGTCGTAGGGGAGCAAAGGTTGGCTGCTCCACCCAGCCCATGCCACAACCTTCTGCTACTAGTAAACCGGGCCTATTTATCGAGGGTGCATAAAATTCATTCCTTCTGTCCTCCATCTCCATACCACCCCACCCCCCAAGTAAACTTACAATCCCAGTAACGTATTTTCTCCCCACCTACAAGCAAAGGCTTTACAGCGTCACAATGCAAATATCTGGCCCTAAAGATGTGTTCCCAACATTTCAACTGGCCATTTTACCAGTTAGTAAACCCCAAGGGCAGATAATGCCAACCTTCTACTCACTCTGCAATAGAAAGAGAGCCATTATTCTGGTCAAAATTAAGTAAGAATTTTGATTTGGTCTTGCAAGTTCTTGGAATTCTTAAATAAAAATGTGAACTGAGTTTGCCTTAGAGCTTTAACCCTCTATCAATTAATTTCGCCCCTCAGATCTATGGGTAACAAGTGATAGAGGTAACATGCTGCAGAGGCGAGCCAATGGTTTTCTCCTGTGTCCATTAGAGTATCTGCAGTCCTTTTCCGTGACCTGAGTTTTCAGGGATAAGTGAAGTATCTGAATAATGATCAGATGTCTGGTGTATGTTGGTACAAAAAAGATGCGGAGACATAAGGCACAGTACAACATGCAAATAAAAAAGCAGGCTTCTACTTGAGTATCTTTTATAGAATTTGTGGCAAAATGTAAGGGATAGAGTCTTGTTTTTAATGCCTAGCCTTCTCGTTTTCATATGTATACATTCACTGAATGTATACATATTTTCTAAGGCTTTTATGTCCATATAATTGAATAGCAGAAAAGGCAGGTAATTAAAAATTTGCTCTATGTTGATGTATGTTCTTAAAGTCCATGTTTCCTTCCCAGGTCAAGAACTATGAAACATCTATTTTTTTCTCTCCTATCTCTTCTTTTAAACACACATGCTGCCATTTCCTTCTTCTCTGGTGACTCCGGTGTGACGTAGGAAGGGGAAGCATCGGCTGGCTTCTTTCTGCTCCAACCATGTGCTTTGGGCCCTGTTTGACATTGCTCACTGCTCCAGGGGAGGGCCCATGTCATCTCCAAGGAGACTGGCATACGTCTGTCTTGTTTGATTGTTAAACACCACTGCCTAACTAAATCCCTGTATTATTCAAAGTTTTAACAAATATTTTAATTATTTAATGTTTATGTGTTACTACTGGTCATGAAGTTAAGAAATCAGAGTATGTTTTTCTGTAAAATGCCAAGAAGAATTTCTTACTGAACTGGAGCTTTATATTAAAAGGGGAATTGGAGAGAACCCAAATTTAGTACTTTTATGAACTTAAAGATGTGAACTCACATAATTGTAATTCATAAGGGCTGATTTTTACATGGTGAAAGTTTTTATAAAAGGGACCGCAGAGATCCAACTTTCAGTGGGAACATAAATTGGGCCAATCTTTCTGCAGTGAGATGTGACAGAGCAGAGCACACTCTGAAAGGACTTCATTTCCTTCTACCCAATAATCTTTCAAGGAGATACTTACTCCAAAGAAATAATCACTGAGATATATTATCTGTAATAACAATAAATTGGAAAAAATCTAAATATCCAAAAACAGGTTAGACAACCTATAATGGCATTATCAGTGTAATAGGGTATTGTACAGTCACTGAAAACCAGGCTTGGGAAAGATATTTCATGACCTTGAAGAAAGTTAATGCGAGATAGAAAGTGGGAGGACTGGTATGCTTGTTATCAAAAAAATTATTAAGAGTGGTCAACTCTCAATTTCATTGTAAGCACAAGTTTTATGTTTTTCCTTGAAATGTTCTGCATTTCCTGAAATCTCTAGAACACAACTATGTTACTGCTATAATCAGTAAACCAAATAATTCTACTAAAAGAGAGCCTTTGGGTATTGCTTTGTGAAAGGGAACCAGCCTTGCTCTCAGGGCAGTGTTTCCTCCTCTGAGGTTATCTTTAAGGTGTCTGTAGGGGGTGTTCAAAAGGCATTCAACCCAGAAATGAGTATCACCTCCAAACTCTCCCAACTTCAGACACCACAGCGCCCCCAAAATACAAGCTCACAGGTAATCCCTACGGACTGCCTACACTGCCCTCACTTTGGTGAAGAAATCTGCAGCTCTGATCCAGGCAGGGCACTCTGAATCACAGTAAGAGACATAACCACTGAGTAAAATGTTGAGGTACAGTTCAAAGCCAGCTAAATCAAGTAAACACTGTCATCCATAGCTTCCTGGCCTCAGTTTCCTCTCTTGTAAATTGGGGTCTTTAGAAGAAGACAGGCACTTTAAGCCTCCATCTGCTACACAGTTCCAGGGTTTTATGATAAGAGTCTAAGGAATGAGACAAGTGGGATGACACCGAGTGAGGAGGAGACCCCGCTTCTGCTGACAGTATGACTTGCAGAGATTCCCTGGCTTTAGGCAGGAAAGTGGCAGATGTCTGTGTGTTGGTAATGGGCGTGGAACAGCAGGCAGGAATGCAAATCCATGCCCTGAGCTCGGAGGAGGGTGCCACGCTGGGGCAGGGGTAGCTGGCTGGGCCCTCTACCCTGGAGCAGAGAGATGTCAAACAGGGCCCAGGCACATGGTTAGAGCAGAAAGAATTGGCAGATGCCTCCCCTCCTGCGCCACACCACAGTCCAGAGAAAAAGGAAATGGCAGCAAGTGTGTCTAAAAGAAGAAATGAGAGAAAAAATAGATGTTTTTGTAGTTCTTAACCTGGGAGAGAAAAGAAAAGAGGAGACGGATGTTGGACACCAATAAAGCCTTCTGGCAACAAGGGGACATGTGCAGTGCAGATGGGAGGCTCACTTCTAAGAAAGAAGTGGGGCCATAAGGTGGCCTTCATAAATCTCTGAATTATAGAGCATTCCCTGGGGTATCTTCTATCTGAAACGACTGTAACCCACAAGGGGATTAGAATGGATAGAGTCTGTGTTTCCCCTGAGTTACTGTTCTAGCAAACCAAACAAGAGCAGTGTGGCCCGAGGAAAACCACCAAAGCCAGACAGCGATTATGTGGTGCGGTGAGATATGCAGCAGGATGGCGTGCATGTGCGTGTGCATGTGCGCTCGTTTGTGGGTGAACTGCCTGTGCTGTCCAACATCTCCCAGTTGCCAGACTAACCTCAGCTCCCTTCTCCAACCAGTCCTACTTGCTGGGGGATCACCAGTTGCTTTCCAGGAACTGCTTCTGTCTTTCAACAGGGACTTCCTGTGAGCCCATAACACACCCCTGGGGTCCTGCTGAGGGGAGGAGGGCGAAAGGGCTGCACAGGCATCCACTGAAAGTCAGAAGCCTCCTGAGGATAGGAAAGAAACGAGGCTTGTTAAAATGGGAGTGGAAAGCTGTAGCACAGTCACAGGGGAGCTCAAAAACTTTCCTCAAGGCCTGAGCTAAATGCTGGCCTGGCCTTTAAAGAGAAAGGATGTACCAGATGGATGAAAACGATGGTCAAAGGAAACATCTTCAGAAAAGAGACAGCGTGCGTGTATGTGCAGACGCACACACAGTCCTCCTCTCAGGCATCCGCACACTCTGTCCTGGCCCCTCAGGAGAAGAGCTCAGAGGGGCAGGGAATGACAGGCAGCAGGAGACTGCCCAATCCCACCTTGCTGGTAAGACGTCACTGTTCTTAACCAAAACCCCTAGTTTAGCCATCTTTAAAGTAACAAATACACTAACACAACCTGGTGGTTTTATCACTGAAAATACTAGGTAGTGGTGAATGGATAGCCAGGAGGAGGTATGCCAGAGGATGGCAACTCAGGAGTAGTTTTAGGGGATGGAGGGAACAGGAAAGGACCCATTAAATCAACTCAAGAAGATAAGCAGTAGGAGGTATATCCATTTGAAGATAAGGTGTTTTTCAATGACTAAAACAAGTTACAGTAGTCAATTCCATTTAGTATAACAGACTTACTGTGGGTTCCATAAACCCTATCAATGTCATCTGTTCTTAGTGTACAAACGTGAAAGCTCTATAAGTAAGTTTTAGATGTGTCTTGTCAATCTCTCCTTTTGAGATTTGGTACAGCAGGTTTTTAAGAATGTCCCTTTGTATACAAAAATCACCATCCATTATGCACTTTTGAAAAAAAAATAAGCCTTACTATTACCTACATTGACTGAATTAGAAGTTATTAATTATAAGATTGTAGCAGGTTGGTGAGGGAGGCAGGATGAAGGCAGTAGGAGAGAACAATACAAAATCTTCCCTTTGGGACCTCACAGATCCTCATGTTCTCAAAGGCCCAACTACAGGTTCAAGAAAGACTATTACCTCCCTAGCTGGTTTGGCTCAGTGGATAGAGCGTCGGCCTGTGGACTGAAGAGTCCTGGGTTTGATTCCAGTCAAGGGCACATGCCCAGGTTGTGGGCTCGATCCCCAGTAGGGAGCTTGCAGAAGGCCGCTGATCAATGATTTTCTCTTTCATCATTGATGTGTCTATCTATCTCTCCCTCTCCCTTCCTCTCTGAAATCAATAAAAAATATATTTAAAAAGAAAGACTATTATTTAAGAGGTTTTTTATACTTTAAGACAAAAACTCTTGATCTACGGAAACTCAATAAGACAGATCAACACATACTGAAATATTTTATGCCTCCAAGAAATGTAAAAATTAAATGAAAGAAGTACTGACTCCAAAATGTTATACCTACTTATAAAGTGAAAAAAAGAAGTACTAATGACCAACAATAGGCTTTGATATATATGATTCCCTTATTTAAGCAAACATTCATCAGGAAATTATTGTGAACAAAAATGCAATACACTTGCTGACTACCCCCTTCATGCTTCAATGTATATGGTATGAATATAACTATGCACACACAAAAAAATTGTGATTTAGACCAATTTATGGGAAACCTCAGTTTGAATTGGGGTCTAACTGCTCATACAAATAATTTTTGAAAAAATATAGAATTAGCCCAGCAGGTGTGGCTCAGCAGTTAAGTGTCAACCCAGGAATTAAGAGTTTGCTGGTTCAATTCCCAGTCAGGGCACGTGCCTGGGTTGCAGGCTTGATCCTTAGTAGGGGGTGTGTAGGAGGGCAGCCAGTCAATGATTCTTTCTCATAACTGATGTTTTTATTTCTCTCTCCCTCTTTCTTCCTTTCTCTGAAATCAATAAAAAAAATACATTTAAAAAATTACAGAATTATCCTTAAGTCTAAAACGTAATTCTAACAAATAAAAGATCTTAGAGAATACATTCAAGGAAAGAAGAAAAACCTACCAGCAGAATCTCCTGAGAACTTGAAAATTGGTGCTTTTATAGCCAGTTAAACATAAGGTGATATGACCTTTGCAATACCCTACCCATCTCACTTATTTGTTTAGAAAATTGATGAAGTTTTACAGTACTGCTAATGACATTATGTGTCCACTTCCCCAAAGTCCACTCATTAGAATCTTTCTAAATTGAGAAAAGGCAAGCCTATGTGCACAATCACAAATAGTGAGAAATATTTCCAGAAATGCTGGGCTCAATTGCTTCCTAAAACATCATTCTTTTCTGTGACATTGGAGGTACCTCCAGCTTGATGGCTTCAAAGACGTAAGCAAAGAATGTTCACAAAAGTATGTGTTCACCTACTAACATGCCTTGGTGAGTTAATTAGAAATATTCAAGGCTGCTTTGTGCTAAAACGGCTGCTGACATTCCTGAGAGGATTCACATTTTCTCCATCCGTGTGTACATGAACACTCTGGAAAGTCTGCAGGCAGGCACACCAAGGCCACTGTCCTGCTGGAGAAGTTTACTGCTAGACAGGAGTACCTCGTTTTATTGCACTTCACTCTGCTGTGCTTCACAGATTTGGCTTTTTTTTTTTTAATTGAAGCCAAGACTCTCCCTCTACAAACAAAAAGACCCCAAATCAGTGTATGGTGATACTTACTTTATTGCAGCGGGGTGGAACAGAACCTGCAATATTTCTGAGGTATACCTGTACTTTATTCATGGAGAAGGAGGCGATGCACTACATATAATGTCCTAGGCCACCAGCGACATTTAACTACACAAAATATATATACATATACACACATGCACTGAATAGGACAATAATACTTGTGTGTATGTGTGTTTATATAACAACCTGCCACATAAGGTGCTTATTTCTCTCTATAAGCAAGGCAATCACAACATTTTTTGGACCCAAGTGATTTCAGTATCATATGTCAGACTACTCTCTAATTTAGAGAGTGGGTAAAAGCTAATAGGGCAGTGGTTGGCAAACTGTGGCTCACGAGCCACATGTGGCTCTTTGGCCCCTTGAGTGTGGCTCTTCCACAAAATACCCCGGCCTGGGCAAATCTATTTTGAAGAAGTGGCGTTAGAAGAAGTTTAAAAAATTTGGCTCTCAAAAGAAATTTCAATTGTTGTACTGTTGATATTTGGCTCTGTTGACTGATGAGTTTGCCGCCCACTGTATAGGGCACTTAAACTTAAGTCTTATAAACAATGGCCGATTACTAAATCAAACAGGGAGATTAAAAACCAAACAAAAAAAAATTTAAACCCCTAAACCAAACCTTAGAGATACTAATTTAGTAGGTCTGAAATGAAACCTTGACCTATAAATGTTTTCAAACCTAGCTTATGACCCCCTGCCATCCCCTGGATTTGGAAACCCTGAGTTACAGCAGAAAAAGTGCTGAGGTGGGTGGAGCAAGCACAGGTGTGACTGGCTCAGCATTTTCGTCTTGAGGGTTCAGGGTGCAGAATGCCCACTCAATGATGTCTGACATGAATCCAGAGCTGAAAGCACAGAGACCACACACTCACTTTCAAGTTCCTATTTGGGAGCAATGCTGTCTTCCTACTCAGCTTGTGAGAGAGCAGAGCCCTTAAGTGTGGGGAAAAGAAAGGAGGAGAAGCAGTCATATCTTCAGCAAGAGTGTGCTAGCATAGCCTCTCCAGAACGCTGGGGACAAGGTCTGAAGTCAAGGTTTAACTCACCACATGACAGGAAAATGAACAGTTTGCCTTGAGGCACAATGAGGAAGCTGTAGGTAAGATTACCTAAATGTGCTCCAAGTGTCTGGAGGCAGAAAAGCATAGTGTGTTATAAAAGGATAAACAGAGTAGAGGAGGAAAAAAAAGAGAAGGAAAAGGAAAAGAAAAAAATTCCATTCCATCTGTGCAGCCCTAAGCTTAAAACACAGCAATCTTTAGAAAAAAGTTAATGAAGATTATGGAATGCAAAATGACTTTTCATCAACTTATTTCTCGAAAAGAAGCATGAATTTGCATTTTCATTGAACTGATCAAATGTTATCTAAGAACTGCTTAATTGCCTTAATGGTTTAATTCTATTTGCTGCCAATCTGATTAGCAAAGTGTGTGTCTGCGTGTGCACCCGTGTGGGCTGGCACTAGATGGGAGGGTGAATCCTATTACTGAAGGAACAGCAATGTGGAGCTGGCTGGCTCTGGTTAATTGAGAAACCATGAGTGGTGTGAGGAGGTCACCCTATCATTTAATTTTCTCCTCTCCTATCTTCCCAGTCACTTGTTCATCTCGGAAACTTGCCTTAGATTTGAGAGCATTAAGAGCATGTGCTAATTTGGGTTAAGCAGAAGGTGAGCCCAGGTATTACTGCCAGTGTAGTGATTTAATAGGAACTTGGATATAATTTAATAGATCCTTTGAGTCTCAGCCAGACATGGTTAATATGAGTTGGGGGAACATCTGATAAAAGTTAATATATACATTAATCTCTTGGGACTTTGCAACAATATATGACCTAACAGAGTAAAGATAACCCCCTGGGACTTCATGGGAGCGTCTCCTGGTACAGGCTCTGGGATAGCTGGATGCTCTGCGGCCGGTAAAAGACCTCACCTTTGGAACAAGTTCTAACCTTGGGGGAAGTCACATTCTGTCTCTGTGTCTCAGTGTCCAAACTTCAAACCGGAATGACTGCTTTTAAATTTGCTTTTTGAAGAGCCCTGGGTTTCATAGATGTACCTCAGGATCTACACAGGAAGTTCAAGGGAAGCTGAGCAAAGATTCATGACACCCAATTCTGAGTTCCCCATCTCCCCTTTGATTTGACTGCGCTTTGATCAATCTGCAGTATTGATGTGCTGGACAAGATTCAGTGTGAAAGAAATATTTTATCAGGTAGAAATATATGATCACCCCTGGAGGAGATGAGCGCTAAGATTCTGTGTAGTTTTAATGAAGTCTTCCCTCTGAACATGCTGTTTCTTCTGCTAGGAAAATTCATCTTCCTCTTCACAACTTTTTGAGCGCCAACTTCTTCAAGACTTAGATCAAATGCCATCTCTTCCCTGAAACTGCCCTTAACAGAAAGCTTAGCTGTGAGGGGACTTCTTTACTGGAAAGCAGTTCTGTGGCTACATTTGGCCAAAGAGTACACTTTCCTAAGCTTAAGATACCGCATACTCTGGCAGTTTGGTTAAGGATTCCAGACTTTGGATTCTGGGTGGTATAAGGGAGGGTTGCAAGTACATCAAGGGCAATACATATCCACAGCCTTAATATGTTCATTTCCTTTGATGCAGCACTAACACTCACATAAATTTACCCTAAGGAAATAATGACAGATATGGACAATGACTTATTATAAGGAAGTTCGTCTCAGCATGGTTGATAAGGTGTTAAGGGTGAAAATTTAGCAAAAAAACTTAATGTGGAAGCAAAAGTTAAATACCATGTACAGCAATAGTTAAATGTTATGCTTTGAAATAATGTCTTTAATTATCATGTGTTGGGAAAATGTCTCATGATGTGGGAAGATGCTGATTATATGATGTTAAGCAAAGAAGGCAGGACACAGAACTATATAAAGAATATGCTGACAATGCTGTTATTCATTACACCGACACAAAGGAAACATTAAAAGAGTAGTAGAATGATTGTTCCTTTAATTTTCTTCAATGCACTCTGTGTGATTTTCAAATTTAAAAAAATAGACGCCTTTCACATTTGCTATAATAAACATAAGTGATCATGAATATTTGGCAAAACAATAAACATTTTATCTCCTGAAGTAAAGATAAAAGCAAATTTGCTTCCATCAGCTTTCTTCAGTTCTTCAACCACGTGATACATCCCACAAACAAATGACTGGTGAGTCCACATCTACCACTGGAAGGATTTTGAAGACAGGGGTCCTAAAGGGAGTGGACATAAGCAGCGTGGGAAAGACTCCTCTGGAGCTGGGTTCTAGTCTCCACTGTGCCACCAACTAGCTGTGTAGCCAGGCAAATAGCTTCACATCTTAGGGCGTGCATTTTGTTCATTTGCCAAGGACAGGTGTGTGTCCTGTTCTTTTTTTCCTCCCCCAGTGTTTAGAACACCGGAAGTTATCAATAACATATGTTAACTATCATGTGGACTGATGGATGTAGGGCCGGGTAAAGGATGCAGTGTATGAAATATAATGAAAGAGTGTGAACAAAGATGAACTAAAATTCTAGGCTGCTTTGATACTCCTCAAACCCATCTTATAAACAATCAGTCCACAGAATGGAACTTGAAATATAAACAGGGAAGCCTGGTTTGTTTTCTTTTTTGTTCCTTCCAAGCCCAAAGTCATGCACCTTCACAGATCCACCAACTCCCAAGACTAGTTCCTTAAGGAAAACTCGGATTTCACCAAGAAGATTGAACCGGGGTTAGTGCCTATGAGCAGGTAGTGAAAGCCAGACCCTGAGGTGGGACCAGCTGAGTTTAAGACAAAGGTAGGATGATTAAAACCTGAGTTTCAGACTTAACTGAATGAAATATGAAGCATGGAACGGTATTCAGGTTGCAATTTGGACCTCTAAACCCAAAACACACAAAAAAAGGAAAATCTATAAAGAGCATCTGGCCTGAGATAGAACTGAGGTTTAAAAAAAAAAAAGATTATGGAGCAGGAGACCTTATTCTAGAACAACATAGAAAAAACACACCAATGTCTGCCAAATGACACTCCATAGGGTCTAAGGTGGAACAGACTGATGCAACCCTCCGCGGTCACCCACACTGAGCAGAGTAAGCCTCTCAGCCTGGATACCACTAGAGAGATGGATATGTGCCATATGGAAGCACACAGATCAGTGAGTAAGGCCCCTCTTAAAGGACTCCTCACTTGCAATTGGAGCATAAAAAATAAAATAAGGCTGCCTGCTATTCACATAAATTCCAATTCTATTTTATGAGCAGGGAGCACACAAATAGAGAATACAGTTTGCCCTTCATCTTTCTGACTCCCCGAGCTTTTCTAGGTTATGCCACCAGCTATGACTGCTCTCTTTTACACAGTGAAATCACTTCTAAGTGAGTAGCCTAGTAAATTCAGAGGAGTAACTGTTTTTGCATATGTCTTCAAGATCTATAATGGAAGATAAATCCCGTTAGTCTGGCCATGGCAAAGTAATTATTTTAACCGCTACATTTCTGTGGAACAAACAAAACCTTCCCAGGCTTATGCAATTCCTATTTAATGGAGGAAGGAAGAAACACTATGCTCACCAAGCCCAGAACACCGGCTGTCACAGACCAGTGGCAACCAGAATGGAAGAGGGGCCTCATCTATTATCGCCACTGGATATCACAGTCCTCCAGGCCACATGTGCTCAGATCCACCCATCCAAACCAGCCTGTGGCCAAATGGTGCTGAGCAAGAAGCAATGGAAAACTATCATGGTAGAAAAATCAGCGCATTTTGGATGCAAAGCAGAAGCTTATCTTTTTTACTGTTGCAGCTCCAGAGAAAATCAATTTTGACACAGAACTGCCACTTTACAAGCAAATAACTATACTTTCCAATAACCTAATCTGTGCAAAGCCTACTGAAAATTCCCTAAAGAACCAGTAGTTAAAACCTCCATTAAATCAAAGGTTTTAATATGGGGAAGGGAAGAGAGGATGCAGTTTGACTTGGGAATGTAATGGACTCAGTGGGGAAATAAATATGTTGTTTTATGTGTACAGTTACAGAATATGAGAACACAGCATTCATTTCAAAGGGAATTCTCTTGCTGTGCAACTTACTCCTAAACAGATGTGATTTTTGCTTATTCAAAAACATTTAGGTAACAATTACAGCATAATAAATTATAATTGCCATCATCTTCCAGCTACGTAATGCCTTCTATGCAAACACAAAGAAGAGACAATTACACAAAACTGTAAAACCCATTTTCATGTGGGTTCTGGAGCCTAGATGCAAATAATCTATATTATTCTCACATAAACACTGCATTGTGCCTCGTATAAATATCCTACTATGGTGTGTAGAAACTCCCTAGTAAATAAGGAGGTTTTGTTAATCACAGGCTGGAGTGGTCCCCAGCAGGGTCCTTTTAGGGGTGCCAGGAATGCCTTTCAGTCTCAGATATTTTCTTTTATAGTCTTCATCTTCCATCTAACAATCCACCACACAGAGCTTCAGTCCACTGGCCATACAAATGCAAATTCTCTAAAACAGTAAAACATTCCACAGGCGGCAGTGACTTTAAACCTTAGTGTAATTAAGGTGGCAGATTTCCAACAGGGTCTGTCCAGAGGGCAGAAAGCAAGGAGGGCACTATCAAGACGCTGGGATGGTGAGAAGGAGGTAAAGGGAATAGTGACCCTGAGATGGGGATACCAGCACACACTTTCCAAGAATGCTGGGGAATCTACCAAGTAGGAGTGAGGAGAAAAGATATTCAGGGCAAAGGCTATGGCTCTAACATTCACATATTCATCCATGCCCCTTTTACAGCACATTGTAATTCCATGGGGCTAATGCATTCAGGCATAATGATGGACCTGAGATGTCCTCATTCTGACAAATAATCATCCTATATCTCTCATATTACCAAGATACAACTCTAATGAGTGGAATAATATGAATAAGATGGTGGATAGCTTATATTCAGATGACCAAGCTTCCCTCACCCGCCAAACTGATAAAACATGGCAGTTAAGAGACCCCAGTTTTACTCTTGGCTACTACTTATGCAACATCCTAACTTAAGAAGTGACTTAGACTTTCCTAACCTCCATACTACATCCACAGTATTCATCCCACCATTATTCACCTGCTAGGGAGGCACTGGGAAGTATAGTGAAGAGCACACAGACACGGCCTCACAGCATACAGGGGAGACCCTGACGTGAACAGGTAATTATGAGATCAGTGCTGTAAGGAGGTAAGCACACGGATTGGTAAGAACAGGGAGGAGACCATCACTTGCTCAGAGAGCTCTCAGGGGGCTTGAAGAGTTGGTGTTACATCTTGAGGGATAAGGAATGCTTGCTAAGCAGACAGAGAGAGAATAGCATATACAATGGCATCTGCAAAATGAAGATAATGTGTCTATGGAGGTGCTTTTAGGCAATGATGTATTTATATGGTTAACATAAAGCTGCATGGGGGGGAGGGCAGGAGGGGTTGACAAGCATCCTTGTGGGTTGCTCACTCAGAGGAACACCTTGTGATGTAGGCTGAACCAGAACCTAAGTGGCCATCTACTCACTTATTTAGTTTGTCTCTTGTTTTACTTTTATTTTTTTAACATTTTTAAATTCCTTCTCTAACTAGAAGGAACCTATATCACAATCATGACCAAAAAAAAAGTGGAAGTAACCGGAAGACATGATGTGTTTCTTTAATGTCCCGTTTGCTATTGCTCTCCACAAAGTCCACTCCAATCTCCATCCCCAATAGTGCATTTCATGCTTCCCTGGGAGTTCGCACTACACCCTGTTCCTCTCTATGAAATGTATAACTTTAAAAGAAAGAAAAAAGTCTTGCCTACTGAGTTGGTGTGCCATCTAGGATACTGGGGCTGATGCTGAGCTTCCTGAAACATTTTAGTCATTTCTCACTCCTGAAACATACACATGCTTTTACATAATCATAAGGAACTCTAGGATCTAAAGCCCCAACTGGTGAGTGCTGGTGAGTGGAATGACCCTACTGTCACATAAACATTGTGGATAAGAATGGGCAGCAGGAGATGAACTAAAGTTTATAGCTCAAGTCTGTGTGGGTAAAATGACCCATGTATGCCTCAAGACATGAAAAATAGATTTATGAACTTCACAAAGGCAAGGACACTGACTACTACTATTCCCTGAATCTGGCACAATACCTATCAGAAGGGAAACAATCAATACATATTTGTTAAAAACAGTAAAGCTTAGCTTGGGGATATCCAAAACTACCAGTAAAGACAGCAGGTCAAAAAAAAAATCAATTCTATGAGTCAGGAGAAATGAACAAGGACATAAATAATTTAAGAAGAAGAGGAGGAGGAGGAGGAGAAAGTAGAGGAAAAGAGGAAGAAAGAGGAGGAGGAGGAGGAGGAGGAGGAGGACGAGGAGGAGGAAAAGGAGGTGGAGGAGGAGGAAGAGGAAGTGGAGGAGGAGGAAGAGGAGGTGGAGGAGGAGGAGGAGGAGGAGGAGGAGGAGGAGGAGAAGGGGGAGGGGGAGGAGGAGAAATAATCAGCACTAAGTCCTGACCAGGTTGAAAAATCTGACACCATAAATAATGGCAACACCCTGAAGCAGTCCCTTGGAAGCTTGCATGGCGGTTTTATTTATGCTGCTTGACCTGGGGGAGTATGGTGGCCTTCCACATGGACCAGAAAGTTCACCGGGCTCTTTAATATTTATAAAAGAATCCCTTACCAGTTTATCTTATTTTTCAAGCTTACTAATCTATTCTTGGTCACTGGGATGGAATGAACTACATCACCTGAGGAATGCCTTTGCTTACTTAAGCTTCATGTAATGCCTTGATCTTTCATCAAAGGTCAGAACTAAAAAAAGTTACATGAATTCCATGACTAAATTTTTTAGGAATCTGTAACTGAGGACATTGTCAATTATATTCTCCAATGGGGCCCTAAAACCCATGTGATGCATTTTTCTAAAAGTCCTGAATTAGGCAAAAAATACATTGCTTCCCCCTACCCTGCTCCCAACAGCAAAATAAAGAGGTAGTTATTTTTTTCTGAAAACAAGAATGATCCCATTCTTTCTTTGTCATGGCCGCCAGGAACCTCAGAGCCAATTTTATAAACAATCTCAGCAATGACCTAAACATGCATGATTTCCAAAGCTGTTTTCTCCTTCCTCCCATCTAGTACTCACTCTTATTCTTATTTTTTATTAGATGTTCCCAATTGCTTCAAATGCCTTCTTGAAAGCTATGGGGTAAAAATAACCATAAAAATAAATACAAATATATTTACATCTTTATATAATTCTCCAGTTTGCTCACATAATATTCCTCTGTTCAGTTCAAACAGGAACTACAAAAGGTCATGCCAAGTACGTTTTTGTTCTTTATGGCAAATAAGAGAGCTGACTGACAAAGATGATGGAATGTTCAACCATTGTAAAACTAATTCCCAACTGTAAAAGAAAATAATTTTTATAATATTCCATTGGGCAATTGTATATTTAGGCATATAAATATATCAGCTACAGACATAAGATACATACGTGATTTCATAGAGCAAGTATCATACCACATGAAAAAGGAAAATGGAAATAGAGTAAAATTAGACCACCTATCTTCAGCTTAATGCTTTTAAAACCTAGAGGTGACACAGTTATCTCAAATTTATTTTAACTGCCTATTATGTTTGGCTAAGGAAATTTTTATAGCAATACATTGAAAATATACACACTATGTAATGACTTTTCTTCCTGGCAGGCAGCATTCTTTTAAAAATCTAATTTATTAGAAGAAAGGAGGCGGTTTTAGCTTAATGCCTAACAATCCCAGGAGGGCAGGTTAACCATTGTCAGCGAAGCTGATACTGAATTGGGGTGTGAGGGCAGAGAACAGAGGGACACAGAAGGTTAAACTAAATCACTGAAAATGGAGGAGGGAAGTTCAATTTCTCATTGGAGCTATGCTCGCAGTGCTCTATCAAACAAAGTATCCAAAGGCATACTTCCCTTCATGAAGACAAGAACTGGAATAAATTCTAACAGTAACCATAAAGGAAGTCCACAAACACCTAATTTTCAACATTCCAACTAGCTCTGGACTTGGGCCAAGACACTTAACCTTTCTGAGCTTCCATTTTCTGAATCAAAAAGAACAGTAGTCTTAGAAAACTAAAAGTTCTATAAATTAAGACATCACTCTGTTCCCAATGTTCAATTCTTTCTCTTTGTCAGTACATGCCCCCAAGAATATTGATAAGAGGGATAAAGAATGAACCTCGAAAGTTTGTGTCAGGTGGAAGCAGCGGCCCAGCAGTACCTTCTACAAAGCAGGTTGTCAGGAGACATCCATGAGTGAGTGAATGAACGCATGAGTGCACGAAAGAAGCGGGAGCTCGAGGCCCAGAACTGTCTCCCCTGGTCTCAGAATACCGTTACAGCACCGGATTCTTCTGTGATTATGCCCACCTAACACTCAGATGTTCCTTTGATCACATGTGCGGTGACTCATTTTACGTTCACTTCAATTATTGGCAGTTTCACTCATTAACCTGTTCAAATTAGGACTTTCAGACACTTCTAAAGAATATTCTGGGCTTGTGGAGAGAGGTTTGAAATACATGACTCTCCTTTGGATTCTATATATCACAAACCAAGCTTCTGAGTCTGGTTAATTCTCAGGCTGCTCAGAATCTGTCTTATTAACACTTTTGAAATGAGGAAACACACCCAATGTTCTGATCCTATGCCTTTTTACCCTTGAAATGACAGCATTCTCTACTGGGTCCTGGGTAGATTAAAAGGTATGTCCTACGTGTTGCATTCTCTCTAAATCATCCGTGATGTATTCTGCTTAGTTTAAATGAGTGAGTCCCATTTGCACAATTGCCCTATTAATTTACTCATCATTGATTTACACCACTTTTGCTGGAGCTCATTGGCCAGACCCCTATTTTACATGTATTCTCACTGGCTCAGTTTCAGTATTTTACTCCCCTTCAGGCCTCCCTATCTTATTGCTCTTCATTTGTCTTCATTTATCTATATTTTATCTCCATCCTCCTCCGTTCCTCCCTCGGCTGCCTTCTTTCAGTTTCTTCTTGTTTCTCCTCCATTTTCCTTCTCCTTTGGCCTTCCTCCCCTCTTACTTAACAGCACATAATAAATCTCCAATTAGAGTTTAGCAATCCAGAGGAAAAAGTCTGAAGGCATAAGAAATGGAAGCAGCCCAAAGCACTTGTCACAAGTCAGGAAGAAGTGGGTGGGGGTGGGGGGGAATGCATAGACCGGATAAAAGCAGCTTGAAATCAAATCTGAGGATTTCAAATATTAAATTGTTAACAGAAAATACACCTTTGCTAAGGATCTTACAATAAAGATAGCAAAAATCGTGCTCTTCTGCCACCTTGAAGAAGCTTTTACTTTAGTCCCCCCCCCCGGCCAATATCACACCTTTAGAGGCCTATTTTACACTCCCACTAACAAGCAGAAACTCCCCTCCTTTGGTTGTAGCCGGAACAAAATCAACACCTTTGGGAACATCTAAGATCAAAACACCATTGGGAGTAACTGGGGGCTGAAATATGGCCATTATCACTATGATTTCTACAAGCAAGGTTTTAAAATCCTCATTACATAAAATCTTTTAAACAGACCAAAAAAAAAGTCTTTGTTTTTTAGATAACATATATAAAAGCCTCATTTCATTTGTCTAAACAAAAACTAGCAGTGATTTGATGCAATAATGTCCACAATAAATGCACAATTGAAAAGAACATTAAACACAGATGTTACCGTCCTTCTCCCTATCTCTTGAAAGTGAGAACATAATTTTAATTTTGCTTTAGGACTTTTATTATCTGGGTAGACAAAAAGAAAAATGCAGTCACCAAAACACCATACTAGTGAGAAGGAAGAGCTACATCCTTACTTAATTTCATTAGTCCCAATAATTTGGTAATCAATTCAATAATATCTGACTTACCTGGCTTTTTCACAGTTGGCACTTTAATAGGAAACAATGTACTTCTAACATTCCTAAAGCACATCTATCTATCCTATGTAATAAAAGAATAATATGCAAATTGACTGTCACTCCAACACACAAGATGGCTGACCCCATGTGGTCAAAGATGGCTGCACCCATGTGGACACAGGATGGCCACCATAAGATGGTCAGCAGGGGAGGGCAATTGGGAGGGGTCAGGCTGCAGGGGAGGGTGGTTGTGGGTGATCAGGCCAGCAGGGGAGGGCAGTTAGGAGGGACCAGGCCTGCAAGGGAGGGCAGTTGGGGGGGACCCAGGCTTGCAGAGGAGAGGAGTTAGGGGGGACCAGGCCTGCAGGGGAGGGCAGTTAGAGGTGACCAGGCTTGCAGGGGAGAGCAGTTAGGGGGGACCAGGCCTGCAGGGGAGGGCAGTTAGAGGTGACCAGGCCTGCAGGGGAGGGCGGTTAGGGTTGACCAGGCCTGCAGGGGAGAGCAGTTAGGGGCAAACAGGCTGGCAGGGGAGTGGTTAGGTGGTGATCAGGCTGGCAGGCAGAAGTGGTTAGGGGCAATCAGGAAGGCAGGCAGGTGAGTAGTTGGGAGCCAGCAGTCCTGGATTGTGAGAGGGCCGTCGGACATCCCTCAAAGGGTCCCAGGTTGGAGAGGGTGCAGGCTGGGCTGAGGGACACACCCACCCGTACATGAATTTCGTGCACCAGGCCTCTAGTATATATATAAAGCCAGTGACTGGAATACCTTACGACCAGAATGATTGGTCACTATGATGCTCACTGTGGCCCGCAAACAGGCCTGATGGGGGGTGGGGGGTGGGGGCTGTCAACCAATCTCCTGCTGCCCCTCCTCCAGCTGGCCCCACCCCTGATCACCCCCCTACCCCAATAGGGGGCGAGGCCAGCCAGCCAACCTCCTGCAGCCCCTTCTCCTGCCCGGCCCCACCATAGATCTCCTACCCCACCCCAATTGGGGGCAGGGCCTGCCAGCCAATCACCCTCGGCCCCTCCCTCCAGCCAGCCCAGACCTGATCGGGCCTGATGGGGGCAGGCTGGCCAGCCAACCTCTTGCGGTCTCCTCCTCCTGACAGGCCCAGCCCCGATCTGCCCGAATTGGAGCCAGGCTGGTCAGACCCCACACAAGCACGGATTTGTGCACTGGGCTTCTAATAAAGATATAAAAGCAAACTACCAATAAATAATTTGTCCTAAATTTGAGCCTCTGTGGCCAAGGATCATAAGTCATTTATCTCTGTAACTCCCAAGGGCATACCAGAAGGATGAGGACTGCTTTCTATTGCCAACATTTCCCTATTTTCTGAGCCTCTCTGTGAAAATCACCACAGTTTGAGAGGGTCAGAGATCCTGCCAATCTCTTAGGAAGCAAAAGCAACAATATGCAGAGCTAGGGTCAAAAAAAAAAAATCAAGATAGACAACATTAATAGTAAATCAAGGGATGTTTCTGCCTGGTAAAAGGAATAATTACCTTGTCTTATATTTTGGTTTTGGAGATGAATGTAAAAATTCTGATTCTTATCAAGAAAAAAGGTGATGCTGGGAGTTTCTAACATATTGCATGAGAAAGGGGCCCCCATGATCAAAGTTCTGCTCAGTAAATCAGCTGTTAGGCAGCGCCTGTGTCCAAGTCTGGATCTCGCCCATGGTGTGCTCCACTCACATTCTAAGGAAACTTGGATTCTGCCTCAATTCTGTGGCAAAATAAATGAAATAAGTACATAAGCCTTATGTATGTGGACCTGGAGTTAGTTATGAGACTAGGGTTCTAGCCTTTATTCAAACACTAAGAAGATGACCCAGTTGGCCTCAGGCTCACAGAATCGTAGGACTAGCAAAGACTTTGGAAATAATCTCTACTCTCCTAAGGAATAGTACTTTTGAACTTTCCAGTCTTCTTCACATGCAGTAGCATATTTTAAGCATCTTAATACATCTTAAAGACAAATATCACTTTCTCTTTAAACACAGTATTTTAAAAGGTCCTAAAAACTTCACTACAATTCCCTGTTAACTTAGGATAAAAAATAACTTTTCTTCAGACATCACCTTTAAATTTAAATTGAAAAATAAAATTCCTCTTACTCTACCCATCATCATAGTATTTTAGAGTTGATGAATATCTGAAAATATCAATTTCAGTGTTTATTTGCTTTTGATTTTTAAACTTTATGGACAAAGGTAGAGACAAGTATGGTAGTACATAGTCAGAACCCTGCACTCAGAACTTAAGCTAGACCCACTTTAAATTATCCATTTACGCATCTGTCTTCTATAAGGAAGCCTTCCATCCTTCAATATTTTCCTATTTCTCCTGAACCAAAGACCAGAATCCTACAATTGGCCTCTGCAAGGCTCTGGCCCTGCACAAAGTTTCCACCCTTTGCCCCTTTCACTCTGCCTATGCCCTCTGTGAAAACCTGCCTCTACACGCCATTGTCCCAGGACTTCTTGCTTATCCTCTAATCCACCACTTATTCGGGTTCTTTCTTGTCCCAGAGTCTTTGAACATGCTGTTTCTTCTGCTCAAAGGCTTAATTATCCCTACCTTCTCCTAGGCAACTCCTATGCACCCCATGGATATCAGCTCATAAATGACATCTGTGAGTTGGTCCATACTTATAGCCCCTTAGAGCAGTGGTCGCCAAACGGTGGTCCGTGGACCACTGGTGGTCCATCAGGTCCGAAAGGTTGGTGACCGCTGCCTTAGAGCATCATTCATAGCAATCGCCACTATTTTTATTCAGTAATTCAAGATTGTTTCCTATAGGTCTCCCCTGCTAGGATATAAGCTCAATGAGGGTAGTAACCACGTTAATTGTTCACCAACATATTCCAGTATCTAACTCTGGGCCTTACACACAAAAGGGGCTCTATAAGTATTTAATGTACAAATAAATATGCTAATGGAGGATACTACAGATACAAAGACGTACACAATATCAAGAGGTAACTGTCAATATTGAATTAAAATGTGACCCAGATCAAGACCCTGAAGGAATTCCAAAGCACACATCACTCCACAGAGGCAGTGCAAGATTTCAAAGGTAGATGAGGAAACATAAACATGTGCCAAGTTCAATAAATTGTCTCAATAATTATGTTGCTCCTGATTTCCAAAGGTGAGAGGACAGCAGTAAATGTTCAGAGTCCACTTTATGTCTGGTTTCACTCTAAAAACAAAGGAGTTTCCACTGTACCATGCTGTCCCACCTCCTATAAAATACACATACCTGGCCCTGGCTGGGTAGCTCAGTTGCTTGGAGAATCATCCCAATACACCAATGTTGTGAGTTTGATCCCCAGCCAGGGCACATACAGGAATCAACCAATCCTATGTAATAAAAGCGTAGTATGCAAATTGTCCCCTCGACTGGGAGTTGTTTGGTAGTGCGACCAGGGGGTGGGACCGACTGGGGGAAGGGAGGGAGGCCCTGGCCAGCAGCCAGCAGTGCAAGAATTTTGTGCGTTGGGCCTCTAGTGAACATATAAATATGTGGAACAACATAGATGTTTCTCTCTTTCTCTCTCCAAAATAAATAAGTAAAAATAAATTGAAACAACAACAACACATATAAGCCTAACAGAGGAGGCAGCCCTAGGGCTGGGCCTCCACGAACAGAAGATACTGAGGGGTTCTTGGCAACAGTATGTTTTGTTATCACTAAGTGGGAGATACACTATGTAACTACATAGTCATTATGATTCCTGAAGATTACATGGTATAGGCAATCGAAATGGAGACTAATTTATCCCAAAATATAATTCCCACGCTGACTGAAATGTTAAGAGCTTCTAACAGCAGACAGGTTCATAGAGAAATGACCCTACTAGCCAACTGAAAGAAATAAGACTGGCTCATACTGTGCAGTTTTATTGTTAACTCCTGCCAAATCATAGTATATGATTACTTGTACCCATAATAGTAAGCAATGAAGAGGATATTTCAATTCAACCAAAAGGAAACAATATTAAAGAAAAATGTCACACACTCCGAGAAAAGGATCTCTCTTTTGCTCTCTCCTTCAAATCCTGACATCTCAGAAAGAAGACTGTAGAGTTCTCCAGGTTTCAAAGCAAGCCCGGGCCTGCTCACTCTACCCTGGCTTCCATGCAAGGAATTTTCCTTTCAAGAGTGAAAAAGCTACATCCAACTTCCACATCACAGTCGTTTATGGTTTTGTTTTGTTTTTATATTTTTATCATTTTCAACTACTTTAAGGAACTTATGAGTGTTTCCTCAAAAACTTACAGGATTCTGTGAGGCATTTTGAAAGTCTCTTATGATCTCTGCTCTTCTCCTGACCTTCCATGCTTTCTACTATCAAGAACCACTCTGAAAAGGCTAGAACATATCTAAAAAGGCATTCGACCTTAACTGGGATTTATTTATGTATTTGTTTATTTATATATCAATCAGGTTGGAAAAGATGTGGGAAAAACTGTTACTATTCTGTACTGGTGAGTATGTATGAAAATATATACTTCCCAACACATGTAATGACACTATAACAGGCATAGCCTTTGATCCAGAAATTCAGTTCCTAGGAATTGATCCTGAAATGATCCCTGGGAAAGTGTGACAAAAAGAAAGTACAAGGATGTTCACAGCAACCATGTTATTAAATGAAAACTTCAAGCAACCTAAATATCCGTAAATAGAAAAATGGTTAAAAATTGTGTTATTGTACAATGGTATACTATGCAGCTACCAAAAGTTAATGTGGAGAAATGTATTGATGGGGAAAATGCCCACAATTTATTGTGCACTTGATATATGGCATGAATTATTGTTCCATGTGTTATCATTTGTTTTGTAATGAGTATAGAGTAAAGATTATTAATTTTAGTTTTCAATAAAATTTGAATATATTTCAGGTGTATAACATTATATTATGGGGGGGGGGAAGAGAGAGAGAGAGAGAGAGAGAGAGAGAGAGAGAGAGAAAGAGACAATTACTACTACAGTCAAGTTAGTTAACATACCCATCTCCGTACACAGTTACGCTTTGTGTGTGTGCGTGTGTGAGGTGAGAACACCTGCAATCGATTCTCTTAGTAAATTTCCAGTATAAAATACATTATTATTAACCACAGTTATCTAATTTAGGGAGTATTAACTCTTGAGGGACACCATCCTAGAACTATAAGTATGCAATCAGTTGACCTACTGGACTTTGATATACCAGCAATGATCTGCTTTTCTCTTGGAAAATTAAGGAAGTTTGCTGGCTCCTAATTAAGAGCACTCACCTCTACCTTCTTTCTTTGATTTTGTTTTTCTCCTACTTTGTTTTCCTAAAAATAAACACTCTTACTTTAATGTCAATCTGCCTCCTTGCACCTGACGCTTTTCCTTTTGAAAGCTTGAGAAACTAGAGCTTCCAACTGATTTTTTTACGTTGGAGATTCCAAATTCATGCCATGTTAAATTAATGGTATCAAACAAATTTCATACTGAAAATTTAAAGAATAAAACGTAACTCAGTAAAAATGATTTAAAATACTACAGAATATTAAAAAAATGCAAGTATATTTTACATACATAGACATATATACAAGATTATTTATTATGGCATCTCATTGATCCCAAGGTACCCACTTTCACACACTGCAACACCTCTGAAGTTGCAATGCAGCTTAAAATCACCAGCATGGCAGTTCAATTATTAGTGTATATTCTTAGTAGTACATAAAATGATGCTTCATCTTGCAATTAATGGTACCTTCAATTGGATGAAATATGGTTTTATCACCACAACACTTAATTCTTTTGATAGTGAAGGGAAGGGCAGATTAATCAAACATTAAATGCTAACAATCCTTTATTTTACAACACAAAACAGAAACAAAAGAAAACCATTACTGTTTTGTCCAGGTAGAGTAATTTCTCTCATCCTACACATCGATAAGCCAGTTTGCAAAGAAACACATACATTGGCAGTACAGCTATCTAAATATCTGAACTCCAAACACAGCTAATATTCTGAATGGTGCCAACACTAGCTTTTTCAGGATTCAAAATTCATCTTCTACCCTCACTACAGTACATAAATGACATAAACTTCTCATCAATAGCATAAAAAATTCATATTCTGTCTATATAGCAGCTGCTATCTTAGGTTTATGTCAACAGTAGGCCTGATTTTTAATAGCATAAATGTTTAAAGAGGTGACAATTCCAGTAAAATATCTATGGGGATATTGAAAGTTGCTATTCATCAGAATGGAGGTGTTTCTTGAGGAGGAAGCAACTCTGTTTTATCCTTCTTCATCCCTCTTTCCTTCTTTCCCACGAAATCCCTCCTCATAATGGTTTACTCCTTCCATCAGCGAAATAGGACAAGTGTGGCAGCCTTGCTCCTGTACCCCCAGAAGAATACTTCTGCTGCCTCTTCTTCACAAATTCACACGCACACAGCCATAGCCCAAAGTCTACAAGGAAATTAAACACCTTTTGTGAAGCTAGGATTATTTCTTTTTCCCTCCTCAGATCTAAAAGTCTGTGATTATACAATCTTCTTTTTCTACTGGGGCCCCCTTTCTGAAACAAGGCAAGCCCCACAAGGAGCCACGAGCACCCTAGACAAATCTCTGTCTCTTACAGCAATGAGCACTGTTCCACAACTCAAAATTTCCATTTAAGCTTAACTGAATTTTCTATCTACATATCTGAAATTTGAACAATTTATCTTATGCACTTTGATGTACCTATGTTGTTCATTCTGTTTTGTTGTTGTTATTTGGGGAGAGGGAGGTTTGGTGTGAGAACAGGCTGGCTTCCTCAATGAAACCTAAACCTTAAGTTACACAGTCTTTACCCTTTAATCCTTCTTCTGCACCAGTTGTAGAATAGAACAACAGCCTTTAAACACTTAATGTATATTGCTTTTGTTTATTAATATGATGTGTTCTGATAACATTATTTTGAATCTTTAAGTCACTGAATAAACATTAATTTGTTTAAGCAAAATAACCACATTTGGATAACTGTAATAGTAAATGCACAATAGATTTTAATACCTCAAACAGATTATATTTTTATTTGTATGTTAATAAATGTTTGAAGGCATCCATTCACAATTATCCTGTTACTTGTATTTTTATTTTTTATTTTTTTAGTTTCAAACTGTTGGCCACTGTCTATTCTAGGAAATGTCTTTTCTATGCTCCTCTCTTCATGTTCTCTCGCACTTTAACCCAGCGAAGGAGATGTTCCCCAGCAGTTACGGTCTCTTTTGTCAGAGGAGGGGACCTTCACTGGGCCATCCTGTAGAGCAGGACAGATCCCTCTATGGAAGGAGCCCTTTCTCTGCCTCTGCTTCCCCCTGTATAGCAGGGGCAGCAGAGATTAGGTGGCCTGTGACTGCAGGCCCAGACACCTCCATGGAGAGCCCCAACGTATACCTCATGGGCAGAAGGTTAGGAGGCTCCACTTTAAGAGGATCTTGGCAACTCTCTCCAACCCTGCTTTTACCTGAGTGTCCTGCATTTCATGAATTATTGGTGCTTACCAATATATCAATAAAGTTAATATTTGGGCTCTCAGTTCTCATTCTGATCATCTCTCTACATGTGTGATACACACACACACACCACATACATGCATGGAGACAGATAAATAGATACAAGAGTAAAGACACAGATATGAATAGACACACAGACACACTCTGATTCCTGAAGGAGAGAAGAGGTAAACTCCTATTAAATGTGTTGTATTCTTTTGAAATTTATCAGTCAGACAAAAATACATATACATTATTGAGGAAACTTAAGAGCTAGTGAGTAACAGAAGAAAAACTAACTGATTCTTCCATAACATGGCTCTCACAGTGTTTCTTGGTTAATAATATGTCAATCTAATATATTCCACAGTGTTGGCTATGGGATGAGGGGAGGGTGTACTCTGTTTGGGCTTCTAACATCAACCAGTTGTCCCAGCTTCCAAAAGTTTATAGTTTGTTCTCTTTCTCCACTTCTGAAACCACATATCTGTCACAAGTTTTCACCTCACTTATTCCTAAAAAGAATCAACACTCATGCTTACAAAGAGAGTTCAGAAGAAGGTAAATGATGGAGGGACAAGATGATGAAAGTCCTAAAGCTTCAAGTAACTGCCATTTACTGAGCACTTATTATGCACAGACTCTGTGATAAGCATTAATATACATTACTTCATTTAATTTACTTCTCACGATAATCCTATGAAGTGGAAATTATTCTCATTTCATCGGTAAAGAAACGGTGGGTCTAACATTTAAAGTAACTTGCTCAAGACCACACAGCTAGCCCTGCTGTTGTGGCTCCGTGGATAAGCATTGAACTATGAATCAGGAGATCACAGTTCCATTCCAGGTCAGGGCACATGCCTTGGTTGCTGGCTGGATCCCCAGTAGGGGGCGTGGAGGAGGAGGCTGATCAATGATTCTCTTTCATCATTGATGTTTCTCTCTCTCTCCCTCTCCCTTCCTCTCTGAAATAAATTAAAAATATGTATTAAAAAGAAAAAGACCACACAGCTAGCAAATGGAAGAATTAGGACTCAAAGTCAGGTGTGTCTCATTCTAAAGCACATGTTCTTTACTGCTATGTTGTGCAAGCCAACCTTGGAGATACAGTGGGTTTGGTTCCACAATCTTTTGGCTGATAGAATATTACCTTCAATTTGTAAAAAAAAAAAAAAAAAAAGCAATGATTATAAAGCACAATAAAACAAAGTGTGCCTGTACAGCTCTCACTAAAGAGCTGCACATTAACGTGAAAATAATTTCACAGTGGTTGGGGCAACAGATGGTTCCAGCCAAAGGTGCCCCTGGCCTTCTTAATCCGGGAAAATGTTAAAGTGGAACCTCTGAGGTGGCATGCTCCTCCTGGACTTGAATAAATCCCCAGGTTTTATTTTCTAAAACAAGGTAAACAAAGCGTCATCACCTGTCAAATACAGCAGTCCTCTCATTTTAGTGTTACCTGGGAGGCCTCACCTCACAGAGTTGGCAGAAACGACTCTTTTTAAGTAAACGTTATTTCCTGTCACTCACAAGGCTGGTTATTTTCTGTGCAGCACTCATTTGAGCCTGATTAAACTGCTGTGATGAACTTCAGAGCTAAGACTGCCCTTGAGCAGGACATCTATCTGATCTCTAATTCTCCTGCCCACTCATTTCTTGCAGAGCTCACAATTCTTAGTCCCGCCGGAGGAGCCTGGTTCAGACTCTGCATCAATATCCTCAGTGCTGAATTCATTTCTGCAGGGAGTCCAGTACATCTGAACTTTCCAAAATCATTTGGCCTCCATTACTGGTAAGCACTGCTCTTAAACAGGTTGTAACTCCAGCTAATAGGCTCTATAATCATAGCTGAGTCGAACAAAAAGGTTCAGGAGAGAGAGCCATCAGTCATTTTTATTCCCATCAAATAAGCTGCAAAAGGCAGAAACATTCTGATTTCAGAATTGCAGGGTCTCAATTTGATCTTTGGGATTTTAAGAGAGGCTGGGGGACAGGAGGAAGAGACTTACCCCAAGGTGTGTAAAATCCCAAGCCCTGAAATAAAAGGCTTTATTATAAATAAAACTCAAGAAGACAAAAGTAAAGCAAATTCCAGTGAAAAGAATTTGAGTTTCAACAGATTCACCTGAGTTGCTGGAAGCCAGAGCCCTAAGAACCTTCCTTCCCCAGATGAACCTGATTACTTATCAGTATGGGGTAGAACAGTGGTCAGCAGACTCATTGGTCAACAGAGCCAAATATCAACAGTACAACGATTGAAATTTCTTTTGAGAGCCAAATTTTTTAAACTTAAACTTCTTCTAATGCCACTTCTTCAAAATAGACTCGCCCAGGCCGTGGTATTTGTGGAAGAGCCACACTCAAGGGGCCAAGGAGCCGCATGTGGCTCGGGGGCCGCGGTTTGCTGACCACCGGGGTAGAAGCATGGAAAAGGTTGTCTAACTGATAAATAATCAGAGTAGTCCCTAAACTCCTAAAACAACCAAAACACCTCTGGGAGGACTTTCAGTGCCTCCCAGGGAATTCCTGAAGTTTCCTTTCATGGCAATCTTACCTTCAATTTGAATTATGAGCCTGGACAGGTACAGCTGGTATTTAAATGTCAATGCTTTTTATGAATCCTCATTTAAAATATATTTGCCACAAGATGCAAACTACAACTACGTGTACAAAAACATTCACATTGAGAGGTTCCTGTGCTGCACTTAGTAATGCCAGGTTGGTTTAAGTTAAATAACGATCTTGGATTCCTGCTTGAAGATGATGGGGAAAAAGTGTCCACAAATGTGTGTAATGTGCAAAGATCCACTGGTGCTCAAGAATAAGTCCAGATGCACCATATTAAGAAGACTGGTTCACATCAACAACCACCTATACATGCCCATTAAGCACGTCTAATAACTTAGTGTTCGATGAAAAAAAAAAAAAAAAAGACAAATGACATTTAATCTTTCCACCAAAATGAATGACATTTTAATCTTGATACTGGTCTTTGCTTTCTTTAATAGATATTCAGGTTTCTAAGAAGACTGTTTACATTGCTACTGTACATTTTGCTCCTTCATTTCCATAGTCTGGGCTCATGTTTAAAGACAAGTGAAAGCCTAGAATCTGCCCTGCCTGAGTCTTCTTTGCTAAAACCTTTTTTTCTCCCTTACTTATTTTAAGAGAAATATTAGAGATAGGTCTGTTTCTCTCTCTCTCTCAAAATAAAAGCTCCCCCTATAATAATACCTTCAGTGAAACACTCTCTCATGCCTTAATCAATATGGTAACCATGGGATCATGAAGAGCATAGGACAGGAGAGTGAAGGGGATGTCTGAAAGCTTTAACAGCCACCTCTCTGAATACAATTCTACTCTTCACTAATACAGTTCTACTTTCCCCTCAGGTCTAACCCTCTTTAAAGCCTCTTGTGCAGTATTTAGCAGTCCCTCATCTGATTTCCTGGGGTAAAATTCCTCCTTTATCTACCGCTCTTACTCTTCTTTTCTCTTCGGCATCGTCACCTTCCTCCCACTAAGGAAGACGTGCTTAGGAGGTTCTATCCTGCTCAACCTTTACAATCTTACATCCAAAGCTTCAATTCCTACCCCAATCTTTAAGATAATCTTTAAGGTTCCAAATCTAGTTGTACTCCTATGTCTGGCATCCACTGGACAGATCCATCTTAGAAGCCCCTCAAACTCTGTATAAAATACAAACTCCTTAATGTGGCCCTCAAGACTCCAAAACCACTGGCCCCAACGTACTTCTTCAGCCTTAACTCCAATTACAAACGCACACATACTTCACATCTCAAACACACGGACGATGGACTATTCCAAGAGCTCCCTCTTCCTCCTGTCTTGCTACCCATCTCATGTCCTTTCCCCCACATCTTTGCCTGATGTCATCTTATCTATCTTTCAAAGGCCAGCTGCCAAAGTCCTTACTCTGATAAACTCTCTTCTCTTTGAAATCCAAGCCTATTATTAACCTTCGCTTACGCCACTTACCAGTACATTACTGTATCTTTCATCATAATCGCTTGTGGGCTTTCTTAGTCAATCTACAGAACAAGGAGGGCCTGCCATTGACAAACCTACATCTCTAAGTTGCTTTAGTCAGGAAATGTTTATAAAATAGGATAAAATGGTCACAAAATTCATTTTAGAGAAAAAACTTGAACACTGCTTAAATGAGATCACAGCCATTTTACTCATGGGATGGTCTTATTTTTGTTTCTTTTACAATCAATATTTTCTGGGGATTCTTTTGAATGTATTATATACATATTCATTAAAATGCTTCATGTAAAATTCCTTTTAGGCTCTAAGCTATTTGTATCTCCAGTGACAATCACAGAGCAGGTTAGAAAGAAGAAAAATGAAGTGAAAAGGAAAAAAGGTAACATTTCAAATCACCAGGGGAGCAAGTCTGAAACTGACTTGCGGGAAGGCCCAAGTGTTAGCTACAGAGATGGAGTAAAGGACAGAAGGTTTCTAACTGCTTGAAATTTTATCATATAATAAAATGGGTATGTGTGTGTAATTTTTTATTGTGGCAAAATACACACAGCATAAAATTTACCATTCTAACCAGGTTTAAATGTATAGTCAGTGGAATTAAGTACATTCACATTGTTATGGGACCATCCTTTTATATATCAGTTTTGTCATTCCAAATGGGATTGTGTGCTCTTTAAACAATAACTCCCTATGCTCCCCTCCCCCTGAATCCCTGGCAACTGTTTCTCTATGAATAAGATACTCCAGGGACCTCACGGAGTGGAATCACACGGTATCTGTCCTTTTATAGCCTCTAAACCCAGAACAAGAATCCTTGTAAAGGAAGAAAAGAAAGGGAAAAGAAGGAGAGGATACAGAAAAGAGGGCAGAAGATAATGCAGAGAACTTAGGGCAGGGAGGCCTTGAGTGGAAGACTGAAAAGGGGATTTGCTATTTGGGACTCACCAAACACCTTGCTGTAGAAATGCAACAGCTTAAAGACATCATAAGAGGCTATTAAGAAGCAAAGCAATTCAGTTTCATGGGGAAAGGTGACCCTATTCCTATTCATTTCTTTATTTTCCAATTTATAAAGTAATTCCATCATTTTTACCCATTTACCTGGTTCTAAAATCCCAGTAAGATTTTCTAAATCTTATTCAAGTAGAGACATGAAGTAACATTTCAAAAACGTCCCCTGACAAATAAATAGCCTACCAAAATGATGTAATTTTAAAAACTGCCATGTGTCACTAAGTCACTAGTGACTATACTTGATTCTTGTATTTGAGTTTTCATTTTTTTCTCTCACCCTATGTTCACTGAATTACATAGAGTTTATGAGGTAATGGAATTCTAAGCTAGAGAGTGTAATCTGAAGTAAAAGAAGGAGAATATCAGCATCCTCTATCGGTTAAAAAATACTAATGCTACTTCTTTGGAAATTTTACTGCAGGCCCAAATTACAACAAATCACAAAGAAAATAGTTTTAGACTCAGTCACATGTTGCATTATACATTAGACACAACTTACAAGTCCTTTCTGAGATGATCAGAAGTAAGTGAATGTAGAGCTCAACTCATGGAAGAAAAGGATCCAGGACATTCACTCACCTGGTACCTCTCCCGGCCTTTCTCAACAGTCTCTGAGAGACATTACCTTTCCCTATGGAAAGGGGTCCGTGGTTCCCAGCAGCGTCCCCCCTGGGAACTGAGGAACCACGGCCACCATTCGCCAGAGACACCGGCACCCCTGCCTGAAAGCGGAGAGCTGTCAGTCAGGCCTGCTCCACAGATGCAAGAAGTTTGTGAACAGCAGGAAGAAATGAAAACCCGGAGGACTAAATAGGAACTGTAATTTGGCTTAATCACTTTAAAACTTTAAAACACTAAATAGCAGGTTGGTGGCACACAAAAGAAAAATGAATTTTTAAAAGATGTCACTGTAAAGAAGTGATGGGACTTGGGCGGCTCCGTGTGACATATCCCTCCCATCAGGAATTACATGTTCCCTCTGATATTTTCATCTCAATGTTTATTGAACAAGCTCCTGCTTTCATCCACATTATTTTGATTAATTCATGAAAAGGTTCAAGAATTATAGAAGAGAAATCTAAGGTGATTGTGCATGAAAATAAATGAAAGGATGACTCCAGGTTTATAGTCACTATATTTCTTAGCTAAAACGCTTCCTGCCTTTTTTTTTTTTTTAATTTAACTGCAACACAATTCCCTTAGCTTCGGTTTTGAAGTAATGATATAAAATTCATTTTATCTCTTTTTCAAGCCCGGCTCTTTCATATATAACATGAGACTTGTCATATCTGAGGAATTATTAAAATAAGACGGAGCCTGCTATTGCTGAGCAGAAAAGCCTCTTTGAGCCGGCATCCTCAGGAGAGACACAGGCTCTATCTCATTAGTTGGTGCCGAGATGCGTCCTAGTCTCCAGGTTCAAGGTGATGAAAGATTAGGGCGTTGGGCCTTGTTTCATTGTGTATGCAGCACACATCTCTCACTGCCTGTGAACACGAAATTACATTGAACCTGGGGAGTCTAACTCCATTAATTTTAAATGGAAGATTAATTTAACAATATGCGGCAGATATTTGTTACAGACCTATCATGTACAAGTGATGGTTAGCAATAAATTGTGGTGACTCACACTGGCCAGTGGCCCTGGCTCAAATAAATCAGAAGGCATTTACACATAATTGCTGTTTTTAAAGACAGGGATATGGGTGATGTGTTTCTTTGATGAAAGACTGGGCAACCCCATTCAAAGAAACAGCAGTTGATATTAAAGCCATCGCGCTGTTCTGGAGGGAGAATTTTCTGATTATTTCTGGAATAATCATGTTGGAAAAAAAATACTGCACTGATGTACTGTAATTTTTTTAAACCTACGTAATAATTCTGAGGCATGAAATTATCACAGTATTTTTGTCAATTCCCTCAAAGTAATTATAATAATAATACCCTCAGAAATAACAATTTGCAGGAGATGAAGAGGGGACGAAAAGGGAGAGGCAGAAAGGCATATCACTGCCCATAAGGACAAGCAATTCTATTGATTTTCCACACATAATTATGATATACATAAATAATAATTTACAAGGCTCTGGGAGAGGCAAAAAGGGCCAATGGTAACTGGAAAGAAGCATTTGAAGGACAAAGTATGGGATTTTTTTTTTAAATGCCATTTTATGGTTTTCTTGACACATTTTTTAAAGCAAATTCTCATCATCTTGAAGCAACTGAGGGGAAAGAAAGACACCCAGTGCCCTGAATGCTTATCTGCTACAGGGTAAGCAATGCGAAAGAGAAGCCAAGGAGGCCGGGGTGCAGCACTTGTCAGGAGAGGCTCCGAAGGGAACCAGCCTGTGTGGGTCTGCCTGCCCCTCACTGTGGAGATAGGCTGCTATTCTAATCTCCTCTCTTCTGCAAGCACCCGCCTTGCCAGCACTCAGGGGAAGGATGCTCAAGGACTTCTGTCTTCAGTCAAGTCCAATGTGATAGGAGCTTTGCTCCTGTCTCCTTAAAAAGATTAAGGTGGGAAGAGGGCAGGATAAGGATTACGTGTTTTCCCTCTAAGCACTCTCTCAAAGTACTCAAGAGTGTGCTGGGAAGCTCGCACAAATACCCATCTCTCAGAAGCGCACATCATTCCGCTCCATTCTATTAAGCAATAAGAAAAGCACGAGGGGATATTAGCACTTGAAACACTACTTGACATGTCCCCTGGCTCCAGACTTGAACCCCTCTCCAAGACGGCCTTCCACAGAGCCATTATAATGAGCTGGCAAATCAGATCAGATCACTTTCAGCAAAGCTTCAGACAGGAGCAAAGCTCCCAGCTGCCCACAGGATTAAGTCCAAACTCCTTAGCATGGCATACAACAGTATTCATGCCAGTCCCTTGCATCCTTCTCCACTCTCATCTCTCCTCCTGAAACATGAATCTCACATTCCTAAGTGCTCCAATTATGCATTTCAGGACTGGCATATAATGCAATACCACCTTTTTCACATGCTGCTGTCCCTTAAATACTCTTATTAATTCTCCTCGTCTGATAAACTCCTACCCATCTTTCAAAACCCAACTCCACCACCACACCTCTATGAAGCAGTCATGTTTGCCACTTGAAAGCAGGGACCTGCCCTATTTATCTTTCTATCCCCAGCAACAACCCACTGAATGTAACACTAGACAATCATGATTGTTAAAATCATAATGAATGACTTACCTTAAAGAGACAAAAGGGCAAAAGTGTTTGACTTACTATTACAAAAGAGTTTATAAAAGAGGTAAGATGGTTAAATTGATAATAGCAACAGAAGCAAAAACAGTAACAACTAATATTTATTAATGCTTGCTGTGTGACATACACTTTCTAAGATTTTCACATGTATTAATTCTAAGAACCTTGGTGAAATAGGTACTGTTATCAACTCCATTTATGGACAGGAAACTGAGGCATTCAGATAGCAAGTGACAGCACTAGAATCTCGGTGTAGGAGGTTAAACTTCAGACTCCCTCACAGATGGTATTAGGAGCCAATGGGTCCTCCTGCCACCCACCTGTAGCAAAATTTGGGCCCCCTACCTGGAAGGGAATTGATCAAGGTGTCCACTCAGGACTTGGGAAACCCGCATAGTGAACATAACAAAGATCCAGGGAAGGGTCAGATGTACTGGAGGGTGCACAGCAAAGGGCAGTTCTTTAAACCTGGATGAGGGTGGAGGCCTAAGAAGGCTCGGCCTGCTGGGAGTGAAGAGAAGAGGGCCTGGCTATTACTGCTGTTATAGGCACTACTCAAGATACTGCAGATGTTCAAAGCACATCTGGGTTAAAGATAAAAACCTGTTTACAGTGATGTAATATTATTGAAGAACAGCTTCAACAGACTTATGCTCATACGTACATATGCAGGTCAGTTTCTCAATGGCCATTTGAGAGAAGATGATTAAAGTTTGCATTCTGACATTTTCCAGGTGGGAGTGAATCTTCTTGCAGGTGACAAAGTTAACACTCCTATCATTAGCAGGGCCAGACATTTTCAAGAAATTACTCTTCTATATTTTTATATTCAGTACACCTCTTATTTGAGAACTGTCACATTAAAGGTAAATTTCATTCCATGAGATCTGAAACACATCTCCCAGTAGCCAATTTAACAGAATAACTAGCCCATGTAGTAATAATGATGGTAATAATAATAAAAATAATAATACACTAACCCTAAAGGTAATTTCTTATGCTTCTATTGTAACTCTTCTCTAAGGACTTGCATGTTATTAGAAAACACGAATTAAACTATATAGTTTCTGCAAAGGAGAAGTTACAATTATTTTGTGTTGTTATTCAAATGGATGATTGAGAAGAGTTAGATACCTAATGACCCTAAGCAGCCTAACCCAGAAATTTCATCTTCTTTCTCTAGAAATGCAATTGAAAATGTATGACTGAAATAGCATTCCTATTCAATAAACAAATAATGGTCTCTCTTAGAAATAAAAAAGTTTGTGCTAAGCCACTAATAGAAAGGAAGTTTATTGGAATTACATGAGAAAGAATAATAAGCTATTGTAACTATAACAAAGAGTAGCAAGCCATGGGATTAACCCTGAGAAATGGAGCTGTGTTGCTACTTAGAGCATCTATAGTAATAATAGAGAAATATGCAAATTATCCGTTACAGCGTCACATCAGGACTGGATCAGCAGGCTGCATCCCCGTCCTCTGCTCAGGCAGCTGCAAGGCCCGGGGTAGGATAGGATATGATAGGAGGGGATAAGAAAGGAGAGGGAGAGGAAGGCAGGACTGCATACAGACAGGCTGAGAGGAGAAACAGAAATACAGAAAGGGAACAAGAAAAAGACACAGGAATGGAAAAGGGAAGGAAACACAGGGATGCACACGGGAGGGGGTGGTGCCTGAGGGGTGTGGGGGGAGCAGGTGTGCTTTGCGCGGGCAGGGCAGGAGCCCCACCCAGATGCAGGAGGAAGTCTGTGGCCCCAGGCGCAGGCCGTAGGCAGGGAGGCACCCACGGGTCTGGGGCGGAGTGGTGGACGGTTCGAGGCCTTCTGGGTGGAGGTGCTTCTGCTTCGTGGCAGCAGCAGCAGCGCCCAGGCCATGCGGGCCTCTGCCACCCTCGCTGGGCCAGGCGTCCCCGGCAGGAAATGGGAGCAGGATGGCAGCAGGGAGGCTGGGGAAGGGGGGGCAGTGAACACCTGGCCGGGGCTGAGCCCTGGGCTAGGGGTTAATGCCCCCCCAAATGGAAGCTTTGAGAAGGGAGGGAGGAAGGGAAGAACTTTATAAAGGAGTCAGTAGAGAACAGAGTTAAAGAAGAAGATGTATGAGTGAACTGTAGGAGCTATAATGAAAATCAAGTATAGTTGTGTACTGGGGACAGATTTTAAAAGTAGGAGTCAGAAAAGAAAAAAGATAAATGATAGTGAATAATTAGGCAGGTACATATTAAAACAGTGGAAGTAGAGAAGAAAAATTAGGTGGGAAGGAAGTAGAGAAAAATGTATGGGAAAGGTAGGATGGGAGAGAAAGAGGGAGGGAAGAAAAGTTTTAAAGGGGAGCCAGTAGAGCTTAAATGCAGAATGGGAAGAAGAAGAAATGGAGGAGGGAGCAAAGCAGGTCTCAGGGAGGAAGTGAAGAAAAAAATTAGGTGGGAAGGAAGGAAAAGGGGAGGGAGGGCAGGGGTAAAGATAAAGGAAAGAGGAATGTGGGGAGGGAGGAGGGAGAGAGAAAGATGGGAAGAAAGATGATGGAACAGAAGAAGGAAATAAGGAGGAGAGTCAGTAGGAAAAAGTGTTACATAAAGGAAAGAGAAAAATTATGTGAGAGGGAGAAGCCAATAAGGAAGTCAAATACAATTGTGTGTTAAGGGGATAAGATTAAAAAAAATAGGGGCGACCAGGCCAGCAGGGGAGGGCAGTTAGGGAGATCAGGCAGGCAGGCAGAGTGGTTAGGGCAGGCAGGCAGGTGAGCGGTTAGGAGCCAGAGGTCCAGGATTGCAAGAGAAATGTACAACTGCCATGTCCAAACTGGCAGTTGAACATCCCCCGAGGGTTCCCAGATTGGAGAGGGTGCAGGTTGAGCTGAGGGACTCCCCACCTTCCCCCCACCCCCAATGCACAAATTTCGTGCACCGGGCCTCTAGTTTAAATATAAAGTATTCACCACCTCCCTTCTCTGGGCTTCTGGTCAATTCAGTGCAAGGCAAGAGCATAGTCTACTGTGATGAAGCACTCAATGTCACAAAAGGTGTTGGAGGTGCTATATAAAGGTCAAGCCTTAAGGAAAAAGAGAATATTCCCCATGATCTAGTATTCAAGAAGACTCAGAGCCAGAGTATAAAAAGAGTTGATAAAGTAATACAGTATCTTAAATTTACCACTGATACTGAGGTTGCCAGCATTGCATGCCTCTAACTAGTTCAGTTTTGTGCTCTAATGTTAAATTTCTTATGGGAGCACATCACCTAATTAGAGGAATTGATAACTGCACTGTTCCATAATGAGGCCAATACATTTCAAAGTCATTAAAGATAACCAAGGCAATAAGTCTGGGTTTAAGCGGCGTTTCCTCAGATTTCACAGTCTGCATGTTGCAAGTGTAGGAGGGAAAGCAATCCCTGCCTAGTCAACTGTAAATGCTGGGTTATTGGAATCTTTAAAACAGGCAGCAAGGAGAAAATTACATGGCCAAATCTCCTTTTTCCAGTTAATGAAGAATTAAGACTCCCATTTACAATATTAGAAGGTTCGTCAGAGGTCTCAGCTCTCCATAGCTGGTGTTTGACAGCAGTGTCAGTTTATCTGAATCTGAACGCATAAATGCATGACAGAGGATCATTCATAACTGTCACATCTACTTATCTCCCTCATTGTCACACAGCTAATGGAATTCTGGCCATGGCGCTGCCTGCCTCTCTGTCCGTTTCTCAGCCCAGCTCAAGGAAAAAGGCATTCCAAAGCCCATTCATTCCCCATTAGCATGTCAGCACATTGTGCAGCTACAACAAGAGTCAGCACTGCTTCCTGTAATCTCACTGTCCGAGGAGAAGACAAGATGTCCCTGGGACTAATGTCCATGCAGACTGCATCTGGTGTCAGCAATCAGAAAAAAACAAACAAACAAACAAACAAAAAACAAAAAAACCCAAAAACCAGCTCAGGAAAATAATGCTATAGAGAGAAGATTTTTGTATATATTATTCCATGCCACAGGGGGGAAAAAAACTCACAACATGCAGAATTTACCTTTGGTTGGTAATGAGGAAATGCCACTTCTGTGCACTAAACTGCAGTATGCGTGAGAGGATTTCATAATGCAATTTGCTACAGGATGCAGACATTTACACTAAGAGAGGGCAGAGAGGCTGAGATAGGGATGTCTGTAATCAAACCACTCAGAAGATTTTGAGGACAGTGTAGCGCAAAAAGAAAATACAATTTGATTTGCAAATATTACCACTGAAGCAGCTTATCTGCACAGAAGAAAGTAGTTTGGTTATTAATGTGTCACCAACAATTGAAATCAGAGCTGGTATGATGCAATGTGCCTGTTTTCAGACAGCCCGGCCATATGCAAAATGGCCAATGGGCTGAGTCCCAAAGCAAGTAATTCAACATGGAAGTGCTCATGTGGTTTGGCATCTCAGGTTCCTGTTAAACCAGAGGAAACAAAACAACATCAAAAGTTATTTGTGATAAATTCACGTTTGGAAAATTCTCCTTTGGTATTTCTTAAATTCAGACAATGGCATTGATTTCACTACTGCCTCACATAGTTTATTTTTTAAACAGCTGTATTGAGGTATGAAGCATACCACTGAGTTCACCCACCTTTTTAAGTCTACAAATTGATGAATTTTAATAAATTTATCATCGTACACCCATCACCACAATCTAGTTTTACAACATTTCCATCACTCAGAAAAGTTCCCACATATTAACTTATAGACAATCCCCACTGGATTCATTTTTTAAAAATTTCTTCGGGCATCAATTTTTAATTGAGATAAAACTCACGTAACATAAAATTCATCATTTTAACCATTGCATTTTATTGGGTTTTTAGTATGTTCTAAGGTTGTGCAACTATCATCACTATCTACTTCCGGAACATTGTCATCACTCTGAAAAGAAAACCCAGCCCACGCGGCAGTCACTCTGCATTCCCTTCTCCCTCAGACACTGGCAAGCATGCATCACTTTCAGTCTCTATGGACTTACCCATTCTGGACATGTCATATAAATGAAGTCACACAATATGTGCCCTTGGTGCCTGGCTTCTTTAATGCCACATGATGTTTTAAAGATTAGTTCCTTATTCCTTTATATGGCTGAGAAATAGCCCATTATATGGATATACCACATTTTGTTTACCCATTTCTCAGCTAATAGGCATTTGAGTTGCTTTCACTTTTTGGCTATTATAAATAATGTTCCATGAACATTCTGTAGTTTTCATAGAAATATGTTTTCAATTCTCTTGGTTATATTTCTAGGAATTGAATCGTTGGGTTGCCTCATACAGTTTTGTAAGTTGTATACTATACAACCCCAAGGATATCATTCACACTGTAGATGCAAACTGTGTATCTTACAACACAGCCTTATTTGACGCAGACCTCACTGAGAAGGAAATTGATTTATTCTGTTTATGTCAGAAGTTAGTTAATTGTCGTGATATATTTGAATGGCCATTGATGGCAATTTTTCCCTAAATAAATTGCATTTAAGTTAAGAATAGCTATGCTTCTCAAGGGACTGCTGCTTGTTAGGCTTAAATAAGACCAATACTTCCCATCATAGTCAATAGTCAATATCCCAATCATTAGAGGATTAATATTTCTGCTTATGGGCCAACTCCATATATTCCCCTCCTTCACCCTTCTGATACTTGCATCTTATATATCATACTCATTAGTAGTTCTACTATAGATTCAAGGAAGTAATGAGAAAAAAAAGATTACATCCATATGGCTTCTCATTAGGAGAATTTATCTAAGAAGTTCAGGAGAAGAAAGGATTGAAGAAAAGACATACCATTTTTATTCTCTTCAGTGATTATTTTTTCACTGTAGCCCGAATTCCTTACTATCCTACTCATTTTTCATAAGCAAATAGTCACCTAGGAAAATACACTAGTTAATTAAAAATAAAAGAGAAAGTGTGTACCTAACTCACAAGAAACTAGCCATAAGTAGTTCTCATGTAGGTACTGAGTTTACAACATAAACACTCTCAGCCATGTTTTACCATCGGTGGTTGTAAACCTGTGAGGTATTTTATTTGACCATTTTTATTATTAATTGTTTCAGCTGTAAGAATTATCCATAAGGAAATTTATACAATTATTTTCAATCCTTGAGGTTTTATATATAAGGACTAGAAGCCGATATTGTTCTCAGATTAAGGCAATAAATACTACCTTTAAAAATCAAAACCATTAATCCTAAGGAATAAGATATGTTTGGGGAACATGAATTAAACAAAATGCCCCAAACTAAAATGTTTGGTATTATTTCAGAGATCACATCGTGTTTGGCTATTAAGACAAACTGACCTTCAACCTATTGCCACCTCTTAAAGGTAAAGGATCAAATTTAAAAACTGAGGTATCTAATCATCCCTTACACTTTCTAGACAGTGTCTTCTGGTTTTCCACATCCCTGTTATTGAAATTTGCAATGTGGAGACCATGTTTCTCCTTCTGATACTTGGTCCCCCTCTATATCTCCATCCTTCAGCATGGATACACATTCCTCCTAGAACTGTCAATTCTTCAAGGAAAATAAAATGTTCTCTCACTTTGCTCACCATACTCACTTATAGACTCTTCTTTTCTGCGGTGGGGCTTTGAAATTACTCGCAGTCCCACAGTCAAAAACTTTAGTATAAAGAAATAGCTTGGGAAACTAGGTAATCTTAGTGAAAAAGAAAAATACCACTGAGTTTAAGAAAAGACCCTCAACTATGACAACAATAAACACAAGTCCGTTTTGGCCAGCAGCTTGCTATATAAAGTATGAAAACATTCACAATTGAACCAGAGGTTTAAACACAAAGAAGAAACATCTTTAGGAAGAATTTTTTCATCACAATATTTTATAACTGTTTCTATTCGTCCAACATCACAGAATTGGGGAGAAGAGAAAACAGTGTTGCCATTAGGGTCAAATTACCAGTGGAACAAAGTAAGCAAATGTATCTTCAGTTCTACACAGTTTTGAAAACTTCAAGACAAAAATAAATTGCATGACCCCCTGGTAACTTCCACTACAACTTAGAGGAACAAATTGTTTGCCTCAAGCTGGGTGGAATATACATTCAAATCAAGACTCTTGAAAGAAATTATTAAGTAGAGTCATATTAGCTCTCTCTGAAGCTTACTCGTTTTCAGTATTGCCCCTGTATAGACCAATTTCCATGCTGAGAAATGATTGTTCTGCTAACACAGTTCTGGTAAGAGTCAAAAGCACTACATTTTTAACCTTAGGAGATTTTTGTTATTGTTGCTCCCTCGCCAGTTCCTTCACATGGAAAGCATCTTCCATTAATCTAAATGCAAAATTTGTTTCGGATTTCCAAAGTTACTTGAAAAATGTTAAGCACAAAGCAATAAAGTTTTTATGCTCTTAAAACCACTAATGCTTTGAGCTTCATATTCATTTTGAAGAAATGAGCATTTTATGGTTCACAGAGGAATAGCTACATGAATAATATCTGAGATTATAATGCATCTAGCAGAAAAAGATTAAGTTTATGTAAACTATTTAATCAGACATGAAATTTTCTCCAGAGGATAAAAATTCTGACCTTATTGAAGTTTACTTTAAAAATATCTATATCATGTTTCTATCAAGGGAACACACACTTTTCCCATTTATGTAATATAATAATTGAAAGAAGTGAATATTCAAGTAAATTTAATTATACTGGACAAAAAGCTGTTCTTAAAGTAATAACTAAAATTTCTATTGGTAGTTCATCTCATGGTAAAATTCCTGAACATGCAATGACCTAAAGCAGTCATATTTTTGGGCAAAAAAATTTTTTAAATTTAAAGTTATCAAGACTGCATTATAAAATTTATAAAAACCTCCATTAATAAAAAAAAGGGGGGGGGATAGTAGGATAATATCATGTAAGAAAAAATATCCTATAAGTAAATTACATCTAGAAAATTTTTACTTTACAAAATTAATTTGCATTTGTAATGCTAACAGCAAGACACCCATGAAAAACACACATGGTGTCTAAATAAGACAAAGGAAAATCGTTTGGGCAAAAATAAAAAGGATCCCAAATCAATTATATAGAAAAGATTCCTTTATTAACTTTTGATTGAGAATATGTTTATATATCTTCAGAAAACAACTCCAAGACCATGTGGATTCCTGCAACAGAGAGGAATTGACAGGTGTGCTTCAACCACAAAGACAAGAGGAAAAACAGTCCAGAGATGGAAGACGCTGACAACGCCTTGCCACGCAAGCAGTCAGCAGCTGTGCACCGCTGCAGGTTGCCTAGGACCAAACCAGAGAGGGTCGGACCTGCGTTGCCACCATGTGCCCACTATCCAGATATCATTGCTGACATGTACAGATAAGGAACTGTTAGACATTGAAACGGGGACTCAGAACTGTTGGACATTGAAATTGGGACTCATTTTTTTTTTTGTTATTGTATGTTTATTTCTAGTCTGCAGAGGCAAAATTTTTTAAAGGAAAGAAATGGGGGGAAAATAGATACAGAGGCAAAGAAGCACTGAACAGACTGTCAAACCACATTGGGAAAATAGGGGAGGTTGGGCGAGGGGGGCTGTAAGAGACCAACCGAAGGACTTGTATGCATGCATATAAGCACAACCAATGGGTACAAGACACAGGGGTGGGGGGGAGGGCGGGCAGGTGAAGGCATGTACTGGGGGGTAGAGGAGGCCGGGGGGAGGTTAATGGGGGGGCGGGGGGAAAGGAGACATATGTACTACCATTTGTAATACTTCAAATAGTAATAAAAGAAAACAAACAAACAAACAAAAAAAAACAAACTACAAAGAAAAAGCAGACAAAATCAAATAATGTGTAAAAAAAAAAAAACCACCACACACCAATCACAACAAAACAAAACTTCCTAAACAACCAAATGTTTAATAAAAAGATTGCATAAATTAAAAAATATATATTCATTAGAGACAAAACTTAACATAAGACATACTATACTGACCCAACAAGCACGCTATGATGGAGAACTCTATATTAGAGAGAGATTAGATGAGAACTCTAGGTTGCTATTTGTTCCAAACTACTCAGTTGCTAACTTCTAACCAATGGATAACCATTAGATGACTGTAACTGCTAAAGAGCATATGATTAAGTGTGTCATGCTACAATCCTTATATTTTTATTAAATATATTTCCTAAAAGATAACATTTTTGCAAACACAAAACTGAATTAATAATATTTAATGGGGAATCCAAGATGGTGGCGTAGGTAAACACCTAAACTGCTGCCTCGCACAACAATTTCAAAAATACAACTAAAAGACAAAACATCTATCACCCAGAACCACGGGAAAGCTGGCTGAGTGGAAGTTCTACAACTAGAAGGAAAGAGAAAAGAGCATTGAGACGTGCACGAGCGCTGAAAAGCTGAGGTACGGAGGCACAGGATCTGGGCTGGTGGCAGGTGTTGCTTTTTTCAACCCAAAGGGAGACAAGCCCCCGATTACTCTGAAATCCAGTCTCTGGGGAGACGGGGGGGACCCAAACTCCTACGGGGAGAAGCTGGATTGTCTGCCACTGGGTCGGAAAGTGAGGGGGGCCTGCTTGCAGAGCTGCGCGCAAGAATAATTGTTTACTGCGCTGGGGCATGGGACGCAGTCGGAGACACAGAGCTGGCTAACTAGCAGCCATCACTGTTTGCCACGCCCTAGCCTACTGACACCCTGAGACCCACCCCACACAACCTACAAACCCAAGCAAAGGAGAAAGCTCCAAGCAGCCGTTTTACCATAAGAAAGGCCTGCCCTAACGCAGCTTAACCTAACAAACTTGCAGCCCTGATCAGACAGCTCCAAAACCTCCAAACCCCAAGCAAAGGAGAAAACTGTAGCTCTTGCTGTAGCTCCTGCTGGGTGGACTCAGACAATAGCTGACCTGCACCCCATTGGAGATCCAGAAGCCAGTATACCTAGTGGTCAGTGTGAGAAACCAGATTTCAACTCCTCACATCCATAAGTGACACATTCAAGAGGCAGACTCAGCGAGCACCAAAGCCCCACTGAAACAAGTCCTGCACCATAAGCGTGTCTCCAGCACAGCAGTTCTTACAGACACAGCAAGTCCTCACAGCCGATTGGCCTGGAGGTCAATTCCTCCCAGTGTACCAACAGCAATTAAGGCTTAACTACACCAAGACTTTGCACTCAGCCCACAAAGGGGTGTACCAAGAGCGTCCACATCAGGTGATTGGGGAGGCTGAGCTACTGCCCCCTATAGGTCACCTCCCACACAAAGCCACTCCATCAACACAGGGAAGCAGCCAAAATGCAGAAACAAAGAAACATGTCACGAATGAAAGAAATGGAGGAAAGCAAACTACTGGACGACATAGAGTTCAGAACCACATGTATAAGGTTACTCAAGAATCTTCTAAAAACTGCCGAGAAACTTGATGATACTTCTGAGGAGCTTAGTGAGCCCTTCAAGGACCTTAATGAGAATGCCAAAAAAATGGAAAAGGACCAGTCAGAAATGAAGCATACACTGTCTAAAATAAACAGAAACTCAACTGTAGATCAACATACCCCAAGAATCAAACCAAAGATCTGAAATATGAGGAAACAAAAAACACCCAACCAGAAAAACAAAAAGAAAAAAGAATCCAAAAATATGAAGATAGTGTAAGGAACCTCTGGGACAACTTCAAGCGTACCAACATCCGAATTTTTGGGGTGCCAGAAGAAGAAAGAGAGCAAAATACTGAAAACCTATTAGAAGAAATAATGACAGAAAACTTTCCCTACCTGGTGAAAGAAATAGACTTACAAGTCCAGGAAGTGCAGAGAACCCCAAACAAAAGGAATCCAAAGAGGACCACAACAAGACACATCATAATTAAAATGCCAAGGGCAAAAGACAAAGAGAGAATCTTGAAAGCAGCAAGAGAAAAACCGTTAGTTACCTACAAGGGAATACCCATACGACTGTCAGCTGATTTCTCAGCAGAAACTATGCAGGCCAGAAGGGAGTGGCAAGAAATATTCAAAGTGATGAACAGCAAGAACCTACAACCAAGATTACTCTACCCAGCAAAGCTATCATTCAGAGTTGAAGGTCAGATAAAGAGCTTCACAGACAAGAAAAAGCTAAAGGAGTTCATCGCCACCAAACCAGGATTATATGAAATGCTGAAAGGTATTCTTTAAGAAGAGGAGGAAGAAGAAAAAGGTAAAGATAAAAATTATGAACAACAAAATGACATCAAATACATACCTACCAACAAGTGAATCTAAAAATCAAGTAAATAAAAAATCTGAAGAACAGAATGGACTGGTGAATATAATAGAATCAGGGACATAGAAAGGGATTGGACTGACAATTCTCAGGGGGAAGCGGGTGTGAGTGGTGCGGGAAGAGATTGGACAAAAATCTTACTCCTATGGATGAAGACAGTGGCAGGGGATAAGGGCATGGGGTAGGGTGGGGTGGGGAATCAAGTGGAGGGGAGCTATAGGGGGAAAACAAAAAGAGGAACACCTGTAATCTGAACAATAAAGATTTATTTAAAAAATAATATTTAATGCAATTTATGTATATTTGTCAAGTTAATTTTTATAAAAGATTCCAAACTTGGTAAATACAATAAATGGTCTACCATTATGTTCAATGCCCACAGATATAAATATGACAATAGGGCCTGGGACCCCATATCCAACCCTTGGTGACCCAGAATTGTCATTATTATAAATGCTGAGACTAACATTATAACTCTATTATGGCCAGTTATCATCTTAACATGCATTGTAATATGAAAATACTTGTTTTCATTTCAACAGATCACTCATCAATATTCTTTTTTTTTTTTTTTGCAACTTATGTCTTACCAAGAGATTTAGAGAAGACAGTTATACATTTTATTGCTTGATTTACAAAATATAAATATCTTAAAATTAGTTTCTATATTTTACAGCTTTTTGAAGATAGCCATACTTCAATCCAGTTTTAAACCTTTCCTTTTTTTCCCCTTTAATTTTATATGCAAAACAAGGTTAATATAAGGGGAAAACAAAAAACTCTATTTCATGATACCAACTAAGGAATCAGATCTTTAAATAACACATATAAAAATAGTTAAAACAACAAATAAGAAAGTGATTATTAAAGACACTAACTATAACCTGGAGAGTATTATGCTAAGCTAAATAATCCAGTCAGAGAAAGATAAATATCATATGATCTCACTCATATATGGAACCTAATGAACAAAATAAACTGATGAACAAAATAGACTCAGAGGCATAGAACCATGGAACAGACTGAAGAATCTCAGAGGGAAGGTAGGCATGGGTGTGGGTGAGGAGAGATTAACCTGGGAACTTATATGCACAGATCATAGCCCATGGACACAGACAATAGTGTGGTGAAGGCCTGGGGCGGGGTAGGTGGGATGGGTGGGGTGGCGGAGGTCAATGGGGAAAAAAACAAAACAAAGGGGATGTCTGTAATACTTTCAATAATAAAGATAAATTTAAAAAATATAAAAGACATTAACATAGAATTACAACACTTACTTATAAGAGGGGTAGGTGAGGTGGAAGAAGGTGGGGGGACAAATGGTGATGGACCGAGACTTGACTTGGGATGGTGAACAGACAATACAGTGTACAGATGATGGGTTGTGGAAATGTGCACCTGAAATCTGTATACTTTTGTTAATCAGTGTCACTCCAATAAATTTAATAAGAAGGAAAAAAATGAAAGAAAAAAGAACAGTGAGCTTAAATAAACACATTTGATGATATAAATGATTTTGAAAAAGAAGAAGAAATGTGGCCAGTGAGGATTGAGAAATGCTCTAGGTGTAAAATACGTAACAGATTTTAAAGACTTAATACAAACAAAGAATGTAAAATATCCCATGAAAAATATTTGTACTGATTATATGTCAAAATGATAGCATTTTGAATAAATTGGGTTAAATAAAATATATTATTACAATTTAAAGACACAAAAAAAACAAGGAGTGTAGATTATTAAATAATTTTTCAAAATATATCACTCAGTGAAATATTTTTAATTAAATGTACTACATTCTATGTGCTTTAACTATGCTTGTGGTACTCTTGCTAGTACAAAATTACAGCATGAAAATAAAATTGTGTCTTTCACTGGAAAAGGACTTGAAAACCAAATGGTGACAGAAAAAACTATCAGCTAGATAGAAATATGTAAAGAAATGAATCCTATCAAACATTATTTATTTTTTATTTTTCATAGTAGATAGCCAAATCAAATTTTAATGAAATTAGGCTATAGAATAATAGGGATATAAGCTTTACAAATAAAACATAGTGAATAGATGTTAAAGAGAGTACAATTCCTTTAATTTGCTCCATCAGTCAAAAGATAAAAGTCTTGTGAAGAATACCTAATAAGGTGTTGAAGCTCTCTTTGTATCTCACTATATCTAAGTGCCTTATTCATTCACTGTTACATTATTTAGAGAACAAAATGACAGTCATAGCCATGCATGAACAAAGGGTTGTTCCTGAGGCCAGGATTCTGACTTCCTACTAAGCTACTCACAATGTACTCTCTGAATCCAAAATTTACCTATTGAATCCCTTCAAATAATAGAAATGATAACAGTAAGAAATAATGCATTGGGGTCCATTACTTTGCATCCAGTTGGCTCCATCAAAAGAATTATATTTAAATCAATGGTTTCAATACGGTCACATAAATGCTTTGGTCAGGATAGGTATATGAGAATACAAAGAAAAAACATCTAATATTTTCACTAGTCCCTATATACAGTGCTGGGCAAAAGTAGGCTTACAGTAGTGAATACATGTAACACAATTTATGCTTGTATCAGTAATTTTTTATGATTGTATTTATTACTATTAACCTGCTGTTATTCATATCTGTATATAGCAGAAGTGGGATTAGCACAGATGTATTTTTAAAATCAACTTTATTAGAATTGAGGTATAATACACATAAAACAAAAATATACCCATTTGAGGTGTACATTTTGGTGAGTTTTTACAAACACACACACACACACACACACACACACACACACACAACCACTGCCACAATCAAGATACAGAACATTTCCATCTCCCATGTTCCCTCTTGCTGCTCTGTAGCCAACATTCCCAAGCATGGTCCCAGGTAAATACTTTCTGCTAGTATTGGTAAGTCGTTTTTGTTCCAGAATTTCATTAAGTGGAATCATAGAGTAAATACCTTTTTGTGTGAGACTTCTTTCACTTAGCACAATGTTTTTGAAATTCATACATATTGTTGTGCATGTCAGTAATTTCTTTTTATCTGCTTAGTAACAACAATGATCTGGATATGCCATAATTCTCACATACTAATGGACATACTAATGGCTACCATGAAAAAAATTTTTACTGAACATTAGTGTACAAGTCTTTGTGTGGGCATAAGTTTTCATTTCTCTTGAGTAAATACTTAGGAATGGAATTGCTAGGTGATAGGATAAATACATAAGAACTTTATTGGGAAACATTTTAAAAATTTTGTAAGAAAATGAGTGCCCACTTATGAACCATGAGGTAATGGTTCGATTCCTGGTCAGGGCACATGCCTGGGTTTTGGGCTCAATCCCCAGTGTGGGGTATGCAGGAGGCAGCCGATCGATGATTCTCTCTCATCATTGATGTTTTTATCTCCCCGCCGCTTCCTTTCTGAAATCAAGAAATATATATTTTAAAAATAAAGAAAATGCTAAACCTAAATAAATTTCTTGATACAGTTTTAACCAGGGTTTTATTATGATCCTGGGACTCATTCCTTCTCCACTTTAAAAATATTTTTTTTTACTTAAACTAGTTGGCACTTCTTTCCCTTAATATTACGAGGTCAAGATACAAATGACTCAATAGCTTTGCAAGATCCAAATGGAAGAAGAGCTCCAACTGATCTGATTCAAATTGTAGAAATGTCAATACCTGGCACTTGCAGAAAAGTCCTCTGAGACTCCTAGCAGGCATTCTTTTTCCCAGCTCTTTTTGGAAGGAAGTGGTCAGCAAAAAGAAGGAATCTGCTAGGGTGATGCATCAGATTTGACTTATTATTCTGCTAAAGGCTCTGGCATATGCACCATGGACCTGGCATGAGTGCATACAGGCAAATGATCTGGGAAAGTCAACAATAGGGGAAGGAATCAAGCTTGGTGAGAACCGAATGCACACAGTCCATCCTCAGTGGGCACACCAGGTCCTTGCCCCACTCATGAGCTATGCCCTAGGCCACACACTGGTCATCAATTCAATTGTACTTCTCTTTCCCTAGTGAGCTAGCAACATATCAATGATCAATTATAAGAATATTTTTAAAGGGGGAAAAAAGCTTGCTGTGGCCCAGACTCTGGACTTGTTCATGCATTGAAAGGAGAGGGTTAGGGAGGCCCTAAAAGCCAGAGCTCTGCTAGTGGTCATACCACTTCTCCTATAAAAAGAAAGACATTGGGTACCAAGGAAGGAAGGAAGCCTCTTTGGCAACTACAGGACACATACCAACCTCAAAAGTGCTCTGGTTTCTTCTGTCATGGACAGAATGTATATGGTGCCATTACTGTCCACTCAGAGAAGTGAACACCTAGAAAATATCATTACTGAGTTATAATATTGTCCACACTGCTTGTAATGTTATGGAGGAAAGGACTAAGGGGCAGAGTGAAGTCCTGCAGGGCAATGCACAGTAAAGGAGACAGCTGAGAGGAACCTACGAGGGTACTGTTCTGCACCATTCCTACATGGAGATGTGGGGCGGGGTCCCCTTCTGGATAGGCCTCACCAAACCAGAGAGCCAACTTCACAGATTGCTGGGAAAACAAGCAGTAACCACTACAAAATGTACTTCAAAGGTCCAAAGGGGTCATCGAGCTTGTTAGAGTCACTCAGTCCTAGACTCTCTACAGGGGGGTTCCTAGTCACTTTATCTTATCTACTGCAATCACATATTTGTGTTCTCATGCTGACTATGACCTAAGAATTTCTTAGAGCCAAGATCACAAATGCCGTTTTCATGGCATCTTCACTCAGATTAAGGTGGCCTACAGCCTGGTCTGTCAGGGTACTCATTAAGTAAAAGTTCCAAAGAAGGAAGGTAACCGGTAAGTTCCTTGCCTTATACAAGCACAGTGCATTCCTTAGCAGGCTGGAGTACTTTCTAATACTGTTCAAAGGAAAAACACAATGGTCAGAGTCAAGCTCAACAAAATTCATTTCTAACTCAGAAATGTGTTTCTACTCCCTAGCAGCAGCTGAATCAACACTGTTCACAGACAACAAACCAGATTATGAAAATGAAGCTCTTTGATGACATTTGCTACAGTCCTACTTAGCATTCCTTCATCATCTTTTCCTTACGAACACAGTTCCTCTTGAGATGCCCTTTCTTGATCTCTACAGTTGTTACTGCTCAACATAACTACAGTCTCAACAATGTCAAACCATTTCACAGCGACACTGTGTCTCAGGCAATGTTAGGCCATTGCCAACAAGTAGCGAGTAACCTGTGCTGACAACACATTACAGCCCTGCCATAAACAATCAGCGTCTCATTGAAGCAAAATGGAAGTCAAATTAGAGCAGAATATGTAACAACATGCATAGTAAATTGGCAGAGCAGCTTGCTAAACAAAAACGGGGCAGCACTCACACGCAAGATGCAGAACAACAACTGTGCCACATTGTCCAAGCTCATGTCGGCCAGGAGTTGGACCAACGCCTACTTCTGCCAAGAAATCCCTGTGGGGCCTGAGTGGGAAACCTCTGCCCCTTTCCGTGTTTTCAGCCTACCTCAATTCCTGTGCTCTCCCTCTGATGAGGATATAGGAAAATGATGCCAGATTTTTGGATTCATAGATGATGAGTAGTGACATACACTAAATAAATAAAGTAGGACAGGTGGCCAGAAGGATGGTGCAGCCACACAACTGCAGGGAGGAGGAAAGTATGACCCATATGTAAGGCCTATGCTTAAGGAAAAGAATGATTTCTAAAGTGAGTCAGTGTTAAGGGGAAGATATGAGTGATCAAGAACGAAGGTGGAGAACTACTGCTACAGGGAACATGGAGTAATAGGATTTCTCAGAAATGCAGGCAGCATTTCATCTGGAAGACCTCCCCTTGAAAGCGCAGGGCCCAAATTCTAGGACTAGGTCTGGTAGGGCCAGGGCTAAAAGGAAGACTGAGGTCTTGCAAGGTCACTGGAAAACAATGGAGACCAAGGCTAAGGCCAGACATCTTCTCTCATTACAAGGTGGGGGGAGGACTACCCATCACAGTTGGGACACAAACATGAGATGTGCTGTGATCCACCCAACAAAAGCAAAGCTGAGGGGCCAGGTGGGCTGAATGGGAAGGTGGCTCTCCTTCCATAGCTCTCCTCCAGATTAGAAGCCAGGGTCAGTGAAGACATGCCTCAGTCCATACCATGCCTCTGCCTGGTGAACCTGACACTGTGATGGGAAAAGTAATAGCTAAACACATAGGAAGGGAGATAAATAGACCTGCCTGGGAGGAAAACAGGAGACAGAAAGGGAACAAATAAAAGCCAAGTTGTCCCTATAAATCCCAGTAAAAAGGTGGACTCAACAAAGGTGGTCGTGCCAACAGATAGCACGAAGACCCAGGACCCTGATGCAGCCCTGACAGACAGTGCTCACATTTCATTCTGAGAATGTCTCTGTGCACAGGCAGACACAGTAGTTTGGCAGGCCCCTGGCAGGCTGGAGGCCATTTTTGGTTTATGGACCATGGAGCGAAATCAATCCTCAACCACTACATCCTGCCCTTCATGACTGGAGCATGAAGGGAGGGGCACCATCCTTGGTGCCTGTATGGCCCTAACTTCTTGCCACACACAACCCTTCAGAAAAGCCGAAAGAGAGTCCTAGTTTATTAACCCAACACACTGCAAATCTAATTAAAGTCAAATGCATAATACTCTCTTCAAAATCCAAATGTTCTTTACAGAAACGTCAAGGAGGAAGGGAGCAGAGTGGAATGGCCCCACGAAGGTAATCAGAATTCATCTTCAGGGACTCATTCCTGATTACTCGCAGCTCATTATCAGTGCTCTGTGTAGTGGGAGAATACCTCGAGACGACATCATTAGCATCCTGCACATTCATTATGCCACAAACGGAAATACCATCATAAAGCAGCCCTGACATTCAGGGGAAAATAAGACCCCAGTCCCCAGTTCCAGTGCACTTAAGTCTATTCGACTCTTAGCACAATGCTATAGAGACTTGGGGAAGTTGCAGGCTGATTCTGTACATAGCTTAATAATTAATAAAACTGAGCATTACTCCATTTTAGCATATACAATTAAGAGTCCTAAAAACCTTGGAAAATGGTTTATGCTCACCATTTTAGTTTTGACAACACAAGGTAAATGGTGCTTTTGATAAACATGATTTAGTATGTACGACAACAATAATCAAATTAGCCATATAAAAGTTTTGTCTCTTCCCATAAGCCAGCTGAAATGAAGAGCAAAACCTCCCAAAGCAAAACTAATAAAACAATAAAGAGTTGGAAGTTAAATTGTACAGTGGGAGCCTTGAAAGAATATTACCATGAAACTGTCTCTGAAAAAAGAAAGTTCTTCCCACATCAGCAAAGGTATAAAATACTTCTGAGAGATGCCTTGCTTGCCAAAAGAGTAGATATTTAGGTCATTTATTTGCTGGGCTTTGGTTTGGAACGCAAATGTTAAAAGGAAGACCACAAGAAGGAAAACAGAAAAGGGAAAGATAATCTGTTCTGTCATTTAAATTCGTTTTTGTGATTAGTCTAACCATTTGTTTTTATAAGGCCAGCAAGGTGGTTTCTGATCCAGAATACCCACTGTATTCAATAGCTGGATTCCTGAAGGCAAGTGAGAGGGATCAGGTTCCACTGAGTCCTGCTCAGCCACTCTTTCTGAGTTATGACCAGCACTGCTATGCTATGCTAGGAGGAAAAGGGTCACGACCCTTTCAACCAAAAACATCACAAGCCATTTTTAGGGTTTAACACACACACATGCAGAAACAGTCCCAGAGACAAAACTATCTGCCCATTTCATTCAATACAGAAGAACCATTTAATCTTATCTGTGAGAAGACTTAGGTGCATAAGATGTGACAAAGACCATGTATTTGTAGAACTTGTTCTTAAGAACCTTACAAACTAGTTAAGGAGCTCATACAAGGCAAAAGACAAGAATAAAGGAAAGCGTTTTGGAGGCAGCACCTTTTGAAGCATTTTCCAATGGTGACATTGGAACATGTGAAAACATAAGATACCTGAAATACAGGGAGCAGCAAGCCATCAAAGCAGGGAGGCACTGGGCGCTGGGGAAGAACATTAAGTGTTTAAATGTGCTTGTATCAGCAGTTCTCAAACTTGGTCAGGTTACAAAGCACCTGGAATTCATGATGCTCTCTGCAAAACAAGAAGCTATTTGTAGAGCTTTATGGAATAATGAAATATTAATCTCTCTTAAGAAGGAAGAAGAATCTAATCTATGTTTGAAAGCATATGAGCAAGGACTGGAATGAAAGAAATAATTTAAATTACATTAATGATTACACTTTTTATGTTATTGAAAAAACAACACAGTTGGTGGAGTTTTCTTTACAGAGGAGTAATTTTGGTTCAGGTTACACAGGGCCAATGTTTAGCAGGAGCCTGGCTATTTCCAGCCTCCCCAGGGGAAATTAGGTACCAAAACTTAATCTTCTACTGAAAACAATTTAAAAACTAAATAAAATTAATTTTAAAATATCCTTCTAATTTCTATGGCCACGTAATAAGCAATATTCAGGCTAAAAATAAAGCAAAAAGGGAAAAAGAAAATTTTCTAGTTTTTGCCTTAACAATATTTGCCAAATTGGGTTGAACTTCAGCTTTGGTTTCAAGTTCACACAAATCCAGAGGTCAAGAGCCCACCTAAGGTGAGAAATCTAATAGGAGACTTCCAACAGAGCTGGGCATGAAAAAATACACCTTCAGTATCAGCTGAACTAGAAATAAGCTACCCTCCCCCACAAGTAAATTCAATGAAAATTTCCCATTTTAAATATTACTGTTGAGGAAAAAACACTCTTCTGAAAATTCATACTGACAGAAACCATCATATAGATTTAATGTCTTAACTAATATGGAGTGGTCTCAAGCTAAGAATGTAACAAGGTTCCACATTGGTAGTTTTGCTAGAGAAATGAAATCAGATGCCTGAAAAAAGTCACCTGTATCCCAGGTATCAAATAATTCTTAGAGAAAGTTCAGGAAAAGAAATAATTCAGAATTAAAAAATCAATAAATGAGCAAGGAAAACAATAGTGTAAGTAAAAGCTAGCAGATACAATGAACAGATAAATGAATCAATGCTAATGTTTCAGATATTGAAATTTCAGTCACAGAGTATAAAATAAGCATGTTTAAGTTTCTAAAAGAAGAATCTTAAAAAGAGTAAATAACTTTGAAAAAGAAAAAATATATTATTTACTTTATGGATTCCAAAGATAACATAGGGTAGATATGAAAATGGCATTTTCCTAACCGGCATAGCTCAGTGGTTTGGCATCAACCTATGAACCAGGAGGTCATGGTTCAATTCCTCGTAGAGGCACATGCCCAGGTTGTGGGGTATGCAGGAGGCAGCCGATCAGTGATTCTGTCTCATCATTGATACTTCTATCTCTCTATCCCTCTCGCTTCTTCTCTGAAATCAAAAAATATATATATAAACAAAATAAAAAAAAAAGTAAATGTCATTTTGTTATACCAGAAAGTAAGAAAGTACTCCAAATGATAGCAGCACACTATAAGGACATAGGAGTTAGTTTAGATGCATCTAACACTGGCCAAATCTGGAACACTTGCTTAAAATCATTAACTACTAAAATGGTTGAGTACTAAAATAACTAAGTAGAGTAATGAATACATGATGGCTGGGGAAAATGGTTATATATTTATACTGACTAAATAAATCTAAAAGGGGGGAAAAGTAGAGCTCTTGCTTGCATTAGAATACTGAGGACTGGTAAATTAGAAGGGAGTAGTAGAGCTTTTAAAAATCATCATTTTTTAGCTATCCTGGTAAAGTCTGAGTGAGGCAACAGTCATCAATAAATTATAAACACTGGGGAAAATTCTGGTGAGAAATTTTGAGAATAAATTTTATTGGTATGATCTTAAACTGTCTCCCAGAAATTGCTTACTAGTTCCAGGGTTTAAAAAATACTAATTATACAGCAGAAAAACTGGACATTACCTTAACTGGATGATCAAACTTAATATCAGCAGTAAGGGACAGATGAATACTGTGGGTCTGAGGATGTGATGACCTGAAAAGGAGCATCACTTATGTAATATTCTAGCCAGGAATTTATAGTCTCAATATAAATGTCAGATAAGCCCCAAAAGATAAACATTTTATTTCAGAACAAGGTGTGGGGGAGGAGAGGAATGCTGTATTTTTTTAAAACTGCCATCGTTAAAAGAAAAAAAAAAAACCACACAAAAATATTTCAGATTACAGAAGGCTAAAGCGATATGACAGCTAAATGTAACATGACTGTATTTTGTATTGAGGGGGAAAATGCTACAAATGAAACGGTTAAATCAACTGGAAATACTGGAGTACAGACATTAATTAAGCAAAAGTATTATACCAATGTTGTATTTACTAGAGTTGATAATTATGCTGAGGTTATGTAAGAGACTATTCCTATTCTTAATAACTATGAACAACATTATTTAGAGTAAAATGTCATAATGTATACAGTATGCCCTCAAATAGATCAGGAAATATGTATCTGAGATAAAATGCAAATTATAAATCAAATAGAATAAAATTACAAAGGTAAATCTAAGTAAAAATCCTATAGCTTTATGTAAGATTAAGAAGTTATTCTTGGAATATTTTTTAGGTTTGAAATGATCTCCAAATAAAAAGCTAAATTTAAAAAAAGTGTAAAAATAATCAAAATATTAAATCTCAACAAGCAAGTTTAACAAAAGATTAGATACAAGTTAAAGACCAATCAGAAAACTGGAAGATAAACAAGAGGAATTTTCTGGAATACCATGAAAACAATATAAGAGTCATGGAAGAGAAAGAAAGAAGGCCTAACAAACATATATTCTTAATTTCAAAAGAGGAAAGAAGAGAGAAATGTGTAGTAGGCAGTATTTGAATAAAATTCAAATTAACAGTTTTCAAAAACTGATGAGAAATAACAATTCAAAAATGCAACAAGCCAAAATATTCAAAGCAGGACATATAAAAAGAAATTTAAACCTAGCTGCATCACAATTAAGCCTCAGATCACTAAAAACTAAAAGACTTAAAATCAGCCAGAGAAACTAAAAGGACTTAAAATTGACTTAAAAGTAAAAGAACAAATTATACTCAGTAGAGCAACAATTGAACAATAGCTGAGGTTTCAGCCACAATGGCAGTACAGCATTTCAAGACACTAGAACAGTGGTCGGCAACTCATTAGTCAACAGAGCCAAATATCAACAGTATGACGATTGAAATTTCTTTTGAGAGCCAAATTTTTAAAACTTAAACTTCTTCTAATGCCACTTCTTCAAAGTAGACTCACCCAGGCCATGGTATTTTGTGGAAGAGCCACACTCAAGGGGCCAAAGAGCTGCATGTGGCTCGCAAGCCGCAGTTTGCCAACCACTGCACTAGAAGGATGTCCTAAGAGCTAAAAAAAGTTATAAACCAAAAAATTAATGAGTAAAAAAAAAATCTTTGCAAGTAGAGAAATCTCTAAAATGATACAAAGGATTACATAGAATGAAAATGATCCACGATGGAAGGTGTGAGAAGCAAGAAAAAATGAAGAATAAAGATGGAAAAATGTATGGTCAAATCTAAACAAATTATAGCTATATAAAATTATGATGATAATAATAAACAATTATGATGATAAATGCTGGTTTTCAAAAACAGAAATCTACACTAATAAAAGAGAAATATGCAAATTGGCCATACCTTTGCAACACCCACCAGCCAATCAGGAGTGAGTATGCAAATTAACACAACAAAGATGGTGGGTTAACTTGCATAGGTGGCATGGAGAGAAGACTGAAGGCTCCGGCCCAAGTGAATACTGAAGACTGAAGAGGCTTGGCTTCTCCGCTGCGGCCAGAGCAGAAAAGCCAAGCCTTGCTGGGGCCCGAGCAGAGAAGCCTAGCCTCGAAGCTTGGCTTCTCTGCTGCGGCCGGAGCGAAGTCCCGGGTGCCAGAGGAAAACTGGTGCCGGCAGCCAAGAGAAGGAAGGCCTATTGCACAAATCTTTGTGCAACAGGCCTCTAGTACGATATAATATAATAAACAGGAAAGAGGGTGAGGAGATTTCAAGTGTTCCAAATTCCCTATATTAATCAGCATCTTTCTTCTCCTCCTGAATAACTTGAGACTTTGGTAAGTGCCTATAAAATTTCTAAAGTAGCCATCAAAATAATTGAAGTAATGTACATAATTTATGAAATAATTGAGAAAATTAAAGGGAAAAATAACTCAAAGTAAAAAAAGGGAAGAAAAAGAAATATAGAAAAGGCAGAAATAGAAAGCATAAAATAAGTCTACTAGTAAGTGCATTAGTAAATTACAATGAATGTAAATACACTAAAATCTCCAAGTTAAAAGATAAAGTTTATTTCATCAGATTGGCTTAAAAAATCAATTTACCAGTGCCTGTAGAGATATGCCTAAAATGTAAGAAAAGTCACAAGTAAAATGATACTTTTAAAAAATCAGGGAACCAGGAACTACAAGCATGCTACTGTAACTGTAATAAAATCAGGCTAAGTAAGCTTTAAAGCAAAAAATAAAATAAAATAAATCTATATATTAAAAAGATCATTAGAATAATAAATTATTCCACATCTAAAAATACCAGCAATGTTACATAACCTTGAGAAAGGAAATATACCTTTATGGCAAAATTTGAGAGCACTATAATGCACAATCATACTTTAATATACCCCTCTCAAGTAAATTACATCTAGAAAATTTTTACTTTACAAAATTAATTTTCATTTGTAATGCTAACAGCAAGACACCCATGAAAAACACACATGGTGTCTAAATAAGACAAAGGAAAATCGTTTGGGCAAAAATAAAAAGGATCCCAAATCAATTATATAGAAAGGATCCCTTTATTAACTTTTGGTCGAGAATATGTTTATATATCTTCTGAAAACAACTCCAAGACCATGTAGATTCCTGCAACAGAGAGGAATTGACAGGTGTGCTCCAACCACGAAGACAAGAGGAAAAACAGTCCAGAGATGGAAGACGCTGACAACGCCTTGCCATGGGAGCAGTCAGCAGCTGTGCATTGCTGCAGGTTGCCTAGGACCAAACCAGAGAGGGTCGGACCTGCGTTGCCACCATGTGCCCATCATCCAGATATCATTGCTGACATGTACACATAAGGAACTGTTAGACATTGAAACGGTGACTCAGAACTGTTGGACATTGAAATTGGGACTCAAAAATTTTTTACTATTATTATTTTTTTGTTATTATATGTTCATTTCTAGCGTGCAGAGGCAAATTTTTTTAAAGGAAAGAAATGGGGGGAGGGGAAATAGATACAGAGGCAAAGAAGTATTGAACAGACTGTCAAACTACATTGGGAAGGCAGGGGAAGTTGGGGGAGGGGGGCTGTAAGAGATCAACCAAAGGACTTGTACGCATGCATATAAGCATAACCAATGGATACAAGACGCGGGGGGAGAGGGGGAGGGGAAGCGGGCAGATGAAGGCATGTACTGGGGGGTAGGGGAAGCTGGGGGGAGGTCAATGGGGAAAAAAAAGGAGACATATGTACTACTATTTGTAATACTTCAAACAATAAAAAAATTAAAAATACCCCTCTCAATAATTAATATAAAAATATGTATTAGTAAATATGGTCTCAAGAACAAAATTAAATGCTTGCTTTAGCCATGGCTGGTGTGGCTCAGTTGGTTAAGCATCAGCCCATGAACCAAGAGGTTGTTGGTTTGAATCCTGGTCAGGGCACATGCTGGAGCTAGGGCTCGATCCTCAGTGGGGGGAATGCAGGAAGCAGCCAATTGATGTTTCTCTCTCACCAATGTTTCTACCTCTCTCAAATAAAAAAACATATATTTTTTTAAAGTGAAAGAAAATGCTTGATTTACTGTACAAAGAAATAACACTAAATTCAACAACTGCACTTTTCAAAGTCTGTAGATTACTTTGGACAACTAACAACATAATGACCATCAAGTAAGTCTCAAAAAATTATAAAAGTAAATAATTAAACCAAAAGAAGTTGGGAAAAAGAAATAAAGTTATGAGCAAAAACTAAAATTAAAAAACACACAAAGAAGCATATAAACAATGAAGAAATAGACAAAGCTATAAAAAGTTGGTTCTTTGAAAAAGCTAAAAATACTGATAAATTTTCAGCAAGAAAAGACAACAAAAAATAGCACAAATACACAACTGATAGGAAATGAGGACAATTAATTACAAAGTAGCAGATGTTATAAAAGGAACAGAAGGTATTTAAACTATTTAATAAATTTAAAAGCTTCAATGAAATAGACATGTTACTGGAAATATAGAACAAAAACTTGATACAAGAAGGAATAAAATATCTGAATGGTACTGAAATGGAGAGAGAAAAAAAAATTTTTTAATCTTCCCATAAAGAAATTCTAGTCTTAGATGGTTAATCCCGGAGTTGACCACAGGCCAAATCTGGCCTGCTGCCAGTTTTGTAAATAAAGTTTTATTGGAACACAACAACATATGCATTATCTATGGTTCCTGTCACAATACAATGAGAGAAGGATCTGCACAGAGATCATGTGGTTCACAGAGCCTAAAATGTTTACTCTCTAATCCTGTATAGAAAAAAGTTTGATCCTTGGTTTAAAGAATTCCACCAAACGTCAAAGGCAGAAATAAATCCACTATGCAACTCATTTTATTAGGTTAATACCAACCCTCACAAAGATAGTTTGAGAAAAGAAAATTGTATTCATCAACTTAGATAAATTAAGAAAAACTAAATGAAAGTCAGAACATTGAACACAGCTTTGTGTGAAAAATATAACACATCATTATTAATTTTGGTTTCACTGAGGAATTACAGATGATTTAACAATGGAAAATCAATTATTGTATTTTATCACACTAACAAATTAGAGGAAAGTAATACAATTTCAAGAAAAATCGTTATCATTTCAATAGATACAGAAAGTGTGTAATAAAATTCAACAGTTATTCATGACTAAAATTAAATCTTAGCAAACTAGAATTAGAAGGGCACTTCCTTAATCTGACAAAGGCTACCTGAAAACAAAACAACTTATATCTTAATTCTTGGGAAATATTCAAAGTGCTTAATGTCTTGGTAACTGGGTAAACCAAGAAGAAATAAAAGCAAAAGGTTAGAAAAGAAACAAAACTGTCATACACACACACACACACACACACACACACACACACACACACTCTCTCTCTCTCTCTCTCTCTCTCTCTCTCTCTCTCTCTCCATATATATAAATATATATATACTAGAAGCCCAATGCACAGAGATTTGTGCTAGAATGGGCTTTCCTTTCCCTGGCTGCCGGCACTGCCTTTCCACTCTGGCCCAACCCCTTTCCACTCAGGCCCCGGAGCCGCCTCTTTCTGTTCCAGCCCCACCTTCCCACACTGCCCAGAGGCCCTGAGAGATGGGAGTGGGGCAGAACGCCTGCATCCCGCCCCTATCACTGGGCGCCTGTGTATGCAAATTAACCGCCACCTTTGTTGGGTTAATTGCATATCACTCCTGATTGGCTGTTGGCATAGCAGAGGTATGGTCAATTTACATGTTTGTCTATTATTAGGTAAGATGAATATGTATGAATGATATGACTGCATACACAGAAAATCAGATGAAGTTGAGAAAAAACTTACTAGAATTAATAAGTTTGGCATGGTTACTAGATTCAAATTCAATACTCAAAAATCAAATACATTTTCATAAACCAGCAGTAAATTTTAGGACAAGTAATTTTTTACTGTGGTAAAATTCAACATTTAACCATTAAGCGTGCAGTTCAATGGCATTAAGTATATTACACGTGATAATGTTGTGAGCCATTACTACCATCCATTTCCAGCACACACACACATACACACACACACACACACACACACACACACACACACACCCCAGAAGATTCTACTTCATCCCTATCCCATTAGCAAAACTTAAAAAATCTAACACTATGAATATTGATAAGAATGTGAAACAACTGCATAATGTTTACACTGATAGCGAGAGTATCAATTGGTACAGTTACCAGCAAAACCAAAATCATTGTTTAGTGATACAAAGATAACTTTTAAAGAATGTTTATTGCTAGCAATTCATTGTAAGTGTTCAAATAGCAATTCATGTACTCTGTCAAAGAAGTAGACTGGTGGCTTTAAAATTATTGTCAGTTTCCATCATGTCTCCTTAATGATAGGCTAGTGTATTACATTATTAACAGCAACTTAACATATTCCTCAAAAGATTTTGGGTTAAATACTACCTTGATAAAGTTATTGTGTCAAGAGTTTTTGGAACTGTGATCCTTCTAGGTTGCTTATGTTTATTTTTAACAGCTAAGCTTAAAGTTTCTGAATAGATCAAGGGCAAAGGATCAAAACACCACTCCTTTTCATTGAAAACTGACCACTCTTTATTTGATTCTAGTGATCATGAATACAGTAAGAATCATTTTAGAATGGAAAAGCCATATGCACATCAATTGCATTAAGCAGCGCCAGTGTTGACATGACATTGGTTCTTGCTGCCCCTTAATTCATAGGACTGTTAAAAATATGTGCTTTTGAGAGATAAGGAGTTCAAAGCCTAAAAGAGCATTTTGACCACTGAATCCTTCAAAATGATTCCTGTGTGATGTTATAGCACAAAAGAACATTCTCTTTAATACAAGACAATATGGCTTGGCTGCTGGACTTCATATAAGGGTTCATGTGTAAAGGTAGTTTACATGTCCTGAATGGCATTACCCAACTCCACAAGAGCCTCTCTAACTTAAGTTTTAAAACAATTTGAGTTTAACAAAGACTTCTTAATAATACAAATGTAGTCCTAACCTGTTTGGCTCAGTGGATAGAGCCTTGGCCTGTGGACTCAAGGGTCCCAGGTTCAATTCCGGTCAAGGGCATGTACCTTGGTTGCGGGCACATTCCCAGTAGGGAGTGTGCAGGAGGCAGCTGATTGATGTTTCTCTTTCATCGATGTTTCTAACTCTCTATCCCTCTCCCTTTCTCTCTGTAAAAAATCAATAAAATATATTAAAAAAATAATACGAATGTAGGCTTATGTTATTAGGTATATAAAACATCTAGAATAATATTTATGGTATGATCTTTCTGTATTATGAGCACTACTGTGTAAGGAAATATAGGAAGATCAGATGATAATACATGGAAATGTTACTTGTGGAAAACGAAGGAACACTAGATAGCTTTATGTTGTTTTTTATTTTAATCATTTATATTTAACAGATCATTGCTATACATAGATAGATAGATAGATAGATAGATAGATAGATAGATAAGATAGATAGATCTATCTAACTTAATTTCAGAGAGGAAGTGTGAGGGAGAAAGAAATAGAAACATCAATGATGAAAGAGAATCGCTGCCCCCACCCCCACCCCCCATGGGGATCAAGGCTGCAACCCTGGCATGTGCCCTGACCAGGAATCAAAACATGACTTCGTAGTTCATAGGTCAACACTCAACTACTGAGCCACACCGGCTGGGCCAGATCATTGCTTTTAACACAAAAAATACAATGGAATAAAACTGTACTATTCAAGTGGATTTCAGACTGAAACTATATTAGTTCCTGTTCCCTGCACACCGTGTGTGTGCTCTGCTGATGGAACAGAGACTGAAATTCCTTAATGGATTTTCTTCTCTTTCAATCCCTTCAATGGTCCAGAATGAAAGACCATTCAGAGCTCTGTTGAGTGCCAGGTGGGTGAGCAGTCTACCGGCCAGCTGTGCTCAGCCCTGTCTGTCTATGTTCTTTCTATTCTTCTGTGTTTCCCAACTTTTCTATAATGAGCCCATATGGTGATGGACCCATTATAGAAAATAAAAATGTTAAATAATGATAAGTAATGTGTACAAACATAGCACCTAACACATAGTAGGAGCACAACAGAGGGTTGGGAAAAAGGTTTACAACTGTGAGTATGCAAAGCACAGTTTATTCTTGTATTATTATTTATTAATTATTATATTATTTTAATTGTTATCCATATGAATAACTATAAACCTACTTTTGCCCTTCCCTGTATATGCTAATACTCTTACTATTATTATTTACATAAAAGGTAAGGAGAGGCCCAGTCTAATTACTTGAAAGTCAACTGAAGCTCAACAACTCATAATAAGCTTGGTTACAAATCAAATGTATTAAATGAGTCAATGCTGTTAAGAGTAGACATGTTGAGTGGAAAAGATTTGTAGATTACCCTTTTGTTGACGGTGTGTGAATCAAAAGGGAGGCAATGTCTCTAGAAGACCATACTCATCGTTTTCGAGTTACCTTAAGAATGAAATGTGCCATGTGTCACTGCTTTGCAACAAGTTATAACACAGTTGGGAGGAACAGCATATTTATCTTTTAGAGCTGACTCACCACTTTCACCAGAGAAGTTGAGCCTAGATAAGACCCTGTGATGTGGTGCATAATAAAGAGCTCTAGGAGGGAGTGCCTGTAAGATTAAATGTCTTAACAGTTATCATGTACTGAACTAATGAAGAAACCCAGAAATCCTGGGCCCCCAAGTAAGATTTCCAAACCAATTTTTAAGCTGAATCACTTCTAGTGCCTGATCAACCTTCAGAAAAACACAGAACAGCATATAAACCACTGTTTATATCCATTTCTGTGTTTTCTAAATGTATTTATACACACTAACACACACTCCCCTTCCCCCTTCTTGAGAACTGATTATGGAAGCCTGGCTAGAGGCTCTCATTTTGTAAAAGATGCCAACATAGTTGTTTTCAAGTAAAAAAAAAAAAAAAAGTTGCACTTTTGTACTCAGAGACCTCTTATTTTAATTTATGCAAAGCTTAAAACATTTTGTTAGGCCTGAGTGAGACCATCTGTGCAAGAAATAAAGGATGCCTAAGGGTAAAATAGGCAAGAATAGTAATGCTGAATGTGTGGAAGGCGGTAGGAAGCCTAAGGGTTTTGCAACTACTGCTGTGACCTTTACTACTTTAGAGAAGAAACAAGGGTAATTTCCATATATTGGCTCCCCTAGAAAAAGCTGGCATTTCTCCCCTCTTGCTCTTTCTTTTTTCCTCATTCCTTAATAATAACAAGTTGGCAAAGCAGACTCTACATAGAGAACAGAACTATAACCAGTTTTGAGAATCATGCTTTAACACACACACACACACACACACACACACACACACACACACACGAACATGGTTTGAAGGAAGAGAGATCAAGCAAATGAGGAGATGAAAAATTAGGATGAATGAGATTAATTCAGAAAGGACATGAGAACTGTCTCACAGTTTTCATGTAGAAAGAAGGAATAAAGAAATGGACTGAGCCTAATACTGATGTCAGTAAAAAATACTTTGCAAAAATTACTCATATTCAATTTTATGTAATTGTTTAATGATATTTAATGTGGAAATGTTACCTGATTTGTATAACACACAAAGTAAAATATAGACCAATAGAGCCCATGCTGGTGTTGGACATCATCCTGTGCACAGAAAGGTTGCTGGTTCAATTCCAGGTCAGGGCTTTTGGCTGAATCCCCAATAGGGAGTATGCAGGAGGCAGTCAATCTATGCTTCACTCTCACACTGATGTTTCTCCTCTCCCCTCTCCCTTCCTCTAAGAAAAAAAAAATTAATAAAAAATGTTTTTTAAAGACCAATAGAAAATAAGGAGAGAAAAGGGGAAGTAGGTAGAAATGAAAGTGGAGGCAAGAGATCATCAAAGGTACCATGAATGACCTCTGAACATAAGAGACTGGCAGTTCCTGGCAAGATCTAGTATCACCTGGACAACCACTCGTCTTGGGCCCTGTTTGGGAGAGTGGGTCAGATGTTTCACATTCTTTCCAACCACACAATCAGCTCTATGAAGGTATGGAGGTTTGCAGGTGGGTGAGACGGCATCAATGCCACCTGTGGTGAAGATCTGGCATCTGTGTCTGCTCACTATAACCAAGATACTTTCTACAACCACACTGTACTTACACTGTGTCTGCAAGATGTCCCTCCTTAATGCCAGCCTGGGAAGAGGAGGAGCATCTGGACCAAGGTCCCTGAAGAATAAGGGGCATACCATTCCCAAACTGAACAAGCTATTTTGACCACAAGAAAACAGGATTAGCTCCAGCAGGCTTCCTTCAGCTTCTGCTAAATGTCCTGAAGGAGCATTTCCTCCACACCAGCAGCTCTGGCAGCTGAAGGCCCTCGGGCACTGGTTTAATGCAGGTGTGTTAGCAAAGCCTTTCTCTGTAAATCAAAGCTTTTTTCAGAGAGAGCAACATTACTCTTTAAAATGATGGCTTTCTTTCTACAACTCAAAATTAACATTACAAAGGCCCGACCTTATGTGCATTAAGTATTCCCCAAAGAAGCACAAGAATATCTTGTGAGTTGGTTCATATTGCATTTCTTGCTTTTGATTACCTTTGGGACTTATTAAGGAATCCATGCTTTCCCCCCACCCATTTTTCTTACAGGGGTTCCACAGGGGTTGGGGATGAAGGAATGGAGAGAGAACTCAAACCAAGGGTGTAATAGTCACATCAAAGCAAAAAAATACTTTTATTTACCAAAATAAATGTTTAAAAAAACTTCAAAAAGTAATAAGCACTTTTAGCTACAGGATATATTTTATGCACATTTGTATATAGCTACAGCGTACGGCTAAAAATAGGATCTTTTATATTGAACTTTTTAGGGCATTGAATTAACTTTAAAACAAAGGCATGTATATAGTGTTAAGGCACTAGATGTTCTAAAAAAATGAAAATGATTCCTGTTATTTTTCCCATTATGCACCTGATTCCATTACTGCTGTCTAAATTTTATGTACAAATCAAATGGATAAGGAAAGTATGTACTAGGGGGACCTAAGCTTATAAAGATATCATTTGAGATAGGAGAATCTAAGGCTCATTTCAGAATTCAGGACCATGAATATGCATGGTAATCGAGGTCCAAAGGAGGTCAAAAATCCTGGCTGGAAAGGCTTCCCCTAATTACCTACACTTCATACTTACACAATGCCATCGACATTGTGAATTCTCCAATGCCATGGGGCTGGGGGTCATTATTAAATATTTCCAGAGAGTAAGGACTTAACCTTGGATTCAGACCACCTCACTACTGTTCTTCAAAACCCAAAGTGGACATAGGCCTCAGGTTTCTTTCTCCTAAGAATAAGCTTTGACTTATTTCACCGTTACAAGTGAAAGGTAATTTCCCCCCCATTGACTTTTTAGAGAGTGGAAAGGGATGGAGGGTGAGAGAGACAGAGAAACATCAATGTGAGAGAGACACGTCTATTGGTTGCCTCCTGCATGTGCCCAAACTGGGGCTAGGGATCGAATCTGCAACCCAGGTATGTGCCCTTGACCAGGAATTAAACCCGTGACCCTTCGTTGCTGGGGTGGACACTTAACCACTCAGCAACATCAGCCAGGGACTGACTGAAAGGTAATTTAAATAGGAATCTATTTTACTGAAACTCTTGATTTTCTATTATAAACATTATGTAGACTTATCCAAAAAGAAGAAAATGCATCACCCATAATCTCATGAGTTAAAGGTAGCCACTGTGAATGTTGTGATGTCTGTCTTTCCAGTGTTTTTGATGTTTATTTTCTCAAATTAAGTTACCATGTTCTGCATCTGTTATAAAACCAGGGGTTCATATGTTCAATACCAAAAATGAAAGCAAGTCTTGGAAAGATAAACCATGTATAGGCTAGTGATAAAAACACAAGGAGCCAAAACTAGTATCAAGAAGGATAGTTTCTGGAATGACGTAAGTCACACAGAAAGGGGGGAGGCACAGCACAGTAAGACCCTCTAGGTCTTGTTCTGTATTTAATTCATTCCTTCTGCTGCCAAGATTGTAAGTACACTGCCTCCATTTATCATCTATCTAGCGCCTTCCACATGCCAAGCACATTACAAAATTCTCATGAAAACCACATGACATAAGTATTATTAAGCACTATTTTATAATAAAGGAAACTCAGACTCATAAAGTTGAAAAACTTTCTCCGAGTTGAAGGGTGGTTCAGGGGATATTCACAACCAGATGTGTCTGACATCAAAGTCATTGCTACTAGTTAAAAGGCTATATCAATAACACCCAGGGCTCTGGAAGATGCATCCTAGTGAACCCAGCTGTGTTGCATTAAGTCTCCTCCTCTGGTCCAGAGCCTACACTCCTTTCGAATGTGGCTGGGAAATTCTGGCTGCTAGGAATATCAGGGTCACTCCAGCCAGACCAGGAAGCCTCTAGAACTACACCAGTCCCTAGTCATCTCCGTGTTCTACACTCACAGCTCTGATTCTACTAGGCAGTAAGTCCCAAATCCCCCGCCGGACGATCCATCTCACCACTATTTAAACCACAGCACCACTTACATGCATGTGTTTATGCTGTACAGTGTGCAAATGCAGACAGGAGAGGGAGGGCCTCGACCGTCTCAGTATCTCCCACATTCTTGGGTACACTGCCTCACAGACACTAGAGATGCTCAATCAACACAATTCATTTTTTCAGAAATCTCAGACTGGTATGGTTCATGAATGAACCTTTCCATCCGCTCCTAAAAATTAGCTCTTAGGGCAGGTTCTACATAAACATATATGGCAGGGAAGAGGAAAGACGTAAGAAGGCATTAAAATTATTATTCTTGGTTTCCTAAACTATAGGATAAAATTAAACAATGATCTTCTCAAAAGACAAATTGATGAACCAGAGTAGGTCCTGAGGCTGCCAAGGAGAGGAGGTAGGGAGATCTGGTGGTACTTGGGGGCTGGAGGAGGCACTGGAGAGGGAGAGGGGGAGGGAGGCAGGGAGTTCGTGGGAAATTGAGGGGAGGCTGATGACTAAGGAGATTCTGGAAATTTGGACAAAGAACACCAAATAGTATCTGGACAAGGAAACATCAGGAATCTCTCTCATGTGGGTAACTGCCTCCCTCCTGCCAAGTTACCTCAACACCAACATGAGCTCTCCCTCTGAAAGCAAATACTAAATTAGGAGTTTATACTAAATGATACATGGACAGCTGAGGCATGTTACTATCTGATCAGGCCTAAACCACACAAATTTGCAGGCATGCACACATCCACGCGCGCACGCACACACACACACACCTGCATTGCTCTGATGACAAATGCTTGCATACCTTGTTTTTCTGCAGCTTAGAAAGTGGTAGAAATAAGGAAGAATTGTGAGAAAAAATCTGGGTAGAAGAGGATGACAATTTGTATTTATGAATGATATTCAACACATCTTAGCCTTCTCATAATTTAAAACAACAGCAAAAACCAAGGAAGGAGGCGCTGTGTACTTACAAGGAGAAAACATAATTATAACACAGATTCTGTGGTGCTGAGAAAAACCCACTGAAAGCCTCCGGCTGATTGGATGGGAAGAAGGCTGGTGAGATCTAAGAGCACCTTAAAGTTAGGCAGAGGACCTGAGAGGCTGAGAGAGGAAAGAAAGTAAGTGGGGAGAAAGGAGTAGTCCAAGAACCCAAGATAGCAGCCACACTGAGATGGACAGGGCACCACAAGAAAGGCAGCCTTGGCATCAGCCCATTGGAAAGTCCTTGCCAACAAGGCAAAGGTGGGCAGTGCTAACACTCATCTGCTCCCTGGGCCTGCTGGAGACATATAATGAAACACAGTCCCGTTGGGGTGGCCCCTGGGTAACGTTTTCACTTCTCGATTCCATTTTCAGTGTAGGTCGAGATTTTTAAGAAGACAGCAAGCAGCACTCCAGTCCCAGGTGACAAGATTTGCTCAGATTTAGTCTTTGAATGTTGCAAATTAAATTCCCTCATCAGGCCTCTAATCACTCTTACCAGATGGGGCTTGCGCTCAATTTTGGATCCACAGGAAATTTAATGGTTATTGTTTCTGTTTAAATAGGAGATTATTGCATTTTAATAAGTTCTCTTTGGGACTTGCAGCAACAATAGAGCACTATGAATTACTGTAGATAGCTGTTACTGCATGCTGGGGAAAAATCAAGTTACTAAGTGTGACAAGTTGCTTTTTCTTCCCTTCCAGCAATCGCTCCGAGTGTATTTACCACCAAATTAAGTATGTGCCGAGGGGATAATATTTTTATCCTGCCGAGGGGGAGAAGGAGCTTGTCTGTGGATTTTCATTAAAATGACACATCTGTTCAGCAATTTCACAAAGTAATTCTGCTGAAAGTTTTATCAGCTAATTTTAATTATTCACTCCAGTGGGTTGAATACAGGATTCATCATGTCGAATTAATACATTTGACGGGAATTTCACAAAGAGAGGGAGAAAAAGCAATCAACAAATTGAATTGTCATGCAATATGGATTAAATTGAGATTCTTTAATTAGGATAAGCCTGAGATTTGGTATTTTGAAGGTATTAGAAAGCTTAGCAATACAGTGGTAAAGATTAAGAAAATGCAATTAAATATTACACTTTGGACACAGCCCTGCTACCATGTGAGCAGAGGAGTCCTCCTTTGAGCAGACCTTTAGTAGTGCCAGTTTCTAAACTTGCTCGGGGGTGGGACTGCGGCCATGCCAATGAGGGACAGCTGCTGTTTGTTTACCAGACATGAAGTGAAAGGTCAGTGTGTTTTAAAAATCTGGAAGCTGACTCCCTAATTTAAACTACAATGAGATCATTGTGGAAGTGACAAGGAACAAATAAGTAGAAGACATAGGTTCAAGTTCTAGTTCTGCAAATGTACACAGAACCAGCTCAAAATGGTCCTATTTAATGAGATACTGAGTTGCTTTTCAGAGACAACAGACCAAACCCGATAGTCTTGCAGCTGAAGCATGTGCAGAGGGAAGAACATTGACCTCCAACTGCACCTGGAACAAAAGTCCGCACCTCCATCCTGGGATCCAATGGACCAAGACATAACTAGAACCTGAACACCAGAACCATTGTCCAAGAAGATCCTGTGATGATGCCCATTTACCACAATGGCCAAGCTCCAAGGTCCTCCAATTTCCACATACCTGTTCCCCCTACACCAAGCATGTCAAACTCAAAGGCAAACATGGGCCAAATAAACAAAGTTTAAGTGGACCAAAGAAAAATAAAAGCTTCAATTTTCACAGAAATGTAGGTTTATTTCTATAGAGACATGCTGAATACAAAGGGCTGAAATAAATGAGTAATCATTAACATAAAATAATAGAACATTTTAATAAAAAATAATGTTTTTTCTTGAACATTAACTTACCAGACACTGTGTAACTGCACAAATTAATAAGCGTAACACAGATAAACCTATTTTTCTTGTTCTCTGAAAGTGAAATATTTCCTGTTGTGCACACCAAGCAAGTCAGTCCAAGACTAATGATGTGGCAATCGGCTACTAAAATATTTGCTGCTAGTATTAGTGGAGAGAAATGATGTGCCTGTGCATAAGGCTCATAAGGGAAATGAATGCAACAGGATTATAGTAATCAGCTATTAGCGAACTTTGTAGTTCATTATTAATAATTATATATAACAGGATATTGTAAAAATTAGGTTACAAAATTTTATTAAAATGTTTCTTACATACCGTTATATTGTCTGGGCCACAAAAACATTTGTTGTGGGCCACATGCGGCCCATGGGCCATGAGTTTGACATGCTTGCCCTACACCCTTTACAACCCTCCCCAAAGGCTGGATTGGGGAATTTGGGCTTTTGAGCATCAACCTCCTGTTCTCCTTGGTGGTGCCATTCATAATATAATAGCCAATATTCTCTACTTCAATTCTTGGTGTCTCATGTTTGGCTCTGCTAGCACCCGTGGATGAACTCTTTCTGTTCTGTAACACAATGATTACTTGTTATGACCCTGAAAAATGCAAGCATTTTTTAAGCACCTACTGCAGACACTATATCAGACATGGACAATATCATAGTGAACAAGATAGTCCCTGCCTTAAAAAGGCCTCCCACCTAGTGCAAGACACCTCTGTAGGTCTCAGTCTCTTCCTAAAGAGTTTCAATCTATGAACCAGGAAGTCACAGTTCGATTCCCAGTCAGGGCACATGCCCAGGTTGTGGGCTCAATCCCCAGTAGGGGCATGCAGGAGGCAGCTGATCAATGATTCTCCATCATCATTAATGTTTCTATCTCTCCCTCTATGTGTTCAGTTTTTTGTTTTTCTTTCTTTCCCTTAATTCTAGCCCTTGTCTACCTTACATGGTTTTCTTTCACTTGTTTCCAGAATCCCAGCTGTTTTCTTTCTTGCTTTTCTCTCTAGCACCCCTGATGTCACCTCAGCCACCCTTCCCCTCCTTACCTCTGTTTACTCGCAACTTAGAAACACCACTATCCTGTTAAAATGGGAGGGGGGCAGTCTGTATTTTAATCTTAGCAGTAAGCATTTTGAATCAGCAAAGAACCAAAAGGCTCAGCTCTCTGTTAAATAAACTCCTGAGAATGAAGAGCTGAGACAGAGGGACAGCCACCCCTCATAATGATCAGCAGAATGTCTATCAAGTAGGTACCATTAGGCACCATACTAAACATCTATCATTCATTCAACAAACATTTACTAGATCCTGCTAAGTCAGTACCCTTCCAGGTGTTCATCCAATAGGCCTAAAACCATTTTATATGTCAACATACCCAATACTCATGCTGTTTTGCCACAAATCACTGGTCCACTAAACCTTTAAAACTGGTGGATGTTGAGGAGAGCCCTTCAATCAGGAATGTTAGCTAATGAATTTTTAATGTGAATATTTCCTGCAGCCTAGAAGAGAGAAAACCACACTTTCACCTTCCCACCATGGCTCCATTAGCATAAGCCCATCACTGAGGCCATGAGCTGCCCTGGTGTGGGACCCTGAGAAGATGCACAGCCTCTTCCTTTTGTTTCTTCCAAACTTCCACAGTGAGGATCAACTTTCTAGGGGACTCATTGTTTTAGACCTTTAAGCAAAACAACATTCACAGGACCAGCACACATAAGATGCAGAGAGCCTGAGCTGTTTAATGGGAGCACATGGTTACCGAGTCAGTCTAAGGAGAAGGGCTGACTTTCTGCTAAGAGTTGGTGAAAGCAACATAGGCTCAGTTTCCTTTTCTGTAAAATGTAGATAAAAATATCAGAACTGTTACCAACAGCAACTGAAAAAAAACATATATAAAAGCCACAGGCACAACAGCAAATATATACATAAGAACACAGTAAATGTAATCATTATTACTATTATTATTACAGGTAGAGGAATAAGGAGTTGTAAAAGAAAACAGGGAAGATGAAAACACTGAAAGGAGAGAGGTGAGAAAGTTTTCATAAGGAGGTAAACAGAAATTTGGACATTTAAGAAATACTAGTTTTTGAAAAATAAAATAATCCCAACACCTAAAAAGTCTTAACATATGCTCCCCCCAGTTAGTATCCACTCTGGGGCCTAAATAAATGTAACATATAGTACAAAATGTAATCCAATACATGTTACTATATACTAGAGGCCCGGTGCATGAAATTCTTGCATGGGGCGGAGTGTGTTCCCTCAGCCTGGCTTGCACCCTCTCCAATGCAGGACCCCTCAGGACTGCTGGCTCCTAACCGCTCACCTGCCTGCTGGCCTGATCCCCCTAACTGCTCTCCCCTGCTGGCCTGATCACCCTAACTGTTCTCCCCTGACAGAATGATCCCCCTAACTGCTCTCCCCTGTCAGCCTGAACCTCCTAACTGCTCTCCCCTGCCTGCCTGATCATCTCTAACCACCTCTGCCTTAGCCCCGCCACCATGGCTTTGCCCAGGAGGTCGTCTGGAAGATGTTCAGTCTAATTAGCATATTACCCTTTTATTAGTACAGATGCCACCTTGTCCTAAAAATGCAGATTGTTAGCAAGTTTTCCTATTGTGGAAGGGGAGTCCACAATAGCATCCTGGGTTCTGACCAGGGCTTATGCACTAGTGCTTTATCTCAGCAGATGCGATTCCTAGAAGACTCTTGTATGTACCTTGAACATTTCTGTTGAATTTGCCAAATCATCCTCCAAAAATGTTGAACCACTTTAAACTCCCAACAGCAACCATGTGTGTGCCCTCTGTCCCACTTTGATGCCAAGATCATTGATTTCCCCCTAGAATCTTCCCTCCCCTCAGCCAGGACTGCTTGGCACTTGAGCCAACCTCACTGTTCAGCCCGGGACTTGATTTCCCAAGAGAATTTTGGAGGAGAAAAAATAGTTTTTCTCTACCCTTCTGAGTTCTTAGTGGAGGCCCTTGTAATGAAAGACAGATTACCAAGAGAAAAACAAAAGTTCATTAACATGTATAGCTCGTGTATATGTGGGAGATCCCAGGGAACATGAGTAACTCCCCAAGGTGGCTTAGAATCCAGATTTAAATACCTTCTTCCTAGGGAAAGGGGATGGGAGATGTAGGTCTCTTAGAGGAGAGTAAATGATTTTTAGGAAAGATGAGTGGGGGGAGATAGTTTGTAACAAAGTTTGGGTGTGATGTCAACTTCTAGTCTCCTGTCCTGTGACAGGAGTCAGTCTTCGCTGGCTGATGACACTTTGCCCATCAAGGGGACCTATGACATTTAAGCTCCTTTTGGAGGGTCCGATTTTAGGCAGATCAGGAGATTTCAGTGAAAGTCTCTCCTTGCATTTGCTGTTTTTCAAGCATCTGCAGCTCAAGATCATCAATATAACAACACAGTATATGTTGGGGTAGCATGTTCTCTGACCTTCAGAATAAACCCAACAAAAGCTTGTTTCCTCTCTTAGATGATTTGCCAAAGTAGTGTTATTCCCTGGAGACAGTATTCTGACCAGACCTTCCTGGGAGTGGTCATAACATACCCTGTGCTTGTAGAAAGGTGTGGGCCATATCACTAAATAAATCATGGTCAGTTTTCTCATCTTGTGGAAAGGGAGATAGAGTTAAGATAGTTTATCACCCTTTCCACAGGTTTCCTGCCAGTTTGTGTCTCCGCTGTGGCCCCAGCCGCCTCAGCACCACTTGGCCACAGGGCTTGGGGCTGCTGGGTGCCACTTACCCGCCCCCCAAGCCTGTGGGCGTGGCTTGGCACGGCCACCCTCACTGCCCAGGGTGGCGATGGTCCCCAGAGGCTGTGGGCTTGGTGCCGGTCCCCAGGATCCAGGCCACTTGGTGCCTGTGTATGCAAATTAACTCTCCATCTTTGTTGGGCTAATTTGCATACCCACTCCTGATTGGCTGATGGGTGTCATGGAGGTATGGTCAATTTGCATATTTCTCTTTTATTAGTGTACATTAGTTACCCACTGAGCAGTGTAGAAAAAAACACAGCCTACTGAAAGTATCTGTGACTTCCAATCCACAAATGTGACATTCTGCCTCGAATGTCCACTGGTGAAACCATGCAGCACATGCTGGCATTCAGCTGTGACGACTGTAGAGCAGAGACTTCCAATTGGTGTGGCATAAAGGTTTTTAAAACATGCACTACCTGACTGTTTAGTCAGGGGCACTGTCCTCTTTCCCCTTAGACTGTCAATTAAAAAAAACAACAGCCAACACAAGAGCCATCTGATATGAATGAATCAAAATTACACATATTTTGTTTGTCAGATTGGCAAATATATATTTTTTGGTGTGCTGCAGAAATTTAGTAATTAGTTTATGTGCAGCATGGGCTGAAAAAGGTTGAAAATTGTTGCTGTAGACCATGAGAGCTTGGTTTTTCTCTTGTTTGACCACTACAAAATCACCCAGGCTGTCATGATCAACCTTTTGAACAATGGTAGCATTCTGACAATTAAATATGTTAAAGGAGTAGAGGCTAAGCAAGTGTTCCCCTGTAGTAAAGCTGGTATATGGCCACTTATTTGATGCATGATTTGTTAGCTCAAGCCTAGTGCACACTCAGCATCCCTTTACTGGCAATGGGGCATTCAGCATTGGTGACTCTTCCCTTCAAAGCCTGAAGCCTGATTAGAACCCTAGGGGAACTGTTTCACTATCAAAAAAGACAGATCAGAGAGTCTGCCAAAAATTAGACCTTAGTTTGTGTGAAAGCAGAGATGAAAGGTATATTACTGTTAATGGAAAAATATACATCAGATAAAAGCCAAGGGATTGTTGCCCTGGCTGGTAGCTCAGTTGATTAGAGTGTGGTCCCAATAAGCCAAGGTTGGAGACCTAACAGGAGGGAGGGTAGGAAAGAGGCAGAAAAGCGATAACACCAAAAAAGTCTTATTCAATTAAGGATTCAATTCCTTAAGCTAAATTGACCTTGGCTGAATTTGCCACTGCCAGTAAAGGGATGCTCGGTATGCATCCCTTTTGGCTTGAACTAACAAATCAGACATCAAGTAAGTGGCTGTAAGCTGTGGGGCTAGGGAGCTCTGTGGGATCTCTTTTATAAGAGCATTAATCCCATTCGTGAGGGCTCCATCCTGGTGACCGCCCTACATCCCCAAAAGGCTCACCTCCTAATACCATCACATTGTGCATTAGAAGTCCAATACAGGACTTTGCAAGGAAGAAAACATTCAGACCATAGCAATTAGTGTACTTCATAGTATGTGTGTTTTTAAACAACAACAAAAATCCAAGAGAGCAGAGCTTCTGGAATGGCTAATTAAGGAACTTGTGAAACCCTGGTCACAAAAAGAAGCAATAAAACTGGACAAAATTGTCAAAAACAACTTTTAAGGATTTGAAAATTGATCAAAGGCATACAACACAACGAGAAATGTTTATTCGAGAAAAGTTATTGAACCTTAACACAACAATGGGCGTCTGTAAACTTTAGCTTGGTGCTACTACCATGCCCCACACACTCTCTCCAGCTCCATGGGGTAGAAGTGCTGTTGGGGCAGGATCAAGGCTCTGCTGCTTCAGGGCTGATGTTATAAAGCAGAACATGGAAAATTCTATGCACAGGGGTGTAAAAGTAATAGTGATCTCAATGGCAAACAATCAGGGAAGGGCACCATTGTAGTTAGCCTGAAATCTCATTACTAATGAAAGCAGGCAACAAACCAGCAGACTAGTCAGAAAATTAACAGTGACAGTGGGAACAAGAGGGTCTTGATAAGATCCTGTTTATCTCTCAAGGTATGGAAGGCTGTGCATATCCACAAAACTGTGCACAAGCTCAGGAGAGACTGGAAAAAACTCTAGCAAGTGACGTATTACAGCTGAGCATGAGGACTTATGAACACAGAAGATAAAATTTAAGACAGACTTGTAAATCACTTGAATTGTGATTCATTCTCCAAACCATACACTGATCCATCATAACAAGGTGAAACACTTCCTGATTCAGTGAACCAAAGTATTGAGCTCAAAGTGCTCAAACAACCACAGACCAGTCGCTGGCTGAGCACTAAGCTATTCTGAGTCAGGAGTCATTCCTAGGAAACTAGATTTAAATATATAAAGGGGGTGGGGTGGAATGGGGTGTAAGGGAGGAGAGGAGCTCGGGAGGATAACAAAGCAAAGACCTCTTTTTTGGTCCTCTGTGGACATACATTATGGAGGAAACATGCTCCACAGAATTAAAAAAAAACAGGAACTACCACTATCTTAGATGTGTGTGAAGGGAAGGGGAATTAGAAAACAGAGTTGTTACAATATATTGTCAAAAATGGTCAGTTTTCATTAAATATTATGAGACATGCAAAAAAATTAAAAACTGACCCATACACAAGGAAAAAAGCACAGTTAATGAAAACTATCTCTGAGATGTTGGAATCAGCAGACAAGTACTTCAAAGCAGCTATTACAGATGTGTTTAAAGATTTTAAGGTAAAAACTATTTGAATAAAGTATGATGTCATGATTCATAATAGAGAGATAAAATTTTTCATATTTTCTTCTCTTAACTTATTTAAAAATTATTGCATAAATAATTATAAAATTGTATTATAGGTCATATAACATATAAACATGCACTATATATATATAATAACAATAATTAATAACACAAGGTAGGGAGGAGGTAATGGAGCTACAGTGGACCAAAAAACTAATACCAGGCAATAACTCAAACCCACAGAAAGAAATAAAGAGTAATGTAAATAGTAAACATATAAATTTATGTATATATTTTTAAATTTATAAACATAAATTTTCCTTTCTTGTTTTAACTCTATTAAAAGATACATTTTGCATGAAGCAATAATTATAACTATATTGTTAAGTTTATGATATATATAAATGTAATGTACATGATAATGAAAGCACAAAGAAGGATGGTCCTATCTAATAAAAGAGTAATATGCAGATTGACCATCACTCCAACACACAAGATGGCTGCCCCCATGTGGTCAAAGATCCTGTCCCCATGTGGACACAAGATGGCCACCACAAGATGGCCAGCAGGGGAGGGCAGTTAGAGGGATCAGGCCTGTAAGGGAGGGCAGTTGTGGGCAACCAGGCCAGCAGGGGAGGGCAGTTAGGGGGTACCAGGCCAGCAGGGGAGGGCAGTTAGGGGCAATTAGGCATTAATGAGGCTGGCAGGGGATCAGTTAGGCATCAATGAGGCTGGCAGGGGAGTGGTAAGGGGGTGATCAGGCTGGCAGGCAGAAGTGATTAGGGGCAATCAGGAAGGCAGGCAGGCGAGCATTTGGGAGCCAGCAGTCCTGGATTGTGAGAGAGATCCCAGATTGTAGAGGGTGCTGGCTGGGCTGAGGGACACACCCTGCCCCTCCCCCGACCCCCCCCCCCCGTGTACGAATTTCGTGCACCAGGCCTCTAGTCTACAATAATTAAAGTGTGATATGCTAATTAGACATGACAGCAGGACGACCTTCCAGACGAAGCCCGGGCTGCGAGGGCTGAGGCAAGCTGCCGCGGCTGCAATGGCCAAGCCCCTTGCATGAATTTTGTGCATCAGGCTTCTAGTAAAACTATAAAAAGTAAATTTGTGTATGTTGTTTGAATAAAGTTAGTGGTAAACTAAAATAGATTATGATAAGCTATGATATGTATTTTAAACACACAGTACATCCACTCTAAAAATAACCTTAAAACCATAGTAAAAAACAAAAAAGAAATTTGAAAGATACACTAAGAAACACTTAATGTCATAAAGCAGTAAGAAGAAACAATGGAACAACAAAAAGTAAGGCAAATTAAAAAATCAAAATGGAGACAGAAATCCAACCAAATGCCTTCAATTAAAAGGAAGGGATTTGGGGTTAGATATTTAAAAATCCAAGTATGTGCTGTCTAAAAGAAGTATGCTTTAGACTCAAACACAAATACCGGTATATACTGAAAGAAAAATTATTATAAAAGAAAACAAATAAACATAAAAGAACCAGAGAGAGTATATCAACATAAAACGGAGTTTAAACAAAACTGTTACTAGAACCCTAGCCAGTTTTCTCAACGGTTAGAACATCGGCCCATTGACTAAAGAGAGTCATGGGTTCGATTCCAGTCTAGGACACATAGCTCGGATGCAGAATCAATCCCCAGCCCTGGTCCAGGCACATGCAGGAGGCAACCAATCAATGTGATTCTCTCACATTGATGTTTTTCTCTCTCTGACTCTCCCCCTCCTTTCCACTCTCTCTAAAAATCAATGGAGAAAATATCCTTGGGTGAGGATTAAAAAAATTTCTTTTTTACTAGAGATAAAGAAGGATATTTTATAATAATAATAGAATCAATCATCCAGAAAATATAATAACTATACACATACACACACCTAACAACAGAACCCCCAATTACATGCTGCAAAAACTGTTAGAACTGAAGGGAGAAATATATAACCAAGCAATAATAGCTGGAAACTTCAATGTCCCACTCTACACATGGATAGAACAGAGACAGAAAAATTGATAAGGATATAGTTATTTCACACATTATCAACCAAATTGACCTGACATATTTAGAATACTCTGTCTCAGAAAAGCACAGTACACATGCTTTTCAAGCACATACATTACATTATCCAAGATAGAGCACACAGTAGATAATACTATTAATATCAATAAATTTAAAAGGACTGAAATCAGAAAAAGACTATTTTCTGTATATCTAATAAAATATGAAATCAAAACAAAAGGATATTGGGGATTTGGGAAATCCACAAATGTATTTAAACAAATCAAAATACTTATAAATATTCCATGGGTCAGAGAAGGAATCACATGAAAAAATTTAAATTATTTTTAACTTAATGAAAATAAAAACACAATATTGTATCAAAATGTATGGGTTTCACCTAAAGTGGTGTTGTAAACACCTGTGATGGACAAACTGCTTCCATCTGAAAAAAACTAAAGTGAGGATGCAGAGCAAAGTGATGCAGATGTGCTACAGTAGATTGCGGTGATGGTTTCAAAACTGAAAACTTATTATAACTCAATTATACACTTAACATGGGTGGATTTTATGGCACATGCATTATAATTCAATAAATGTGTTGTTTTCTTTTAAAAAGTCCATGGGAAAAAATGACTAGAAAGAAATACGCTAAAAAGTGTCATTATGTTAGACTGGCAGGAATATAAGGCTTTTTTTTTTTTTAATGTCTATTTTGTACCTATTTTCATAATGAAAATAATTTAAAATTAAAAAGAATAATTAAATTTCCACTTTTTATACCCACTGAAGATTGCATTACATGTATGAAAGGAGTCTTCAGACAGCCATCTAGTTAAGCTTCCTGCCTCAAGACAAGAATACAACACATTCACAAAGAAATGAGCTTTTTATTAAGACTGTTTTTAGATAGTTTAATGATAATAAAAAATCCCAGGGAACTAACATTACGCCAAACCCTTTTAGCTGTGCTCACTTAAGAGTTTCTTTTAAGCATCTATTCATTTTAGGAACTTCTTATTACTGTCTAATGTTAATCACCTTCAGCACAATTTAAAGTCACTTCAACACAATGACTGAGATTTGTGTTCACATCAAGTTCTACCATTTATAATAGCGTGCATCAGTCTGCCTCCATGTCTTCATCTGTACAATGGAACACACAATGATATTGTTGCAAGGAATAAATGAATATAATGCATAAAACAAGGTTAAAATAGTACCCGGTACATAGTTAGCACTAACTAAGCCTTCTTATAAAGAAATTAAAAAGGTAAAATTCCTTTGAAAGAAAGAGGTGATGGCAAGGTGACTAAACCAAGTTATCCAAATCTGTATTCATTCATTCATGAAAGAAGTTGGATTATTTGAAGTTAACTGAATGCAGAAAAAATATGTTAAGGAAATAATCTATGGCATGTAATTTTTTAAAGGAGTGGAGAAGCCTCTACAGAACTCAGTTCCATGTTGAACAATAGCTTACACCCACACAAGTACAGAATAGCTTTTAAGAGATGACATAAATGTTAAGCCATGTCATGGATGAATACACATTTACATGTTCAATTCAATAAACTGGTTGCTCTGCTTTGATTAGTCCTACTTGAGTTAATTAAAATATTTCCATTTCTTCTAGCGTTCATAGCTCTCTGTACAGTTTACAGAAGCCGGAGATGGATTTTTAACACTGTTTACCAACTGTAATGTTTTGATGGACACTTTAATCATGCAATACAACTACAAAATCTACCCCTGGGAGCAATACAAGTCTTGAGCCAAATTGAGAAAAGAAATTACATGAACACAGCCATTTGTTATTGGCATTAACTTGAGAAAAAGGAGCAGGAAAGTTCATAGGACAAGTATTTTTTATCAGTCAAATAATTTTTCAAGTATCATAACCTTTCCTAACATACTACCTTGTATGATAATCAATGTTTTTGATGCTTTGCTGTTTGTGTTTTGCTAGAAAAAAATATTGCTAATTAATAAACTAAAAACTGTCTTAACATTTCTATAAATGCTAAAAGACCCACACTGCAACTGGCAGCTGCCTTGTAGAATTTCACAGGGGCCTGGGATGGATGACCAATCATCCAGAATGCTAGAGAAGATATTCAAGCATTGGACAGGGCATTCTAGATAAAAATTTCAGGAAACCCCCAGGTCTAAATTATGCTAGTCTAGTATTTTAGAGATTTTCTAAATTGATTTTTAAAAACTGTTTTGAAGCAAATGAAGAGAGACAGAATAAGGTACTAAAAAATCTAAGGAATTTTCTATTTTCTTTCTTTCTCCCTTCCCTTCCATTTCTCTCTCTCTCTCTCTCTCTCTCTCTCTCTCTCTCTCTCTCTCTCTCTCTCTCTCTCCCTCCCTCTCCCTCTCCCTCTCCTTCTCCCTCTCCCTCTCTCTCCCTTTTTCTCTCTCTCAAACCCAAAAGAAACACTTATTGGATGCAGTATTGCTCAGATGTTTTATTAATTGCTAAGTAAACTTTATTTTAAATGTAGAACAAATTCTTACATTTGAAAGTTAACATGGCAGGTTTTTTGTTTTGTTTTTTTTTAATAAGGGGAGTTTTAAGTCCTTAAATAAGCTTCTTAGCTAATGAAAAGAAGCACAGAAATTCAATTAACAGTGAAGACCAAGCCTGTGTGAAAGATGAAGTACAAGGAATGTAAACTGCTTCTCCAATGACATTTGATGTTGCCTATTTCTTTTCACATGTCACAAACACATACAATATATTAACCATGAAAAGCAATAATAATGCAAATTTCCAGGCAAAGATATATTCTCATAAAGCACAGCAAAGAACATTCAAATATTTTATAAGCTGGTCGGAAGACAGATCAATGGGAACATTCCCACTCTGAACAATAAAGCCAGCTCTCCACTCCAAGCATACTATATGCTTGACTTTCTCTAAACTTTGGTAGTGGTGGTGGGTGGTGGTTCAGAAGCAGAATCTTAAATGGCAAAATTCATGGAGTAATTTTCCAGCATTGCAGTGGAATTAAGTGGCTTAATGATTTGATGGTCATAAAACATCTTGAGATCCATAGGTAAATGTAATTCTACCAGTTAAAGCCTTATGCAGGGGTCCTCAAACTTTTTAAACAGGGGGTCAGTTCACTGTCCCTCAGAACGTTGGAGGGCCGGACTATAGTTTAAAAAAAAAACTATGAACAAATTCCTATGTGCACTGCGGGCCTGGGACGAGTCAGCTGCTAAGCAGGACAGGCAGCGGCACCCGGTGGGCCAGATAAATGTCCTCGGCGGGCCGCATGTGGCCCGCAGGCCGTAGTTTGAGGACCCCTGCCTTATAGTAAAGAAGATTGGCATCCTTTAGTTTCAAACCCTCTGCTAGAAGAAATAATCCAGATTTTAATTATAAATGTTAAATGCAGTCCTTGAATTCTCTAGTTCCCTTCCCTTCCTTAACAATAGAATAACAAATTTTGCATGCTCCTACTGACTACCTCCACGTATTCATTTTACCCGTTTCTTGATAAGAAAAAAGTTAGAAGGCAGCTCCACAATCATTTACCTCTGAAACACCCATGCCTGCCTTTGCTGCCTTCCAGTCCACAATTGATACCCAAAGTGGCAATTCTGAGGTAAGAAATAATGTGATTAAGCTGTATCAACTCTCTACCTCAGTTTCCTCTTCTGCAAAATAGGGTGATAGCTATCGCAAAGAGTAAGTAAATATTACAGAATATGTAAAATGTTGAACATTATAGACATTTAAGGGGTGTTAATGTGAAAAATTTAATCTATGGGTCATTTAATTTTAGAATAGTTAAAGAAAATATATATGAAACTGGAAAAAATTGTTGTTTTTTGTTAACAGAACACTAGACAGCTTGCTCTCAAAGGCATACTTTCCTCTTGGAGAAATAAGTGCATTTATACCCTTCTGCTTCCAAGAATACTATAACCAAGCAAGACAAAATATGTGACGACAAAAGGCCAAAACCAAATGAGAGGCTCTGTATGACTTCATTTATGTGAAATTTTAGAAGAGGAAAAAGTCCGCTACAACAGAGAAAATCAGAACAGTTGTGCCTCAAAGGGTAGGATGGGGCAAGGACTGACTAGGAGGGAAATTTCTAGGGTGACGAGGACATTGTATATCTTGATATGGATTTAAGTTGCATAGGGCTAAGCCTTATTAAATCTTAGAGAATGTACATTTAGTGTTGGCACACTTCATTGTATGTAAATTTTACAACGAAAGAAAAAATTGTAACCATTATTAAATTCTAATTAATATATGCATGTTTAATATTTATGAAAAAATGTCCTGATATCTGAAATTTACTTTGAAATAATACATAACTAGAAGGCTAGGTATGTTATGAAACAAGTATAGCTAAATGTGAACAGTAAAATCTAGGTGGCAAGTATTAGGTATTAACTGAACCTTTTTTTTAAACTTTGCTATATGTCTGAAATTTTCCATAGTGAGATGAAATGAAAAACGGAATGAGGGGGGAAATGATAAGAATAACTGACTCATGGTTGCTGCTTTCAATATCTTCGGCAGCTACCCACTCCCTAAATAAAGGCATTATGCCTTCGATATTTTTCTAAAGGTCCACAGACTGTTCTTCAAGGTGCGACTGAAACTTCCTGTTTTCATGCGTCTTGACCTAATCAGAGCAGGTCTTAGCAGAGCATCGTTTTCAGCAATGATGGCATGTGTTACAGAGTGACCTTTACCATGTAACGTGTAATGGTGTGTCTCTCAGTCCCATCCATATGTCCTTTCCAGCTCAACTGTGAGCTTGTTCAGGGAAGAAACTCCCTTCATCTCTGATTGTCCCTCCTGCTTAGCACCAGCCCGGCACACAGCAGACACTAAAGAACGAGCCTGTGGCTCTGCCTGACACACAGTAGGTACAAGAGCAAGGGCTGGAAATGGCAGCCTGTTGGCCAAACCCAACTCAATGCCAGTCTGTACTGCTCGTGAACTAAATGTCTGAACGAAATCCAAAAGAATGATTATTTTACAACAAATGAAAATTATACCATATTCAAATTGTTGTGTACATAATAAAGTTTAATTGGAACACTGTCGTTCATTCATGCATTGACTAAGGCTGCTGCTGCATTACAAAATCAGAATTGAGTAGTTGTGACAAAGACTGCATGGCGCACAAAGCCAAAAATTCTGACTGTCCCTTTACAGAAAACATTTGCCAACCCTGCACTAGATATAACTATTGATTGACTGGCAGTCTTAGAAATAACTCAACTACATGAAAAACTTACTTATATTTAAGAAAGTGGTTGCTATTTTGATGCACAGTTTGGTATTAAAAAATAAAAAAATAAATACTTGTTCTTATTCCTATTCATATCCCAAGACAAATATTACATGCAAATGCTATTCCATGGGGTGGAGCAAGCTTTTACTCTGTGAAGTCCATACAATGAGATTTCTGAAATGATTTTTCTTTTGGTTATCTCTTAAAGGAGAACTTTTCCACATCACATATCTCACTTTTATTGGAGAATGCATTAGCGACAGTTTTGAAGATTTTACAACATGTTGTTCTGACTAATTAGTTTACTAGCAATTAAAAATAAATTCATGGCAGAGGGCCACTTGTCAATTTTACCTTGTCATAAATGTGTTTGATGCTCACTGTTCCTTAAATAAAAATGTATCACTAGCAAGGAGAGAGATGTTTTCCATTGGATTTTATTCCACCAAATTCCATAATTTGGTATAATTATTCCTGACAATTTGCCCATCATACGGTATGTCTTTCTCCAGAAGGAGGAAAATACCACTTTGTGTTCTCATGATCACAAGTCAAATTGAGCAAAAAACAAAACTGTTTTTTTTTAAATATGAGAAAAATAATCTACTATCTTACCCTGCTAAAAATAATGTAATCTGAACTACAAAATGACAAGAAAATATGGCAGCAAATACTGCTCTAAATCTTAACACTAATTATTTTCCCTTTCATGTCAAGACTTTTCCCACAAAAAATGTCAAGATCACGATTTGCAGGTATACATGGCTTGGTCTCCCACATTGTTTTCCCATTTTTGGCAAAGAGCAGGATCTAGAGGATGGTCAGCTAGCTATCAGAGGGCAAGCAAAAGTTGTAGGGTACCGAGAATGAAGAAAGTAGGCGCCATTGTAATTTCAGCTGACAAGGAGTATTAGCATTATTGCACACTTTGTGAATTAAGTAATGATTTAATTAGTATCAGCCTGAATGGTCATATAATGTTGTAATTAGAAGGCTGAGACAAAAATAATTGGTGGAGGTGGGGCTGGAGCTTGGTGGGAAATCAGCATAATGCATGGAACAGGGGAAGTGGGACTGTGTGCCTCAGTGACCAATCACAGGGCTAGGAGAGCAGGGCCTATGGCTTACTCCAGTGTACACATTTTCAGCTGGCTCACTGCACCCCAGCACATCAGGCACTCAATTTTTTAATTTTTATAGCATTACAAGGAAGTCATAGCACTGGGCTCTAAATCTTTCTCCTCTAGCCAAAGATTAGGCAAATTATTCTATTTTTCTGTAGCTCACCTTATTTATAAGGTGGGAGAAAGAAAACTGACACCTGCTTCAAAGCACCAACATAGGAATAATGTGGAACTGCCTCACTGCCACTCTGGGCGAATGGATACACAGAGGAGCTAGGGAAAGGTTTACGAAGCAGGAGCTTCTGAACCTCAAGAGCTTCTGCATCAGCTGCTGTGTTGCATACCTAGCAGTGGCCCTGTTTCCTTGTAGACCGTGAATCCTGGAGTTGTGCACACACCTGCAGGCCTGCTGATGTCCTGCTGCTTCTTTTCAGTTTTTTTTGTTTTTCACTTTTTATTTAGACCTTTAAAGTACAAAGTTTGCTTCAATCCATCTGTACAAGTTAAAGTGTAGGTCAGAAAATAAACTACTTGAGAAATTTTACACAGGAGGGCTTTAATGTACAGAAGCTGCTACTTACAAAAATCTGGAGGATGGCCTGTCCCCTGCCACAAACAGGAAGGTATCAAGGGACAGCTGAGTTAGAGACACACCAGCAATGCAGCAATCCAGATCAACAAGTCACACCCGGTTGCCTTTTTAACACGCAGGAAGGACGCTGGAATACCACTGCAGAAAAACCACACTTCTCCATGACCTGGCTTATCAACCAAAACACCAACAGCTGAAGAGGAGTGGCCTCTACTTCATTTCTACTGTTCACATGTTGCACAAGCATAGGTGACCCTTGAACAACATGAATTTGAACTGTGTAGGTCCACTTACATGCTCATTTTATTTTTCAATAAATACAGCAAATATATTTTCTCTTTAAAAACATTTTCTTTTATCTAGCTAGCTTACTAGTACTTTATTGTAAGAATAAGTATATAACACATATAACATATAACATAAAATATGTGTGAATCAACTGTTTATTATTGGTGAGGCTTCTAGTCAGTAATAGGCTAATAGTTCTTCAGTTTTGGTGGAATCCAAAGTTAGATGTGGATTTTAAATTGCTTGGAGGGTCAGCACTCCTAACCCATGTGTTCCTCAAGGGTCAATTGTATAGATAATTCATACTCAGAACCCCAGCTGCATGGGAATCTAGGAAATAAAGTTTCAAGTTTCTAGTCTTAGTAGTTAAGAAGGAATAACAATAAGGGATGAACAGTGTGGTCACTCAGCCATGTCTACACACAATAGCTGCCTATGGAATGTCTCAGTTAATTTTTCCTCCTGTCTTCAGCAGCTTCTATCTAACTAGGCTCTCTAGGTGAATCTGAAGTTACTTCCAAGCAGTCGGTCTCAGCCACATACTTTATCTTCTGGCACCCAACTTGAGGGTGACAGCATAGAATAAAGAGCCTACATTATGTGAAGACCAGTGCAAGGAATGATGGGAATATCTATGAAAGCTGAAAAGCAGAAAGAGAACTAACTTGTGTTCTCTGCAGGATTCTATTTTGTGGAGATAACATTTTTCCTCGCTAACAAACATTTGAAGCATGACAAATAAAACTTCAAAATAATTAGACCAGATAGTGGCAGTTGCCAGGAAAAGAAACAAACAAAAAATAAATTAAACAAAACTTATCAAGTATCAAAGTTTTTAAAAGAAACATAATTGAAGACATATGGCTAAAAAGTCCTATCAACACCAGGAAAACTTTGTTTTATTACAGTAAACTGGATCTTAAAGAGCAAGGAAGATAAGAAAGGAAGCAAGGGGAGTATCAAGGCTAGAACAGTAGATGGCAGAGTTATAGACTTGGAAATTTTAAATATTCAGAAAAATCCTAAGGCTAAGCTCCTTTCTTCAGGAAGCAAAAGGAACTCTGCTTCAGAGATTCACACCTTGTCCCACAGACCTGTTTGTGAAACACAGGTCCTGGGTGTGTCTGACCCTAGTTACCTCTGTACTCCAGAGCTTCCTCCACAACCCGGGTTCTAGCATAGTCCAAAGTCTCAGAACAACAGACTAATTTGAGCAAAAATGAACAAGAATTTATGTTAAATGACTCGTGCACATAGCAAGTGATACAAAGCCAGGAAGACTAATAGAGATGGCACCCAATAGAAAGTGACCACCTAGTCAAACACAATCTATACTAATAAAAGCCTAGGTGGTTGTCACACCCTCACGCAACACTGCCACAAAATGGCCACATGCACAGCAGAGGCGGGGCCCTGTGGCCGCTCGGCGTGGTGAGGCCTGGGAGTCCCGTGGCTCCACGCGGCATGGAGAAGGCTGGTCCTTGCATCTCCGCCGCCTCGCCTGGAGGAGGCAGGTTGTGGCAGGGGAAGGCAGCTGTGGGAGATCAGGCCAGCAGGGGAGGGCAGTTGTGGGCCATTGGGCTGGCAGGGCAGGGCAGTTGTGGGCCATTGGGCCGGCAGGGGTGGGCAGTTGTGGGCCATTGGGCCGGCAGGGGAGGGCAGTTGGGGGTGATCAGGCTGGCATGGGAGCAGTTAGGTGTCAATCAGGCTGGCAGGCAGAAGCAGTTAGAGGCAATCAGGCAGGCGAGTGGTTAGGAGCCAGCAGTCCTAGATTGTGAGAGGGATGTCCGATTGCCAGGACATCCCCCGTGGGGTCCCAGATTGGAGAGGGTGCAGGCTGGGCTGAGGTCCCCCTCCCCGCCCCCCCCCCCTGCATGAATTTTGTGCACCGGGCCACTAGTCCTTCTATAAATGAGGAAACCAAAGCTCACAGCTGTCTTAGTGCTGGTTTCTCAAAGCAGACCCTATGAGACAAATGTAAGAAGTCTGTTTGGGAGGTAAAGGGAACAGTAGCAGGGGAGTGGGAAAGTGAAACAAGATAATAGGTAGGAAATAAATAATCAAGCCAACTACCACTGAGGACAACCAGAAGTTAATGCCACCAGGGAGACTCTATGAGCCAGTGTCAACATTATCCCACTTAGAGGGCAAGAGAGCTGAGGTATTTATACAACTCTTATTAGTCATTGATTGAAGGTTGCTCGGGTAATTAATTTCCTCTTACTTCTTGCCTGCCCCATGGTCAAAGCAGAATTCAATGACCAGAGAAAACCTCATGGATGAAAGAACACAGCGGCTGGCAGGTAGAAATAAGGCCAATGGCACAAAAGTAGAAGGGTAAGGAGTAAGTGGATGGGGCACCAGAAACATTAAGGAGGGTTGAGTTATTTAAAATTAAACAAAACAAACATTAACCAAGTGGTAGGACTGAGACTTCAAGGCAGGCTTACACCTTTCAGGATCCACATTTTCTCCCCAACACTCTATCCAACTTAAACATAAGACGAAATTTGGGTATACTGGACATCTGGGGCTGGAAAGAGAATACCCACAGCTGGAGGTATGGGAAGGATTGAATAGCTGCAATAAACTAGAAATAGAACTGTTAAAATATAACAGAGTAGAAAAATCCACAAAGATTTTCCCAGGATGCAACACAGCTCTAACATTCAATGAACGCATACAGACTGGGGAACAAATCTGTAACCTGGGAATGTGCCCTGATGAGGCATCAAACCTGCAACCCCTTGGTGCACTGGATGATGCTCAAATCACTGAGCCACACCAGCCAGGGCTGAATTACTTATTTTTAATCTGTCAAATTCTTTATGGACTATCTTTTGACTTGCTATGTTTAGAACTCAGCAAATGAAAATAAAGAGAGAGTCCATGATTTAAGCCAAACTTTATTATTCACCTGTAACAGAAGATACCCTATAGAGAAAGATTCTAATGTCACCACATATTATGAGCTTCTGGCCTCTAACCTTGATTATCAGATAGTAGTAATTAGATAGGTACATAAAGTATGTTATCACCTTCAACATGAAAAACTACCACCATCTATACAACTGCTCAATCTACAACCCAGGTGTCATTCTTGATGCTTCCCTTTTTCTCTAGTTTAACTAATCACAAGTCCTGTGCCTATCACTCCCAAAGAACTCTGAAATTAATCCTCTTCTTACTCCCTCCACTGCCACCGCCACTGTCCACCAGGTATTGTCGTTTCTCACCTCTTATCTGCGTCCAAACTTGTCTATACAACAACTCTGCCAACCATTTTCCAAAACATTAGAGAATGATGTTTTCCAAATACACACAAACGTGTTTGATTCAGTCCCTGACTAAAATCCTTCACTTCTCACTGCCCTTAGAATAAAATCTGGCATTCACCTGTGGTGTTACGTGGCCCTTTGGAATCTGAGTCCTGCTAACCTCATGGTCCTCTGCCCCCTGCCTTCTCTCAAGTCATCTTCTGCATATCCACAGGGACTTTGTAAATGATGTCCCTCCAGACCCTTCTCCTCACCTCGCTAAATCCCAACCAGGCTTCACATCTCAGCTTAAGTAATACTGCCTTGAGAGAGGGCTATCAAAATGCCCAGGTAAGGTGGGATCTCCCATTTATGCTCTTGCAGACATCCCTGAGCCTTTCACACAATTCTGCTCTTGTGTGGCTAATATTTGTAAAATTACTGTGTACCCACACGAGGATGTCATCTCCATAAGGGAAGACACCACATTTGTTTGGAACGTCATCTCATCCCAGTACCTCAAAGCAGTACCCAACATACACTGTATGTCCAATAATCTTTGCTGACTCATTGGCTAGTGGTTAGAAGAATATGACCAAGCTAACAACAGATGGTGGGCAAACTGACTACATGAAAACTTTGGTTTTCTGATGAAGAGGGTTCAAGTGATATGTAGCAGCAAACTGAAAGGGGATTCGTTCTAAGGACTTGGAGAGCTACACCAACAACACAGGGAGCCTTCATGTAGAAGTGATCCATGAACTTTGGAGTTCGTAGCATTAGAAACTTTTGGATATCTAAAAGGAAGTAACCCAAATACCATGCTAAAGCTTTCTTTCTCAAAAACTATCACATGGCTACAAACCCATAAAGCAGTTATTCTAGAAAGCCATTACCGGTTTGTTTGTTTGTTTGTTTGTTTTTTAGCCAAAGGTACAGATCCAAGGTATTGGAGTGACCACTCCAGAAACCTTTCACAGAACCGTGTCCGGGAAAACCATGAATTTTCAGAAAGGTACTAGTGACATGCTACACATAATTTTTACACATTAGCCAACAGCTGATTGCCAGGGAGGATGTATTATTCAAACAGGGTGCACATTCAGTAATGGAAAGGTTGAGGGGAGACACTGGCTTTAATTTTAATGTGCCTGACATACTGGAAAACATTATTGGCATCTGTATGTGTATGACTGAGTGTTCTGTGGAACATGTGTTGTATGCAACACTGTTTATTATCAGTAAATGAAGCCAAAAGCTAAGTTGAAAATGAATGCTAAATTAAAAATTACATAAAATGAAGTGAAATGATTTAATTAACAGATTATAAGTGAGATGTTACAGTGCAAGAATGAGCTTGGAAAAAAAGGAGAAAATGTGCTGCAGTGGAAACCTTTCCCTTTTATTTCCTCAGAAATACTAATACAAACACATGATGTTTGCCAGTTTTTAACCACAGTCTCTGCGACAGTCCATAAACTTGCTTAATTAAGTCACTAGTTTAGAAGAGAGTTCAAAATAAATTGCCTTCTGTTTTAAAGTAAAAGGGAAGGAAAAACAAGATATGGTTCTACTACCTGAAAAATCGGGCTATTTCCAAGACCCTATAAGTATAGTTAGGTCCAATCCTCCTCTGTGGGTATCACACACCTTTCTGGAAGTAAAACAGTTACCCTCGGGAATGAAATTATATAATATTTATTCGCCATTAAATGTCAAACACTGCACCAGGAACCTTGGCATGTGCCATCTCACTTTTTTCCCAATAATCATATTGTGAGTGTGTAGTACCACTGTGACAAGGTGATGTTACTTGCTCAGCCCATTCCTGAAGAACTAGTCACAGAGCCAGAACACAGACCTGCTGACTCAAATACCCATGCTATTTCCTCCTTACCATATTTGCCTTGTCCCAAGAATCTTTAGAAAAGAAACTGTGAATACCCAAAGAAAACTATTTCCCATTTTAAGAGACATCTCTTAAGTACTCACTGCACAGTGTATGGTATCTATACCTAAGTAAGGCAACAGAGTATTTTCCTAAAGAAGGAAGTATGATTTTCATAATTAGCATCGTTCAGAGTTGAAATGCATTCAAAATAGTCAATTTTTGTATCAATTTACATGAATCCAGTTATTCTTTGCATTATTATACCTACTTACTTTTATACATGGATGATCCTATGAAAAGTCTCAATTTTCAGGCACTTAGTTACATAGTTGAAATTAAGAAAAAGACAATGGAAAGGAAATAGACACATAATCACCAAATTACAAAAACAAAAATGACAGGAGACAGTTTCTATGCAGTGTACCTAAGTGGACATTTTTCATGATGCAGTGTCACAAGATTAAAAATGTATTTTTTTCCTGACAGAAGATATAAGAGAAGAGGGGAAGCAAATCAATGTTCTCTTTATAAAGTAACTGATCCAGAGATTCTTATGCCAACATTATATTGCTTTTGCCTACAAAAAAAAGGAACTAAGAATTCTTGTAACACAAAACAAATGCTGGAGTTGTCCAATTTTGGGGGAATTTGAGTGAAGAAAAATAGATCCAAATGTTCCATAGTGCCATATGTTGTCTGAGCTGGGTAGCAGAGAAGTATGCAAATCAATTCAGGAGCTTGGTCCCAGTCTCCCCACTAATGGAGCAGAGGTAAAAGGAAAGGAATTCTGAGAGAGGATGAGTCCCAGCCATGAACTGCTAAGCAGATGCCAGTTCACACAGCCAGACAACAGATTTCCCTCCCCATACTGAAAAGCGCAACATAGCAACTAAGGATAACTACAGAAGCATTCAAGCAGGTGAAAAATGATGATACTTTTGGTCTCTAAATTTAGCATCCATTCTTTCCTTTTTGTCAACACTCAGCAGTGCTCAGGCCCTTCCCCACAAAGCTAGCCCTGGAAAATAAGCTCCTTCCACGTGCACTGATAGGCTGGGAATGTGCCACGTTAGGAACAGGCAACATGTGAAACCTTTATCTCACAGGGCTAAGTTCTTGCCCATGCGGTATTGCTCTCCAAAAGACTCTGTTTGGTCCATTCTCTTTACAATGCTCTCAATGTGGAGCTCTTCCTTTTCTTAAAACAAGTGGGGAAATGCCCAGAGGAAAGTTCCAGGAAGGAAAAGAAGAATAGCAAGAGGAAAGGAAGACAAGAAAACTGAAGAGTTAAAAAGACACACTTTTGATATGTCTGTAAGGGGAAATGCATAGGACTTTTCCCCTTTAGTAATGCTAAAATGGTCTGGCATGCCTTAGAGTAAATCATACTAAGCACAGTCCAGGCAAGACTGCCATCCTACATGAAGCACTGACTGTAAAATAGACACAAAAGACACATGATACTCTCGGAGGTCCCAGCAGCCATAATATCCATCCTTGGCAGTTCATTTGACATTGACTTTCCCTGCTTCCCAGTCTTTTTTTCTTTCTTACTCCTCCCCACAATGCCTCCTCCTCTTGCCATCCTCAAAGCAATGCCCCAGCGTTCTGAGACTCGCCAAGGAGGTGAAGAGATAACGCACCTCTGGAAGGTTTTAACTTGGGAATAGATGCTATGTTTGCCAGGAAATGATGTGCACAACAGGAAAATGTAAGGATGAGCTTATAAGGATATGAACTTGGTTTTCAAGGAGTCCAGCCAGAAGGTTCTTAAAATGTTACTGTATATGTTGAATGGACACTGGGTTTCCTGATTAGATCGTATCACAGTTATTTCAAATGGCTTCTTTCTTAGACCACTTGCTACCCTTTGCCTCTCTCTGTCAGAGTGCACAGACAAAGGGAAAAAAAACAAAGGACCCTCTCCACCCTGCCCTGGCCCCTCCAGGAGTATTCTTTAGAGCCATGAATCCACAGGGGCTTTTGAATTTAGATAACTTTTATGGTTAAAGCTAAAGACTTTGCTGGTAATAGGAAATGTCATATGGAATCCACTGGGTAGTTATAATTTCCATTTATAAATAGAAAATATAAAGAGGGCGCCTTATCTGGATGATTTAATACATGTCTCTGCTTATTACTGTTTTCAAAGTGCCTTTTGCACAAATCTGATTTCAACTGTGCAATAAAGATTCATTATCTTTTTACATAGCAGCCTCTGCATTTCTATGCAGGATCTAATTAGGAAAATAGGAACTATTCTATAAACAGATGCAATCGTGAAGGGAAAATGCTTTCATTTTAGAAAGAACGTATTGCTAAGCTTCGCTCAGGAACGCACTGCATCTGCATGTGGAATGAGGGTGGGAGTGAGAAGGGTGAGGAACAGCAGACTGTACTTCCTTCTTCACAGCAGCAGTGTGAGGATGGCTAGGGCAGGGGCTCCCAGCAAATTACTGGAGAACTGAGGTGAGAGACAGAATGCACAAAACTTAATTCCTGCACCCCTAATTTAATTTTTGTTCCCAAAAATTACTTTTTAGAAGTCGTGTCCCTTATTTTCTGGTATTTTCTGTTTTCTTACAAAGAGCTTTATTACTTTTATAACTGGAATGTGGGAGAATTTAAAAAAAACAATACCATGAAAAATAAATCCTTCTCAATTTTGAAGAGAGGGGCTAAACATCCAGTTTCGAAGAATAACTAAAAAAAGACTGGAGAGACCATATGTAAGGGACACACTGGCTAGTGGGTTAATTTTGTTTGTTTCATTAATGGGTTACATTAAAGGAGCAATATAAAGGTACATTTCTAATTAATGAACAATTTTCTGTCCTGACCTTATTTAACCTCTCCATAGCACAGACCTGGCTCATTTATGAAACACCTTTTTCTCTATTTCTGTGGCACCTGCTTGTCTTACATTTTCTACTTCTCTATCTCCTTCACTGGTCTTCCTTCCTACCAGCTCTGTAGGTGAGACTAACTTCTGAGCCCTCTTCTTTATTCATACTCTCTTCCTAGGAGACCCAGCTATAACATGCCAAACAAAAGTACTGATCCCCTGCTTCCCCGCCTCCAAATTCATCCCCACACAATCTTCCCCTATGTCTACAAATGACACCAGTCAGTCATCCCTTGCTGAAGTTAATATCCTGGAAGTTATTCTAGATTTCTTCTTTTTTCTTTTTTTTTCATCCCATATCCATTCCACCTTAAGTCCTGTCAAATCTATATCCAAAATAAGGCCTAAATGCAACCACTTGACATTTCCCTGCTACCACCCTGCCTTCTGTTACCACCCTCTCTCCTGGCCATGCAAGGTGGTCTCCTAGCTCCCACACTGTGAACACACAGTCCATTCTCCACACAACAGACTGTTTCCCTAGAGTAAAAGTCAGCATCACTCCCCAGGTTACAACAGTCCAAGGACTTTCCACTGCAAACAGAATGAAAGCCAAATTTCTACTCATAGCTTTCAAAGGCTCTGCAGGAGCCAGCCTCGATTCCTCTCAACGTTCTTCCCTCGAATACTAAATTCCAGCCACACTGGCCGTTTTCTGTCCCTTGAAGACCACAAGCTTGTTAGTGTCTCAGGGGCTTTGTTCGTGCTCATTCTTCTGCATGGAACACGAATACCCCTCTCACTATTCTCCAAAAGGCTTCCCCTTCCCTCAGACCTTAACCAGATCCTCACCAACTGCAATCTATTGTGTTACCCTAAGTTTACGTTCTACATAGCCTCGCAACATCTGAATTAATCATGTGCTTCTCTACGTGTTTACTATCTATCTTTACCCTAGAATGTAAGATCCTTGACAACAGGGATTTCTTTTTATTCAGCATTATAGTCCCAGCACAAAGAACAATGACTGACTCTGAGTAGATACTTAGTAAAAGTACTTTTTAAGTGACTGACTTAACCTAAATTTTGCCATAAAAACAGGATGACATGCAATTAGTCTAAAAAAAAATCCCTGGAATACTGCAATGCTAAGAAACAACAACAAACATACAAACACCCTTGGAATTCTGCAATGCTGCATTTTATTCTAGTTTACTTAATCAGTATCTAGTAATTTAATGGGGCAATCAATGTGCATTTCTTAACTTGCTCCTTCAAGTTGCTGGTCACTGTATATAGTAGATAAAATGATAAGTGAATTTACTTCCAATGTACCATTATAAGTGACTTTTTAAAGAAGGCTGTCATAAGCCATTTAATGATATTAATAACTGTTACTTAGATTTTTACTTATTTTGAAATTTCACGTTAAGACTTCTTAAATTAGGGGAAAGATGACTAACAACAAAATGGGAATACAAATACAAATACACACATACTTTTTATTATAAAATAATATGTTCATAAATCACATATTCCATCCAATAGTGCCAAATGCTTTATATTGAATTCTCAAGCATTCCTACAAGGTAAGTACCATTGTTATTCCAGATTACACTTGAGACAACTGAGGTTTATAAAGATTAAGTATAATCATGGTCAAAGTTACACAAGTAAGTGGTGAAGCTAGGATTTGAACCCATGGTGATCTGATTTTAAAGCTTGTATTCTTATCCCTGTATACTACTCATATGATTAGAGTAGAAAATCAAGTGATTTTCTTCGTATTTTTTATTGAATTTCTGAATCATCCACAAGCTTACTAAGATACTAAGGGAAACATGTTAGTGCAGATGAACACACTCTTATTCTTTCAAGTAGGTCTAGATTTGTTAGACACCCAAACACCTGAAGGAGTGTGGCACCGCCTGCAGACAGTGTGAGAAAGGACTGGCACTAGTACTGGTAGCACACAAAGCAGGATCATACCCAACTAAACATTCAGACTTACCTATGATAGTCCAAAGCAATCCTTGCTTCTGCACACCTATATACAACATCTGGCTCCTAACAGACTGTTAATGATAGAATGCAATGCAATAAACCTTATTTGGGAGATCTTAAAAGAACAAAGCCTCCACTAATGACTTTTTAATGAGAAAATGCATAGGCTAATTACTGTAATCTTCTAGCTGGTCTATAAAAAGCCTACACCCAAGAGATGTGAATATGTGCTGATTCAGACTGTACTGAAAAGGTTCCATTTTATATTTTAAATTGCTAAAAAAAACAAAAGGAAAAAAAATAGGAAAAGAACCCACCTCAATCCCCAGTTACAGCATGCCACACAAGAGGAGGATTAACAGGGAGTACTCAGAGCAAGATAAATGTTTTTCAATGAGTATTTACACAAGTCCCAAATTGATTGTTTAGCAGTGTGGAAATCTGGCCCAACAATTTGGCTAATGAAACAACTAAGCAACAGCCCTAACTGGTTTGGCTCAGTGGATGGAGCATCAGCCTGCGGACTGAAGGGTCCCAGGTTTGATTCCAGTCAAGAGCATGTACCTTGGTTGCAGGCACATCCCCAGTGGGGGGTGTGCAGAAGGCAGCTGATCGATGTTTCTCTCTCATTGATGTTTCTAACTCTCTATCCCTCTCCCTTCCTCTCTGTAAAAAATCAATAAAATATATTTTTTTTAAAAAAGAAACAACTAAGCAACATCAACACCACATGATAGTAATATATTTTGAGGGAAGGGCTAGGGAAGAGACAAGCTGGCCAGTATCTTGCAGTTCTATCATATATGTACATTCACACAGATGATCTCATTTTATTCTCATGATGTCCTTGTGTGTGGGTAAGTGGCAGATAAAGCAAAGGCTAATAAGCATTAGTGGTAACTAGAAATATCCCAGGTTACTTTACTTAGCAGGCCAAGAAATCACTGTGGGATGTTATCCTAGACCATATAGAATTTTAAACTATTTTTTTCTTATTAAGGTTTCATTTGTATTTTTTTCTCTCAACTCCTAATTGTCTATCTGTATTTGTGGCAGAAAAGAGAGGCAAGAATAAAATAAACTACTAGCCAAAAACATATAGATAGGTAGATATGTACCTATCTCTATCTCCCTCCACATATCTCGAGTGTCTCTCTCCTCCATGCCTGTCCTGACCCTTTCCTGGTTTGACTTATTATCATACACAGATATGCCAGACAGTCTTCATTTCCAATCAGCAAAATATTTTAGGAGATCATATTAGAATGCAGTCATATAAACCAGACATAACATGAGCTAGTGTGCATAATAGGGGAAACATAACATGGATAGAGAAGTTAGGAAATAGCTCTAATGCCAGTTAATTAGCCATATGTCCTACAGCAAGTTACTTCACCTCACAGAACCCAGTTTTCTCCCATGCCAATTAGGAGCTGGGAACAGATGGCCTTTAAATTTTATTGTTCTGAATCTAATATTTTAGAATTCTCTGACTCTTGCACATATCCAGTTCAAGATATGACTTACTCCTTGTGGCCATGTCTTCCAGAAAGTCTTCCCTGAGATAGCTATCAGGAATTAATGTTTCCCTCCTTTTAAAGCTTATTCTATTGTGTCTGTACCTCTCTGTAGTGACCAAGAGCACCAGTCAAAGGCCTGAGTTCAAATCCTAACCAATTTCCTAAATTGTCAAAATAAGCTAACAACAGTGCCTATCTGATGGGATTACTAAAAGGATTAAAGGAGGCAATGTATGCAAAGTGATTAGGATAGTGTTTATCACGTAATAGTGGTGAATAAGTATTAGTATTAGTGGTTGTAATTATTTACGGTTGAGTTCACTCCACCTCAGATATGCTGCTATCCTGCCTACTGTTTCTATATCACACTCTCTTCTATGGCTTACAAAGCTTTTAAAGATGGCTACTTCCTTGATCTACAAACTCAAAATCTTATGAGCTAGAGAAACATGAACCCATGTGTCCTGGTTCAAGAGTATACACATTTTTGTATATACCTTTCAGCCCAGTCAGGAATGAACTGTGACTCATCCATCTTTTTGTCCCACCTGGCACCCAAAAGATGTTACACAAATTTACTGAATGCGAATGCTGAGTGTGCATATCAGAAATTATAAGGTTTTACTAGTAGATGGTGGTTGTCAGTGTGTAAACACTGGAAAGTTGGGTTTTGCTACTTACATGTGTTCTGAAACAAATATTTGTTGAGTCTCTACTATGTGCCAAGCCCATGCTACACCAGGGAATTCCAGAACATACCACCCGGACCCTGTACCTGACTTTATGGGAGTTTACAGATTAGCAGAGACAACAGACACTATGTTATTACAAAGACAACCAGTCATAAACATGATTAACACAAAGAGGAAATCTGAGGTTTGATGTGATAAAAATAAAACACATACACACATACACACAAAAAGTAGGTATTTTTTAGGTTACACAAACACACACACATACACACAGTAGGTATTAGGTTACCTACTGTGAATACAGTGCTGAAATCAAGGTTATGGACACAGCCACCAAACTCAAATAATCTGCTTTATTTGCTACATGGACAAACTTAAAATTTTAAAGAATTAGTCCTGATTTTTGTACGTGTGGAGTATCTAAAATAAAAACTAAACCCATAGGTGGCAGAATATGGAAACATCATTACTATGGTATAAATGTGGATGTTTCATTCCCATAGACCATGAGGATAATATTTAATCTCTAAGATCAGGGAAATCTCATGTATCAATTCAATGTTTATTGGTTATGAGTGCTTGTGATAGGCTCTAAAGATACAATGATAAATAGAAGGTTCCTACCTTTCAGGAGTATACATTATAGCGCGTTTGAGTGTGTGTGTGGCTGGGTGGTAATTAACCAAAAGGAATCCTAAGGGGACTAAAACCTTTAAACTTAGCTCTTCTTATCTAGCTACAACATCCTGCTCTACAGGGTCTCTTACTGAGTCACAGAGCACCCCATAACTTCTGAGGAAACATGTGCACACGTACACACACACTCTCTTTCTGTGTGTGTGTGAATGTGTGTGTGTGTGTGTGTGTGTGTGTGTGTGTGTGTGTGTCTTAACCAAAGATGAATAATGCAAAAATGGATTATTATTATGGTGAACGCTGACTCCATTACTTATTCAAATTTTTCATAAAGTTTAAAGAAAATGAGCTCCTGGAGGGAACAGACCACATCGTTCCAGCCTGCAGTTCCACAACGAACATCTGGGCAAGCAACCTGGTGTTAACAACATGGGAATACAGTAATGAGGACTGGTTTAAAACACTGAATGCAGTAGTGTTCCCCTACCGATATCCAATCACATACATTTATAATTCCGAAAATACAAACCAGGAGAAAGCATTTTTATTTATTCAAACTGCAACAAATACTTCCTTGGGGTCTGGGTGCCACCATCTTGCATCAATCTGGATAAACTGTAAGGAAAATACAAACTTAAAGATGGGAAAATAATTGGTGTTATTTTTAAATGTGTAGAAGTGTGGATATACATGTATATGCATATACATATCCTCAAACTAGCACTGTACAGTTATTTTAGAAATATGAAGAATTTGTGTGTGTGTGTGTGTGTGTGTGTATAGGAAGACAAAGAATTTCAGCAATTATTTAATCTAGTTCCCAGTTTTTGGAGAAAACATGGTAAAAGAGGCACATTTGTTGCTCAAGAACAGATAAGTAGTAGGTAGCAGATGGAAATAAGAACCATTTCTGACTCCAAAGGCAGGGCTTTTTTCACATACAGCAAATGTGTATTAAGAGAGTGTGTGCATTTATACACACAAACATAAAGTACCTAGTTTAGACTCTGGCACAAGAAAAAGGATTTAACTAGCAGGAATAATGCTATACATTTCTATTTCTTCTTGTTCTTAGCCATAACTATCATTATGTACGCTGAATCTAAAGAAGCCAGCTTCTTAAACCTTTTTCTTCAGAGCACAATGATGGCTATCCCAGCCTTGGACTTAATATCACTGAAACTGTTCTGACTTCAAAAGATAGACAGGCAGGTGAGAACTAGTAGTACCTAAACTCACGAGCATTCCCTCAACTAAAGTACACCAAAAGTTTGCCTATTAGTATGTCTTGATGGGAAAAGTCAGTCTAGTTCTCACTGTTTGCTGATTTCAATTTATTCCTTTAAAATGAAAATAAATGCATGAGAATGATGTTTTATTTAAGAGCCTAATCCCAGAGACATCAAGACACTAATACATGTTCCTTTAGATGCTGCCATTACTGATCCAATTGGGATGATTTTCATTTAGCTGCTGCAACCAAATATCCAGATGCCTAGAGAATAACATAGCATGAAATGGTTCCAAGGTAACACGCTCTGAATCCTGCCAGTGCCACATGAAATTTAATTATATTCATTGTTTTTATTATTCAAAATCTATTGGCAGTCCATGGACTCAGCAAAAAATTATCCTCTACTTTATTCAGTATGGCTTTTATGCTAAAAGAAAGAAGGGAGGTGTGTTGGGGAGGGGAAGGAAAATGGCATCTCCTTCCCCATTCCCCACAAGGAGACATGAGGCCTCTGAAGCCCAGTTGATTTCTCAAGCCCAATTATTTCATTGCACTTCTCCTCCTCAACAGAACATTTTACCTAGGGACACAGTCTGCCTAAACACTACACACTTAATGGAGTCCCTGAAGCTGTCTCAATTTCATCGGTTCTAACTAATAGGTTGTGATACTTTTTCCCCAAACAGATCAGAGCTCTTCTCTCTACATCTTCCTCCTACAGAAAAGAGGGGGAAAAAAGGAGGGGGGCTAATCTGATGAAAAAGAGTATTCATTCCCGCTGCCATACCTTCATTACTGCCTCATACCTGCCTTTCTCAAGGGCACAGCAACCTCACTTAATCCAATCTCAGAGCTTCTTTCTTCAGGATAATGACAATAATAGGTGTTTCCTTATTACCTTTAGCAGTAACAGTGAAAGGCAGAAATCTTCACACTTTGCAGTAGTTAAGAGGAAGACAAGCCACGTTTTGGTTTCCTTGAAAAACCTCTAAAATTGACTGCCCAGAGAGTATTTCAGGATTGAGAAAGAAAATAAGGAAGTATGAGGAAAATGCACCTTTCCAGAAACTCATAAGGTCTTTGGGATGTGCTGCTAGAGGTAAAAAACAAGATTACAGAATACTCCTACTTCCTCCCACTATTCCTTGGTAGATTTAGCATTCCTATTAAAAGGTTTACTCTGGTCCTGATTTGGGTTTATGTCTTTACCAGGTGTACTGGTTAATAATGCCGATTTTTTTTTCAATAGATGGAGTTATACATATGTTGATATACATGAGATTTAATATATATGCTATTCTGTTGTATTGACAGCAAACAATTTCCGATCATTTACAAACAATGGGAAAGATTTTAAAGGAAGGAAAATGGGTGCCACATCAACTGAATGAAAAACAAATGGAAAACCGAAAAGTCATCAGTAAAATGTTGCTTCAATGGCAGGAAAATCTTCTTTGCATCAAATTGTGACTGGCGATGAAAAGTGGATTTATTTTGAAAATCCCAAATGCACAAAATCATGGGTTGATCCAGATCAACCATCAACATCGATTGCAAGGCCAAATTGCTTCACTTTGGAAGGAAAGAAGACAATGCTCTGCATTTTGTGGGATCAGGAAGGTGTGGTGTATTATGAGCTTCTAAAACCAGGTGAAATCGTTAATACTGATCACTATCGACAACAAATAACCAATTTGAACCACACTTGATCGTAAAATGACCAGAATGTTCCAGAAGACAGGGCAAAGTAATTTTGCTTCACAATGACGCACCATCACACACTTCAAAACCAGTTAAAGCTATGTTAAAAGATCTTGCCTGGGAAGTATTAACCCAATAGCCATATTCACCAGACCTTGCTTCTTCAGATTACCACTTGTTCCGATCGATGGCACACACACTTTCTGAACAGTACTTCAAAACATACGAAGAAGTGGAAAATTTGGTCTCTGAATGGTTTGCCACAAAGAAAGGTTCTATTGGGATAGTATCCACAAGTTACCTGAAAGATGGGGGAAATGCGTAGCTAGTGATGGACATTACTTTGAATAAAGCACTTTTGATGTTTCTCTTGAAATTATCGTGTTTTCTTTGATTACAAAATCCGCATTATTAACTGGTACACCTGATAAAATGAGTCTGATCTCCAGAGGGAGGTGTCACTGTACCAAAGACCTCACTTTATCCCCGATGGAGAGATGTAACCTGTGTTTTTCTTAATTCTTAGCATTTATGTTAACAACATTGTCTTACTGAAATGTTCCCATTCAATAATTTTAGGAAGGACTTTTTGAAAGAGTCTACTTACTCTTTTCAAAGCTAATTTCTTTAGAAAGGTTACACATACCTTAAGTTGGCATTCCTGCTATCCTCTAGGGTCCCACCCATGTGGAGAATTCAAGAGAAAGTATTGAGAAACCCAGGTCCAAAGTCAGAATGAATAAATACTATAGCTATTTCCTGAAATGTAACACCTCCCTTCCCCCCAGGGAAAATTTCTGTGCTGCCTGATATCATGCCTTTTACAAAATGCATGAAACAACAAAAATAGTTGATCCAAATAGGTCTTAACACAGGCTGGAAGTCAGCAGCTCTCTTCTTAAGGGAAGACACCACAGTAACAACATTTAATTACATTTGACATTTAGCTTCAGGTTCCACAAATTATCTTTGGGTCAAAACACCCCTGGATTTTCCTACGAAAGAGAGTTACTGTTATCTTCAAAGTTAAAACACCTGATAGCTTGGCATGGAAGAGACAGCAGACATCCTATCTAATAAAAGAGTAATATGCAAATTAACCATCACTCTGTTACACCCACCAGCCATGCCCATCAGCCACGCCTACCAGCCAAACAGGAGTATGCAAATTAACCCAACCAAGATGGCTGCAGCCACAGAGAGAGCAGGTGGGGGGCTTGGGTTTCCCTGGTGATGAAGGAAGCCAAGCTTTCTGCACACCCTGGCAGGCCCAGGCCTCCACTCCAGGCTACAAAGTTTCAATTATAGAAGATAAATAAATACCGACAAAAATGGTGGCAGCCATGGAGCTGGAGAGAGCAGGAGGCTAGGGTTGCCCCCGGCAATGGAGGAAGCCAAGCTTCTGCTGCCCTGACCTGCTTTGGCTTCCCTTTAAGGCTACAAAGTTTTAATTATAGAAGATAAATAAATCCCAACAGAAATAGCTGCCGCCACAAATTGAGCAGAAGGCTTGGCTCTGCTCCGGGCTACAAAGTTTCAATTGTAGAAGATAAATAAATCCCAGATACCGGGGCCACTGCTTGGGTCACCAGGGGACATGGCCGGCCTGCAAACCACCACAGGTCCCTCGCCCAGGCCACCCCACACCCCAAGGGAACCCCCACCCTGATCCGGGACATCCTTCAGGGCAAACCAGCTGGCCCCCACCCATGTATCAGGCCTCTAGCCTATCTAATAAAAGAGTAATATGCAGATTGACCATCACTCCAACACACAAGATGGCTGCCCCCATGTGGTCAAAGACAGCAGGTCCCATGTGGACACAAGATGGCCACCACAAGATGGCCAGCAGGGGAGGGCAGTTGTGGGTGATCAGGCCAGCAGGGGAGGGCAGTTAGGGGTGACCAGGCCAGCAGAGGAGGGAAGTTGGGGGTGACCGGGTCTGCAGGGAAGGGCAATGGGGGGGACCCAGACCTGCAGGGGAGAGCGGTTGCGAGGAACCAGGCCTGCAGGGGAGGGCAGTTAGGGGTGACCAGGCTTGCAGGGGAGGGCAGTTAGGGGCAATTAGGCATTAATGAGGCTGGCAGGGGAGTGGTTAGGGGGTGATCAGGCTGGCAGGCAGAAACGGGTTGGGGCAATCAAGAAGCAGGTGGGCGAGCAGTTGGGAGCCAGCAGTCCTGGACTGTGAGAGGGATGTCTGGTGGGATTGGGCCTAAACAGGCAGTCAGACATCCCTCGAGGAGTCCCAGATTGGAGAGGGTACACAGGCTGGGCTGAGGGACACCTTCCCCCCGCCCCCCCCCCCCCCCATGTATGAATTTTGTGCACTAGGCCTCTAGTGTAGTAATAAAATCTAAAATGCACCATCAGCTTCCCTCAAGGAAACTAAGTCCCTATTGTAGCCCTTGCCTAGAAGGTATATAGCATTCTAACCATGGCCAGTATTTCTGAACTGACACATGGGCCATGGTTAGTCCAAAAGGTAGCTAAAGTGGACTGTAAGACAGATCAATGGAAGTGGGGTCTTCTACAATGCTTATGTTCACCAAACTACAATCTGATATGGACATGTTTCAGGTTCAGAGATGGTCCCCTCTGTCATATATTTTTTAAGCACAATGACAGATTTTGGTAAATCAGAGGCCAAGGAGAAGAAAGTACTCTGAATATTAAATGAAGAAGCCTAGAACTAATTGAATTCATTATGCTGGCAATATTCTTTACAGAAAAGGAAGAAATCATAAGAATACACAGGAAAATAATAAAAGATTATTAAAGTGAAGTCTCTAGGTTGGATCTGAGATTTAAATGAATCAGTAGGTTATATGAATCACTATGCTGTCTTCCTCAGAGAAAAACCTATCTCAAATAGTCCATGGCTGGAACAATCCTGCTTTTATCATGGTAGGAAATTATGCTGGGACACTTAATCTGAATAGTGCCCTCTATAGGGATTAACATGTTTTGTTTTGTTTTAATCTTTTCCCCAGTGTTTGGTATTTTGTTTTGTTGCAAAAATCAATGATTTTTTTAAAAAGAGCTCTTCATTTAGGTTCTGAAATCAGATACTATGTGACCTTGAGCAAGTTACTTTACCTCTCTAATCCCCAAGATTTCTACTGATAAAATGAGGTGCTATTTAGAAGGCAATGGCATTATTTAAACACAATTCTGTAAAATATTAGCACTGTACCTGGTGCAGAGTAAGGGCTCATTAGGTATTAATTTCTATTAGTATTTGTGTTCAAGATACATATATGTCTGCATTTTTACTTCATGGACTTATAACCATTTCTCATTAGTGTCTTCAAAAGCAGTTCTTTTTCCTCAGTGTCAGAAGGAAGAGAATACGTATTTTTAGATCATGGCAAGCAGCCAAGAAGGGCTCCAGGTTCTGTAGGTTTTTGACTCCATCAATGTAGGGTGCCACCAAAGCTTAGGTCCCACGAGTCTGGCTCACACCAGCAGGTCTAGTTCAGCCACGCGTGGTTCAGGTGGAAACAAGGGTAGTGGGATGCCATTGATGATTACAAAGTAAACTAAGAGTCCCACTAAGTGTTCACCATCCAAAGTCAAGGCTCTTTCTGTCACCATTTATCCCTCGCTGGGAGAACTAGGGGTTGTGGTGACATAGAATAAGAGAGACGTTGCACTTTGCCTTCTATACCTTATACTATCTGAATTTATTATGAATGCATCATTGTTTCAATTAAAAAAAAAGTTATGTGAGGGTTTTTTTTACTTTTTATTTATTTATTTTCATTTTTAAAAAATATTTCTTTATTGATTTCAGAGAGGAAAGGAGAGGGAGAGATAGAAACATCAATGATGAGAGAGAATCACTAACTGGCTGCCTCCTGCACACCACCTACTGAGGATTGCCTACTAGGGATTGAGCCCACAATCTGGGCATGTGCCCTTGGTCGGAATTAAACCTGGGACCCTTCAGTCCATAGGCCAAAGCTCTATCCACTGAGCAAACCGGCTAAGGCTATGTGGCTTTTTTGTAAAGAAAAAGAATCCCACTGGGTTACTCACATTCTCATCATTTGGCTTTCTTCCTCCCTCTCCTTTCTGTGCAGTTTCTCAGATTGACACTAATATCTAATGGTGGTTTTTCTAGGGTTCAAATGTTGCTTGTTTTTTGCCTGTGGGCCAGAACCCTCACATTCACACAGAAGAAGTGAGATGATAACAAATGCAAGGAGCCTCCCTTTAACACCATGATTTCCCTCCATGTCATTTTGCTCCCCACATTAGAAACCCATCTGCCCATACTCCACTTGGAACATGAGCAGTCTCGGTGCAAGGAATGCCTTCAGGGCTCTCTTATGCCTTCAGCTTTCAGTTTGCTGCAGCGTAACACGTTCAGGCCAGTAAGGATTTTCCTGTCTTTACACTGCCAAGTGAGAAGTGAGAGCTTAAACTTGCTAAAGGTAATTAGCACTAAGGCCTCGTATGGTCTCAAGTTCGTCTTCCGGAGCATGATGTGGTGGAAGCTTTTATCCTGCTCTCTCATTTAGTTCCATGGTCTCCTCTCAGCTTCTCACATTCTACATCTGTATCGAGTTAGTAGTACTTTCCAATTAGCAAACTACTATTAAATACAGACTCTGTTTGCTCATCAGAAGTGACTTGAAAGGAGTAGCATAAAACTTTCCTTTCATTTGGCAAATTTATAGCAACAAACTCAAAATCAATATTCTAATTTGTCAGAATTAGAAGGCCTAGAGTAAATTTATGCATTTCCTAAGAAATGCTATGACACAAGGATTGTTTTCCTCTTGATGCAAAAGTACAGCATAATCAATAAAAGAGACATGCTTCCTAACCGAAAGAATGGAAGGAACACAGCATTTTGAAGTGCCTATTATAAAATTTATGATAACCTACTACGTAAGGGCTACTGTCACAATACCTTCTCAAGATCACTTTTAGTAAGGCTTTACTGGTCCCATTTTATAGCGAGAGTAACTAAAACCACACAGTTATTTAAAGCAAGTGTTTTAAAATCTAGGTGTCTGAAACAAATGACCACTTCCTCTGTGACTTCTTATATGAAAAATATTGTCTATTTAAAACAAAATAAGGATAATTAAAATGGTTACAAATTATCTGTTGCATTTATTAAAATGGGAGACAAGAACATATTGCTGAAGAAAGACGTGAATAAATTTGTTGTGTTATGATTGTACTTTGAATCAAGAAAAAATGACAAAGTCACTCTAAACTATAAAAATAAACATTCCTGCAATGCATGGCTAGTAGGATAAGATATAAAGAGTGGTGATCTGATGCATCAACAGAAACTTGGGCTTGTATTACCAGCTTTCACATCATTAGGAAAGTAGTGGATCACATTATGGAAGCTTCATATAAATGTGGCATATCATTGTACTACCTAAAGGCACAGTATCGGAAAGCCAATTCAATAAGGCTTCAATAATACATTGCACTTAAACTGAATGCTTGAAGAATATGCTGTGTTGATGCTTCTGGAAAGAACAGACCATCTAATCTCAGGGGTATACATTACTTACAGATACATTTTACAATATTTTAACAGAAAAGATGATACACTGAACCAAGTGTGAAATGGTTAAACACACTGGAATGAAAATGCTATGGTTAAAATGTTCACTTTCTTCATGCTGGACAAAATTATAAGCTATGCCGTTATACAAAAGTGTATATACTATACATCCTATAGGAAACCCCTATTGTGATAGAAGCATGAAAAAAGCCAATGCTATGTTAAATAGAATTCAAACATCAATAAAAAGAAAAGTAACACAATTGGCCTCCCAAGGCTCCACCAAATGCCCTTTTCTACCATAGTCAACTCCAAGGAGATTTCAGGGAAATATGACCTCCTGATAATATACCAGTGACAGCTAATCTTGTTACTGAAACAGGGTAACTAGAACTCAAGTCTAGCCCAGCCTGTGAGATGAGCATGCTTTCGTTCAGAATTTGATCCAGCAAAAATGCAACATTGAGGAACTTTGTGAAATGATAGCTGAGTAAGCAATAGACAATTACAGAATTTCCAACAGCTGCTACAGATGAGATGCGCCAACTGGCAGGAAAGAGAGAGTTTTAATACTAATTATCATATTTAAAAGAAAACAAGAACAACCGCTTTACTATGTAATGTACAGTATTTCTCATTCCAGTCAAACATCCACTTTAGCAAAATAAAATGTATGAGGCATTACCTAGTAAAGGTTTTACTCTGATTAAATGCCAATCAACACTTATTACCATCTCTCTCTGGCTACAGCTTCAGGTATGGGAGAAAGTGCAAAGGGAAATGATAGCAGAAAAGGGTGCCAAGCAAGAACAATGTTCCTTCATTGTGTGAGTTTTGTTATGTACATAACAAACATTTTGCTCTATAGTCTCTTGTGCGCCGAAGCAATCTAGATATCACTACATAAACAATCTGAAAGATATTAATCACACATCATGAGCCAGTCAGCGATTATTCACCCTTGACATGCTCCACCTCAAACCACAATCAGCATTACATCAGAAACAAATAACCCCGACAGGCTGATACACACTGCTCTGTGGAAGGTGGCTGCACTAGATGGAAAACAAATGGAGAACAGCATACTCAATGTGGCTAGTGATCAGCACCTCCAAAAAATCTGAGAAGTCCAGGTGATCCACATGTCATAATTCCTTCCCGTTCCCTCAGTATTAAGAAATGAATGAAAGAATCTCTGAGGATGCTCAAGCCAGAAAGCAAGCAACTATTAAGTGTCAGGAACCTTGCATATATCTAATTTAATATCTCACAGCTATGTTAATACTCATTTTATAGATACCAAAACTGAGACTCAAGCACGCAAAGTAGCCTTTCACATAGATATAATGATTATATTCCAAATGGTATTAATCTGGCTCCAAGTCTTATGTACCTAAGAATCTTTCCTTCTTGAGGAAATCAGTAATCAAATAATGTCTGGCCAAAATTCAGTGTCATGGAAGGGAAACTGGCTTACATGTAGCAAAATACTACAGTCCCAGCTTTCTTCCTCTGGTGTTTCCTGTCTTCTTTGTTGAACTTTGGGCTACAGGATGTCCCTCTTTGGTTTTTGATTGACATCATTTTGCTTCATTAACATCTAATTAGAATTGGTAGGGTCATTTAGAAGCAGACTCTCCTGAGAAATGAGGGTGGGCCTGTGCAGTCAGCTCTCCACTTGCAGCACTGACATCATCTTTGGAGCATACTACTCATAATCCTTCTTTCATCAGGTTACTCTGGTTAATCACTAGTACTGGGCAATCCTGGCAGTTCCTGCTATAATTCTTACAATTTTTGAAAATCTTTGGCTTACTTGAAATATCCTTTAGGTACCTTTCCTTTACTAGAGATATAGAGAAATACATCTCTATACTTTTAGACAAATGTATAACAATAAAGCATAATATGCTAATTAGACTGGGGAAGTCCTTCTTGACGACCTTCCAGATGAAGCCGGGGCTGCAAGGGAAGCCCGGGTCCCGGGTGCCTGCTGGCAGCAGGAGGTAAGCCCAGGTCCTGGGTGCCAGAGGGAAGTCAGTGCTGGCAGCCAGGGGAAGAAAGGCCTACTCTTGCATGAATTTCGTGCACTGGGCCTCTAGTAACTAGATAATAAAGGAAACAAAGCACCCATTTATGTCCACAGGCTAGGAAATGGTGGAATTCTCCAACAACAGGGCACACAGCTCATATTTAGAGGGTACAAAGAGTCAGCCTCATACAAAGTTCTTAAGAAAGTTCTAAAGAAAATATAGGGCTCAGTTCTTATCATTCTTCAAACTTGGGGTATAATCAACAAACCCTACAATACTTTTTCTCAAGCTCACAACTGATGGGCTCCTTATTTCAGAGAGAAACACAGGTAACCCAACTGATGTCCACTCTATCGATGGAGACTGCCTCTCCCCTCCCCCTGTCCCTCAGCATATGCTTATAATTATTCCCACACCAGAAATATCTCATTGCATTTTTCCAATCTCAAAGCACTGTCATTCCTGCAGCCTCCTGGCCCTTCTCAGAGCAGCAGCCCTCCTTTCTCGCCTTGAAGACCTTCTCTAAAAAACTTGGCCTTTCCTTAGGCCTATCACTTCCTTGACAAAGGTTAATCTTTACTTTAATTGAGCCTATCTATTGTCTTTGTGCATGTAAGATAACATACTTTAAAATGTTAGATTTTCTTTTCCAGATCTCTCAAAGGTACAAAAGCAGGCACCAGAGCACGAGACCTCACTGTTATCTTGTTGACCACATACCATCTCTATGTGCTGTAAATGTTAACTATCCTAATACCACCAAAGTAAAAGAAGTATGTGTCTCTCCACTTTGCCTTTTATCAAATCCCAGAGATTTTCTCCCATTTTGTTTTCTCTCACTCCCTTAGTTTACCAGCAATGGATTTCATGTCCCACTCACATCACTTCCTTCTATTTTAATGTATAAAATAAGCTGTAAAATTGCCATTTTCCAGAGTATTTTCTCAATCCCTTGCTTCCTGGCAATTGTCGTCAGTATGGCTCAAACGCAAAAATTCTCAAAAAAGAACCAAAAAAAAAAAAAGAAAGCCCACAAAGAAAAAGACAAAAACCCAAAATCCTTGGCCTTTCAAGGCTGGCTTTTATTCAAGCAGCAGTTATGGAATCATAATCCTAGCCTCAATAGAAAGAGTATATGCCCATATAAAAGCACTTAGCAAGTCCCTGGCACATATTGCACTCAATAATTGTCAGTGTATCACCAATGTCAATGAATGTAAGAGGATATAGACATAAATACAAGATTTATCACTTGTAAACTAATTTGGGTAGGGTTTAATATGACTTGTTTATCAAAAACCTGGACTTTACCAAGTACATTATTCCATGCTCAAGGCTTCAGACCCCTCCCATTAGCGGAGAAACAGTAAAGTCACTCTGGTAGGAGTAATGATGGCCCAAGAGTGCTGATCACCATTAATATTACAAAAACTTCTTTTAGTTACTTGGCACAGGCACGAGCAATTTCCTTTTCTTTGGTGTGATTCCAAAACAAATCCAATTGAGCATGTCTACAATCTATATTCTTCCTCTCTGTCTTATTACTACACATGCTGTTTCTTAGATATCTGATATCAACTGAAGAGCCCATTGAAATTTATGTAGTCTAAGAATCCATTAATTTGAATAATAAGTTCAGATGATTTTAATATTAAGAATTAGTAGTAGCTATGATAAATCTTCCCTCATGGAAAATCGAGGCTGAGATGATTGCTTTATTGCTGTCTAATTTTTCACAAGATGGCCTCTTAATCAAAGAGGAAAGCCTTGACCACATGAATATTTAAGCATAATCCAGTCTATATGCACCTGAAAGACAAGTATTAAGGGAAAATATTCATGCAAACATTTCAATCAGAAGCCAGAATAAATGATTAATAGGTACTTGATTATCTTAGTTTATTTCCATATATCCATATGATCTAAGTTATCTTAGATCAAGGATAAAGTGGTCATTTTCTTAAACTTTTCCTAAAAACCATCATAAGCACAATAGACACTATTCTTAAACTATAAATATCCTAAACACTATTCCTACATATGTGACTATCATGATAAGACTAGAATGTTACCAAAAAAATGGAATGGAACCACTTCACTTTCACTAGTTATATTCCCAAGTCCATATATTTTTTTAGATACAGAATTCTTCATGAATTTGCTTGTCATCATTGCACAGGGGCCATGTTAATCTTTTTTGTATCATTCCAATTTTAGTGTATGTTCTGCTGAAGCCAGCCATGTACATATATTTTTAACAATTCTTTGGAATGGCTTCCCTACTAATCTCCTACTCATCCATTAAATTCATTGTCAAATCCAAATCAAATTTGCAAAGGTGGTACACAGATTAGTGGTTAAGAGCATGGATTATGGAGCTATAATACCTGAGCTTGAATCCTGATTCAACCACTTAATAGCTACAAGACTTCTGGCATGTTATTTAACTTCTGGTGCCTCAGTTTCCTTTTCTGGAAAACAGGGATAACAACAGTGCCTACCTCATAAAATTGCTTTATTTTAATTATACATTTTAAGTGTGGTATAAGTGTTAAAAATCCTTTTCATTACAACAAGCTGTCTTTGCAATATCAGGGCCATTTATGTTGAGGAATGGTATTAAGCAACAAATATAATCAAAAAGTCAAAATATATTAATGAGCAATACCTAACTCACACACAAAAACAATTTGACAAGAGTATAAAGACCTTATATTAAGCAGAAAAGAGACCTAATCAAACCTTCCTTACACTTCTTATTTAAGTCTATAGAAATGCTTAAATAAGCATCTTTGAAATGCCTTTTTAGTTTTTTTAGTATCAGGCCAAAATTCCCATAAAATGCAATCCATATATAGCTGTATTGATAATGCACCTCAACTATGATAAGCAAAGCCAATAAGAAATTACTTTTTGCCAACACCAACACAAAAATTTTATTCTAATAGGCCCAATCCATACTAAAATATGTCCTGTAATTATCTCATTCAAAGTGGACCATATTTCTTTTGGAAACCCTCTTTTTGAAAACATGTGTGGACATGAAAGGAGTGCTGCAACAAATCATCAACTCCTGACGGGGCAGGTCATGGTGGGAAGTCACACCCCAGGCACATAACTTTTAAGTAAAAGGCCTAACTTTGCCTTAAGCAGGCCCTGTCCATTCCTTCTATGCACCTAGGATAACACACCTTTGAAATTCCTCTTTTCAGAACCCTCTTGAACACCCTCAAGAGAGCAAATGAATCTTAACTATTCTGTAATCCCATCCAACCTTGCTTTCTCCCATCTCCACATAATTTTCCTTTTGTTCACTCCTTAATTTCAAATCCATGAAAGAAACTGCAAAATTGTTATTCTCTGGAGCACTTGTGATCTTAATCCCTGGCAAATATTTTCAGTTTGGCTCAAATAAACCCTTAAACTCTAAGTCTAGATCCCTCACTCTCACACCAATCCCACTGGCCAGCAGAGCAAAGCACCACTAATAACACTCACGATGACATAGTCCAAGAATAATGTAAAACTCGTGTCACATATTAATCGATTCCACACATGGAAAGACCTGAAGGTTTAAACTATAGAGGCCCGAGTCTAGGTTATTTATGCTTCTGAAAAGCTTATAATGTCCAAAAGTAGAATGACAAGAAATGACTGACTGATTTCAATCCTAAATAGCATAAAACATGGCCTCACTTCAGCTCTTCTTTCCTTGCAAGCCACAATTAAATAACTTGTTCAATCTTCAGCCGCATGATACATATCCTTCTGCCACCATGAATAGTAAGACAAGTGGCATCACACACCAGAAAAGGCCTCAAAAAGGGACTGATTTTATTACCAAGGTCAGAAAAAGCAATTTAATGTCATCTGGGCCCAAACCAAAACCTTTGGTTTTTACGTCTCAAATTATTTGCTATCCCTGATGGGTAAGAACAATGCTACGGGTGTTGAAATGAATTTCCACAGAACACTAGTGAGTAGCAATTCATGAAGGGTCTCTACATGCTATCCTCTGTTAAGCAATGGAAATATAAAAATAAATAAAACGTTACTTCAAGAACTTTAAAATCTAATGGAAGAGATATGCATAAATAACTATAGAATACAAGGTATCAGTATGTCAGAAGCATCTAACAGTCACATTTGGGGACAGACACATTTATCTCACTTTCATCTATATATTATAATTAAGATGAACAGTTCTGAGATTTGTACAGCTTATGCGAAAATATAGGCTGAAAGAAAAGAAGCACCCAAAGAAATCCAAGTATGCATCTAGCTCAGTCACAAAACATACTATCTAATAAAAGAGTAATATGCAAATTAACTGTATCTCTGCTACACCAACAAGCCATACCCGCCAGCCAATCAGGAGCGGGTATGCAAATTAACCCAACCAAGATGGCTGCGGCCACAGAGAGCAGGAGGTTTGGGTTCCCCGGCAATGGAGGAAGCCAAGCTTTCCACACACCCTGGCAGGCCCAGGCCTCCACTCCAGGCTACAAAGTTTCAATTATAGAAGATAAATAAATCCCAACAAAAATGGCTGCGGCATGGACCTGGAGAGAGCAGGAGGCTATGGTTGACCCCCGGGCGATGGAGGAAGCCAAGCTTTCCAACTGTCCTTGCCAGCCCAGGCCTCCACTCAATGCTACAAAGTTTGAATTATAGAAGATACATAAATCCCAACAGAAATGGCTGCTGCCACAGAGCGAGCAGAAGGCTTGGCTCCACAGCGAGCAGAAGGCTTGGCTCCACTCCAGGCTACAAAGTTTCAATTGTAGAAGATAAATAAATACCAGATCCCAGGGCCTCCACTTGGGTTGCCTGGGGGCATGGCCGGTCTGCAAACCACCACAGGCCCCTCACCCAGCTGCCCCATGCCCCAAGGGAACCCCCACCCTGATCCGGACACCCTTCAGGGAAAACCAGCTGGCCCCCACCCGTGCACCAGGCCTCTATCCTAATAAAATAGTAATATGCAGATTGACCATCACTCCAGCACACAAATAAATCCCAGATACTAGGGCCTTCACCTGGTTTGCCGGGGGGCGTGGCCAGCCTTCAAACCAACACAGGCTCCTCACCCAGGCTATCCCACACCCCAAGGGAACCCACCCTGATCTGGGACACCCTTCAGGGCAAACCAACTGGCCCCCACCTATGCACCAGGCCTCTATCCTATCTAATAATCCTGTCTAATAAAAGAATAATATGCAAATTGACCATCACTCCAACACATAAGATGGCAGCCCTTACGTGGTCAAAGATGACTGCCCCCATGTGGACACAAGATGGCTGCCACAAGATGGCCAGCAGGAGAGGGCAGTTGGGAGGGACCAGGCCTGCAAGGGAGGGCAGTTGGGGGCAATCAAGCCTCCAGGGGAGGGTAGTTAGGGGTGACCAGGCCAGCAGAGGAGGGAAGTTGGGGGCGACTGGGCCTGCAAGGAAGGGCAGTTGGGGAGGGACCCAGGCCTGCAGGGGAGAGCAGTTGTGGGGGAACCAGGCCTGCAGGGGAGGGCAGTTAGGGTTGACCAGGAATACAGGGGAGGGCAGCTAGGGGTGACCAAGCCTGCAGGGGAGGGTAGTTCAGCGCAAACAGGCTGTCAGGGGAACAGTTAGGCATCAATCAGGCTGGCAGAGGAGTGTTTAGGGGGTGATCAAGCTGGCAGGCAGAAGCAGTTAGGGGCAATCAGATAGGCATAGGCAGGAGAGCAGTTGGGAGCCAGCAGTTCTGGGTTGTGAGAGGGATGTCCCAGATTGGACAGGGTTCAGGCTGGGCTGAGGGACACCCCCCACGCCCCTGTGCATGACTTCGTGCACTGGGCCTCTAGTAATTTAATATTGTAAGAACATGACCTTCCCTCGGTTCGGTTTCCTCAGAGGCACATCTCTAACTTCTGAAAGTGCTTCTTATTTATAGCCACTATATCAATATAAGGGACTTTTTTCTTCTTTGGTTTCAGACAGCCTTTGGACCAAAAAACAGAGGGTTGAAGAAGCCTCAAACTTTGAACAGTCAAACCCCTGTCTAGTTAAGAGAGTTGTATATAAGATTCTTTGTTTCATTTACTTCATCACTCAAAAAGTACATATTGACCATACATGAGGTCAGGTGCTGTCCTAAAACCTGGGAATACTAACAAGACTAACAACTAGATTATATATATATAGGGAGAGACACACAATCCACAAAGACGCAGACAGAGGGAAATGATGTAGGGCCTCAGTCCCAGAAGAAATGGAGGGCAGAACCAGAAAGGCTCATTTCTGGGAGGTGGAGCTCCTGGGATGCCTTCCCAGCTTCTGCACAGACTTTTCCCTTTAGCCTTAGTATTTGTCTCCTCTGTGGCTAGTTTGGGAATTACTTTCTACATTCTATGGATACTCATCTTTTTATTGGTATTTAACTAGTTGGTTTTCATCTTGAGGTCAGGCATAAGCATTTATACTTATTTGAATATAGTCTCCAACAAAAATTAAAAAATTAATTAAAAAAATTAATCTAGGAAAACGGATTGAAAAACTGACAAATCACCAGTATATTTAAGTAATGTGTGAAAATGACATGGTGACTCTTCCTAAAGAAAATCTTACTCTTCAGAATTTCTCTCAAAACCCCACCCATACTGGGCAAACTGGAATAGATACTTTTGCTTCCTTCTTTGAATATCAGTTCTTTTAGATGTTACAAAATGATAAAATAACACTATAGGAGTGTGGGTGAAGCTTTCTTTGGCCGTAAGCTATTCTGGCCAGGGAACAGTTAAAAGAAACCTCCCTTAATTAGTGAGAGTGCTTCATGCAAACTTGTGGTGGCGTTTCTCAGCTGTGCAAGTCAGCAGGGTGTGGAAGCAGATAATGGCTCTATAATATTGGTCTGTGGGATTTTTCTTGCCATGTAAAGTCCTAAGGATGGCTTGACTATAAATAGACACAGAAGATGGCTCCCACAAAGAAAGCAACTGAGAAAATTATTAACCAAATTAAATACTTTTACAGTACTACTTCTACAATAGTAAGTTAAATACCACATAAGTTAATTGGCACTTGATGCAAAAGCAGTACTTACATTTTCATTATTTAATGCTAGTGGCCTGGTGCACAAATTCGTACACATTGAAAGGAAATTACTTAGAAGAAATATTTTAATATTGCTATTCGCCCTTTCTCTATAGTATGTGTCAACCAAATTCTTGATTGACAATGACAGATCAAAATACATGCATGTGATTGGCGTCAGCAAGTGCTTCATATGTATTGCATATTCACAAGTCAACTTAGCCTTTTATAGATATAGAATAAACTTGCTTAATTAGGCCTGCTTTCTGATTTAGCTAAACTTTTTCCAGCCCAGTGAAGCATCCCAACTTCTCTTTCAGGTAATTGTCAGCAACAAAGCAGTAAATATCAACACGAAGCAGATTACTATTGTAGATCATGCAGGGGGAACAAAGGGTAAAATACTTAACTGCAGCAGTATTTGACTATATTCTGCACAGTGAGAAAACCTGAAGTCATTTTCAAGGTCCACCATTTCTTACTTCTTTTCAGTCCTAATTGCTAAGCTTTCTAAATCTCCAATTTCCAACTAATGAAAAGAAAATACGATTCCACTGAGTCTCCTATCTACCTACTCCAGGACTTCTGAGAGGATCAAATGAGATGAGGCATGGGGAAACACTTCACAAATATTTGGTTAAAGTGTAAATGTTTCCACCTGGCTATAAAGCAAGTCATGTTCCTGGGCTGAAGAAACTGTAAGGAGGCTAGTCACTAGGGAGAGGAAGCTGGGTGTTGCTAAGTGATGTCATTACCCAGAGGGACACTTAGCATATTAGTCTTTTATATATATAGATTAATGCCACTTCTTTTTACCGATGAGGAAATTAAAGGCACAGAGTTATTAAATTATCTGAATAAATCTAATACTCAAAACTAGGTATCCAGAGTCCAAGAGAGTGAACCTTTAGTTTAAACAAACAAAACAGGTTTATGTTTGTGTGTACTTTTTTATCTATAAGATAGAACTTTTGGACCTGATTTGTTTATAATTATCCCACCTAAATGTCTAATAATATCTCATCTGATCACACTCTTCACCACAATGTTCTGACTCTACTCCAGGATCATTAAATCAAAGGCTGCTACAATATATAAGATCTCATATGAAGCAGATAGGAAATACATGAGGGAAGGCAAACTCTCTAATAGTCCGAATGAAAGGAAATAAACAGACTACTGCTGAGGTGAAAAAATATCTTTTCCTATTTCCCTTCTAAATTCTCGGCTGGGGCCCCTGTAACAAGTCACAGATTAATAAGAAAAAAAAAAGTGTACAAATGTATTTATTACAAAGGTTTTTCTCCTGCTAATCTGAACTTAGAAAGAATGGTCCAAGGAGAAATGTTTACCTTCCTCTCTCATTTACCTTCCTTTCTCTGGAAAGAGAGAGAGAGAAAGAGAGAGAACCCGACCTAGGGTCTGTACACACCCTGACCAGGCATACAACCCACAACCTAGGTATATGCCCTCACCACGAATTGAACCCGCAAACTTTTGGTGTATGGAACAGAGCTCCGACCAACTGAGCACCGGTCAGGGCTGCCTTCCTCTTGACAGGGCACTACAGACAGAGATCTAGAAACTGAGCTGGTCAAAATTCTTGCCTTCTGCTGGCTTTTGTCATTTGTCCCAGACCTCTGGAGTAAGATGAGTGTCCAGCCTTTTACTGTCCCTTTGTGATTGTTCGAATTGTGAGGGAGAAAAATTATCATTTCTTTTTACTCTGATACATTCTCTGCTGGGGAGAGAATTTGATACATTCATTCCTGTAACAAAAGACATTAACAAGAGAACAGCATACAAATCTATTTAATTTTAAAGTTTTACATGACACAGGAACCTTCATAGGGAAATAGAGACTGAAGAGGTGGTTAAACCTGGGCAGTTTTATGATAGGCTCGATGAAGAGTGGGAAGTCCTGGAAAAGTGCCCCAGGACTAAAGAGATGAGCAAAGTGGGGAAATGTATCAAGGCCTATTCCTTCGACTTCTTCTTTGAGTTCCTCAGTCTTTAGAGAAAATGAAGCTCTTTTCCTCTGGACATAGCAAGGGTATCGCTCGCAGGAGGGTTTTATGACCCACTTTAGGGGAAGGTCAGAAAGTCTTTCCTGTGCCTGCCATAATCACATTCCTTCATCTTGAGACATTCAATGTGCCCAGGAGCCATATTATGCAGCAGTATGTCCTAAACTCCATTACTATCTACAAATCACACTCTAAGATGTCTTTAAAATTTCTAAATAACTAGTAGAACCTGAATCCTACTTATTTAATGAAATCTGTTTTCCTGAAACCAGTGTGGTACCTGTAAATGTATTTATAGCAGACTTGAAAAAAATGAATGAATAGTTTGAGACTGAAAAAAAAGGCAGGTGGACAGCCATAAACTTAAAGATATACCCATTTGGTGACCCTGCACACTTGGAGAAAATGGTCACTTTGTAAAGCATGTCCTGAGACTTCCTGAACGGCCTTCATTTCTCCCCAAATCTCTACACATTCATGAAAGTTATTTTTCTATTAGGGGCCTTTATAAGGATTCTCTAAAAGTCTTATTAAAATGAAAATCATTTATTTGAAAAAGGTCAGTCTTAAGCTTTTAGAGTCCACTAACATAGTCACAAAAGTAAAATAAGCAAATGTCGTAACTGCATTCTTAGGAAAACTGGGCAGGTGACCTATGATGAGAAGAAGGGTTAGAGTCCAGGAACAAAATGGCCTGGTGGGGCAGGGGTTATAAAGAGGAGTCCTATCGTAAGTAATGGCCAGTAAAGGAAGGGATAGCAAAGAAATCAATAAAAACAGAAAAAAGGAAAAGCACAATTTTACCTGCTATATCAAGTTGCCTAAGATCACTCCTGTTTCTAACGCGCCCCCCCAACACCACCAGGGGGCTATTTAGAGTGAAATGACCCAGGCCAGGGGTGCATTTTCAGTTACTAAAGAAGTAAGTTGAGCTTCTGGCTCTGAACAGCCCTTGACTCAAAAGCTGATGGGGAGAAGTTAGAGGAAAGGGAATGAACCAGATCCCTGATGGTTACAGTCTGCACAACAGGACTGAAAACCATGTCCCTCCCAGCATGGCTTCCAAGAAACAGGTCTTTGACTGCAGAAGTTACTGCTGTCCAGGGCTGTGCTGCAGGGAAGGACTAAGGGCCACAGCCTGGAGGGAAGGGGGCAGCAAGAGAAGTCCTAGCTGAGAAATGTAATCACTGACACATTTGTCAACTGATGGCATACAACTTTAAAATCATGCTGATAAAATAGAGTCAATGCTGGCCTAACTACCCTCTCTCAGCCAACTGCCCAAGTTCTGGGGATTCATCAAAGTCTCTCTAAGTCTTTCTCTAAACAAGCCCAGCCTCCAATCCCAGTGTAAAATCCACAAGCCAGCTTCTGGGAGTGAGAAACAGGCAGTTGACTTTAGGATTTTTTTTCTTCATCTGGAGAAACATGAATAAATCACACATCATCAAGTTTATCATTTTTCTCCTCAGAGAAATATGAAATATTATAGATCATCTCCAGTACATCAGCTTCTTCACACTCCATTAGCATGAAGGGACTATTTTTGATATAATTTATCAAACCACTGGCCTCATTTCTGCCACTTCCTTCAAAATGGAAATGCGGACACAGTGGACTCAGGCTTCCCTTATTCGCAAGCTGCCTCAATCTGCTTCTACTCTGGGAGCAGGAGCTAAATTGAAGGCCGTTATTGGCGATAGGCCATCCGCCAGTGCTACCACTCAAAAGGCTGAAAGACCTAGCCAAGAGCCTGGAATGGGGCTGCTTCAAGTCACTTTGGGTAGATCCTGCTGAACTGAGAATGTTTGTTTTTAATGAAGAGGCCTTCTCTCTTACCAAAGTCAGTTTCTCCTCAACCTGCCCCACCTTGAAGTAGAAAGTGTTCTGCTAAGGATGGCTGCCTGGTTACTAAGCTACCTGCACTTATTGGGAGCCAAAATGTTTGAAAACTACAATAGAGAATAAAAACATTAGCTCTCTATTTTCTTCTTCCTCCCATTGACAGCATTAAAGTGTTTTAACAGCAAGGCTGAGAATCAAATGATCTATTCAATTTAATATGATGATTATTTTAATTAATGAGTTCCTATTATGTTTGAGGCATCTACCACGTGGTTTCTGCTCATAGTCAGCTAAGCAAATGTGTACCTAACTACTGTAATATAAGTAAGAATCAGACAAGACATGTAGGATGTACATAGATCAGAAAGTACTTCATTAGGATCTTGAAAACGGAGAATTTCAACATCCTGGATAAAGTTTAAGACAGGAAAGACAATGAAGGGTAAAGAAATGTCACCAGGAGGCATGAAAGAGAAATGACACTGGAACTAGGGCTCGAGAGGTAAATAGTACAAAGAACAAAAAGAGGTTAGATCAGGATGGTTCTTGAACAGCAAGCTGAGGAGTATTAGCTTCCTCACATAAATAATAGGAAACCGTTGAATGTTTCTGAACATAACAGTAAAGATTAGAACTGTGTTTAAGAAGTCAACTTTAACAGACCTGTGAAAGATGGCAAAGGAGAGGTGAGATGAGAGTTAAGAAGACTGGTGAGAAGACTCCTGCAACTAAATTCCCCTGAAAGTCCTCTCTAGAGCATACAGCTGAAAAATAAGAGCCTGGTTTGGCAGTCATACATCAATCATGCCACGCGCTAATAAGTGCTCAGTACAATTTGCTGAAATAACAAATGTACATGTGTGCAAGAAGATCTGTAAAAGAAGGTTCACAGCAGCATTATTTGTAATAGCAAAAAACTAAAAACATTCTACATGTTCACAAATAGAATACATAAATTGTGGCATAGCTTTAAACCACAATTTTATACAGTAGTGGAAGAGCAAAATACAGCAATTGAATTGATCTCACAAACATACTGCTCAGTTAAAAAAAGTTGCTGAATGATGAATTTCAGAGGGAAGGTGGGGGTGGGTAGGTGAGGAGTGATTAACTAGAGAACTTATACGCATATGTGCATAACCCATGGGCACAGACAATAGTGTGATGAGGGTCTGGGAGGGGCAGGTAAGGGGTGAAGGGGGTCAATGGTAAAAAACACACACAAACAAACAAAGGGGACATCTGTAATACTTTTTACCAACAAAGATTATTTTTAAAGTTGCTAAAGTGTATATATACAGTAAGATGCAATTTAATACATACGCTGAGTGGCCAGATTATTGTGATCTCTGAACGCATAATAATCTGGCCACTCAATGTATATCCTATATAATAAAAGGCTAATATGCAAATTGTCTCCTTGACCAGGAGTTCGACCAGCAGGCAGGCCAGCCAAACACCCTTAACCCCTTCCCCTGGCCAGGCTGGCCAGACCCCACCCATGTACGAATTCATGCACTGGGCCTCTAATATATATATATGTATATATATACACGTATGTTTATACACACACACACACACACACACACACACACACACACTGCGTGGCCAGATTATTATGCATTCAGAGATCATAATAATCTGGCCACTCAGTGTATTTTAAGCATACTATATAATAATCGTAGATTTATGTGTGTAAAATATGTATAAAGAAGTCCATAACATAAATAACTACATTCAGATTTGTGGTTGTTACCCCTGGGCTCTGAGAGGAGAATATGGTCAGAATTCAATGGGAGCTTCAACTATATTGGAAATGTCTTTCTTTTCAAGTTGGAGATGGGCATATGGATGTTCATTCTATTGTTTTTGTGCCTTTATATAATAAAATAAGGATAAAGCACAAATAATAATGAACAGGAGAATTTTGGGGGACTAGCCATATTTAAGGACATGGAGGATAAGATGATCATAATGAAGTAGATTGAGAAAAGGCAGTAAAAAAAGGGGAGAAGTCAGACCACTGACATACCCCAGGCCTGGCAGGTAAGAGGCATGTGCCGCTAAAGGCTGGCAGAGTCTGCAGGCTGCAGCTCATACACTTGGTCCAGACTGTATAGAGAGAAAAGAGGCATTTTCCTATTTCCCTTCTAAATTCTCAGCTGGGGCCCCTGTAACAGTTCTCATGGGAGAACTGAGATGAGGAGCGACCATGGGATTGACACAAGGGCACAGGAAGGAGCAGGAGAGCTGGCGGGAGGGTCAGGTGGACCTTGACCAAAGGCAAAAACAAACCAATGGAAGCCTGGATGGAAATCATCCTTTGCAGGAATACAGAGACCTATTTATTAACTCCAAGGAATAATTAAAAAAAGAATGTGTGTGTTTTGTTTTAAGAAAATTCCAAAGTTGGCATTACATTCTACTTTCCCACATCCCCTCCTGAAAGATTGAATTTTGTGCTATCGTTCTTTTTCAAATGATAAAGTATTTTCTTCCATTTTAAGGCTGAGCTGGGACAGAGCAGCATGGGAAGTGAGTCAAAGCAGAATAATAATATGTCCACCTCTCATTTTTCTTCTTACAGGAATGCAATTGGATAACTTATTTTTTTAAATCTGAAGTTTATTAGTCTGGTATTTATTTTGGTTTCTCTGGAGGGTACAATTATGCTGTAGAAAGACCTGTGGCTGAAAGACTTTTACAATAAACTATTTCTATGCTTCCCACATGTACCAGGAGCAGCAAAGAAGGTCCCCTTTGTGAGGCATTTTTCAGAGAGACGACCCCTGTCCTTTTCTGTTAACATCATTATAGATTCTGGCATTAGAGCTCCATGGACCACTACCCCAGCTACAGAATACCTCATGGGAGTTACGCAAAATGATTATGTTGAGCATCCCAGCCAGATCTGAAAGAGTCCGAGAGTAGGAAATAAAATACCACCCTGAAACAATCCTGCACAACCAAGGAACGGATCCCAGCATTTGCAATGAAGGATTTACCAAGGCTAGTGGCAAGCTAGAAAGAGTTGGTCTCAGGGTCCTGCAACTCCTTCCAGATCTAAATATGTATACTAAGTTTAGTGAACAACTTTATAAGTAAAGAAGGAGCCTTGGACCTTAGGTTTCTGCCTCCCATTCCTGTTCTGGGGAAATCCCACTTTACAAGTTGAGTAGGTGGGTCCAGTTCACCATTCTTTAGCAGAGCTGTGAAAAGGTAAGTAGAGATTTCCAGAAAACATCTGCCAAATCATAATGTGGTAAAGATAATCCACATGGACACAGGAAGTAAGAAATGGGTTTGAGAGTCTCTCTCGTTTGCCAAGCCAGCAAGTGACACTGCTGGAGGTGCCAGGAAAGCGATGATGTGCAGGTGTTAAAAATGAATGAGGAGATTTCATGCAAGATGACAACAGGCAGGAAGGTAGGGAGGGAGAGAGTGTGAGAGAGTGGGAGTCATAGAGGAGAGTATAGATGTGTGTGGTGTGTGTGTGTATGAGCTAGGGACAGTTAGATTCTGCAGGTCCTCCAAGGGGCTGCCAAACCGGGAAGTCTTAGATGGCGGAGCCCTGCACACAAATCAGACACTTCTGGGCAGCCAGTGAGGGCACAGAGATCACTACCATCTTGAGAAACAGAGTTGCTTAAGACTAGGGTCCTGGCCTCAGCAACACCCAGTCTTGTCTCAGACGCAAACCAGGTCCCTGCAGCCACTGGGGACAGAGAACTGCAACCACAGCTTCAGACCAACAGACAACAAGAATCCAGACTTGCAGGCTGCAGATTTCTGTGAATCAAAGAGCCTATCCCCTTCCCCGCAGGATCTAGGATAGCATCATAGTAACTGATAGACCCACCCCTCGCTTGGGCTGCAGCACCCCTACAGGAATTTGAGCTTGGCAGTGCGTGCACAGACCACAGCACTGCTATGGGAATTTGAGCCTGGGCACGCACAGAGACTGGAATCTGCTCCCAGCAACGCAATCCAGTGACCAAACCCGAAGCCCATGGAGGGCGGCAGTGCCACCTGACTTCGATTCTGGGCAAGCACACATGGAAGTTTGTTTTCCGCAGTGCACACGGAAGTCAGTTTTCCGCAGTGCAGGCACGCCACAGTGCTATTGTGCAACCCAGTCCCCCATGGTGACCGGGACCCAGATTCTCCCAGCAAGAGGCAGCACTGAGCACCACTGACTTGACTCTGTTTCTTACTGTGTGCACCTGGGATCCCTGACTCACAGCACATTCACACTAAGAGCCAGTGACTCCAATTCTTGGTGCATGCGCACATGGGGACCATGATTCTCAGTGAGAAGCTGTACGAGGCAAAAGAGACTCTGATACTTGATTCTTGGTGCAGACACAGGGAAACTCTGACTCCTGGCACACACTAGGGGACTCATTTTTGGCACACACCAACCAGCACAGTGTAGGCGGGGTCCATGATTCTAGGTGCGCACACGAGACCACATTGAACGCTGGTAACACTGACGCTGGGCGAGCCTAGTTCCCAACAACCCACAGCAGCCACACGTCCTACAGTCGGAGCACTTAAGTGACACTCGAGTGGTGCGAAGCTCCCACGGCCCACGGCCCAGGTCCACGCAACTCGAAGTTTGAACCTTCTGGTGATAGTCAAAATGGGGAGATGACACAATCCCCAGAGGAAAGAAAATGAGGAGTTGCCAAGAAAGGAAATTAGTGAAATCGAAGCATGCAAGATGACTGAAAAAGAATTCAGAGTAATGGTCGTGAAATTCATACACTGGATGGATGAGAAAATCAACAACCTATGCAAGAATCAGGAAGAAATGAAAAGTGATATAGCTACAATCAAAAATACCATGGAAAGTTTCAAAAGTAGACTAGAAGAAGCAGAGGACCGAATTAGTGAGTCAGAAGATCAGGTACAGAAAAAAGCCCAATCTGAACAGCACCTGGAGAAAAAATATTAAAAAGCAGGAGGAAAGCCTAAGGGAGCTTTGGGACAACATGAAACGAAGTAACATACATATAATAGGGTTGCCAGAAGGACAAGAAGAACAGCAATGATTAGAAAATCTATTTGAAGAAATAATGACAGAAAACTTCCCGGATATGGGGAAGAAAAAAGTTATACAAATACAGAGAGTCCCAAGCAGGATCAATCCCAAAAGACCCACACCAAGACACATCATAATTTCAATGGCAAATATTAACAATGAAGAGAGAATCTTAAAGGCGGCAGGAGAGAGACAGAGGGTTACCTACAAAGGATCCCCTATCAGATTATCAAATGATTTCTCAACAGAAACACATCAAGCTAGAAGGGAATAGAAAGAGGTGTACAAAGTGTTGCAAAGCAAAGGACTGAATCCAAGAATACTCTATCCAGTAAGACTATCAATCAAAATTGAAGGGGAAATCAGGAGCTTTGCAGACAAAAAAAGGCTAAGGGAGTTTATCACCACCAAACCAGCAATGCAAGAAATGCTAAAGGGAATACTGTAAAAAGAAGAAATAAAAAGGTAAGAAGGAACACAGACACAAAAATAGATATGACTACAAACAAGTACCTTTCAGTAATAACTTTAAACATAAATGAACTAAATGCTCCAATCAAAAGACATCAAGTGGCTGAATGGATAAAAAAATATGACCCATATATATGCTGTGTACAAGAGACCCACCTCAGAACAAGGGACTCACACAGACTGAAAGTGAAGGCATGGAAAAATATCTTTCAGGCAAATGGAAATAAAAAAAAAACACACAAAACTGGGGTAGCAATACTTATATCTGACAAAATAGACCTCAAAGTGAGGGCCATAACAAGAGAGAAGGAAGGCCACTTCATAATACTAAAGGGATCTATACAGCAACAGGATATAACCCTGATAAACATATATGCACCCAACGCAGGAGCACCCAAATACATAACAAAACTCCTAGAAGATATCAAGGGAGAGATCAACAACAATACAATCATAGTAGGGGACTTTAATACATCACTGGTTAAATCCGCTAGACAAAAAATCAGCAAAGAAACAGCAATCCTAAATGACTCACTAGATCAGATGGACTTAATTGACATCTTCAGAACATTGCATCCTAAAGCCACAGAAATACGTTCTTCTCAAGTGCACATGGGACATTTTAAAAAATAGACCACATATTGGGTCACAAAAAAAGTCTCCCCAAATTCAAGAAGAGTGAAATCATACCACACATCTTCTCAGACCATGATGCCATAAAATTAGAAATAAACTATAATAAAAACAATCCAAAAATCTCAAACACTTGGAAGCTGAATAGCATGCTATTAAATAATGACCAGGTTACGAACGAGATCAAAGAAGAAATTAAAAGCATCCTGGAAACTAAAGACAACAAAAACACAACAATCCAAAATCTATGGGACTCAATGAAAGCAGTCCTGACAGGGATGTTTATAGCTCTACAGGCCTACCTCAAAAAGCAAGAAAAAAAATGGTAGTAAATCATTTAACTCTACAATTCAAAGAATTAGAAAGAGAGCAACAAGAAAAGCCCAGAGTGAGCAGAAGGAAGAAGATAATAAAGATCAGAGCAGAAATAAATGACATAGAGACCAAAAAAACAATACAAAAGATCAATGAAACCAAGAGCTGGTTCTTTGAAAGGATAAACAGATTGATGAACCTCTAGCCAGGCTCACCAAGAAGCAAAGAGAGAGGACTCAAACAAAATAAAAAAATGAGAGAGGTGAAATAACAACAGACCCCACAGAAATACAAAGAATCATTAAAAAATACTATGAACAACTCTACTCCAACAAACTAGACAACCTGGAGGAAATGGACATATTCCTAGAAAAATATAACCTTCCAAAACTCAATCAGGAAGATTCTAAAAATCTCAATAGGCCAATAACTATGGAAGAAATTGAAGCAGTCATCAAAAAGCTTCCGGCAAACAAAAGCCCCGGGTCAGATGGCTTCACAAGGGAGTTATACCAAACATTCAAGGAAGAACTAAAACCTATCCTCCACAGACTATTCCAAAAAATTCAAGAGGAAGGAACACTTCCAAGCTCATTCTATGAAGCCAGCATCACCCTAATACCAAAACCAGATAAAGACAACACAATGAAAGAGAGTTACAGGCCAATATCCCTCATGAACATAGATGCAAAAATCCTCAACAAAATTCTAGTAAATCGGATCCATTACTACATCAGGAAGATCATACACTATGAGCAAGTAGGATTTATCCCAGGAATGCAAGGATGGTACAATATCTGCAAATCAATAAACATGGTACATCACATAAACAGATTGAAAGATAAAAATTACATAATCATTTCAATTGACACAGAAAAAGCATTTGACAAAATCCAACACCGCTTCTTGATTAAAAACTCTAAGCAAGGTGGGAATAGAAGGATGATACCTCAACATAATAAAAGCCATATATGAAAAACCCACAGCCAACATCATACTCAATGGACAAAAACTAAAACCATTTCCCCTAAGAACAGGAACAAGACAGGGATGCCCACTCTTACCACTCCTGTTCAACATAGTACTGGAAGTACTAGCCATTGCGATCAAACAAGAAGAAGAAATAAAAGGCATTCAAATTGGAAAAGAAGAAGTAAAACTATCCTTATTCGCAGATGATATAATATTGCACATAGAAAACCCTAAAGAGTCCATCAAAAAATTATTAAGACTTAATAAATGAATTAGGCAATGTAGCAGGATACAAAATTAATGCCAAGAAATCTATGGCATTTCTTTACATCAATAGTGAACTTATAGAAAGAGAGACTAAAAAAGCAATCCTATTTACCATCGCACCAAAAAAACTAAGATACCTAGGAATAAACTTAACTAAGGAGGTAACAGACCAATATGGGAAAAATACAGGACACTGAAAAAAGATATAGAGGAAGACATAAACAGATGGAAGAACATATCGTGTTCATGGACTGGTAGAATCAACATAATCAAAATGTCCATACTACCCAAAGCAATCTACAGATTCAATGCAATCCCCATTAAAATACCACCAGTATATTTCACAGACCTACTACGAACTTTCCAAAAATTCATCTGGAATAAAAAATGACCCCAAATAGCTGCAGCAATCCTGAGAAAGAAGAACAAAGTAGGTGGGACCCCAATACCAGATATCAAGCTGTATTACAAAGCTACTGTTTTTAAAACAGCCTGGTACTGGCACAAGAACAGACATATAGATCAATGGAATAGAATAGAGAATCCAGAAATCGACCCAAACCACTATGCCCAATTAATATTTGAGAAAGGAGTCATGAACATACAATGGAGTCAAGACAGTCTCTTCAACAAATGGTGTTGGGAAAATTGGACAGATACATGCAAAAAAATGAAACTAGACCACCAACTTACACCATACACAAAAGTAAACTCAAAATGGCTAAAAGACTTGAATGTAAGACGGGAAACCATAAAAATCCTACAAGACTCCATAGGCAGCAAAATTGCAGACATATGCCGAAGGAACTTCTTCACTGATACTACTCCTAGGACGATCGAAACTAAAGAGAATAAACAAATGGGACTACATCAAAATAAAAAGCTTTTGCACAGCAAAAGAAACCATCAACAAAACAAGAGAGCCCATGCATGGGAGAACATATTTGTCAATGTCATCACCGATAAGAGTTTAATCTCCAACATTTACAAGGAACTCATACAACTTAACAAAAGGAAGATAAACAATCCAATCAAAAAATGGGCAAAGGTCCTAAATAGATACTTTTCATAGGAGGACAGAAGGAAGGCCAAGAGACATATGAAAACATGCTGAAAGTCACTAATTATCATAGAGAATACAAATCAAAACGACAATGCGGTATCATCTCACACCTGTCAGAATGACTATCATCAACAAATCAACAAATGACAAGTGTTGGCGAGGATGCGGAGAATAAGGAACTCTTTTGCACTGCTGGTGGGAATGCAGACTGGTGCAACCACTGTGGAGAACAGTATGGAGTTTCCTCAAAAAACTAAAAATGGAACTCCCATTTGACCCAGTGATCCCACTTCTAGGAATATATCCCAAAAAACTAGAAACACCAATCAGAAAGGATATATGCGCCCCTATGTTCATAGCAGCATAATTCACCATAGCTAAGATTTGGAAACAGCCTAAGTGCCCATCAGCAGATGAGTGGATTAAAAAACGGTGGTACATCTACACAATGGAATACTACGCTGCAGTAAAAAAGAAGTTCTTACCATTTGCAACAGCATGGATGGAAATGGAGAGCATTATGCTAAGCAAAATAAGCCAGACATGATCTCACTCATTTGTGGAATATAATGAACAACATAAACTGATGAACAGGGACAGATTCAGAGACAGAGAAGCATCGATCAGATTGCCAAACCTCAGAGGGAAGATAGGGGAGGGTGGGGGTAAGGGGGAGAGATCAACCAAAGGACTTGTATACATGAATATAAGCCTAACCAATGGACATGAACACCAGGGGGGTGAGGGCATGAGTGGGGGGGCGGGGTTTGGGGGATTAATGGAGGGATGAGGACACATATGTAAAACCTTAATCAATAAAGAAATTTAAAAAATGAATAAGGAGAAAAGCACAAGGGGACATCCTGTGATAACCACAGCTGCTCCTGAAGAACCCCACTCTTGCCCTGGGGGTAATTACAACCCATTCTCCAAGGCCTGCATAATTAACCACTAAAATCAAGGAAGAAAAGAGATGTATTTATTTGGACTCAAAGACATGTCTACGACAATGTGAACTATATGCAGACTCACAACCCCGTGAATTTTCTCCACTTGTACAGGCTTGACTGGGGTCAACCACCCAGGGTTTAGTTCCAATTCTCTCTGAGCCCTACCCTGCCAAGGGGAGAGGGGAGACCTCTGTGATGGGCTTGCATTTCAAATGACTCAGGACAGGTGAAGCCCATGGCATCCAGCTTAGCAAAAGGTGGAGCCAAGGTAAACAGAAAAAACAAAGCAGGAAAATGAGATGGCCCATTAAAACACAGTCATAAACAACCTGGAGCACAGACTTGCCCATGAGTCACACTAGGCCCTTAAGCTGCTGCCTACCCGTTGCCAAAGCATTCCAAAATACATCCCAAGACTTTATCTTACAATAGTGGAGATTCACCAGGCCTTGGTGGGACCTGCTGAAAGTCTATTCTATATTTTTAGCAATAGGTAGCTATATGGAAACTGGCTAGTCTCTCACTGCAACAGGGAAAAAACAACTTTCCATTAAAATCATTTATCTTTATTGTTGAGAGTTGACAGATTCTCCCCCATTTCCCCTATTGCCCCCCTCCACCAGGTTCTCACCCTGCCCCAGGCCTTTACCACACTGTTGTCTGTGTCCATGGGCAATGCATATATGCCTATAAATTCTTTGTTTAATCTCTTCTAGCCTCCCCTCCCCCCTTCCCTCTGAGATTCCTCAGTCTGTTCCATGTTTCCATGCCTCTGGTTCTATTTTATTCGTCAGCTTTTTTGACAAATAAAATACCATTTTGTTATACCAGGAAGTTCAAAATGATGTCAGTAATGGCAAAGAAAACTGAGACCACCAACCTCTGTGTCTTCCTAGACTTAAAGTCAGTGGTCACTTAAAAAGAAAGTTATTTTTTAAATGGTATCCAAGTGGTGCTACCATTCGTATTTCTCTTAAAATGTTCTAAGGACATTGTAAAGTGGTTAATGGCTCCACAGGGACACTCACTCTTCAGGGGGCCAAAGGACATAATATCAGGGGTTCAAAAATTAATTTCTCAAAAATGACAAATGAAAAAAGAATGATATTAATTGTAGATGATCAAGCAATCAAACACAAACCACTAACAGGAAGAAGAACCAGTGTACATCAGCAATGACTTGAAGAAACTGTGGGGCTAGAAACAGATGAGATCACTCCAATGCAGTCTAAACAGATTTAATGCAAAAAGAAAACACAAATCCTAGCTAGGGGTGCGATGGTGTACAGGAAACTTACATCTATTGCACATGATGAAAATGACCTTTCTTGGGGAGAAAACTCCTTTCCTTAATGACATCCCAGGCCAGAACCTGACTTTGTGTTATAAGGTTCAAACCTTTGCTCCCTTAGTTACCACCAGCCTCATAATCTGAGTGTCAATTTCTTCATTTGTAAAATGTCAATAATAAAATCTACCAGGTAGAATTGCTTAGAAATGACACGAGATAATACAAATAAAATATCTCATCAAATAACATGCAAAGCCCATAGCAAAAGTGGGTAAGTCTGGATCTCCCATGCCCCTACACCTCCAAAGCAGCACGGTGAGTTGATTTTGAGCACAGGTTCTCCTATCAGGTTATGCAAACCCTGGCTCAGCTGGAAACTACCTATATGACCTTAGATTTCTGAACCTTTCTACACCTCAGTTTCCTTACTGAAGAAATGGAGATGGTAACAGTGCCGTTTGATGAAGTGGTTGGGAGGAATAGTTATTACCTGAAACATGCTTAGAACAGTGCCTGGCACACAGCACAGCTCAACAACTGCTAGCTTGAATCATAATTATTATTACATATGAAATTTGGAAACTTTTATTAAAATCTAATTTCTTTATTGATTAAGGTGTTACATATGTGTCCTTATTCCCCCATTACCCCTCTCCATCCCCCCCCACTCATGCCCTCATCCCCCTGTTGTCTGTGTCCATTGGTTAGGCATATATACATGCATACAAGTCCTTTGGTTGATCTCTTCCCCCTTATCCCCACCCTCCCCTACCTTCTGACAGAATGCCTCCTTTGAAATTTTGAAAATCTAGAGGCAAAGCATTTAATCAAGTGAGACCTTCTGAGCATCCTATGTCTCCTGTGAAGACCCTGACGATGATATTTTGCATTGGTACTATTCTTTCCTTGCTTTTTCAAGTATGGCTAATGTACTTTTTATTTGACTTTAAGAAAACAAAAAAGAGGTAAAACACGGAGAAAGCAGTTCATATCAGCAATTTACTTACTAAACAGCAACTTCCTAGGTGTGGCTTGAGCGCAGAGCAAACCCAGCCCAACTTCCCTAAGACTCCCATTTTATATCCATTTCTTGGTACAGAAACAACTTCACTCCAATACCATGGCCTCCAGGCTGTGCAAGACAATCTGTCATCAGAGAGACACAATTGTAATTGCTAGAGCATGCTCTCTCAGGCAAAACACACTGAATACATTTTGAAAGATATTTGAGAACTAGTATATTGAAACAAATATGTTTTTAGAAGAATGACCCAAATTTAAATAACACCACTTCATCCCAGTTAACAGTTTTATACTTATCTTCTTAATCAACAAGACTATTATGAAATGGTTTGGGCAAGCATGGTGGGTTAACTGTTTCTAAGAGTTCAAATCCATAATAACATTTCCTTCACACAAGCACTGCTGAGAAAAATAGTAATAGTGGTTTGGACAGGCAAACTCATTGCCAATTCACAGAAGAAGATACTGAAAATGACCATAAAGTTGAACAATTTCTCTAGAGTTAGTTGCTTTTGAGCAAGTATCAAGAATCTAAGACCTCCTGTCCCCAGCTCCAGATGGTAGTCAGAGAGACTCTACGGCTCTGGCCAATGAGTAATTTTCAGATAACTGCTTGGATTCCACAGAATACCAGAAAATGCCAACACTGGCCAGTTTAATGAATCCTTTACTACACCACACACAAGGAAAGCAAAGTATGTGCTTGGGTGTACTCTGCAATAAACTAGATATCCCTTCTAACCCTAATATCCTTTCTCCCTCTAGAAGCTTTGGATGTTTTGGGGGAAAGTTTATAAATTGTGATGACTTCCAGGGGCCAAATCTCATGAGCTCAGTTAAAGTAATCATTTCTCACTTATTAATCAAGTGCAATCACAATGATTATATTGTAGACATAATAATAATGAAAGCAAATGCAATTTGCTTTCAGTAAACTTTGGCAGGCAATAACATTTCCTAATAAAAATACAGCCAGGAAAATAGTTTATGGTGTTGAGAGATATTAAAATGTGCAAAAATGCACAGAGGAGAAAGGCATTAGATATACATATTTCCCAGTTATTAAAAATTGAAAAATATAAAGGTGAGATTAATGTTACAGAACCTCTCTGCATCTCTAGAAATGAAGGGTTTAGGGTATATGAAATGTCTGCCGCTCTTGAGGATGTACCATAGCTAGCAGGAGAACCTCTGCATAGAATTTGAATGAGTAATGGGATAAGAAGCATCAGATGAAACTGAGAAGGAAAGTAAAATTTCCCATGAAAGAACATTCTTTAATTATGAAGGAGGTTGTCTGGGATTACCCTGCAGAAATCTTTGCAAATCCTTGCTCTTTATACCTGGGTAAAATGAGAGCTACCTAGAAAGCCATTTTTCCTGCTTTACTCTCTCAGGTCCATTGACAGAAAAAAGACTGAGCCCAGAGCAGCAGCAACATCAGAAGTGCTGCAGATGCTGGGAACAGAGGCAGAGGCCCAGGATTCAGCACTAGTAAGCTTCCTGGCTCCCAGGACCATAGCATTGTGTGCTGAACAGAGGGGTTAGGAAAGGCAAGCAGAGAATGGGGGAAGCTTGGTAGGAGAAAAAGGTTTCTATCACAAAGCATCAGCAATGAGGAGAAACTCATGGCAGATGGGGAGATTCTGCAGTCATCTGACTCCAGAAAGGTAAAAACAAAAACAAAAACAAAATGTAGTCCGTCTTAAATATCTGTGCAAGAAAGGAAGGGAGCAAAAACTACTAGAAAAAAACCCCACAAAACTTGTTTATAATAAAGACTACATTCTGTAGCAATTTCCTAGATTCCTGGGGTTAGAAATCTAGATTGCCAATGGATAAGTGAGCCTTAAAATCACATCCCTGCTGACAAAAATTCATTTCTTATAACCGTCTCCATTTACTGGAATGCTGAATCTTTCCCATGGGGAAGGAACAAATGAAAATGTTATTTCTCTGCTCATGAACTCATACCTTTCTGTCTGCTTTTCACTGTTGGCAATTTCATTCTCCTCCAAATTTGACTAAAGCCCGTGACCTGAGGGAAATAATGTCTATATAATAATCTTCTGAAACTCTAATTCTGAGTCATGTTTTTTTGGATGTTGCCTCGCAGTTTATGAAAATTGCACTGAGCTATGAAATGTAAGTGATGTGATGTCTCTGCCTAACATAATCATTTTGCTGGTGAACATGCTGCAAATACTAATGAAAAGGAGGCTCCCAGAAAAGCCATGAAAGCTGGTTAATGGCAACAATCTAGCAGCAACGGCCCCATCTTCAGCGCTGTTCCTCATACTCCTCTCAGAACAGAACCCCAAAGGGTAACAGACAGGTGGTCAAAACACAGTCAGGAAGAAGGGGATAGAATTCACTTCTATTGTGATCCTCTTGTCCCTATATGCCTGAAATTTCTGACATCAATTCCTCTGAGCCTGGTACAATAGCATGCAATCTGACAGCTTGAGAACAATGGTGCACTGACTTCCCATTTTAAAGAAGACCTCAAATTTGAAACAGTTATCTCTTTCAATGAGATTAGCCATACAGTGCAATTAATGAATCTCTATGAGTGCAGATAACTACTGTACCTGGCAGTGGATCCTGCAAGGCTGAAATTTCCGTCTGTCATTTGGTGAATCTAACACAACCAAATGGAATTAGGATCATTATTCTAATTTCTCTCTAGCCCTTTCAATGTGTTCAATGAGGGAATTAAATGTCATAAAGATAACTTGCCCTTAGTAAATAGAATTTCAAATAAAGAGACCTTTGAACATAAAATTCTGTGATCTGTAATGTCTGTGCACTTAATGTTACTACCAAAAAAGACATGGAAATTATATAAAACATTAAAATTAATATTTGACAATGTTTTAGGTTTTTTTAAATAGAAAGCTTTGTTATTTGATATCTTCTCTCTTCTTTGTTTCTCAGCAAAATGAGGGAATTTATAGTTTCCCACTGTCAACAAATATTACTGCAATTGTATTTGATTCCTGAGACAACTTAGGGAGTGTTGCAATGTTAGAAAATTAAGCAGCAAGTAAAGTTTTATTAAAAACCCATATATATGTGATGTTACCACCTATGACATGCCAGCCCCCATTTAACTAAAGAAAAAAACTATCAAGTATTACAATGAAATGGAAAATCATATTCCTTAACATTTATTCTGAAGATCATTGTATATATTGAAATTATAGATATTTAAATGAACCGTAGGCATCATAAATTCCTTCTGATTTACAATGAACATATTTCACACAAACCTGGTTGAGTATTGCCCTAGGCACCAGGAGGTCTTGGTTAGATTCCCAAACAGGCACATGCCAGGATTGCAGGCTCAATCACCAGTAGGGGGCATGGAAGAGGCAGCTAATTAATGATTCTCTCTGATCATTGATGTTTCTCTCTCTCCCTCTCCTTTCCTCTCTGAAATCAATAAAAAATATGTGTGTATGTGTGTGTGTTTTAAAACCTCTACAACCTAAAACAATATGGCACTTATAATTAAAAAAATAAAATAAAAACGTTAAACTCATGGCCATAAACCCTTCCAAAGGGTAAGGGAAAGAATAGGATTTTGGGTGGTAGGATAGTGGTAACACTTGTTTTAAAGAGGGATTAACAGTCATTTTTCATAAGCTTTTTAGCAGATCCCCTATACTTCCCCCAAATAAACCTCCACACACATTTGAAGTACTTGATCCAGAAATAATCTATTTTTGAAAAAATATGTTTTTATTGATTTTAGAGAGAAAGGAAGAGAGAGGGAGAGAAATATTGAGGTGATAAACATCCATCAGTTGCCTCCTAATTAGGCAACCTTGGTATGTGCTCTGACTGGGAATCGACCTTTCAGTGCATGGGATGACACTCAATCAACTGAGACACACCAGTCAGGGCATCCTTTGTCCTTAACTTAAAAAAAAAAAAAAAAAAAAACCAACACCTCTTATTTGAAGAAAGTTTACAAATAGGCTGGCCCATGTTTGCTACATGCAATAACTCATCAACATGAACTCTAAACCCTGGTCCCCAGTTTTATATACACCTCATTTTACTAACCTAAATCTTTGAAGAATATCTAAACACACTTTTAAAGTGAGAATCTTTTACTGGGATTATAAGCATACCACTCTTTTGAAGTCTCTTATCAGTTTAGTAGGGTTGAAAATTACAAATTAAATTTTTCTTACTTACTCTTAACTTGAATAATTATTCATACTTCTCCTGAGAAGGGGAGCTATTATTATGTCAATTATGTACATGAAAACTAAAAGTATATTCTTTTCTATAAGAGAATACCATATATTTGGGGTAATCTCATAATAAGGTTAATGATGAAAAATTATGGTCTAATATTTAGGGCAAATACATTATGACCTCAACAGTTACTGATTCATAATATGTATTTCTAGGAGTAAAATTTTAAAGTTCACTCACTCACCAACCCACAAAGATCTTTTTATTCTTAACTATTAAAGAGTTATATCTGTCACATTAAACCTAATAAAAATTTCTAAACAGGCTTAGGATTTTTCCAGACCCAGATTTAGACACGTATTTAGAATTCATTATCTTATTGCTATCTATTGCTCTCTGTGATTCCAAAATATAGTTTCTTTAAAAGAAGACTCTGTCCTGGCAGGTTGCTTGCTTAGTTGTTCCGAGCATCTTCTGAATATGCCAAGGTTGCTGGTTTCATCGTAGGTCAGGGCACATACAAGAGTCAACCAATGGCTGCTTAAATAAGTGGAACAAAAAATTGGTTTCTCTCTCTCTTATCAATAAATAAAAAATAAACAGACTAAAACTTTTCACCTTTTGTTTTCACTGGTTTACTGGGTTGTGCCTCTTGATGACATCAAAGTCTTAATGCTTCCTATTCAGGGAGTTGAAAAGTACTGGGAGTTAAACATAATGAGGAAGGCCCCAGGGCTCAGCCAACACATGGTAAATGCTTTTTGACAGACTGATGGGTCATATATCTTAAGCACCAATGCACACTTCAAACCCTCAAGTTCAATCACAAACTGTCTAATAGTACCACTGCAGTGTAAAGCTAAAAGTAGATTCATGGCAACTCTGTGACAGTTTTACTAATATTTCTGAAGGTTTCAAGTGCTATTTTCTAAGCCTGATCACTTGTCAAGTTTCAGGCATTTAATTTTATTTCAGGAAATTGCATTCCCCAAACAAGTCACGTGACAGACTATCTGCTACTTAAGCCAAGTGTACTTAAAAATATATTATTTAATAAACTAATACAGATCTCAAGTGAATATAATTCTCATTTTATTACAAATGTGCATAGCATAGCCTATATCTCTGAAAATTATAAATTAAAATCAAATCTGATTATTTTTATTTCTTCTTTTATCTATGAGTTATTTAGAAGTATGTCATATAACTTCCAAATATTTGGGGTTACTGTAAGTATCATTCTGTTACTGAGCTCTAGTTTAAATCGGTTTTGGTAGGTGACCATAATTTAAGTATATCTAGATATATAAAGAGATAATATGCTTATTGGTCCTAATGGTGTCCCAGTCACGACTGTTCAACAAGCTGTGCGTGCACAGGAGCTGGTGGGCGGGGATGGGGGCAGGGACTTGAGCCACCGGGACATGAGGTTGCCACTGGGGACGCCCCCCCCCCGGTGGAGGTACATGCAGAACCGCCGTGCTGCCTGGCCTGGAGGGGGGCATCAGGATGGGTCATGGCGGCCCCCCAGCAGAGGCGCACACAGGCCCCTGGCACTGCCCAGCCCAGGAGGGGGGTATCAAGACACAGGCGGCCCCCCTGGAGGAGGCACGTGCAGGCCTGCAGTGCTGTCCAGCCCGGAGCCAGGGCATCAGGATGGGGATGGAGCCTTGGCAGAGAGGTCTCAACACTCCTGCACGGGGATCTAGAGATGCGGAGAGGAAGGGAGAGCAGATGGGCAGTTAGGGGATTTAGGCCAGGAAGGGAGAGCAGATAGGCAGTTAGGGGGATCAGGCCAGGAGGGGAGAGCAGTTAGGGCCATCAGGCCGTCAGGAGAGCAGTTAGGGGCATCAGGCAGGCAGAAGAGCAGTTAGAGCCATCAGGCAGGCAGGTGAGTGCTTAGGAGGCAGCAGTTCTGGATTGTGAGAGGTATCCCAGATTGGAGAGGGTGCAGGCCAGGATGAGGGACACCCCCAAGCCCCGTGCACAAATTTTGTACACCAGGCCTCTAGTGTGTGTGTGTGTGTGTGTGTGTGTGTGTGTGTGTGTGTGTATACGCCAAATGACCAGTCATCCAGTTATTATGACATGCACTGACCACCAGGGGGCAGACACTTGACACAGGAGCTGCACCCTGGTGGTCAGTGCGCTCCCACAGGCAACCAACCACTCGTGGTCCCTCCCCCTGGCCAGCCGGCCCCCATCAGGTCCTGATGCTAAACCATTTGTGGACGACTTACTTCTGGGTCAAGGTTTCACATGTAGCAGAGAAGCTCCCTCACTGCGATCTATTGAAAGTCAGCCCTGGACACAAGGGTTTGTCTGGCTCCCATGCTCTCCCTTTCCCAGGGGCGGGCTGCTTGCCTGCCATGGTGGCAGTGGGAAGGCAAGGGAAGGAGGCGGGAGGGAGGGAGGTGGGGAACCACATGGTGGCAGGGCACCAATGGCAGCATCAGTGTTCCGTGTCCATTCCTTCTGTGCCCAGGCTGGTGACTACCGCCTCCTCCCCAACCCTGCTGGGGCCTTCGGGCCTGGACTGGGATGGGGAACTGGGGTGGGTGGCAGCAGATGCAGCCCCTTTCCCAGGGAGGCTGAGGGCCAGCTCCCTCCTTGGAGCTGGCAGCCAACCTCCCGCAGTCCCTCCACCCCCCCCATGCACAAATTTCTGCACCGGGCCTCTAGTTTATAATAATGCTGTATCATTTTTATAAAGATAATATTTTCTTTAATAATACAACTAAAGGACAGTAATCAGACTGGGAGTCATTTGCCTCTGTTTATAGTAGCAATCACAGAAAGTTTGAGAAAATGCAACGGTTCATACAGTGGAAGACTCTCAAAGAAACTGACAGCACAAGAACCAAGTAGTAAAAACGACATAGAATTTTTAACTTCATACTCAGGTGCATAAACTAAAGGTTCCCCTTTAGTTCTCAAACTTTCCCTAAAAAAGATCCGGAATATGAAATTTGACATTGCAGACTTCTTTTTAATAAAAACCATTCCCTTAAGAAATTGTCCTCAATTGATATTTTTCTTGGAATACTTGGAGTTGATCTAATCATTGGTTGTCATCCTTCCATTCAAAAATCGAGAAATGAGGAACTGTTCTGGTGATCCTGTGACAGGGTATGTCAGTAACTATTTGGAAGGTAATACGTTTAGAGAAACCCCTTCAATAACTCCAGCTGTATTTTTCTTTGACAGGCAATACTGTCCCTGTAATTCCTTTTGGAAATTTTGTAAAAAATTACATCATGAAGCCACTGGATGTCACTGCAGGTTTATGAAGTGTTACCCACTAGGGTTTAAACTGGGCTATAAATAAAGGAACTCTTAAAGTGCTCTAAAAGGAGTGGGAAGTAAGTTGTCAGGCTCTCAGGATTTATTGGTATCATACTAATGCACTGGTGATATGTAATATGCCAATAATAAGACCTTTTATCTGAAAATTCTTGAATTAGAAGCTTAATGAAAAGATGAGGAACAAATAAAGCTAACAGATCTAGTGGTCATGAATAAAAGGCAACAAGCCCAATCCTAACAATCAAAAAGAATGAAAAATATTGTGAGTGCAAGGAGACATTAAAAAGTTGTCATCCTTCAGATGGTCTCTTCTCCAGAAGGTGAAATTCTATTGCAATGATAAAAACAAACCAAAAAAATCATACACACACACACTTAACATAAAATAATGATTGCATCACCTGCTATGTCATAAGCCTTGGAATTTTTTAGTGGAAAAAAGACGAACAAGAAGAATTGGGGAAATTATTCATTAAACAGGCACAGCACGTTAAATAGGAAATGCCAGATGTCCCCAGTGAAGTCAAATGTTTAGATTTACTCCTGTTTTCTTTGTAACATCTCTCTCCCCAAAAGTTACTAAAAAGACTCAAAAACAGGACTTTGTCTTCAAGAAAAAAAGAGTGATTTAAATAAAAATAAACGACACAAATAGAACTCCATAGCCTTAGTTTCAGCGTCATTATATTAGGAATACACAAGTTCTGTTTCCATATTGATTCATTCCAGTTGAAATCTGCATGCAATTTACAAACATCCCCTTCCACAAATGTCTTCATTTAGTTGTATTCTGCGCTTAGCATGACAAGATTACTGCAAATCACAGCTTCATCAAAGAAGAATCTGCTAAAAAAAAAAGTCACAATTTCATAGGAAATACTGGAAAAGACAATCATTGGTTTAGGAAGAACAAATAGCTTTACATAGCTAGTACATTATTCCACAATTCACCAGTGTCAGAGAGCAGTGAAAAACCTTTCACCATCTCCCTGCTGATACATAAAAGCAGGGTTCCTGACACTGACAGTCACGTGTAGGAAAGTCAACTATAACATGATGCATCTTGGTGATAAAATGTTGTTAGAAAAGCTTACAACAGTGTGAAAAGAAAAATTTGTTTTGAAGGCCATTTTTCCTGAGTGTCAAATTTAATCACCTATGCCAGCTAACAAGCCATCTATGAGTCTAATTTTGGTTAATTTGGGAATTGTTTAACAAGGTAGGAGTCATTCTTTCAGTTGTTAGATTGGACAAGATTCTCAAGGTCTGGGCATTTCTTACTAAATGCTAATCTTGTTAAATGTTAAAATATAGTCCAGTATTTTTCAGATGCAGCTGTAAACAGGATGAGCTTGACAGGAACTTAACTGGGAAAATGTAGCCAATTGCAAAGAAGAAATCAACATGTAATTAGCCCAACAGTGTACATAAGCAATGGCTAAGCCTTCCTTTCAAGGGACAGAGTTTTGGATGTGAATTCCCTATCTCCTTTACTTGCTGCAAGTAAATAAAACTACCTAATGACCCCCACTGCGAGAGGGTGCAGGCCAGGCTGAGGGACAAGCCTCTCCGAGTGTACGAATTTCATGCACCAGGCCTCTAGTCAATCAATAAAAAAATTAAATCAAAAGAAGTTCACACACATAGAGTTAAGGTGAGCAAAGAGCTTTCCATAGGAGAAAGATCTAGCATCACCAAAGCAAAGCAGGAGAGTCAGCAGAATCCAGGCAACTTTTTTTATATGGTGGGCTACCTTTCTCATGTATTTCAGCAGCAACATCATGGTCTCCAAATAACTCATCTAAATATATTTGGCCATCAAACATTTCATTAATATAACAAACCCTATTAAGTTAATAAATCCTCTTTTATGAAGTTAAGAGTACAAACAAATATTTTTGGAAAGTATCACTTAAATTATGGGTGCTGCTAAAAATCACACATAAAAATAGTTTTGGGTTACTAAATATAGAAAAGAACAAACTAATAATCCTTTGATTAGATGGAAGGTCTGAGGGTAATGGGTAAACCACAAAAAAATCTGAATGTGTGTCTATCTATAGACACCCATTCAAGGCTGCCAAACAGCAGAGGACATAACACTAAAACTAAAAGGAGGTAAGGGACCACACTGACATCTTTATATAACCCTCATCCTGTTGAACAGCAGAAATAAAATCTTATGTCTGAACTCTAATAAGATTCTTTGTTCTTCATTTGTTAGACACTCAAATTAAGAATTAGTGAAGTTGACTGAAATTGCAAAATATTTAAGAGATGTACAGTTAAAATGTTCACTGTTAGACAATTCCTAAATTATTATTTCTGATAGATAAGTTTGTATATTTGTAAAGGTATGTTTCCTCCTTGAAAATTTGCACAAATTTAGTATCCAAACATCCCTAGCATTCCATTGACACCGTGTTTGGGAACCATATATGCTATAATAAAAATTATGGACCATTTTTAATGTTATCAGCTCAAACCCTAACAAATCAGAACTCTACTATACTACACACCACCCCCATGTAGTATTCCCATAAAATATACAAAATTCAATATAAAAATTGGCTTAAAACATCCAATGTCCTATTTCTTCACTATAATCCTCAAGTTTCTTTTGCAATTCATATACTCTTTTTGTTTTGATTGACAGAAATTCAGAGACGTTTAACCACATGAATTTCACACTGCGTTTCACACTGGGGTTCTGCCAACATTTTGGGACACCCACATAGAGTGATCTAACAGCCAACATTTTGGGACACCCACATAGAGTGATCTAACAAGTCGCATGATTTAGCAGAAAGAATAACAACTGCTTCAAACATGTGCAGGATTCAGCAGGATAGAAATCATGGCAACCTCCAAAGATGCTATCTTGTCATCTGATGCCCGATGTCTCTGAAGCAGCCTTAAAGAAATAGAATCTCCCAAGATGTATTCTAACAGGGTCAAGGAATCATCAATGTTCTGAGAAGAGATTTTTAAAATGTGATGCAAGTTGATTCTATAGCAAAAGCAATCAAAGGAAAGCAGAGCAATAAATAATACAGAAAGCTGTTTAGCTAGAGTTTCCTAAAATTATGCTTTGGTCCAAAAAATATGTAATATACTCTCACTAATAATAATGAAGGGAAAGAATCATGGATAAAACATTATTTACATATGTATTGCCTGTGATCCAGTCAGTCCTACAGTCCTCTAGGTAAATCACACAGAAACAAGAACTTCACAAGTTCAACACATAATACAGCAATTTATCACTTTTTTTAAATTTTATTTCTGAAAGGGAAATCCCATTCATGGACTTGTATGAAACACCAAATCACATCTATAGAGCAGGCTGCTCCCCTGAGCGCCAGACTCCCACTCCTACAGGGAATCTTTCCATTGACATCCTACAAGCCTCTAAAATCAACACGTCCAAAATTTAACTCAGTAAACAAGTGGACACAAATACATGCTTTTAACCACCACTAAGAATGCCTCTCTTGTGAATTGCACCAGCTTCTCTTGAGAAGAAGGCAGATACTCTGCAGTCATGTTAGAGAGCACTCTAAGCTCACTGCCACGTTTACTCAGTGACCTAGTCCTGTTAATTCTATATCCTAAGTTTCTCTACAACTGTCCCTCTTCCCTCCCTGTAGCACTGTCAACATAATTGGTGATGGTGGTGTTTTTTTCTGTAATCTCTTTTGCCTCCAAACTTACCCTTATGAAGCCTTCTACCACAATACTACTGAGTGATCTATCTCACACACAATCTCATCACTTCGCTCTGCAATTTAAAATCTTTCAGTGGTTCTCTATCACCTTCATTATAAAATGCAAACTCTTTAACAAGACTAGTTACAACTATTTAAACCTCATTTTTGCAGTTTCCATACATTTTCGAAAACCTATAGGTCCCTGAAAGCATCAGGCCTCCAACCTTTTGTTTTTTTTTTGTTTTCCATGGAATGCAGCCCCCACCGTTTAGCCGTCTGGCTAACACCCACTCCGATTCCAATGACCTGTTCAGGAATCACACCAGAAATCTTCATAGTTTGTGCAGTTATATTCCTGAGAGGGGCATCACACTCCTAATTGTTTGCTTCCGTATATCTCTCCCCCACATTCCCATCTCAAGGCCATGGAATCATTCAGGTAGCTATTCTCAAATTATACCTGGGTTCCACCAGGTATAATTTTCATAGTCCCCATGGGCATTCCAGTTTAAGAATCTCTCCCTTAGAACAGAGACTAACTATATCTTTCATCCCTCTAGCTGAAACCTTTCAAAGTGCTTGAATCATTACAGGCTCTAAAGGAGGGTGAAATGAATCACCGAGCAAAGAAATAAGAAAAAGAGAGAGTGCCTACAAGGAAAAATACCATTGGATGAGCGCAATAAAAGTGATACATGCTGACTAAATAAGGAATGATTAACAGAGAAGAAAGAATACTAAGAAATGGCAAGTACTTTGAAAATTGTACAATAATGTAGTCAAATTAAATAAAAATGTTAAATTAATTTACTCTAATAATTAAACTCCCAAAATTTTAGGCAGGCAGGGGTGCACCACTGGGAAATTATTCTCCAAGTATACAAATGACCAAACCAAACCAAACAGACATAAATGGAAGCTAGGAGATCTTGTGGAGTTATAAGGAAGCCTAAGAATCCTCAACTACACACCAGAGCATGAGGTAAAGTTCTACAGGAAGCCTGCTGGCGAAAGAGTCTTTCCCGTCAGCCCACCTAAAGGCCGAAGACGTAACTCATAAATCTCTTGGCTGAGCCCAGTGATTCCGTGGAGAGGCAGAAAGAGAGGACTCAGCCATTGGAAACTCTATTTCATAATCCTGTCCTCACAGCAGAGCCCAGAGAAAAGCCCTCTCCTCTGTTCAGCCCACAGCTGCCCTCACTGTGAGTCACTTTCCAATTCCCCATTGCAGGGCACGCTGGGAAAGCAACTGCTTTGGCTGCAATTTGATAGGCACAGGTGGCACCACCAGCTGCAAGTAATTAAGCTCTGACTGGCATTGCTACATCTCTTGGACTTTACATACTCTCTGACAACAGAGAGGAGTGTGAGGGAACAGGAGCCAAGAGGAAAAGACAGTATGAGAGGGTCAAAGGGGATGTGTGAGGGAGGGAATGACGTTCTCTAGAAACCCGTTCATTGAGGCTGTCACTTGGTTCATTCTCCTGCAAAAATGGCTAGATGAATTATGGACACAGACAATCAGGACAGGCATGAGGCCAGTAGTATCTACATGTCAGCAGACAAAACCAGCAGGATTCTTCACATGTCCCTACCAGGCCAGAAACTGATATCACTCCCTGCCTGGCAGATGGCAATATTCTGGGTTGAAGTTCTAGGTGCAAATGATTCTTCCACAAATGAGCCCACACTAGCTTCTCTCTTTCCTCCAAACAGGTCTGGTGTCCAGCCCCTTTCTTTCTGAGCTCCCGAATACTAGGTCACCCTAGTAAAGTGTAATCCCAGGCTTCACCCTGGAGGATTAAAGGCCAGGGGAAAGGATAGGAGTTGGGTATTCAGCAAGGTATGAATTTATTATTTATTTTCTTGGTGCCCCTTTTGATTCCTAATGAAGATGAGGACAGCCAAGGAAACACCAAGTCAGAGGATCAGGAACACAGGGCAGCCAGCCACCAATGAATGCTTCATTGTAAGAGTGCTAGCATTCTCTTCCTAAAAGAACAAAACTTTCTGATCTCTATAAAAGAGAGGCAAGGGCTCTTCAAGGGTTACATTAACTGTTCCTAAATGTATTTTGAAGCTCTAAACTGAACAAGGATTAGCTGGATTCAAGGCTCCCCACACACTTTCTCTTTACACCTCCCTTCTTACTACCTCCTTTCCTCTCCTTCCTAGGAGCTTTTCACCGTTTCTTAAAAGTAGGAACTGAACTATGAGATTCTAAGATATGCTTTATTCCCAAACTAAATTCTCCCCAATGTTCAAGCCATGGTTTTGCTTACTTTTCACACAAAAGTGGAACAGGCAACCATGCTACATGAGAGACATCCCATCATACCAGGGCCACCAAGTAAGGCCGCTATCAAGCTACACTCTGGTGAACATGACTCCAAGGCTCCTTTCTGCAATTAGACGTCCCCTGGAGAAGAACAAAACTGGGCTGGTGGCAGGGAGTGTGCTTGTTGTGCTATCAACTGCTTTCCCACCAAATCTGGAAAGCAGCTCCTAGAGGGGTTCCCACAGCTCCTAACACTAACCCAGTGGTCAGCAAACTCATTAGTCAACAGGGCCAAATATCAAGAGTACAACGATTGAAATTTCTTTTGAGAGCCAAATTTTTTAAACTTAAACTTCTTCTAACGCCACTTCTTCAAAACAGACTCGCTCAGGCCGTGGTATTTTGTGGAAGAGCCACACTCAAGGGGCCAAAGAGCCGCATGTGGCTCACGAGCCGCAGTTTGCCAACCACTGCACTAACCCATCCATCAAACATAGGGTGCTACAAGTTGATCCAATAAAGCAATTATCAAATGTACCCTTCTAATACTAAAAGGAAAAAAAAGTGCCAACCAAATACAGCTGGAGATCCAAGCACTGAGCTTCACTCTGAGGCCAATCCAGTGGATTTCATGCCATGTTTGCCCTCCTTCCTGGTACCCTATTCTACACTGTAGTCACCATGCTATCCTCAGTCAAACCGAGTTGATCATGGTTAAGTGATGGCATTGGTTTTGCAACCTTTACAGGGTGAGATACAGTCTGCTCAGTTTAGGACAGGGGGAACACCAAAAATGAGCTGAGGCCCCGAGAAAAAAAATAAAATGCTAAATGTTTTTGTATTCAAGTTAAGAAGAATAAAAAATAAATTAACCATAGTTTCACTGCCTTCAATACTTTAATAGTAGTAGCTTTTAGAAATCATTTTACTCACTATCTTGAAAACAACAAATATCTAAACAAGTTTTCTTTTCATAAAATGTATCTTCAAAATACATAGATTCCTTCCACTCAAGTCAAAGAAAGAAATTATTTTTCCCTTTTCGCTCATCCATTTTTGCTGGCATACCAACATTCCAGTCCCCAAAATTTACAGAAATGCTTGTTTGATGGTGACATTTTTCTTCAGGAAATGACATAGTGACATAGGTAAAAGGTGATTTGGATAGACTGCTGTGTCACAAATTGTCAGGATCTGATTTAGAGACCTTGCTTTTGTCAAGAAAGACAGTTGGATGTCTGCTTTAAAGAAGTACTGGGAATATTTTCATCAAAAGTTTGAATTGAAAAACAGTAGGAGGTAAATATCTGAGATGTTGCCCAGAAAGACTGCTATATCTGTGCAATTACTATTAACAGGGGACAGCCGTAGTTCAATGAAGTAATTCAATCTGGTGGCCTACATTTTATCAGACAGCAATTTTGAGTTCTGACATAAAAGGCTGCCACAAAAAGGACTGGGCTCTTTTGTATGCATTTTTCTCTCCTCTAATTCTATAAAAAAAAAGGATGTATTTGCTTCACAAGGCCCAATCCTGTATCTCTGAGCATTTAACAAAAAATCATGAGATATTTTCTCACGGAAATATGCATTTAGAAATTCTCCAGAGTGATTTTATGTGTTTAGTTTTCTGAGATAGAGAGATATTAGGGTGCAATATAGGAAGACAGAAGATGGAGACAGATCCCAAGGCATTACAAACAGCATTTAAAAAGCTTTACTGAAGTATGATTGATACAAACTTCACATATTTAAAGTGCACAATTTGATAAAGTTTGACATATGAATATATTTGTAAAACTTAACCACAATTATGATAAAGAACATTTCCATTACTGATGTTGCTTTGTAATCCCTCTATCACAAACCTCCTTTTCTATGCCTGCCTCTCCAGGCAACCACAGACCTTTCTGTCACTGTAGCTTCAATGGCAGTTTTTAGCTTTTTATAGAAATGAAAAAATAATATGTACTTTGTTTTGTGTAGCTTCCTTCACTTAACATAACAGAGATTCATCCAGGTTGTTGCATGAATCAAGTTTTTTCCTTTTTATTGCTGAGCAGTTTTCTATAGTTTTGTGAATATATCACAAAATGTTCATTCATTCAACTGATAATGAACATTTCAACCATACCCAATTTTTGGAAATTACAAATAAAGCTACTATGAATTCTCATATAAAGTCTTTGTATGAACATGTGCTTTAACTTCTGTCAGGTAAAAACCTAGGAGCCGAATGGCTAGATCATATGGCAGATAAATCTTTAGCTTAAGACACTGCCAAACTGTTTCAAGACACTGCCAATATGGTTGTACCATTTTATATTCCAACCAACAGTATTGGAGAATTTCAATTATTTCATAGCCTCACCAACACTTTTGGTATTTATTTTCATTTAGGCCATTTTAATGTATGTAGTAGTAACTGTTTTCTATAATGGCTAAAGATGAGGAAAATCTTTTCCTGTGCATATTTATTATTGCTGATTATCTTATTACTTGGTATTGATATTTCTTTACATACATCTTATCACATATATACTTCACAAAAACCTTTTCACAGCCTCTGGATTATCTTTTCATCTTGTTATCATTGTCTTTTGAAAGATATAGTCACTGGGTATAAAATTCTATTTTGTCATTTTTCCTATTAGTACTTTAAAGATGTTGATCCAGTATTTCCTCTCTGGTAGTTTTTTTTTTTTTCCTTTCTTGACAAGCAATCTGTTGTCATCCTTACCTTTACTCCTTTACACTTAGATATTGTGTGTGTGTGTTTTTCTGGCTACATATGAGATTTTTCTCTATTGGTGCTTTTAAAAATATTATTTGCTTTCATTATGTCTATAATGTGTATCCTGTTTTATTGTATGTTTTGTTCATGTTAGTGGGTTTAGATCTTTGGGCTTATAGTTTTAATCTAATTCTGAAAAATTTCAGGCATTATTTCTCTACATATTTTTAGATCCTCTGCATTCTCTCCTTTGGGAACTACAAGAACATGTATCAGTGGGCTATTTGAAGTTGACACACTGAGGCTCTGTTCATTTGTTAAATTTCTCTATTGTCTTCATGTTTCATTTTAGATTAGTCTATAGTCCTCCAACTCTAAATTCACTAATCTTTTCTCCTACATAACTGATCTGCTATTAATATTATCTAGTATATTTTTCATCTCATAACTCGCCATTGTTATTTCAAGAATGTTAATTTTGCTTTCATATCTTATTTTTTGAACACATGAAATACAATTATAATAACTTTGAAAATGTTCTTTTCTACTAATTCTAATCTGTATCAGTTCTGCATTGATTGACTAATTTTCTCACATACTCTCTTGATTCCTTGCATACCTGATAATTTTTAATTAGATGCCACAGGATTGTTCTAGGACTCATTTAAGTTACTTAAAAACAGCTTGATCCTTTCAGATCATTTATTAAAAATGTGCTAAGGAGAGACTGCAGTAGTACTTGGTCTAGGATTAATTAATTATTCATAAATACTGAGGAAAGATGCCACTATGTACTTAATCCAATGCCTCATGAATCTTGAGGTGTTTCAATCTGGGTGGTGGGAACAAGTGCTATTTTTGGCTATGTGTGAGTGCCAGATACTGTTTTTTCTAATCCTTTTGGCTGCTTCATTGTCAGGCCTCATGCAGTTTCCTCACGTGCAGGAGCTGATTAGGACTGATAATTAAACGTAATCATGTGGAGATTTCTGGGATTCTTTCTCTGTGCAGCTCCTCCCTCTCTAGTCCTGTATCCTATGAATTCTTGCTACCTTGTTTTTTCCAGATTCTCAGTATCTTCTAGTGCAGAATCTGCTAGGCTCTACCTGGTACCATAAGCTCCCTCCACCCTCATGAAGGCCTGAAATTTTCTTAAGACAGAAGGCTGGAGCAATCATAGAAATCATTATATTCATTTACTGTCCCTCAAGAACCACTGTCCTTTACTGCCTTGTATTCAGTGTCTTGCAAACTTGTGTTTGTATATTTTTTCATTGTTTCTGATGGGCTAGTAAATTTAGTCTCTGTTTCTCTATATTGGCTAAAAGCTCAAATCTCTCCATAAGTACTTTGGTTGTTAATCCTCAACTGAGGATATTTTCTCCACTGATATTTAGAGAGAATGGAAGGCAGGGAAGGGATGGAGGAAAGGAGGAGATAGGGAGGGAGGGAGGGACAAAGGTAGACCTGGATTGGTTGCCTCCCACTTAGATCCTGACAGGGGCCAAGGATCAAACCTGCAACCCAGGTACCTGCCCTTTACTGAGAATCAAACCCGAGACCCTTCGGTGCAAGGGCCAACACTCTAACCATTAAGCAAACACTGGCCGGGGCATCTTCATAGTATGTGTGAGTTAATCTGATTGATTCTAAGAGTCATGAGAAGAGACTTTGTTTTAGTCATGGCTGCTTTATCCACCAAAACTAAAACAGAAGCAAGCTCAAATCTGTTGAATTATTAATGAGAATGACAATGCTAACTACAAATTCACACTGTAACACAGAAAAGATTCTGTAAGAAATGTGCCAAAAATTAAGTGTGGATTTCCATCACTAGAAACAACAAAAATTCTGATTTGTTACTCCTTTTTGTTTGTCTATTAGTCTCTTTTAATCTCAAACAACTAAGAATGTTGTGCCTACAGGGAAGGAGAACATCTATTTGCAATTTAGACCAGTGAGGTTTTTGTATTCGTGTATTTCTGGGTTTACTCTTGACCCATGGATAAAATTTTAGAATTGGAGTTGTGAGCTCTTTCGCCACCTGCATGTTTATGTGTCTAATTCAGAAAGGCCTTTACCTTTGAATGTATGAATGCGTAATGATTTTATATGTCCAGATGGTATTAGTCAGATTATAAAGACCCTAAAATAAAATAATTATGTTCTAATATCCCACTGGGTATAAATATAAGCTAATATAAAATACATATTCCTAAAATTTCCAGAAAGCAAAGAAATTAAATTTCTAATATTTTAAATGTGGTAGAATTAAAAAATAAATTCTTACATAAATAAACTCAAAAATTTTTTCGAATCCAAGTTCACATAATGTAGGTAAAGTTCTGCCAAAAAATACTAATTTAATAACATTTGGCTTAATAAAAATAGCTATGTATTCTCTGATTATAAGTGTTAAGTATAATACAAATGTATATTTTAATTCTACTTGGAATGTTCTTCCTAAATGTGTACAGGTTTACTGATCAAATAACCTAGCATTATTTCCACGTCATGTTTAAGATTATGAAAAAAGTAAATTTGACAAAATTGAATCATTATTCTGATAAACTGTATTTTAACAGTAATCATGTTTTGTAGTGTGTTAGCTTAAACATAATTTTAAAGATCTTTAAGTAACTTAAAATCTTGAACTAATATTAAATTGAGTTTTTTAATGGATTGGTTACCTAGGCTGTATCTAACTAATTGATTACTAACCCTAATTATAATGTATGTGCTTTGGTTTTTTTGTTTATAAGCTACAGAGAGTTCCTATATTTCAGTCAAGTTAATGAATGCATTCATTTTTGCTACTTTATGAGGTTGTATAAGAGATGTTTATGGATGTAGAAAGTTAATTATATTTTTTCATGATATCTGCTAAAATGCTGAGACAGTTCACAATCATCCACCCCCATCAGCTTATTTTCTGGGAATACAGAAGTTAGTTACTTTAGTTAAAAGTTATAATATAAGAACTTGACACTATATTTAAGAACAATTGTTTCTAAGATATGTAACTCTGCATGTTATAATTCTACATGCTTGTTTTTCAGGTAAAATAACACTTTTTTTCCCCTAAAGCAGTATTTCTCAAGATTTCTGGTCTCTAAACACCTTTGTACTCTTAAAACGTATTGAGACACACAAAAGCACTTCTAGCAACAACTAGTGAAATATTCTTCCTGCTCTCTATAATTATAAAAGCATCCTACCAGAAGGTATATAAGCATGACAAAGTAATGATGTGGCAGAAAAACAAACACATAAAATAAAAGGTCAAACTGAATGAATATCTAAATAAGTCCCAGAAAATCTATATATAGTAAGAAAAGGGAAAATGCAGGTAAAAACATCTGTTAACACAATGTAATTAAGTCATTGTAATTATGCTTGTAATTAAGTCAAATAGTAATAATTGTGTAGGTTACCATCATAATTACATTATGTACATGTTCAACTGAAGTCCATGAACATGTGTTGGGCTGACTCCTCCAACATTTCTTGAGGAGCTTGTGGATAGGGGGCCTGAAAGTGAGAGTTTTGAAAAGTAAAAACCTTTCCAGGGAACAGCACACTTATAAATAACACATGGGTCAAAGAAGAAATCTCAAGAGAATTTTTTAAATATTTTGAATGAAAAACAATGAAAATATAACTTATCAAAGTTTGTGGGATGTAGCAAAAGCAGTGCTTGGAGGAAACTTTATAGCACTGAATATATATTTTAAAACTACAGACCAACATTGCTCATAAATATAGGTGCAAAAATTATCAATAAAATATTAGCAAATCAAACCCAACAATATATAAAAAAATCATACACCACAACCAAGAATTTATCCCAGAAAGAAAAGACTAGTTAACTACTCAAATATCAATTAATGTAATCTCTCACATGATCATATTAATAGATGCAGAAAAAAGCATTTGACAAAGTCAAATATCCACTTATGATTAAAAAAAGCAAACACACCTCTCAGTAAATTGGAAATAAAGGGAAACTTCCTTCCCTTGATAAAGAACATATACAAAAAGCCTGCAGCTAGCATCATACTTAATGGTGAGAAATGGAAAGATTTTCTGTAAGATCAGGAACAACACAAGAATGTCCCCTCTTCCTGCTGTCTTTCAACATAGAACTGGAATTCCTAGCTAATGGAATAAGACAAGAAAAAGAAAAACAGTTACACAGATTTGGACGGAAGAAATAAAACTCTCTTTGTTTTTACATGACACAATGGCCCATACAGAATACCTGGTAAAACCCTCCTGGAACTGAGCAATTAGAATAAGGTTGCAGGATACAAGATTAATAATAAAAAGTCCATTACTTCCTATATATTAGCAAATAACAAGTAGAATTTGAAAATATAGTAAAAACACATGATCATTTATATTAGCACCTCTAAAAATAAAATAGCCCAACAAAATATACATAAATTTATATGAAAATAGCTACAGAACTGTGATGAAAAGTGTTAAAGAAGAACTAAATAAATAGAGATTACATGTTCACAGATAGGAAGACTCAATACTGTCAAGATGTCAGTTTTTCCCAATTTAATCCATACATTCAATGTAATTCCAATCAAAATCCTAGAAAAGTTATTTTGTGAATATTAACAAACTGATTCTAAAGTTTTAAAAAATATTTATTGAACTTATTGGGTGACATTGGTTAATAAATTATATAGGGTGGAGGAAATTATATAGGTTTATAGTTATAATAAATAAATATAATAATTAACAAATAATAATACAAGAATAAACTGTTTCACTTGTAACTATAAACCTACTTTTGCCTCACACTGTATAGGATTCAAGTGCACAATTCCATAATACCTCATTTGTATACTGTATTGTGTGCTCACCACCCCAAGTCAAGAATCCTTCCTTCACCATTTATTCTCCCTTATACCCTCCCCCTAACTCCTCTCCCACCCCCCTTTCACTTTGGTAATCACCATAAGGTTGTCTGTTCCTGTGAGGTTTTTTAGTTTGTTTGTTTGTTTTTGCTTGATCCCTTCATTCTAAGTTTAAATGGAGAGGCAAAAGACCCAGAATAGCCAACTAAATTTTGAAAGAAAAGAACAATACTTAATTACTACTATTCAACTTCCAGACTTATTATTAGTATCAAGTAATATAAGCTTTACATAAATAGCTGACACTGCATAGGTTTTATCCTTGCTTGGTAACATTCTGAGTTAAAGGATTTAAGTGATTGTAGACTGAATCAAGTTCACTGAAACAGTGCTCAGGCAGGGAATAACAAGCACCATGACTTGCATAAATGGCCCCTTAATTGCATAAATGTTCTCTTAATTGGTTGTACAACACTATTATCAACACACTAGGAGCCCACCGCCCACCCACCTGCCACCCTGCCTTGACACCTGAACCTCTCCACACACAGCTCCAGGTGCCTGGCCCAGCCCCCGACCCCTCTGGACTTCTCTGGCCACTTCAAGCCTGGTTCTCAGTCCCTCAAGTCGCCTCAGGCTGGTCCCGACTTCTCTGGGCACCTCCCCACTTCTGCTGTCTCTGGAGCAATGAGGAGGCTCTGCCCTGTCATGGCCCCAGAAGAGAGCGTGAAAGCCTCCCGCCTGCTGCGCTGTGCTCCTTCCCCTGGCAGGTGGGCGGCGGGGCACTCTGAGTGTGAGCTGTGGGTGGCAAAGGACTGGTGAGGGGGGTGCTACAGGCTCTCACCCCCACCCTCCCCAGCACAGGATGGTCCCGCCTCCTCTGGGTACCTCCCGACTTCTGCCCAGTCTCCAGAGCAACGCCCCGCTGCACACACACAGGCAGCCAGCTGCGATTGGTCAGTACTTGTTACAGCATCCCGACCATTAGCATATTAGCTCTTTATTATTATGATTCATAGATGTGCTTACACTGAAAGGCCCCCTTTAAGAGCATCTTGATCCAACCCTTCATTTGAAACTTGAAGAAAGTAGAATGCAATAATGGTTATTGCACAGAGATGAATACAAAAAACCTTCATTAATTTCATGGCCCTACCAATTTTGAATTTGCAACAATTTCAAAAATGAACTTATTATCTCTTCTATATTAAAAAATTATGTCATAATTTAAGAATTTTACATTTAGGATGCTACAGTATATAACACATAATATATATGTACATGTATATGTATGTGTGTGTGTGTGTATGTGTGTGTGTGTATATGTGTGTGTGTGTATGTGTGTGTGTGTGTGTATGTGTGTGTGTGTGTGTGTGTGTGTATGTGTGTGTGTGTGTGTGTGTGTGTGTATATATATATATATATATATATATATATATATATATATATATAAAATGTTAATATGCAAAGTGTACCCTGGGGAGTTCAACGGAGAGACTGGGAGTTCCATCACTCGCTATGATGTGCGCTGTGCGCTGACCACAATGGGGCGGCGCAGAGCGAAGGAAGGCCCTGGCTGGCAGCTGGGGAAGGAAGGCCCTGATTGGCTCTGATTGCTGGCCAGGCCTAGGCCCCCTACCCATGCATGAATTTCGTGCACCGGGTCTCTAGTTAAAAAGAATAGCAAGTTGTTCATTTATCTCTTTTTCTAATTATTTCACATGTATATCTATTATGAAATGAATACGATGAGTTGCAAATTGCAATTCTTTTACAGAGGCTCATTTAATCTATTTTAGAAAACACTGCTTATTCACATATATTAGAATAATTTAAAGATGCTTATTTATGAACACATCCACATCATAACTAAATCTACAAGAATATTTTAATGGTCAATGACTTAGTTCTGCAGAACATAGGTATCCAATGAAAATGACCTGTTAATTTACTTATAAAATTGGATAGGATGACTACAAAGGAGAAAAAAAAATTATACTAAGCATGTCCATGAATTATCTCAAAGCCCTTTCCAAATTATATATGTATAAACAAAACAAAAAATGTTGGATTTCTTTTCGGCTCCAGAAAAAATCACCAGTGGATGATTTTCATGCCCAAACCTGTAATAGCCAGTCAGAAGATACCAAATCACATGAAGAAAAGGTATTATAAAGACAGCAATGAGCAAAACCTAGAAGCACTGCTATTTTATTGTCAATGACTTGGCTAAAGATCAAGAAGTCATGCATATAGGACTGGGTAATTTTCACCAGCATGGAGCTAAGAGGGACAATGATGTATTAGATGACAGAATTTAAATAGCTTAGAATAATGGGCTAAGTGCACTAAGTGTACCATGATGAACTGTAACAGAGGTTAAATACATACATATAATGAGAACAAAGATTTAACAATATCAAATAGGAAAAAGTCTTAAGAGTTAGTTAAGCTTCACTGTCATCAAGAGATGAGAACAGAATAGTGAGTCAAAGGTGTGAAGAAAATTGATGTGATCTTCATCTATGCCAAATGTAGGATAGTATCCAGAGAGGTCAGAACAACACTCAGCTTCCTGTGTTGTTTCAGATTGGTAGTCAGACAATGTGATTTAAAAAAACACACAGAGAAAACAACTCCAAGACCATGTGGATTCCTGCAACAAAGAGGAATTGACAGGTCTGCTCCAACCATGAAGACAAGAGGAGAAACAGTCTAGAGATGGAAGACGCTGGCGACGCCTTGTCACACTAGCAGTCAGCAGCTGTGCGTTGCTGCAGGTTGCCTAGGACAAAACCAGAGAGGGTCGGACCTTCATTGCCACCATGTGCCCACCATCCAGATATCATTGATGACATGTACACATAAGGAACTGTTTGACATTGAAACGGGGACTCAGAACTGTTGGACATTGAAATTGGGACGCAAACATTTTTTGTTATTATATGTTTATTTCTAGTCTGCAGAGGCAAGATTTTTTAAAGGAAAGAAACGGGGTGGGGGGAATAGATACAGAGGCAAAGAAGCATTGAACAGACTGTCAAACTATAGCGGGAAGGCAGGAGAGGTTGGGGGGGTGGCTGTAAGAGATCAAGCGAAGGACTTTACGCATGCATATAAGCATAACCAATGGATACAAGACACTGGCGGGGGGCATGTACTGGGGGGTAGGGGAGGCCGGGGGGAGGTCAATGGGGGGGGAAAAAAAGGAGATGTATGTACTACTATTTGTAATACTTCAAACAATAAAAATAAATAAAAAATAAACACACAGCTAAGTACATTTTTTAATCGTTCATACTATTACATTTGTCCCCATGCTCCCCACCTTTTCCCACCTCTACCCAGCCCTACACCACCTTCCCTTTGGCCATCACATTACTGAGAGGTCTGTGTCTATGGGTTATGCCTATATGTTCTTTGGCTAATTCCTCCCCCCTTCCCTCTGACAGCTGTCAGTCTGTTCCATGTATCCATGCCTCAATAATTTTTATTGATATAACTGACTATAACATTGAGTAAGTTTAAGATATACATTAGTTTGATACATTAATATATATGTGTGTATTTATATGTGTGTGTGTGTATGTGTGTGTGTGCGCGCGTGTGTGTATACACACATACATACTAGGTGTACCAGTTAATAGTGCGGATTTTTTTTTCAATAGATGGAGTTACACATATGTTGATATATATGCGATTTGATATGTATGCTATTTTGTTGTATTGACAACAAGATTAAAAATTTCATGTCAAATTTTCTGAAGGTGTTACCATCATAGATATTTTTATGCTTAAAAATGTCGAATTTAGGGCCAAAAAAAGAGCATTTGCAGGAAGTTTTAATTCATTACTTTATTTTGAAGAAAAGTGCTACTGAATACTTTGGGAAGCTTATGGTGAACATGCTCCATCTCAAAATACTTGTGAATGCTGGTTTTAAATGCTTTAAAAGTGAAGATTTTGATGTGAAAGACAAAGAATGTCCAGGTCAACCAAAAAAGTTTGAAGACCAATTACAAGTGTTATTGGATGAAGATGCATGTCAAACTCAAAAACAACTTGCAGAAAGATTAAACATTGCTCAGCAAACAATTTCCGATCATTTACAAGCAATGGCAAAGATTTTAAAGGAAAGAAAATGAGTGCCACATCAACTGAATGAAATTCAAATGGAAAACCGAAAAGTCATCAGTAAAATGTTGCTTCAACAGCACGAAATAAAGTCTTTTTTGCATTGAATTGTGACTGGCGATAAAAAGTGGATTTATTTTGAGAATCCCAAATGCACAAAATCATGGGTTGATCCAGGTCAACCATCAACATGGACTGCAAGGCCAAACTGCTTCGGAAAGAAGACAATGCTCTGCGTTTGGTGGGATCAGGAAGGTGTGGTGTAGTATGAGCTTCTAAAACCAGGTGAAATCGTTCATACTGATCACTACTGACAACATCAATTTGAACCATGTTTTGATTGTAAAATGACCAGAATGGGCCAGAACACAGGGCAAAGTAATTTTGCTTCATGATAATGCACTATCACACACTTCAAAACTAGTTAAAGACAAGTTAAAAGATCTTGCCTGGGAAGTATTAACCCACCTGCTGTATTGACCAGACCTTGCTCCTTCAGATTACTACTTGTTCTGAGCAATGGCACACATTTTCTGAGCAGCACTTCAAAATGTATGAAGAAGTGGACAATTGGGTCTCTGAATGGTCTGCCTCAAATCAAGAACAGTTCTATTGGGACGGTATCCACAAATTAGCTGAAAGATGAAGGAAATGTGTAGCTAGTGATGGACATTACTTTGAATAAAGCACTTTTGATGTTTCTCTTGAAATTATTGTTTTCTTTTATTACAAAATCTGCATTGTTAACTGGTACACCTAGTAAGATTAGTCTCTTAGTAACTTTGAAGTTTATAACACAGCACTGTTGACTATAAGCACTATGCTGTGCATTAGATCTCCAGAATGCATTTATCTACTAGTTGTAAGTTTGTACCCTTAAAAAGAAATCTCCCCAATCCTGGTAATTTCCATTGTTCTCTGTGTTATTATGGTTCAGTTTTTTTAATATATGTTTTTACTGCTTTCAGAGAGAGGAAGGGAGTGGGAGAGATGGAAACATTGATGATGAGAGAGAATCATTTATCAGATACCTTCTGCACACCCCCTACTGGGGATTAAGTCTGCAACCCAGGCATGTTTCCTGATCAGGTATTAAACCATGACCTCCTGGTTCATGGGTCAAAGCTCAACCACTGAGCCATACCAGTCAGGCACAAGTTGAGTTTTTTAAAAATTCCACATGTAAGTGATGCTATTCTATAACCTGATTAAAAATGACAAAAGACCTGAACAGACATTTTCCCAAAGAAGACATGCAAATGCACAACAGTCATATGAAAAGGTGTTCAACATCACTAATCATGAGGGAAATACAAATCAAAACCACAATGAGAAATCACCTCACACCTGTTAGGATGCCTTTTATAAAAAAGACAAGAGATAACAAGGGCATGGAAATAAGGGAACTCTTACACACTGCCAGTGAGAATGAAAATGGGTACAATGACTCTGCAAAACAGTATGGTGGCTCCTCAAAAATTTTAAAATTAAACTGCCATATGAACCAGCAATCCTTTTGATAAGTATATGTGCTGCGCTGGCACAGCCATGGGTGAACCTGTGAGGGGGCAGTGAAGTATGGACAAGATAGACAAGAGAATAAAGCTGGGGCTAGGTAGGATGCTGCTTCTCTGATGGAGAGACAGCACCACAGCCTGCAAGTTGTCTTTATTTTATAGCCAGATTCCAGCAGGCAAATTAACGGTGTGGTCAAGATGTCTACAATGTTCTCGCAGGTTTTGAATCTGCTCAATTACATGCACCTGAACAAGCTTTCTTTACTTGCTGCACCTCCTGCAGCCTATATCACTCAGCCATGTGGGACATGGGTTTGGACCATAAGGTCAAGCTTACAACTATAGACTTTGGATATAATTGTGCTGGGAGGGCTTTGCCTTCCACGGTGGGACTTGCACATGGTTTTGCCACGAGAGGACCGTGCCCTCTCATTAGTCCAAGGCTTGAACCTGTCCAAACACTGTAGCTGCTCTCCACAAGTATAGATCCAAAATAACTGGGGGGAAAAATGAAATCAGTATCTCAAAGGGATATCTGCACACCCAGGTTCATTGCAGCATTATTCACAATATCCAAGATATGGAAAGAACCTAAAGATCAGTCAAGGATGAATGGATAAAGGTGTGAATATATATATATATACATACACATATCCTATATAATAAAAGCCTAACATGCTAAATGTCCAATCGACCGGCCGGCCATTCAATCAATCAAACGTAATATGCTAATGATATGCTAATGCTAAGGTTGCTCAACTGCTTGCTATGACATGCACTGACCATCAGGGGACAGACAGTCAATCATTCGACTAGTAGCTATGACGTGCACTGACCACCAGGGGGCAGACACTCCAACCAGTAGGTTAGCTTGCTACTCGGGTCCAGCTGGATAAGCCAGAAGGGCAGGCTGAGTGAGATGGGCTGGACATGCCCTGGAGTCCTCCTTGTGGTCCCTCCCCGGCTAGCCAACCTCCCGCATCTCTCCCTGGCCCCGATCATGCACTAGTGGTGACCCTCAGCTTGGGCTGCACCCTCTCGCAATCCAGGGGATGTTGGAGACCTGGTTTAAGCCCGATCCCACGGGGGGAGCTCTGCTCAGCCAGAAGCTGGGCTCACAGTTGGCAAGTGCAACAGCGGTGGCAGGAGCCTCTCCCACCTCCATAGCAGTGCTAAGGATGTCTGCCTGCTGGCTTAGGCCTGAGTGGGCCTAAGCTGTCAGGCAGACATCCCCCAACAGCACCCAGACTGTGAGAGGGTGCAGGCTGAGCTGAGGAACTCCAGCCCCTGAGGGCATGATTTTGTGCACTGGGCCTCTAATATAAATATATAAAAGGCTAATATGCTAAGTGTCCCTCCCTTTGTCTGACCAGTGGCTATGACACGCACTGACCACCAGGGGGCAGATGCTCAACGCAGTAGCTGCCAAGCTGCAGGGACTTGGCAGTGGCGGTTCTCAGCTGAGGCACCCCAAAACCAGAGAGGAGGGAGCCCGATTCCTCACAGGGCCACGCAATTCCAACTTCGGCCATGATGTTGTTGGTGGGTCATTGTCAGCCCAAAACCTGGTTTACTGCACACTTGCATTTTTGTTCCACACCCTGTACCACAGCAAATTTGCAGAGTGCCCTCTCACACTCCAGGACCCCTCAGGGGACCCCCTCGGAGAGCCAGTTTCTGCCCAATTCCTAGAGGTCAGGCCAAGGGTCCCCACCTGCTCAAGGGATCCCGCTCAGTTTGCAGATGACTTTCAAGCCATGGCACCACCCCAGGTATGGCCAGGAAGGGACCATGGGAGGTTGGCTCCAGGGCCTGTCCAGCCAGTCTCACCCAGTCCTGCCCCACCAGCCACCTTCTAATTAATGTCCTTCCAACTGCACGAATCTGTGCACTGGGCCACTAGTATATTTATATGTGTACTAGAGACCCGGTGCATGGAATTTGTGCACAGGGTTGGAGGGCCCTCAGCCCAGCCTGCACCTTCTCCAATCTGGGACCCCTCAAGGGATGTCCAACTGCTGCTTTAGGCTCAATCCCTGGAATTGAGCCTAAAGAAAGCGGCAGTTGGATATCTCTCCCACAATCCAGGAACACTGGCTCATAACTGCTCACCTGCCTCCCGGCCTGGTTGCCCCTAACATCCTCCCCCACCCCCGCCGGCCTGGTCATCCCCAACTGCCCCCACCCCCCTGCTGACCTGGTTGCCCCTCGCGGCTCCTCCTGCTGGTCTGGTCACCCCTTACTGCCCCCCCTGCCGGCCTGGTGTCCCCTCACTGCCCCCCCCCCTGCCAGCCTGGATGCCCCACGCAGACTGCTGTTCAGTCATTTGGTTGTCCCTCACTCACCCCCCTGCCAGCCTTGTCGCCCCACGCAGCCTGCTGTTTGGTTCTTACTGTGATGGCATCCTGCACAATTTGCATATTCCTCTATTATTAGCACAAATGATGGAATTATTCAGCAATGACAAGAAGGAAATCCTGCCATTTGTGACAACATGGATGGACCTTAAAAGCATTATGCTAATCAAAACAAGTCAGACAGAGAAAGACAAATACTGTATGATATTACAAGGTGATTTTTGATGTCCCTTCTTTCCGAGAGGTTCTATAATTCTAAGCCTATGTAAAGTCAAAATAATAGGTCTATTCTAATTAGCAAGTTGAAAGCTGGCAATTTAGTAACATATAGATGAAAATAACTTGTAACTATATTATGACTCTCAACAAAATGTAGGTTAAGGCTTCCATTTTGGTCACATGCTTAGCTGTTTAATATTTAATTAAAAGAATATGTTGGATTCCCTCATTTATTTTGTTTCTCAGAATGTTCTAGTATTAATGCTCCTTTTGTTCAGAAAAATCAGGTTTTCATGTTATAGAACAAGTTTCTTTAGAAAGGCATTAAATAAATTCTAAAGGAACCAAATTTCTTGTGTCCTTTGAGTTTGGGGTTGATATACTAATGTCCTATCATTTTCTCTGAACAGGATACAGCCCTACCTTCCTTTGGCAAAGTCAGGGCTATTTCCCACAAAGATAGGAAAAAGTGGGTTATTGATAGGATCCTTTTACAAAACATAAAATGTGAATGTTCTCTTTAGGAACTAAAATGGAAATGGGGGACTCTTGGGAGTAATTAGAGAAATATGGCACACACCCTGAGCTTGGATGAATTCTTGGTGGATCTCTGTAATCCTACCCACATGATTCAGAGTCTCCCCAATTTCCTTTTGGGACAGTCCAGCTGCCCCTTTAGTTATCTGATGGTCTGGACAAGATTTTATGAGATGTGATGAACATATGAAATATTAGGGAGTACACTAGAACCCATAGTTGTTATGCCTTGCTGCATTTTAAATGGCTCCTTAAAATCGGAGGCCATTATATACAGCAGCACATTTAGACAGGAAATACTGCAATTATCTGGCTTCGCCACACCACTGCAAATCTGCTAGTACATTACCATTCATAAACCCTAAAAGACAGTCATCACCTTTGGCTGTGCTTCTATTGGAAAAGAGCTACAATCTGGATTTATTACCAGCAAATTGTCAATAGAGACTGATAGTTCTTGTTATTTTTTTCCTTCATTTTATTTTATTTTCACCCTGCAAACCAGATACCAAAAATTTCGGAGCAGAAATTAAGTGTAGTATAAGGCAGGTTTCTTTAACATGACTGCTAGTGAAGCTAATTACTATAAAAAAAAATTGGAGATCATTCATTAGCCTAGTAAGCAAATTAAGGTTTGTTAACAGTGATTTATAATGCCAATCCCTGAGTAGCTGTGCTGGTCTTTTCAAGTATATGTGTACTAGACCTGATAGTTTATTAACTGTGCTATATCTTCTCACCATGGTGCTTTTGTTAAAACGGTACTGCATTTTAAATGGATAAACATTTTTACAAGAGCAAAATACATTTTAAATGTTTGGCTTCTGAAGTCAAGTACTGGGAGATAAGTGAAGTGTCTCAAACTACCTAAACCTCCAATAACTCTTGTTTACTGCTAAAGCTGACTATAGGAAAATGTGACACTTGGAGTTAAAATAGCACTTTTCCTTTTTAACAAGCCCCAGTTGTGTTTTTTAACCTCTTTTCAAATGATACTCCTGGTGTTTCACCAAGCTCTAAGTTTCTTATGCAATGGATTGGGAGGCATCTAATTTACAATTTCAGGAAAAACATTTTTTTTTTTTAAGTAGTTAAGAAAAGGACTGGGTCCTTTGATTTGAAAGATTGATAGTCCATAAAACTCCAGGCCAGATACATCTATCAAAGGTTGCATGGGTAGTTAGAAAACACTCTGGGGTTTGACACTGCCCATGGCTCATTTTATATAGCTCATGCCAACTAATCCAACATTTCTGCAATTTGGAAATTTCCAACCTTCCTCAAAGCCAGTGTCAGGGAAAAAAGAAAGAAAATAAAAATGAAAATAAAAGTCACTTTCTGATTTCCATGACATGACCTCTCTGTTCCCACCGGGGATTCCAATGCGCTTGGCTAAAGCCTTTAATGCATCATCATTTATGACCAGGATAAGCCTACAGCCTCAATATTTCTAAGTGTTAAAATTAACTGAATAATGAAAATATAACACATTATTAATTATTATTAATTTCAAAGAAAGTCAGACTTGGCCACTCAATTGAAATCTGGACTCCTTTCAGAATGAAGAGCAATGTTTGTTAAGCAGTAAGGGGGCTATGGTCTTGCATTTCTATACAAGGAACAGCTAGGAAAGACAGCAAGCACTGCCACTGAAAGCATGGTCCCAAGGGACAGACATTTTTAGGTGAAAAGTGGGGAAAATCATGGATTTTGGAATATTTGAACCAAAGGTCCTTTAGCAATAACCTGGTCCAGGCTTTGGCAAAATCTGTTTTTCTCCAAACTGATTCATCTTCTCCAAATCTGAGAAGCCAGGAAGGGGAGTTGAAAGGGGGAGAGGGCCACAGGCTATTTCTCCACATCCATTAGGAGCATCTGGGTGTTTATCTTATCTCCTTAATTAGAGTTTATAACAGCCAATAACAAGGATTCCTGTAGGTAGCAAATATTTAAAAATACATAGCCTAGCCTGACCAATATGGCTCAGTGGTTAAGTGTCAACCTATGAACCAGGAGGTCATGGTTCAATTCCTGGTCAGGGCACATGCCCAGGCTGCAGTCTAGATCCCAAGTGGGGGTAGTGCAGGAGGCAACTGATCAATTATTCTCTCTCATCAGTGACACTTCAACCTCTCTCTCTCTCCCTTCCTTTCTGAAATCAATAAAAACATATTAAAAAAAAATAAAAATACTTAGCCTATTCCCTCACATAAATGCTGAGAAAATGAAAGCAGAGTTAAGAAAATGGTGGCAAATGGAGACACCAATTGATCCTTTCCCATCTGATTATTCTATTAATCCAATTTATCAGTTCCTTTGTACTGACAAGAAAGTTGAAGCTAAAAATAGTGTGAGGACAGAAGACAATTTCCACAGGATGAGCTAAAAGAATCATCCCATTGCAGAGAGTTTACAAATGATTAAATGTCTGCTCACCAGAAATTAACCTGTAATGATCACTTAATCAGGGTGTGTTGTTCATGGTTCACTGATCCTATTCCTCAAGTGAGAGACTAACAATCAATTAAAAAATTGAAAAAAAAAAAGGGTAAGAATTAGAAGTGGAAAATACTATTATATTTTTAGTCTAAGGCCTTGAAGTTAGAGAGTTTACCTGTGACTAGGTGGAGGAGTATGTGACAAGCTTGGTTGAGGTATAAATCAACCCTCCACTTTAAGATTAATTCTGTGGTCCCTAATCTAAAATAAACACCTACTCAAGTGTAGATTCTGCTCCAGTTACTTCAGAGGGGAAGGTAAACATAGTTTAGTTCACCATTAGGAAGAGCAATTGCTTTCATTTGCCCAGATGTTTCTGTAGAGTACAAAGATAGCTTCAAAAGCAGTAGTAATTGCACTAGATTTTAAGTTGTGATGGGTTCCAACGTTAGTATCCTATATAATCCTATATAATAAAAGGGTCATATGCAAATCAATCGAATAGGGAATGACTGGACGCTATGATGCGTACTGACCACCAGGGGTCAGACACTCAACACAGAAGCTGCCCCCTGGTGGTCTGTGCACTTCCACAGGGGAGAGCACCCACCACTCGGCCAGAAGCCTGGATCACGGCTGGTGAGTGCAGTGGTGGTGGCGGCAGCCTCTCTTGTCTCCATGACAGCGCTAAGGATGTTTGACTGCTGGCTTAGGACCCTGTGGGGAGCGGGCCTAAGCCTTCAGTTGGACAACCCCCGAGGGCTCCTGAACTGCAAGAGGGCACAGGCTGGGCTGAGGGACCTGCAAGTGCACCAATTTCGTGCACTGGGCTCTAGTTTTATTATAATCAAAAGAACATATTCATAATAATTATTTTTGTATATTATATATAATAAAATGTTTTTGTGACGTTGTACTCATTTTGGAGACAGAGCATCTCTGAGGCCAAAGTTTCAGTGTACTCTGGTGACTCTTTGGGTAATTGTTGGAGGTCACTCAGGAAAATTACATGTCTAACCACATATCAAAGATATTCTGTGATAGGCATAGGTTAAATTTTAAAGATTTACTTAAGTCCTTACAAGGTATTAGCTCTCTTTATATGCTTTAATATAAATTTAAATTTTGGCAGAAATGTTTGTTTCTTCCTGTTATTCTTGCCACCTCTTTAAAATATCACTAGAGATATACCCAAACATGTATCTACCTTCCAAACTCATTATCTTCCCAAAATCAAATTTTTTCTTCCTGGGATTCCTATTTCAAGGAAAAGAAGCACAGTAATCATCAATCTTTGACATCATCTTCATTTATTACAGGTCACTAAGTCAAGTTCGGGTCTACCTATAAATCATCTCCTTCCTTCTCACCCCACTTTGTCCTTGGCTTTATTCCACCTTCCCTGTAGTTAACCAAACTGAGCATGGCCTTTTTTCAGAAAAACTGGATACACCATTTCCACTCTATGATGTTATTTCTCTGTGCTCTTGCCTTTGTTGATCCTTATACCTCAAATTCTATTGATAATCTAAACATCCAGCAACTTCTACACAATTCAAGTCTTCTACAATTAACTGACTATAATAGATACTCCCAAATACTCTACTTACATTTTTCATAGGATGGATCAGTTTCTCTTGTATCAAATTAAACTATATACCCTGTACTTGAGGGCCAAGATTACATCTTATTTATCTTAATAACTAAGAGGAAATGTTTAATACATTCTTGAGAATTAAAATGAATTGAACTCTCCACCAGGTAAGCTGTTACCAATGAGTCCAAATGTCCCAATAAAAACTGGAGAGCCCTGAAGGTATTCCAAATGAAATTTGGATTTTAAAAAACATTTTCATTGTAATAAAAATTTGTCGGTAAATAAATGACCAATGATTCATTTAGAATTAATTAAACATTCATTTAGAGTTAATTTCTAATAAATATAAATGTTAGAATCTTATTTGAGGGAGATGTTTCTCAGTGTTAATTCATCTTAAATACAAGTTCTCAGCAAGTTATGAATGAATCCTCTCTCAGTGTCACTAGCAAGTATTGGCAGTTGGGAAGAAAGACTTTCCTCTGCTTAGAATGGGTTTGCACTCAATGCCAGGAGGATGTATCTGAACTTTTAAACTTAAAACCCATAGAACTATTATACATAACTAGTAGCCCTGCGCAGGAATCCATGTGCTAGTAGCTTTCCAGTAGCTAATTGCCGCCCTCCAGTAGCTCTCCGCCTGCTGCCCCGCCCTCCTGTAGCACCCCCCTCGCCCCCTTCCCCTCCTGCCCTCCCCCCTCATAGCTTGCTGCCCTGCTCCCTCCTGTAGCATGCCACCGCCCACTTGTAGCTCGCTGCCCCACCCTCCTGCTGATGCGTGATCTGGTCCTTACATGGTTGGTTGTTATGCTTCACAGCGTAATGTCCATTTGCATATTACATCTTTATTATATAGGATGTTAGGTTCTCTGAAGTCCCAAATCCTCTTATTTAAATATAATGCATCAAAAATATTTAAAAACATCACAAAGGAAAGGATCTGGTTTTAGGAAACACTAAACTACTGGAGAGAGGGGCCATGGATAACCCATCACTTAGAACAGAACCTGACAGGTGCTTATTACTTAAAGACAAAAAGAAGTGTCTGTTCAAAGAAAAGCGCTACTATCAAACAAACAACTGTGCTTAAAAAAAAAGCTTAATCTTTTTATTTATTTTTTCCTCCAAAATATATTTTATTAATTTTTTACAGAGAGGAAGAGAGAGGGATAGAGAGTCAGAAACATCGATGAGAGAGAAACATCGATCAGCTGCCTCCTGCACACCTCCCACTGGGGATGTGCCTGCAACAAAGATACATGCCCTTGACCGGAATCGAACCTGGGACCCATCAGTCCGCAGGCCAATGCTCTATCCACTGAGCCAAACCAGTCAGGGCAAAAGCTTAATCTTTTTAAAGAAACTGGTTTTAGTCTCATCTAACAATAAAACCCACTCTGATTTTTTTTTAAATCCTCACCTGAAGATATTTTTCCATTTATTTTAGAGAAAGTAGAAGAGAGAGGAAAAGACAGAGAGAAACATTGATGTGAGAGAAACACATCAATTGGTTGCCTCCTGCATGCACTCTGACCAGGTTCCAGGCCAGGAAGGAGCCTGCAACCCAGGTACATGCCCTTGACCAGAATTGAACCCAGAACCCTTCAGTCTTCAGGCCAATGCTCTATGCACTGAGCCAAACCAGCTAGGGCCCACGCTGATTTTTAACAAGCATCTCTGGTTATACAAAATACCACAAATTAGTTTTGAGGGTTATATGAATTATAGCAAAGAAAAATGGGAGATAAATGGCCAGTGCCTTTACTTATTTATCTATAGTAAAAGACTTAGATCACGGCAAAGAATTGAAGCCCCTATAACTCTGAATGGAAAGTAATACGTCAGTATTTGGCACCTACTACCTGTTAGCAATGCTATCAATACAACTTCTTAAGTTATTCAACTGCACTTGAAAACAGTAATTATACAAATCCCATTTACAAGTAAGATGTGTGCCACTACCCAAATCCCCTTTATTATATAACTAGAGGCTCAGTGCATGATATTCGTGCATGGGAGTGGGGGGTGTTCCTCAGCCCAGCCTGCACCCTCTCCAATCTGGAAGCCCTCGAGGGATGTCCAACTGCCGTTTAGGCCTGATCCTAAACGGGCAGTCAGACATCCCTCTCATAATCCAGGACTGCTGGCTCCCAACTATTCACCTGCCTGCCTTCCTGATTGCCCCTAACCGCTTCTGCCTGCCAGCCTGATCACCCCCTAACCACTCCCCTGCCAGCCTGATTGATGCCTAACTGCTCCCCTGCCAGCCTGCTTGCCCCTAACTGCCCTCCCCTCCAGGCCTGGTGACCCCTAACTGCCCTCCCCTGCAGGCCTGGGTCCCCCACAACTGCCCTTCCCTACAGGTCCGGTCACCTCCAACTTCCCTCCTCTGCTGGCCTGGTTGCCCCTCACTACCCTCCCCTGCAGGCTTGATTGCCCCCAACTGCCCTCCCTTGCAGGCCTGGTCCCTCCCAACTGCCCTCCCCTGCTGGCCATCTTGTGTAGGCCATCTTGTGTCGGCCATCTTGTGTCCACATGGGGGCAGCCATCTTGTGTGTTGGAGTGACGAGTGACGGTCAATTTGCTATTACTCTTTTATTAGATAGGTTAGAGGCCTGGTGCACGGGTGGGGGCCAACTGGTTTGCCCTGGTGTCCCGGATCAGGGTGGGGGTTCCCTTGGGGTGTGGGGTGGCCTGGGTGAGGGGCCTGTGGTGGTTTGTAGGCCAGCCATGCCCCCCAGGGACCCAAGCGGAGGCGCTGATATCTGGGATTTATTTATCTTCTATAATTGAAATTTTGTAGCCTTGAGCAGAGGAGGCCAAAGCAGGCCAGGGTTGCAGAAGCTTGGCTTCCTCCATCGCCGGGGGCAACCCTAGCCTCCTGCTCTCTACAGCTCAGTGGCTGCCGCCATTTTTGTTGGAATTTATTTATCTTCTATAATTGAAACTTTGTAGCCTGGAGTGGAGGCTTGTGCCAGCCAGGGTGTGCGGAAAGCTTGGCTTCCTCCGTTACTGGGGAAATCCAAACCTCCTGCTCTCTCCGTGGCTGCAGCCATCTTGGTTGGGTTAATTTGCATACTTGCTCCTGATTGGCTGGTGGGCGTGGCTTGTGGGCATAGTGGAGTGATGGTTGATTTGCATATTGCTCTTTTATTAGATAGGCCTAGAGGTCCGATGCATGACTTTGTGCACGGGTGGGGTCTGGCCAGCCTGCCCTGATCGATTGGGGCCAATCGGGCTGGGCTGGCTGGGGAGAAGGGCCACTGGCAGTTGGCTGGCCAGCCCCACCCCCTGGTCGAACGCCAGGTCAAAGGGACAATTTGCATATTAGCCTTTTATTATATAGGATAGGATGTGGCAGGTTTACTCACTAGGTTGAAGTTGGTTGGTTTCCTTGATAATTTTAAAATATGTACATTACTATATGGGGCTCAATTAAGGATGAAAATTATTGGTTCAGCCATTAAGAAAACTCTCTGGATCACTGGAGTTTACAAAAGCCGGATCCAAGCGATTTGAGAATATGGGCCTAAGACACTTAGAACCTAGAAGAAGGCTGAAAATTATCCAGAGAATCAGGCAGGGTACATCACCCAAAAAAGGAAGGGTTCTCCTTTAAACCAGGGTTAAAGTTCATCCTGACAATTCACTTACCCATACACCAATAGGAGATCACAACTAGCATAGGGAGTTAAGTGCTCGCAGACCATGAGTCCAGAATTTTCCTGGGATGGCACAGCAGACCCCTGGCAACCAGGAGATGTGCTCACTGGTCTTTTCACTCTACTGCCTTCAGTTACTTCATTCAAGCATAATAGAGCATCCCCTTTTCTTTTTGGTGTCCGAAAGCAGCGAACATGTGACACAACCTCATAGAACTTGAATATGGTGAACAGGTCTTTCTTAAGATACCTCACAGCCCAATCCTAAGATCTATTAGCCATCTTTAAATGCCACAGATTTGAGGAAGAAAATAAACAAATAACTTTAACAGACAAATTGATCTTCTATGGTGGTCATTATATGGGACAGCCTACAGAAAAGTTCATTCCAACATCATCATGATCATAGAGAATCACTGAGAAGGAATTCCGTATTTGTTTTAAATTTACACACAGAGCAAATAGGTATACAGCTGACTGAATACAGAACGCTAGGCTCCTATGAAAGGTACAAGAAGATAATAACAAGAATAAAATATACCCACCCAAAAGTGACAAATTACAAACCTTACTTTTGTATCATTAATTTCTGGTGGTAAATTCTCTATTACCACATTGCAAGCCACTTAATGAGACCAAGTTTTTTTTGTTTTTTTTTCCATCTCATACTACTGTGGGAATAAGAGACAACATAATATTATTTGCTATTATTCAGTGCAGTTCTATTTACATTAAATATCTTATGTCATTTAATATTCACAACTCTATTAGGTAAGTACAGATGATGATATAGTCTCAGATCTTAAATACTCTGCTAAAGGTGATACCACTAGTTTTCAGATCATTCTGTCTCTAAGTTGATTATAAACTATGCATAATAAAATTTCAAATAGATGTAAAAGAAGAGAATATAGCCATAGACATTTAAATGGGGAAAAAAACTGTTCACTCACTGCATTAAGATTTTTGAAAACAGAAAAAGCCTACACACTCCAACAAGTTTTGGTATTCTTGCCAAAAAGAAAAGCAAATAGATTCCAACTATACTTCCATTTATATTTAGAATATGAGTGGTGTCTGAGTATGTAATGAATATGTGTCTCGGTGTGTGTCTGTGTGTATAACACCCACATTATTCAAAAGCTCCCAAAAATGTGAAAAGTTTGTTCCAATACTTCTCTATTTTGTCTACTTTAAGAATTCTTTGCAATATGCTTATGTAAATACTGCTTTCAGCTGCTGTTCTCATTTCTCAAATCTTCAGATTATAAATGGATTGGAAAAGTGACAGACCTAAGACGACATCTTTGGAACACAAAACTAAGGAGATATAAACAAATACATCTATGTCAAAACCAAAGGATTCTTCTTTAAACCCTTTAACTTATCACTACTGATAAATGAAAAGAACTGAAAGTGGAATACACTGGCTGTGGATTAGGGTGTGTGTGTACACATACACGTGCACATGCATATACTAAGGTGGGTATCTATTTTATTAGCACACACAATAATCAGCATTTTACTTCAGTTCACCAAAAGCCCTATAGTAACATAAAGATCTAAACAAAAGAAGATTCTGAATTTAGAGTAATGTTGGGGGAGAGGAGAATATTTAAGAAAATAGTTCCCAGGTTGTTAAACCCAATAGGTGAGTCCTTGAATTTTCTTATACCAGAATTCACATTATTGTTCAATTGCATTAATAGATCACTGACTCTGCAGTTGATTTGCCTCCTTCACAGTTCAAAAATATGCTGAAGAGGATTAAGGATAGAGTAAAAATATCACTATTTTACTTATCAGATGCTGAGCCTTCATACAGACTTAAGTAAAGACTATTATGATATAAAGATCATAAAGCACAGTGCAAAGAATATGTTGGCACTAAACTACTATAAGTTGTGAATATACTATTTCCACTTAGAAATGTGAAACTCAGCAATGTTGAAGTTAGTACCTGAAATTAAGTAGTACATGTGATGATTGTGTTGTAATCAAAACTGAAACAGAAGACACGTTTTGATGAGGACTTGGCAATAATATCAATGGATTTTGCACTTTGATAATATAATAACCCCACTATTGGAAACATATTCTAAATAGAGCATTTTTTGCCAAAGTAGAGAGCTGAACATACATTTGGTATGTATCTTGCCCATGTAAGTTAATATTACTACAAAATTTTTTATAAAATACTAAGAACAATTTTACCAAAATAAGGAAAAACTTTTATAGTCATCCAACATTGTGTAAGTGCAAAAACTATTTTAGATTTGTAAGGGCAGACCCTTTACTCTATTGTTAGCAAATAAAAATAAACATTTCTAGAATAAGAGAGAAAAAAAGTGACAAAAATTATAACAAAATTCTTAATGTTTCTAGAGATGCCTTTCTTCTTTCAGGGTGATCATACTGACAAAAGTTTAATACAGAAATTCAGGCTAGAAGTTATCAAAGGCTAGGTTAGTGGCTTTGGCCTTGATCTGCTGAAGAAAGCACAGAGGGAGAATTTAGCTTTTGGAAAGAGAACAGATATTGGCAGTCTCCAGATTTTACTTGGAGCATCTCAACCCACATCCAGCCTGGTGTGAAGAGATGGCAGATGGTATTACTTCTGTTATTTCTACTATTGAAGCACCCTGTTCCTCTTTGCAAGCATGAATATTCAGTCACAATAAGGAACAAGAGCAAGTGTGTGGATTGTATTAAGCCGGTACCCAAAAATCTTTATTCTTTTTATGCTACCAGAGATTAATACCCCCCCAAAAATCAACATTTAGAAAATATTACTTCTGCCAAGCTTGAAAAAGAATTATTTTCAATGATATAATGTTGGCTTTCATATACTTTATATGAATGTATGGAGAAAAATGCCTGGGCAAAGAAAACCAGAGTAATTAGCATTTTATAGGGAAGAAATGTAAAGGCAACTAAACAGAATCAATAATTATTTTCCACTTTATTTTATTTTCATGATTCCATTATTTTCTCAGAAAATGCTGAGCTGGCATTAGAGTATCAGTGTTCATCATTCAAATCACAAATCAGATTCCTTTAAACACCACAACAAACCTCTATACTGGCAGGCTATCTAGTTGTGTAAATAATACTTATTTGTAATTCTTTTCTATTTACATTTAATAACGGATTGTTGAATCCAAAAAGGGTAATTTTGCTATAAATAAATGAAATGCAGTGCCCACTTATGAGAAATATTGTAACAATACCTGAGTTATGTCACCATCCCCACCCTCCCAAAAGACGAAGTCTAGAAATAAAATGATACAGCTACATTTGCTAACATGAGAAGTGTAATGATTGCTGAAAGGAAATTTAAAAGTGACCTACTTAGACTGTGAGGTAATACACCCATTAAACACCACCTCTCATAAAAGAATTTTTTAAAAGGTGATTCATTGTATGTATGGTTAAGTTCTTCAAGAGATTTTGAAATTGAAAACTTCAGTACATAATATAAATTCCATTCTCCACAGTACACTTCTTGCTACAAAACAATCATGTGGGAGAGGTGGCATGAGCCAGTCAGCTTTCCCTGTTCTTCTTCTGCTGCCAGGTAAGGGGCAAACGTGCCACACACTGGGAACCAGACAGAAAGCTCAGACTGACCAATGACCCCTAGGGCCCAGCAAGCCCCTTATTTTAAAAATAAAACAATTCTGTCTGCTCTTTAGGACTGAGAGGGGATTTCTTAGATTGTTTTTCACATCCTAATGAGCATACATTACGGAAGTAAATCAATGCCAAGGCAAGGCACACATGTGGAAGTTGAGATAAACTTACGAAGTAGCCTGTTCCCAAACTGGAAGGAGCTGAACTCTGCAATAAAGCATAAAGACAAAGTGGAAAATCAGCAATGGTTTTTAACACGTTCCAATCCACACAGCTCATTACCAGCCTTTTGCAGGCTTTTCATCACTACATCACACCACCAGTCAATGCTGCCCCTTGTCATCTGCTCCTGATACAAACACCGTGTTGCTTAATTTTCCCCTTTATATCTCTCAACAACTCAGAGATGCTAACGTGCTATTTACTGAATTCCAAGCTTCTGGGGTGGACGTAATTGCCAATTTATTTGACAGGCAGCTGGGTAATGAATTAATGATGGCATTTCGCCCTGCGCTGAGACTAAACAGACACACAGCCTGCCTCCCTGACTTGCTGACATTCAATGCCCTGGTCTCAAGCTACTCAGTTTTGTGGCCGCAAAGGGGCAGGCAAGAGGAAAAAGCCCAGACTGACTTGAAAATAAAAAGCCCAGTGGGTCTGGATGACTTTTCCAGTGCATGACCTACTTGCCAGTTTATTCCCTGAAGGCACCAGTTAGTACACACAGAGAGCTTTTCAAAAAGGAGACATTTTGTAAACATAATTAGTAGACTAAAATGCAAAGAATGTGTGGGTAAAGGAAAGCAGTAAAATGCACCATTTTTCTCAAGATTGTAGGCTCCCATAGTCTGACACATGGAAACTAGAAAACAATAATTTTAAAAGGTATGTAAGGGCATCACTGCTTTGGGAAAGGAGACCATACAAAAAACTTGGTTTGTGTTTTAGATTTGCCTGTGATTCTTTCTTGTATGTTTGTTCCACCCCCCCCCCCCCGCAAAAAAAAAAAAAAAAATCTCAGTACAAATTCTTTCATTTTCTCCTGGCAGGTATTGCTCAGTGGTGAGAGCATTGGCCCTAGCACTTAAGGGTCCTAGGTTGGATTCCAGGTAAAGGGCAGGTACCTTGGTTGCAGGTTAGATCCCCAGTGCCTGGGGCGCATGCAGTAAGTAACCAATCCATGTCTGTCTCTCACATCTCTCTATCTCTCTCTCTCTCTCTCTCCCTCCGCCCCCCTCCCTCCTTCCCTCCCTCCCTCCCTTCCACTCTTACAAAAAAAAAAAAAATCAATGGAAAAATATCCTAGGGTGAGGATTAACACCAAAAATACTTCTTTAATTTTTAGTATTCTCTATTTGAACAACAGAGGTCCCAAGTGAGCTTGAAATAAAAAGAATGCTAATGCTTAAGTAGTCTTCAGATCCCAGCTAAGGGTCCTTGCAGAAGCAAAGCCTTCTCCCTGACTAGCTTGGGTTGGGTGTTATGCCTTCCCTGGAGTGACCTGACTTCCACTCTGATGTATTAGTTGCTCCATTCACCTGTAGTTCCTCCACCTAATTGTCCTGTGCCTGCTCTGCAAACTATAGGTAGCAGGAATCATCTGGTTTACTCATAATTGCTTCCCCAGAGCTTAGCATAATGCCAATGCATTTTTTAAAAGTATTTGATGAATTGATGTACATATAAATGAATGAGTGTATTGTATATGGGAGGAAATGATGAATTCAGTATCTGCAAAAATACAGATGTGTTTCTTCTTAATCTTAAACTGTTTCTGAGATGGAAATACAGTACTGTAAGTACAAGAGCATTAGTATCAAACAAAGAGAATATGCTCCAGGGCATTCCTAAGTGCAGCTCCCAAAGCCAAACTTTCTTCACCTCCGTGTTTCAGACAAGCTCAGGGGAATAACAGATGGCAGATGTGTGATCTTGCACACTGGCCTTGCTTTAAAAAAATCCAGCTGCATTCTTGATCCCATAAATGGTACATAGGGAGATCCACAGTAGTCATGGAGACGGCTTCTATAGCAGTGATTAGCCATGTGACAGCATCACCTGCTTTCAGCACCCAGAGCCTTCCATAGAGCAGAGGAAAGGAAAAACCAGGTTAGGTCTCCACCAGCCTGGAGTCATGCCCCTGGGAGGTAAAATCATTTTAGGATGAATTACTCAAAGAAAACATAGAATTTGTTTATTTCAGGTTTTTTTTTCTTCCTGCAAATATTATTTTATCTCAGAAGTACCCCTCCAAACCCACCTCCCCACCTTCCCACACACACACACACATCATCTTATTGTATACCAAAGAAAATTACATACTTCCGGTCTCAGAAAGCTCTGTTATACTCATTTTGCATATATATTGTACATTACTCAGGGAGCTGGGTGGAGAAGAGGGCTTTGTTGTGCATATTTGTTCTGGCTATTGTTTATGCAGGTCTGACTGAATGAGGGAACAGTGGGTATCATTTCAATTTCTGATGTCAACATCAAATTACTTATTTAATTTCATGCCTGGCGAAGCATTGTATAGCTACACGCAGAATCATTTCACTTCATTTGTTATGCTGTGTTTTCATGGTGATTGGCTTGCCTTCCAACTGACAGCTTTAATTACGACATGAATTTGATTGCACTGCTGAGGAATTAACATAATGCAACAAAGCATTTAAGGACCCTGCCTTATAACAACCCTACCCGCACCCCCCGCACACACAAACACGTCAGACACATAAACACAGATACTAGACTCTCGTGTACGTTACAGGTCCACTGGAGTTGCGGGGCTTGCTAGAAAGCATCCGAAACTTAGAATCAGAGGCTACCCACATTTTCCAACCCACTGTACTCACTTTTTCTTTAATAGGAAAATTTGTGGTATTAAGTTGCGATTTCTGGACCTGGCAGAAAACTTTGTAGAAAAATTCTCCTGGGTTTAGTTTGCCAAATATCTATGATACTGACATTTCCTCCTCTCTTACGTCCTTCCCCACCATATTTTTCTTGGCCAACTGCCAGCTCCCTTCAATCATAGCTAAACGAATCTGAACAGAAACATCTCTGAAATATAGAGATTACTCCTTGTCCAATTCTACTTTCCCAAGAATCTGAGTATGGCTTTGTATTCAGTGTGGCACCATCCCTTGTAGCTAAAAGGATCTCCACCATCAGATATAGGTGACAAGTTCTGAGACCAGCAATAGGGTAGGCATCTGTTTCACTGACCGCTGACAACACACATCACGTCCCCAAGGCCTTGCTATCCAAAAGGCCCAGAAGAGTCTTGATGCATGCCTAATCTAAGTCTGTATCCAAATATAGCTGCAAATATTTGTTAGCAGTAACATTATACCAAGTCAGATATTCCATGAATACCATAAATCATGGGCAACAACAGATTATGCTACAAAAGGCTTATAAATGCCTTTTTATTTGAAAGGTGTTACATTAGTTATGCATTTACAGATGTGCATTTAGGGATTGGTACTGCTTTTTCCTGTTAGAGAAGAGACAGGCACCAAGACATAAAGGCCTAACCCTGACTACTGAACCATTTGATGAAATAAGTTGATTTCAACAATTTCTAATGAGAGGAGGAGTCTTCCATTATTCTTAGAAAATGACCAACCTATACAACAAAAAATATCCATAAAATCCAGAAAAGCCTATGAATCAAACTGAGGCTTGAAAATGGACATGTTTTTAAAAATGCAACAAACAAAGGCCTACAACAGCATCTGAAGTAACAGCACACATTCATGTTTAGGCAAATACTTCCTTCATTCATATTTCTTCAAGTGGCAGACTTGCCAATTCATTCATATTTTCAATGCAGTAGGTAGAAATTAGAGGTATAGAGAGACTGAGAAAAATAGAGTAGGAGAAAGAGTTTAGCAGTTTGCATGAGAAGACAAGAATATCAGAAAATGCCAGCTAGCTGACTGTGTGATATGCGATTTCTGGGCTTATTATAAGCCATCTCCTGTTTAACATGTTTTTTCATTCTGCTGTATGGTTTTTTGTTTGTTTGGTTTTGTTTTGTTTTTTACCAATTTGACTACTGCTGTAGCTATCTCTGCAAATTACATACTTCGATCTCATTATGTTGCAAAGGAGAGCTTTCTTACAAACACATACTGTCTGGTTCAATCTCCAAGCTACCATGGGCTACAGGAATTGTAATAGGATGCACAGTTGAAAGACATTTTCCAGGAGGGAGAATGTTGCTGCTGACATTCAAGTCTGCAAGTGGATATTCATTAAATGCTCATTCTACTCTTTCTCACTGCCCCCCACCTGACTTTCTCTCCATCTCTGTCACTAAGCTATCCTTGAAGCTACTCATTAAAGTCATGAAGTTAACATTTCTGTGTTAACAGCTTACCTACAAGGGATTTCAAAATTGATTATCCATCTAAAATAGATGTGCTCCATTCATTAGAGATCTACACAGAGAGGCCACGGCTACTATTACAGCTCCCTGTGTATGAAATGGATGTGTGCTCCACCCGGAGATGAAATGTGTGCTCTGACCCTAGGGCTAATTTAAATAGAATATTTAAAATTGTTCCAAATCACCAATTGTGTCTGACATTCCTGCCTACCCACCTCCATGTTAACGCTTTTCTCTCTTGGGAGTAAGAAGCATAAGGATCATGGCCAAGTACATTTCTTGCAAAGGTCAGGAAACAAGCTCATTTATGGATTTCCTGTAGTGTTTTAGGAAACAATGACAATTAAAAGAACCTGAAATCTTAATCCTAAGAAATGTATCTTGGGGATACAATTACTAATAGCTGATAAAGACACAAAATAGTATATTTGAAAGGGGAAATGAGCTACTAGGAAAATTCAAGTAAAAATAGAAAAAGGACAACAATTTGAAAATAAGCATCAGGTATAATGAATATGGTCACTTCCACCTTGCATTTTCCAACCCTCGGCTATAGCCCACTCCAAGCGGTCACCAGTTCTCAACTATACTCAACAACCTTTTGGCTTTTTTTTTTTCTTAATTTCATTCTTTATCTGCAGTTTTTCATATAAAAGCCAAAGGCAACATTTTAAAGTAACAATTATAACAACACTCCTTTTAATATCTTCCAGAGGCTTTTAAAATAATAAATCATATTGGTTGAACAGTGTCCCCTTGATTGTGAGGGTTAATTTTACCAAGGCTACTGGCTATCATGATATTTGGTCAAACTATTCTGGGTGTCACAGTGAGGACATGTGTGGATGAGCTTAACATTTAAATAGAAGGACTGAATAAAGCACACTGCCCCCTCCCTAATGTGTGTGGTCTTTAGTTTAATAAAACAAACAAACAAAAATCATCCTCAGAATAGGAAGGAAATCCCTCTGTCTGACTGTCCTCTAGCTGTAACAATAGTGCTTTCCTGCTCCTGCTTTCAGGCACAAACTGGAAAAAACACTTACTCGTCCTGGGTCTCAAGCATTTTGGCCTTTGGACTAGAACTAACCATCAGCTCTCCTGGGTCACCAGCCTGCCCACTGCAGATCTTGAGAGATTGTCAGCCTCCATCATTGTATATGTCCATACATTCTATTAGCTCTGTTTCTCTTGAGAGCCCTGACTGATAGAATGACTTTGTTTAGAAATAGGATCTTTAAAAGATGAAGTCACACTGGATTAAGGTGGGCCCTAAATCCAACAACTGTTGGTCCTCTAGAGAGGGAAAGGGACACAAAGCTACAGATAGAACAGAAGGCCATGTGAAGACAGAGGCAGACACTGGACTGATGGAGTTAAAAGCCAAGAACACCGAGGACTGGCAGAGCCACCAGCAGCTAGAGAGGAAGGAAAGGATTCTTCTCTAAAGGCTTCAGCTGGGATCACAGACCTACAGACACCTTAGTTTTGGACTTATTGCCTTGAAAACTATGAGATAATCTATTTCTTTTGTTTTAAACCACTCACTTTGTGGTCACTCATTACAGCAGCCCTACAGACTAATGTAATACCTAGGCTTCTTACCATAGGCTGGGAGGGGAAACAGAATATCAGCAGTCCTTCACAGGTCTGGATTGGATTCTCTTCTTAAATACAAAGACACTCACTGCTGGTGCAGCCAGTGTCTGTTTCTCCCCTAACAGTGGAGGGTAAGTACGTGATCAGCCCCTGTGTTCATTCACCACACTCGAGCCAACCAGCCTTTTCTTTCCCTCAAACATGTTACGCTCGCTTTGACTTAGGGCCTTGAGCTGGCTATTCTTATTGCCGGTGTGCTTTTTCTTCAGATCTTCACAAGGCTGCTCAGGCTTTTCTTCATTCAGGCTTCAGCTCAATGTCACTTACACAGAAAGGACTAATCCAATCTCCCTAGTTAAAACAGCAACCTGCACCCTTCCACCTTTCATCACTGTTTTGTTTACCTCATTAAATGTATTATACCAAAAATAATTTTATTGTTTGCTCACAGGCGTGTTTTTACCTCCCCCGATAGAATGGAAACTTCACAAGGGCAGTGACTTCATCTTGTTCACCACTCAGCCTCAAGTGTCCAGAATTATATCTGTCACCTAAAAGGTACCGATAAAGATTTCTGGACAATCAAAACACTGACAGTTCTAAGAAAACACATACATATATGGTATAGGAAAGGAAAAGGCATACATAAACTTTTAGGGGGAAAATAAAAATAAGAGAGAAAAGGAGAAACAAAATATCAAAAATCCTTCAAAGGTCCGGATTAGATATTTTTCCTAAACTACAAAGACACTCATTGATGGTATTGCCTGTTCTGTTTCTTCCTTACAGTGGCTAGCAAAACTTCCATAAAGGTTTGGGGAGGGTAGGAAGAAGGAAGGATAGGCTAGATGCTTGCATTGATAGATGAAAAATGGCATGGCAGGGCAGATAAGTCAATAAAACCCCCCAAACTGGGAAGAAACCAAAGAAATAATCAACTGTGATCAGGGTAAATGGACTAAAAGACTACATAAAACAGTCACACTAAAGAACTGTTTAGCACAAGACTTGAGAATTTGATCCCTTTTTGCTATTTTCTGGAATGTTTCAATTCCTTCCAAGTTTTGAACACTTAGAAAGTATTAAATATATTTCTGCACTCAGAGCACTCAGTCAAAAGATCTCAATGACTGTAATACTATGCTCTTGTCCACTGACCTAATGTGGATTTCATTTCTCTGATATATGATGAAATTGTGACTACTAACTAATCCTGTGAAAACTTCCAGTGTCAATAAGATCTTATATTTAAAAAGAAAATCTCACCCCTAGCTGGTTTGGCTCAGAGGATAGAACGTTGGTCTGTGGACAGAAGGGTCCCAGGTTCAGTTCCAGTCAAGGGCACATGCCTGGGATGCCAGCTCAATCCCCAGTGGGGGGTGTGCAGGAGGCAGCTGATCAATGATTTTCTCTCATCATTGATGTTTCTCTCTCTCCCCTCTCCCTTCCTCTCTGAAATCAATAAAAGTATATAAAAAAGGAAAATCTGAGAAGAACAGCTCCTTGAGTATTAAATATTGTTGTTAACAACATAGTAAGAATATATTGTTATAGTTTTACTAGAAGCCCCATGCACGAAGATGCATGCTAGAATGGGCTCTCCTTTCCCTGGCTGCCAGCACCGCCTTTCCACTCCAGCACAGCCCCTTTCTGCTCAGGCCCTGGAGATGCCTCTTTCCACTCTGGTCCTGCCTTCCCATGCTTCCCAGAGGCCCTGAGAGACCGGGGGTGGGGCAGAACGCCTGCATCATCGCCATGGCAATGACACAAGCATCCTACCCCCCATCACTTGGTGCCAATGTATGCAAATTAACTGCCATCTTTGTTGGGTAAATTTGCATACCACTCCTGATTGGCTGATGGTGTAGCGGAGGTACAGTCAATTTACATGTTTGTCTAGTATTAGGTAAGATTATTTTAATTTATAGTGTTATCACAAAATTAATTAAATATAAACACAAAAAGAAATATTCTTATCCACTCATACTCATAGTAAAGACTGAGTGAATTGACATTATTCAATATTAAAAGGGGAGGAAAATATCTATAATTAAGATATTAAGAGTACTATATAAATAATTACACTTTATTTATTCTTGTAAGAATTCAATGTTACATGCATCAACTATCACCCTAAATCTCACAAACTTTCCTGAGAGGTATAGGAAGGTGGCTAATTTTTGTGGTTGTCCACCTTTGCTGATGGAGAAGTAGATGGGAGATTTTTATAGGGATGACTCAATGTGTTCCAATGGTCTCCAACCTTTCATGCTTATGAACACTTCTCAGTAAAAAGTTTTGAGCACATTCCTAAAATGTTTATAAGTTATAGAAACAAACTACTCCATGTTTATTAAATTGGGTATTAGCAAAGTTTAATTTCTTTTTCAGACAAAAAATAAATATGCACTAACACTTAATACACTAATCACCTTATACACCATAATGAAGAAACTGCTTTGGAGCATAAAAAAGAAGACAAGACGCAATGGATTTGCTCCTATTATACATCCTAAATCTGCTTCTTCTTGGAAGTCAGGGACAGAATTGCTGTCTTCTTAAGAATATTACCTCACTCTGTTAATGTTCCTGTGTTGGTATCAATAATAAAACTTCCTACCTACTTGATCTATTTTACAAGAAAATTTCCAAGTGTTGCTCTCAGGGGCAAAGATGGGTTAAGAATCCTGTTATATGACATGTTGGGGAAGAAGGCAAGAGTGCCCAAAGAGGGTCAGTTGGTGGTGGGAAGTGGTAAAGGGGAATCAGGCCCCTTGGAGGAGAGGAGGATGGAGAGCTGACAGATCCTTCAAGAGGCATGGTGTGTTCTCACAAGAGCTTCTCCCCTAGAAACAGGCAGTGCTACACCGGGAAGATGACATCATTCAACTATGGGCTATTTGTAATTTCTTCACCCATGAGATTGGTAATAATCCCTTTCTGCAATTTTATTTCTGTTGGAAGGGGTGACTAACAAGCCAATTACTTGGCAAGAGAAGGAACTGAATTTCCTGCCTGTTTCTAAGGTGACAAATACTCCCTCCTAACCTTATTATTTTGTTAAAACACATTTTAGGTCAAACTAGAAAATGGAATGACACTATAACGCAAGGCTCAACTATGTGTACATGAAGAAAGGGTGAACTTATACTCGGGTATACAAAGTGATATGAAGTGAAGTGTTGGGAATTGAGACTTTACCTGAGGGATGTAAGGTTTGGTGGTTTTGTTTGATTTCTTGTTAAATACTTACATCGCTGAGTCTTTCCCGAGAGCTGCTCCTGTGGAAGCCTTTGGAGTCTCCACTGGGGCTTTCACTGTCACTGTCCCTGCAGCTGTTCTGTCCTGGCTTGAGCTAAAGACAAAAGAAAAGAGAAACAAGAAAAGAGTCAACGTTCTCCTCTCACAGGATTGTTGCTTCGCCCCTGTCTGTAAGCCTCCTCAGAAGTGAATAACTTTAGGTCTTGATCTTAAACTTTCTTCTCAGTTTCTGAATACTGTCAGGCAAGTTGCCATAGAGAGAAACACAGAAGGTAGGATAAGCAAAACATTTACCATAGAATGCTGATGTAGATAAAAGAGTGAGCAAGCCTCAAATAAACACTTGAAAAGTCTAACAAAGGTCCATAAATCTTAGAAAGTAATCTTCCCTAAAAATTTTCCTCTGGAAAACACCAAGAGGGCGGCATAAGGTATACGCACCTATACATGCTGCCTCTGACAACCACACCAAAACTACAACTAAAAGACAAAACATCTGTGACCCAGAACCATGGGAAAGCTGGCTGAGTAGAAGTTCTATAACTAGAAGGAAAGAGAAAAAAGCATTGAGATATGCACAAACACGTAAAAGCTAAGGTACAGGAAGTGGGTGAATCGCACGAATCAGGCTGGCGGTGGGCGACTGGATACACTGGTTTTTTTTTTCAACCCAAAGGGAGACACAAGCACCCAATTACTCTGAACTCCAGTTTCTGGCAAGACTCTGGGGAACCAGACTCCTATGGGGAGAAGCTGGACTGTCTGCCATCGGGTCAGAAAGTGAGGGTGGCTTTCGCAGAGCTGGCACGCAGGAATCATTGTTTACAGCGCTGGGGCACAGGATGCGGGGACACGGAAACTCAATAGACGCAGAACGGCTGACTGACAGCCATCTCTGATTGCCACGCCCTAGCCCAGTGATTCCCTGAGACCCTGCCCCGCACAATTTACAAACGCACCCAAGCCCTGCGCAGCGGCTTTTGCATTTAAATGGCCTGCCCTATCACAGCTTAACCTAACAAACTGCAGCTCTGGTCAGACAGCTCCAAAACCTTTAAGCAAAGAGGAGAAATCTGCAGATCTCGCTGCAGCTCCTGCTGGGTGGCCTCAGACAGTAGCTGACCTGCAACCCATGGGAGATGGGTTGCAGGTCAGCTGTACCTAGTCATCAGTGTGAGACGACACCAGATTTCAACTCCTTATATCCATAAGTGACACATTCAAGAGGCAGACTCAGTGAGCACCAAAGCCCCACTGAAACAAGTCCTGCCCCATAAGAGGTGTCTCCAGCACAGCAGTTCTTCCATTACAGACATAGCAGGTCCACGTACCAACAGCAATCAAGGCTTAACTACAACAAGACTTTGCACTCAGCCCACAAAAGGGTGCACTAAGAGTGTCCACCTCAGGTGATAGGGGAGGCTGAACCACTGGGCCTACCACACAAAGCCACTCCATCAACACAGGGAAGCAGCAAAATGCAGAGACAAAGAAACATGTCACGAATGAAAGAAACGGAGGAAAGCAAACTACTGGACAACATAGAGTTCAGAACCACATTTATAAGGTTACTCAAGAATCTTCTAAAAACCTCTGAGGAACTTAGTGAGACCTTTAAGGATCTTAATGAGAATGCCAAAAAATTAAAAAGGACCAGTCAGAAATTAAGCATATACTGTCTGAAATAAAGAATATACAGAAATTCAACAGTAGATCCAAGGACCCTGAGAATCAAACCAAAGATCTAAAATTCAAGGAAACAAAAATTGCTTGGGATTTTCACCCAAGCAGAAAAACAGAAAGAAAAAAGAATCCAAAAATATGAAGATAGTGTAAGGAGCCTCTGGGACAACTTTAAGCGTACCAACATCCGAATTATTGGGTGCCAGAAGAAGAGAGAGAACAAAATATTGAAAACCTATTAGAAGAAATAATGACCACAAACTTAACCTACCTGTTGAAAGAAATAGACTTACAAGTCCAGGAAGTGCAGCGAACCCCAAACAAGAGGAATCCAAAGAGGACCACACCAAGACACATCATAATTAAAATGCCAAGAGCAAAAGACAAAGAGAACATTAAAAGCAGCAAGAAAAAAACAGTTAGTTACCTACAAGGGAGTACCCATATGACTGTCAGCTGATTTCTCAACAGAAACTATGCAGGCCAGACGGGAGTGGCAAGAAATATTCAAAGTGATGAACAGCAAGAACCTACAACCAAGATTACTCTACCCAGCAACACTATCATTTAGAATTGAAGGTCAGATAAAGAGCTTCACAGACAAGAAAAAGCTAAAGGAGTTCATCACCACCAAACCAGGATTATAGGAAAAGCTGAAGGGTATTCTTTAAGAAGAGGAGGAAGAAGAAAAAGGTAAAGATAAAAATTATGAACAACAAAATGACAAATATCAACAAGTGAATCTAAAAATCAAATGAATAAAAAATCTGATGAACAGAATAAACTGATGAATATATAATAGAATCAGGGACATAGAAAGGGAGTGGACTGACAATTCTTGGGGGGAAGCGGGGTTCAGGGCTTGGGAAGAGATTGGACAAAAATCTTACACCTATGGATGAAGGCAGTGGCGGGGGGTAAGGGCATGGGGTGGGGTGGGGAATCAGGTGGAGGGGAGCTATGGGGGGAAAAAGAGGAACATCTGCAATAATCTGAACAATAAATATTTTTAAAAAATTTCCTCTGTTTCATTGTGATTATTGGTCAAAAATAAAAAGACCCAGAACACTGAATAAGCTAAAGCCAGATTACACCAAGTATAATTTCCCAACTTATTTCTTCTGTCCTCTTCTAATAAACAAAAGAACAGGAGAAAAACCAAGGCTTTCTTATCCTAGGAGAAAATGATGAGATGCTGGGTGTTATCCTCAACCATTGGGAAGACACTTAATAATCCTGTTTGTTGAGACAACATTCTGGAGTTCTCCTGCATGATATTTAAAAGTCCCAGATTAAGACATACAGTTTAAGTAAATTAAGCAAGAACTCATTCAACAAATAGGTATTAAGTCCACAATTGGGCCTGGTGGTAAGCATTAGAGGTATGGTGATAAACAAACAAACAAAAAAGTTTCTACCCATTTACGCAACTCCGGTTTTCCAATAAATGAGTCACACATGGAAGATCAGTCTGTCTATGATGTCATCACCAATCAAATTTGCAGAAATCCCAAGCAATTTGATGAAGGTTACAAGACACAGCCCCTTCATAACTTGCTCAACCTAGCCAATGAAAGAAAGTGCAAGACATGTAAGTATAACAACACAAGAAAATACTTGCTAAATGAAAACCAAATATTAGCCAGTGACCTCCCGAGGAGAGTGATTTTTGAAGCCTTGGATTTTGAAAGAGGATTGAGCTCATTTGGCTGAGAGGAGAGAAGACAATGCTGATGGGAGAAAGGCAGAAAGCAAAGGCAGGGAAAGCGACTTGCCAGGAAATGATTAGGGTCTTCTCAGAAATAGAATGAGAAGAAATATTTGGGGAGAAAATAGAAAGAAATCTTAGAGAGGGGTACATGGACCAGAACATGAATAGTCTCAATCAAAGCAAAAGTCCCATTTTTCTGGGAAGGAGGGAACTTCTGAGAGCAGAACAGATAACAGGTAGCAAAATGTTTACCTGCCGGTTTTCATATGGCTCTGGGGCCAAGGGATAAGATGAACAAGATTAATGGAGAATGAATCTCTATTATATTTCTATATCTTCAATGAGCTTCTTTAAAGACTGAAGACTGAAGTGCAGACCCCACTTTCTAAAAAATATGTTTTTATTGATTTTTAGAGAGAGAGGAAGGGAGAGAGATAGAGAGAGTGAAACATCAATGAGAAATAAACATCTATCGGCTACCTCCTGCACACCACCTATTGGGGATTAAGCCTGCAACCTGGGCATGTGCCCTGACCTGAAATTCACTGGTGACCTCTTGGTTCATGGGTCAATGCTCAACGACTGTGCCACACCAGCAGAGCCAGACACCACTTTTGATCACACCACCTAATTAGATATTTTCATATCCCTACTATGTAGAACATTCTTTTTAGCTTTCAAACTTTCTACAAATACACTTTTTAAAAAAAATCCTCACCCAGGACATGTTTTTTCATTGATTCTAGAAAGGGAGAAAGGGAGAGGGAGAAAGAGAGAAACATCAATGTAAGATAGAAACATCAATCAGCTGCCTCACACATGGGCCCCAACCAGGGATTGAACCTGCAACCTGGGTATGTGCCCTGACTGGGAATTGAACCCGCAAACCTTTGGTGCATGAGACAATACTCTAATCACCGAGCAATTCCAGACAGGGCTCTACAAATCCTTTTTTATCATTTCCGTCTAAACATCATTCTCCAGAAGTCTTCTCTAATGGCACCCCAAAAGTGATGCTAATTCTACTTTATATCCTCCTCAGCCTTTAAGTATTTTGTTTCCTCCTGAGTTATTGCTAAACTTGCTAATTCCCAGATAATCCAGATGCAAGCTCTATGAGTCTTATTATAATGAAATAAAAGTTCAGAATATTGTCATTCTATTCAAGTATTCATTTTTATACTTATAATAAAAGGAAATTTAATCTAAAATGAACATCACTTTCTCTCACTTTCTTGAACATATCATGTCCATTTCTGCTCTCCACTTTTTCACACTAGATTTCCTCTTTCTAGCATGCTCATCCTCACATTCTCTGTCTCTTTCAGGCCAAGATTTTTTTTAAAGCTCATAGATAGTATATCCTCCACCATGGTCTTTGAAGAAATCTTTCCTTATAAATTCATTTTTTAATATATGCCCTCACAGTTAGCATAACATCTACACTAATAAAAGAGAAATATGCAAATTGACCATACCTCCGTGACACCCATGAGCCAATCAGGAGTATGCAAATTAACCCAACAAAGATGGTGGGTTAATTTGCATATGCAGGTGCAGAGTGGCCCGGCAGGATGGGACACCTGCTATGAGGGGGAGGGCGGGGGGCGGAGGGCGCTACAGGAGCAGTGCAAGGGAAGACAGAAGGCGGTGGCCAGAGCCAAGGCCTTGGTCTCGGGTGCCGGAGGAAAACCGGTGCTGGCATCCAGGAGAAGGAAGGCCTATTGCACGAATCTTAGTGCAACAGGCCTCTAGTTCTATCATATATTTTCAAGTTTAAAGCAGACTACTATTAAATAAGTTTGCACTGCTGATAAAATCTGTATGTGGACAGGCCCCCTTAATTTAAAAGCAATGTCAGAAATCATATCTCACTGGATCTCTGAGTTAAGCAAACATAGGTAAAGGTACATCCAACGTGTAGGTGAAGAAACAAATAAAACCAGAGATGTGCTCAGACGTACGAATGAAATCTAGGACTAAGCCCATGTTTCTACTGCCTACTACTCACTTCATTCAAATCTTAATGCCCGTTTATTTTTTAAAAAATATGTTTTTGTTGATTTTCAGGAAGAGGGGGAGAGAGAGGGATAGAGAGAGAGAATCATCGATGAGAGAGAATCATCGATGAGAGAGAAACATCAATCAGCTGCCTCTTGCATGCCCCCTACTGGAATGGAACCCACGACCTGAGCATGTGCCCTGACCTGGAATGCAACAGGGACCTCTTGGTTCCTGAGTTTACGCTCAACCGCTGAGTCACACCAGCTGCACCTTAGTATGCATTTAGGTATTTACATTTAACATGGAAATAATGAGTCTACAGTATGTTAGTATCTCCATAGAGTATATTTTAAATACATCTTTAATACTTGGCTGCATTCACAAAAAAAGAACTCTTATAAAGTGATATCTGATCAACAGATATTTATAAAAACTCAGTCCCCCAACTAAGATGAAAAATAAAGATCCAAGGAATAAGAGTATCAGGGTGTGAAGACTTTTCCTAATATCTAATTGGCTTAGCAAAATGTAAACTTTGCATATGGATCTTTTCCATGTTTTTGCATGGAAGGAAAATGATAAAAGGCCCAACAAGAGACTCCAGTGGACTTGACATAAATTATCTGACTAAATGTTGATCTGGGCGAAGGCTAAAACTCAAGAAAGACTGAGATAAAGCAGTTTGCTAGTCTTCCCGGTGCCCTGCCAGCAAAAAACACTTCAGTGAATTTTCTTGGGAGAGTCTTATATAAAATCCACCCCCACACTACCCCTTTCTCCTCCAAAGCCAGGCTCAAGTATAAAGGAAACAGGATTTTAAAGTGTCAGACAGCTCTACATTTCAAAGAAATGGACTTACTACAGTAAGTACTAAAGCTAAACCACACAATTTCAGGCAAAAGAAGTATTCATTCTTAAGCCCATGAATACATTTAAAACTGGCATTTTCAGCCACATCCACTGGATCATTTGGGGTAGCATACCTAACTCAAAAGTTGTAATCCTTCACCTGAAATTCCCAGGTATTTCCTACAATCAAGAGACATTACAAAGGCCAGGTGCTGGCTGAAACATTTAAAGACCTAAGAAAAATCAATCTGCTTACAATGATTTGTCCTAGCATCCATGGCGGCTCTGTTATCAGAAAGCGTTTGCTCTAACTGATGCAATGAGTTTTCTTACTATCAGACTATAAATACTTCAGCATCTCGTTTATTTAAAAACTACTGTAATTCACTCTCTAGTTCCAGAACTTTCTTCCCATCATAGAAGTATATATTTCAGTCACCAGTATTAAACAAAAGAGACAAAATGAAAGGACACTAATGTCTGGCATGAGTAGCAGTAATTATATAGATAAGATTAATATCTTTTATAAAATGTAAGAAGCCATTTCGTTTTTTCATTAGATTTCACCGTCAACAATATATTCTCCACACTCTGAAACTGTGATCTCGTTATAGACTTAACTGTTATTAATGGCTAATTAGGAAAATAACGATCCATGGTTTTATCACTGCTAATGAACATATAACAACGTCTCATCTCCCTGGACTGAGAAAGGTAGAGCAGTTCTGCACACATCTGCCAAGATTTGTGAGCCGGGCTATGATCATTCTTTTCAGCTTGAGTATGGAGAGTTCCAACAAGGTGCTAGCTGCTCAGCAGGTGTCATTAACCCTTCAAGCAAAATTTATAGGAAAATAAAGTATGTGGAGAAGTTATCTATGCCTGGAACTTCTGAGGAATCATGTAAATTATGCAGTGTAATATAGAAGATCATCCAATTATGCAGTGCAAAGCAGAAGAGCATTCCACAGTTTTGGTTCCTCAAAGCAGCATACATCCTATCTCAGGCTGTTGAGTTCTCCTGTAAGGATCTAAATAAATTCTTTACAAGGTTTTTAAAATGTGTCAATAAGCACAGAATATTCTCACATTCAAAGAAATTTTGAAATACACCTTCATTAAAATAGTAAAAATTTACTCTCATAATTTGTTTTCCAAAAAATAATTGTCAACTATGGGGAGGGTTTAATAGAATGGGTGGCATCTGTACTATTTTATTCCTTAGGCTTTAAAAAGTATTTCAGATGAGATATAGAGAACCAAACTCAAGAACTTAACGATAGCCTGGCTGGCATGGCTGAGTGGTTGAGGGTCCACCTATGAACCAAGAGGTCACATTTTGATTCCAGGTCAGGGCACATGCCCAGATTGTGGGATCGATCTCCAGTGTGGGGCATGCAGGAGGCAGCCGATCAATGATTCTCTCTCATCATTGATGTTTCTATCTCCTTCTTCCTCTCCCTTCCTCTTTGAATAAAAATATTTTTAAAAATAAAAAATGAAAATTATAAACATGTAAGTAAAATAATTTACAGGATCTATAAAATCTGTGCTAGAGGTTAACTCATGTATTTTCCATTAAATGAAAAATAACAGAAATAAGTAACCTAATTATAGAGATTAAAAAAAAACATTAAAAATAAGGGAAAAAAACAATAGCGAAAAGCAAAGGAAGATTATAAAAATATAAATAACATAATGAATTGAAAATTAAAATCTTGTACAATTAATAAAGTAGAGTAAAACTGGGAGCAAAACCTACAAAGAGAGGAACCTGGTACAAACCTAAGAATAAAAAGAGATAAAAAACAACACCAAACATGAAAATAATATATCATTATATAACAATGTGAAAATATAACAAGACACACTTATCTACACTAATAAAAGAGAAACATGCAAATTGACCTACGTCCGCTACACCCACAAGCCATGCCCACCAACCAATCAGGAGCAAGTATTCAAATTAACCCAACCAAGATGGCTGCAGCCATGGGGCCAGCAGGAGGCTTGTGTTTCCCTGGCAATGGAGGAAGCCAAGCTTCCCACCCACTCTGGCCAGCCCTGGCCTCTGCTCAAGGCTACAAAGTTTCAATTATAGAAGATAAATAAATACCAAATACCAGGGCCTCTGCTTGGGTCGCTGGGTAGCGTGGCCGGCCTGCAAACCACTACAGGCCCCTCACCAAGGTCGCCCCATGCCCCGAGGAAACCCCCACCCTGATCCGGGATACCCTTCAGGGCAAATCAGCTGGCCCCCACCCATGCACCAGGCCTCTATCCTCTCTAATAATTTAATAAAAGAATAATATGCAAATTGACTGTCACTCCAACACACAAGATGGCTGCCCCCATGTGGGCAAAGATAGCTGGTCCCATGTGGATACAAGATGGCTGCTGCAAGATGGCCAGCAGGGGAGGGCAGTTAGGAGGGACCAGGCCTGCAAGGAAGGGCATTTGGGGGTGATCAAACCTGCAGGGGAGGGCAGTTAAGGGTAACCAGGCTGGCAGAGGAGGAAAGTTAGGGGTGACCAGGCCGGCAGGGAAGGGCAGTTAGGGGCAATCAGGCTGGCAGGAGAGCAGTTAGGCATCAATCAGGCTGGCAGGGGAGTGGTTAGGGGGTGATCAGGCTGGCAGGCAGAAGTGGTTAGGGGCAATCAGGAAGGCAGGCAGGCGAGCAGTTGGGAGCCAGCAGTCCTGGATTGGACCTAAACGGGCAGTCGGACATCCCTCTCGGGGTCCCAGATTGAAGAGGGTGCAGGCTGGGCTGAGGGACACACACCCTCGTGCACGAATTTCGTGCACTGGGCCTCTAGTATATAAAATATAATAGGCACAATTCCAAATTATAGCAGTAAATGTTATTCTTTGGTACTGTCAAAATAATAATCGAATAGTTTAAAATTTTAAAGAAAATTTAACAAAATTTGATTCAGAGCATGTAAAAGATATGCAAAGCTAAACTATGCCCAAATCTGATAAAAAAGGGAACTATGGAATAATATTCTTAATTAAAAGAGCTGCTAAAATATGATGAAATATAATAAATTAAACTTAATCATAAAATCTAACAGAATTTTTCACAAAAATATGAGTCCATTAATTTGCAAGTGGGCATCAGGGAGCTTTTTGAAGTGATGGCAAAGTTCTGAAATTGGAGTATGATGATGGTTACATAATTCTTAAATTTACTAAAATTCATTAAATTGTACATTTACACTGAATGGATTTTATGGGATGTAACTTATATTTCAATAAAGCAGTTTATTTTTAAAAAGCAATAGATCCCATCAGTTTAATTTCTTCAAGTCAACAATGCCATATAAAATCTACTCATAGGGTAAACGGGGGCAAGTATCTTGAGGGCCTCCTTAGGATCCTGCCTAACACAGTGAGTTTACAAAGGAAAGAAAAGGAGAAATTGCCTCTAGATCCATGTATCATAAAATGACTCCAATGGAATTCAGAAAGTTTTATTAATGTAATATAAGATAGGGTTCAAAAATATGCCTGGACTATGGGAATATAATTTATTTGTGTGAACGATGTTCCCAAATAAATGCTTAAAGAATTGTACAGATAATATCGTGAAGACTGTCAGAAGTTTGAAAAATGCAAAGGACTGAAGCACTTCCACTTGTCAATCAGCTACATATTATTCAAGATTTAAAGTTGTTTAGTGGGCTTCATAGCAATAGGAAAAACTGAAAGTTAGTAAAATAAAGAGGAAATGAGCCAAAATCAATCTAATTACATAGCCTCAAACATAAACAAGAAGCAATTAAGACAATCAAGAACAATCTGACCAACTTTGATATCTTTCTAATAGACAAACTCAACCCAGATAACAAAACTTACTGTTTTACTGCTTATCAAGAGAATCAAAACTCTTCTATGAGATGGCCAAGCTGCTATTTTGATACTTCTTCATAACTTAATAAGGTGAAGGGAAGAGAGTGCAAATGTAAAAAGCAATGCTTGATGTAGATCTAAACTTCTCTATCTACAACTTGGGGATTATTTCTATATTAAATTATGTTGACAAAAGGTTTAATAACATACCTGACTTTTGATTTTCTACCAAAATAGATAAACTATAGGAGGGAAACTCTAAGGGGAAAGAATGTACAAGAATGGGATTAAAGAGAAAAGCCTGAAAGAACAGAAGGTGCCTGGTGTTCCTTGGGTTTGTTGTTGGACTTCTAAGATAAATCTGTTTTCAAATAGGCTCACAAATTCACACACAATATACATATGGAATGCACAAATAATTCTATGAAGGAATAACTTTGACGTCTTTGGTATAGTTTCTAACCTGATAATGATAATTTGATTACTAAAAGGAAACTCTGAGACAGTATTATTTGGGTAGAGAGGATAAATATACAAAAATAACAAATACACAAACCTCAGTTTTATAGTTTTCTATAAACAAAATCCATTTTCAAACTTTTTAATGGCCTGGCATTCTTTAAAATAACCATCACACTCAAACCTAAAATGTTTTATGTCATTTATTTTTCCCATTCTACCATGAAAACATAGTCATCTGAAGTGTAAGGAAGGAAATGACAGCATTTAACCTTAATTGCTTCCTTACTCCAATACATATGAATTTTAATTGGGGGGTGGGGGGGGGGGGCGGGATGGACACAATTCAGTCCATAGCATTTAACCTGTATATCACTAAACTTATTACCAACTAGTGACTATTTCATACTAGGCTACATTACTTCCAGGAAAACAGAAATAAATAGGTTTAGCAAGCACTATTCAACTTTTTTGAAAAGCCACAAACATACTAGGTGGGATGGGTCCCAAAAATGCATTTCTAGCATATTTGATATCCCTATTATAAACTGCATTGTGCCCACCCAAAATTCGTATGCAGAAATTCTAACTTCCATTTCTTCAGAATGTCACTTTTCTTGAAGATGGGACTTTAAAAAGGTAATTAAGTTGAAATGAGTCCATTACAGTGGGCCCTGGCCCTAATCCAAGCTGACTTGTCCTATATAATAAAACCCTAATATGCAAATCGACATAATGGCAGAATGACCAGTTGCTATGATGTGCACTGACCACCAGGAGGCAGACGCTCAATGCAGGAGTTGCCATCTGGTGGTCAGTGCACTCCCACAGGGGGAGGACCACTCAGCCAGAAGCCAGGCTCATGGCTGTCGAGTGCAGCAGCGGTGGCAAGAGCCTCTCCTGCCTCCACAGCAGCTCTAAGGAACAGCGAGCAGAGCTGCAAGGAGCAGTGAACAGGTGGGCAGTAAGAAGCAAGGGGTCCCGGATGGCGAGAGGGCGCAGGCTAAGCTGAGGGTCCCCTCCAGTGCATGAATTCTGTGCAATGGGCCTCTAGTGTCCATATAAGAAGAGACTGAGAGAAAGGGAGACACCAAAAATACACATGCACAGGGAAAAGGCCACATGAGGACACAATGAGAAGGCATTCAACTATAAGACAAGGAGAGAGACCCTAGGAGAAAACAAACCTGCCAACACCTTGGTTTAAGACTTCTATTGTCTAGAACTAATAGAAAATAAATTTGTTTCCTAAGCCACCAGCTCTGTGGTATTTTGTTACAGCAACCCTAGGAAATGAATAATCCTTTTATTTAGGGTACAAACATCCTGGCTATTATTGGTCCCAACCTAGAAGAGAACATAATGAATCCAGACAAAAGAAAGAAACCCAGCTACCTTTCCATTTCTTTCATTCCCTTCACACACACACAAACACACAAAATATTTTATTCAGCATCTCTAATTCTTCTCTACAGTCTCTGTTTAATCTGGTCCCAGGAGACTTTTGTCCCACTGCCATGAAATTGCTCTGTCAAACTCAACAAGCAGCTATCAAAAGCATTTGCAGAGCTCAGGGTAAGAAACCCACAAACTTATGTCTAAATAGTTACATGTTGTAAATCAAATTAATATAGTGTTAAAAAAGATGTCATCCTCTGACCTTGCTTAAATAAATGTTCATAATGACAATGAAGACCAGATTTTACTTTAGAATTCTATATTCCTTGAAGTTCATTGATGGAATGTGCCAGTGCAGAAGATCTGGGCCCTAGCCCAGAGGTCAGCAAACTGCTGCTCTCAAGCCACATGCGGCTTGCTAGCCACAGTTTGCAGCTCTGTTGACTAATGAGTTTGCTGACCACTGCTCTAGCCCATACAGTTCCCTCATCATGTATAGTTCTGTCCAATATCTCAAGAAGCCTCACCTCCTGCACATGGGGTAATCTCCCACCCAACCTCCAGGCTCCATCCACATCACCCGTTTTACTCAACTCCCACTGGGAGTAGTAAGTGTTAGAGAGTGGGAGTTTTTGAGCACTACTGAGGCCGTGGACTATGCCCCAGATAGAGTTGTCAGTGCTGACACCAGGCCAGGCCTTGAGATACAGTCTCATGGTCCCTTCCCAGCACGTAGGCCTTCTTTCATAGAACACTGTCAGCTTTCTGAAGAACAGGATGACCCTGTGAATAACATGGTCGTCAATGGCATGACTCTGACGTTGCTTGGGAAAAACTGTTTTGTCTTGGGTTACTTGCTCTGCAAGAACAGGATGTGGTTAATGTGCTTAAAAAGTGGTCCTGCACAAAGGGTAGGGCTGCTGCTCTCTGGACTCCCTGAGTGGAGAATGGCAGAGCAGTCACCTGGCTAGCTCGAATAAAGGCTCTTTGCTATTGCATCGGACTCGGCTCCCTGGTGGTCTTTGGGGATCACAAAATCTGGGCATAACAGTAAACTCCAAGTGGGAACATGTCATTGGCTCTTTGAATTCTTCCATCTGCGAAGGGGCATGGCTTAAGGAGGCCATCGTAGGATCCAAGGCAGAGGGCCCTCTGCCTGGCTTTAAAGGCAGTAGCAATCATTAACAACCTACAAATGGTAGACATAGTGGTCATTGCCAGTCACACAGAACTGATCCATCTAACATAACTATCTGACACAAGTGATCAGTCTGTCAGTCTTGAAGCCCTTGCTTCACTCCTGCTCTTCCTCTGACCTCTCTGGATACTCGGTATCAGTCTCCTGATGAGTCCGTCATATCCTCTAAACTCTTAGGTTCCCCAGGGCTCAGTCCTTGGTCCTCTTCTTTTTTCTATCTATACTTACTACTCTTAATAACGTCATCCATTTCATGCTTTTAAATAATACCTATGTGCTGATGATGCCTAATTTATATATTTAGTCCCAAGCCCCTCCCAAAATTCCAGTCTTTTAAATGCAGCTTCATTTTCTAATTTCACATCAGATGTCTAATGGGCATCACAAACATAAATTGACTAAAGAAATATTCTTGATGTTTCCACCTGTTCTTAATAGCAACTTTATATTTTCAACTGCTTAGACAAAAAAAAAAAAAATCTTCTTTCCTTATAGTTACCACCCTGCTCAAAGTTACCCTTATCTCTTGCCTGGATTAAGACAATACCTTCCTATCTGATCTCCCTGCTTGTGTTCCTGCCCTCTACATCCACCCATCTCTCCCAGGGCTTAGAGTGCTCCTGTAATACAGTAAGTCAATTAATGCCCTATTCTTCTCATATCTTCCAGAGACTTCTATCGCCATCAGAGCAAAGACCAAGGTCTTTAGAATGGTCTAACAAGGTATCCCCCACTCTATCTGGTTCCCCCGTTATTTCTCTGGCCTCATTTTCTACTCCTCTCTGCCTTGTTCACTCCATAACAATTTCATTGACCTTATCAATGTTTCTCAAATAAGGCAGATATGCTCTCACCTCAGAGCCTCTGTTGAACTCTCTGTCTGAAATGTTCAGCCCCCAGAAGACACAGGCTCTCTCCCTTCTTTAGATCTTTATTTAAATGTCACTTTCTCAGTGAGGACTTCCTTGATCATCCTATTTGCAAATGTAACCCTGCCTCTACTTACCATCTTCTAAGCAATATATATTTTACTTCTTTTAATTGTTCCGTGTCTCCTCCAAACTCCTGCTCTTCAATGACCTCACAACTAGATAAGGTACATGAGTACTAGGGTTGTTTTTTTATCAGTTTTTCTCACTGTTATATCCAAAGAATCTAAAACAGTGCCTAGAATTTATTAGATGCTCAGTAAGTATTTTATATTAATCAGCATGCATTAACTTTTATGGTCTACAACATGTAAGTCAGTCTTTAAAATGTCCCACAGAATGGGGCTACTAGATCATAAAAACCTAGTCTTCGAGGATTGGCCAATAGAAGAGCTCAAAAGCTAAGTGGTAATATGAAGAGTGGCATGTACACTAGTGAACCTGTGGTCCATTAGATTACTTATTCTTCAAAAAGTGCTATTGCTAATTTTCTTCTTGAAACAGTGATCATGTGTAATTTAATATATTTTAGATAGGTATAGAGATATAAAATGAAAAGTGGCATATAATTACTTTAATAAGTCTTCCTCCTGGCATTTGCAAATATTAAAAGTACTTGCTCAGCAAAAGGTCAAAAACCACTAGCAAGAGACGATAATAGCTCTCTTCGTATTATACATGCTTACTGATGAGACTGCCACTTTTAAATAATTTGGATAACATGAAACATTTCAAAATCCTATGTATTTTGCCTTTTAAAAATATTTTCTTATTTTAAAAAATTAATCTAGCAAAAACCATCTGACACATCGCACACAAAGGCAGAGACGTTTAAACACATGTACTACCTATCACTGATTAATTATTAATAACAACATTTATAAAAGAAACCAAATTGGCACTCGCTGGTTTGGCTCAGAGCGTCAGCCTGAGGACTGAAAGGTCTTGAGTTCGATTCCAGTCAAGGACAAATGCCCGGGTTGCGGGCTCGATCCCCAGTGTGGACCGTGTGGGAGGCAGCCAATTAATGATTCTCTCTCATCATTGATGTTTCTATCTCTCCCTCCCTCCCTCTCCTTTCCTCTCTGAAATCAATAAAAACATATTTAAAAAAAAAGAAACCAATAGAAATAAATATATCCTCCCAAGTACATTTTTAAATGAGAAGGAACTTTCTAGGAGATGGGTGGTAAAAGTTTGTCTTGTCAAACAGCAAACAATGGTTTGTATGACCTCCAGTATGTGCACACTCAACTGAAGAGGAGCACTACCTGAATTAATTCTATCGTTACACCGAGTGGTTTTAGTATCATTCCAGCAAAATTACCACATCCTATACTGTCCTGCATTGATTATTTGTGTTATCTTCCTGGCCTCTGAGGAGCCTGAATCAGAAAGTCAGGCTTTACAATAAACTTAACTAGTTTGTTAGAGCAGGTGATTTTCACTCGGCTCCAGAAGATTTAGTTATGAAGCCTGTCCCATTTTAACCTGGGCAAAATAGACTTAGGGAGTGGGATAATCCACCTTTGAAAGAAGGACAGGTGGGGAAAGACGGCTTGCACAGAAAACCATAAATTTCCCAATTATCAAAAATTCTTAGTCTAAACACTAACAACAACAACAGAACTTGACAATGTTTCCTAACTAAACTCAGAGATGAGAAGGCCTGTTGGAAACATAAATTGGGAGACTAGATCTCTCCATTGTAGATCTATACATCTGGCAATTAACTAGAGATAAGATGACAGCTGAGATTTTCACTTTGAAGGTACGAATTTAAACACACTGATCTCTGGCTGTCAACACAGAGGCAAAGGCTAGTAAGTGAAGGGTGTGTGCCTGGCTCTAGAGATAACATATATTCACCGTGGCACACAAAATACCGTGGCACCCAAAATATCTCACTTACTCCATGTACCCAAGAAAGAAAGCAATGAGTAAGTCTACTATACAAAACAAATAAGCAATCTTTATGTTATATCTAAGAATCACAAAAACTTGGCAAATTAAATTGCATTTCCCAATATTTGAATGGAGAAACCAATGCTGAAAAAGACTAATGTGAGAAAAGTCACAAAAGGCAGAGAGGCAGACAGGATGTAGCCCTAGGTCATTATACAGAGCTAGTGAGTACAGTAGAAAGAACATTTCCTTAGAATTTAAAATTAGACTTTCCCTTCATCACTCCAAATGTCTAAATTCTGTATTGATATTGAATTTAAAGTAATCAGTACATGCCTTCACCTGCCCGCTTCCCCCCACCCCCCCGCCCCAGTGTCTTGTATCTATTGGTTGTGCTTATATGCATGCGTACAAGTCCTTCGGTTGGTCTGGGGGGTAGGGGAGGTCGGGGGGAGGTTAATAGGGGGAAAAAAAAGGAGACATATGTACTACTATTTGTAATACTTAAAACAATAAAAAAAATGCACATTGAAGTTTGAAAAAAAATAAAGTAATCAGTAGGTTATAAGGGTGAACTCACATTTTAAATCAACTATTAAACCAGCTTTATGATCATTCTCATCATATCTTAAACAAAGAATCAACAACTAATTCTACTTTTAAAAAATGTGAAAAACAATACACAGAAAATATGCATAGCAAGTAGGGGAAAAAGCTTCAGTTATTGAAGACATTGGTGTGTTTTTAAATTATTTTTAACTTTCACATTCCAAATTCCCTAAACTCTGAATAGATCAAAGTTTTACAGATTATCCCTCAAAAAAAAGGAAAAGACAAGAATCACCAATTAATAACTATTTAAGCATTCTGTTTCATCATGATAACAAACAGATGGTTTTAATATTCTGGAGGCTAATTCCTGAACAATTAAAAACACAGCAAGACATTAACATCTAATGAAACATTTTAACTACCAGTATATGCATCTGCCATTAATTCCCACACAGAAAGGTCTTGGATCTCCTCAATCTGTTCTTTATTAAGGAAAGTTTTTCCACTCTGAATTTAGTGAAGTAGAGAATTAACAACTGTTTTCAATCAGCAATCAGCAGGATATTTCGCCAATGTATACTGAAACCATTTTCACTATCAGACTTAAATTTATTCTTATGACGGCTTTGATGTACACACATTTACAATTTAAGAACAGATCCAATTTTCTACTTAGCTGTTTACCCCCCCAAACCCATGCCACATTAGCCCTTTGGTGTACAACAGAAACTCTCATTGAGCTGTTAGTTAAAAAGGTGTGAGTGTTTGTTTAATAAGGCAGCTAACTTGATTCAAATTGGCAAAAATATCCTAGGCTGTATTTTCTACCACTGTAGCAACATGTAAAGGCTACAATCACAAGAACTGTGAGGGACAATTAGATATATCACATTTTCACATCTGGCAGGTTAAGGAAGGATGACCAGGAAGCTTTCATTTTTATGATGACAACAATGCTGTACACAAGTCTTTGCTGTTCCATTATTTTCTAACTAGTAGCCCTGCATAGGAATCTGTGCACCAGTAGCTTGCTGCCACCCTCCAGTAGCTCTCTGCCAGCTGCCCCACCCTCCTGTAGCCCCTCCTCTTACTCCCCCCCTTATAGCTTGCTGCCCTGCCCCCTCCTGTAGCTCTCTGCCCCACCCTCCTGCTGATCTGTGATCCAGTCTTTATGCAGTTGGTTGTTATGCTTCATGGAGTAACAACCATTTGCATGTTACATCTTTATTTATAGGATAATTGTACATAATTCATCTAATTTAATCTCCACATAAATCTTCCGAGGTAAGTAAATTGTAATATGTCCCCTTTACAGAAACTAAAATTCAGAGATAAATGACCCAACCCAAGACACTCAAAGGGGATGGTGAGATGAGCTAGAACATGATCCCTGGTCCCCTGCTGAATGCTCTCTTCACCACCCTTGAGGCAGTGACTACACTTTGCTGTGTTGAGCTACAAGTTCCTATCACAACCTCTGAGATGCACGTAATTATTCCCAATTTAAGGCTAAGTAAGTGGAGGCCCATGTTAACCCAAGGTTAAACAGATAGAAAGATGTTAACCTAGAATTCACAGCAAGGCATTTAGTCCCAGAGTCCTTGTTATTCTAGGCCAGTGGTCAGCAAACTCATTAGTCAACAGAGCGGCAAACTGTGGCTCATGAGCCGCAGTTTGCTGACCACTGTTCTAGGCAAAAAGCAATTCTAACATTTTGTGATTTGGTGACAAAATATATTTTGTGTAAGCAATTAGCAAATTAGAGATAAATAATTATCTCTGTAATGAAAAGTAATAAGTAAATACCACCAAATACCTTGGTTATTTTTACAAACAGGTCTCTCAATTATGAATAATTAATACATAATCCAATGTGGCTTAATCTTAATACATTAAGTGTATTAACTTAGGAACTTAATTCTATAGAACTATCTCAAATTTCTTCACAGAATGACTAATTATTGAAACACTATTTAATAAAGGCTTTTTTGGTCACATTAGACCCAGACAAGTAATTGAGAATACCATTTCATGTACTTTAGCCATCTGAAGAAATTTAGATTAACTTTGAAAAAGTTAAAAAACACTCTAATCTACTGAAGTTATTTTTACTACTTACTCAAAATCTAGATGTGCCAAACGATTCTTACCCAGTTTATAACTTAACTATTACTCTTAGCACAGGGTATTTAATATAAGACTATTGGAGGGGGAAAAAAAGTAGGAAAGCATGTAGTCTAGAAAAGCTCTACAAAGTCCTAATGCTTATGTGTATAATATACATTCACTTTTGTGTATGCTACACTATCAGTACTTCATTACAGCTGTCCTTGGGTACTACGCCACTTTGCTGCCCTAATGTAGCAAAGTCTTCCAGATCTCCTCATAAACTATAGTGGTTCCTCAGCAACTGACCTGTGGCCCAATGTCATTTGCTTTTCCTAATCAAAATATTAAAAATTTATCAACTGTTTCTGCATATGCAATTCAGTTCGATCCTCTTGAACAAAAGAATATTTGTTCAGCCATTATAGCTCTCTACTTCCACAAATGTACACAAATGCTACATTTTTTTATAATGTTACAAATGTAGCATATGTGTGATATGGGAGAGGCTTCATAACTAAATATGAAGTAAATATGTGTAATTGTCCCTCACAGTTCTTGTGATTGTAACCTTTACATGTTGTACAGCTAGGCCTAGGGAACTGAATGTTTGCATCCCTGTCAAATTCATATATTGAAACCTAAACCCAAATGTAGCATTAGGAAGTGGTGCCTCTGGGAGGTAATTAGGTCACGAGGATAGAGCTCTCCTGAGTGGGATTGTGCCCTTATAAAAGAACCTCCAGAGATCTCCCTCAAGCCTTCCACCAAGTGAGGAAAAGGGAAGAGAAGGCCATTTTCGATGAACCAGGAAGCAGGCCCTGAGCAAACACATAATCTGCCTGATTCTTGAGCATAAGCTTCCCATACTTCATGACTGTGAGAAATACATTTATGTTGTTTATAAGCCACCCAAATCCATGGTATTTTGCTATAGCAGCCTGAATGGACGAGGACAATGTTCATTTACATATACATGCACGTTATCTAAGCAAACAAAGAAACTATAATATCCAAACTATCTATATAGAGATGCCACAGACATGGTAGCTAGTTATAAAAAGAAAACTACCAAAAATATTAAACATTGCAAAGTAAAAAGATTATAACTAAGTGAAATAAGTCAGATATAAAAGCCAAGAACCATGTAATTTCATTCTTATGGGGCAGTGGTTGGCAAACTCATTAGTCAACAGGGGCAAACCACGGCTTGTGAGCCGCATGTGGCTCATGAGCCGCAGTTTGCTGACCACTGTTAGGGGGATATAAAACTGAAGCCTATGAACCACAAACAGCAGAGCACTGGTTGCCAGAGGGAAGAAGTCCTAATATGAGGTGTCAGAGAAGATTTGATTTTAGGTGGTGGGCACAAGGTAGAATATACAGATTTTGTAACATAGAAATTCACACATGAAACCTGTATGTTCATGTTGACCAATGTCACCCCAATCAATTTAATAAACAAATAAATAAATAAATAAGATTATATGGAGTACCTACTTCATACCTCTTTGTTATTATACAATGAAAGTTTAATGATGTCTTTAAAGCAAAATGTTAGGAGTAAATACACAAATCTATTTTTAAAAATACAAAATAAGTAGATATTTTCCTAGCAATCAGAAAAAAATGGTATACTTAATTTCCCCAATACTTACCCAGAGCCATAATATGGAGAATACTTTTTAAAGGAATAAGTCGTCATATTTATAGTGTCACAGCAATAACTAGTGATGACGTGGGAAGAAAATTCAAGTTGGGATACAAAGGAAATATTTTTAGTGGAATGATAATTTATTCCTACAGAAAAAAAATCCCTAAGGACACATTGAAAAGTTATTATGGCTACATATTCACTACCTATTTAGATGAAACACAGGGGTCTGTACCTTTTTTTGGCAGTTCTTATGAAAATTCATAAACCAGATGGCATTCAATAAATGTAAAGAGCTAAAGAATTTAGTTTTATAGACACACATCAATTATCATAGGAAAATTAGCAATTAAGCAATCATTATACAGCATATATCAATATTACTAAGAAGTGAACATATACACAAATTTTCTAACATGAACTCTGTTAGACACAAATATTATTGAAGCACTGCTATTTTCTTGTGAAAGGTTTATCAGTACTTCATTACAGCTGTCCTTGGGTACTATGCCACTTCACTGCCCTAATGTAGCAAAGTCTTCCAGATCTCCTCATAAACTATAGTGGTTCTTCAGCAAGTGACCTGTGGCCCAATGTCATTTGCTTTTTCTAATCAAAATATTAAAAATTTATCAACTGTTTCTGCATATGCAATTCAGTTCGATCCTCTTGAACAAAAGAATATTTGTTCAGCCATTATAGCTCTCTACTTGCACAGACTTTGTAGTCAGGTTTATGGGGTAACGCAGTAAGACGAGATCCATTTAATCTCTACTCAAAGTTCTATCCATAAGGATGTAAGACCAAACCCAGAGAATACTCTAGAGCACAGAGATCATTTGTGCAAAGATGGATATAACCAAACATTTTTGCTGAGGCTCTAAATGAAAGACGAGAAACTCCAAAAGATATTAAGATTCAAAATAATAAGAGGCACATGAAGTTCAGTGAGAGGTAAAATAAGCACAGAGTGGTACTGTACAGCGATATCCTAATATATAAAAACCCTAGCTCCATAATGATCAGTAACGACTGGAGGCTCAACCTGATGCCAGGCTAGGCAGCTGAGGCAGCTGGAGCTGTGGACCCCTGGCCACCCACGGGGGGGGTATGGGAGGACAGAGCAGTGGGCCCAAACTACCAAAGGACCAGTTCGGCTCTCACAGTGTGTCGGGGCTTTGGAGGCTGAGGAGCCTCGTGGTGAGGCAGAGGAGAGTCGCTGGGGCAGCGGAGGCGGAGGAGCGGGGTGGGTAGGGGGCGGCAGAGGCAAGGCAGAGGAGCAGGGTGGGGGCTGTTAGTGTGGAGCTTCCAGGGGCTGCTGAGGCGGAGGAGTGCCATGGGGTGGGGCGGCGAGCATGGAGCTTTGTAGGGCAGGGGCTGTTAGCATGGGTGTTCTCGGGGCAGGGGCCACGGAGGTGGAGGAGTGACGCTGGGCAGCGGACATGGCCCTGATTGCAGCTAGGCCTAGGGAACCCACATGATTTAATCATGCACTTATAAAATAATCAAGACATTGACCAGGAGAAGAATCACTACTTAAGCAAATTTTAACCTTAAGGAATCTCCTTGTTTGAAAGCCGATGCTTTCTAAAACCCTGGAACACTATTTATATTTGCAATTTTAAATTTCTTTTCCTCTACCTTCCTCCATTTTCTATCACACTTTATTTGCAAACAATAAGCTTTTCAAACAGAGTTCCATATGAAATCCAAATCAGAGATATGGATATATAAGTAAGTGGAGGGTGAATATTGCAAGAGAACAAACACTGTACCAATTATGCCATTTTATTGTATCTGTTCTTAAAGCTAATGAAATGTATCTTTCCACTGCAGTGACTGGAAATATTACCAGAAGAAAGTGTTTGTAGAACCTGAGTTTTCTAAAGAGATCTTTGAAATTTAAATATAATTGTAAAATATCCATCCTTTTTATTCAGTATAAAATAGGGTCTGTAATTGAGATAAAACATATTTTTTTCTGCACTACAAATGCAAAAGGTCATCCTAAATCAAAATTTCTGATCCATGTAAAAGAATTAGCTATTTCCTATTTCCCATAATCCTTGCTATCAATAGGGCAGGCAGAAAACTGTACGTTGTGAAGCAGGTCCAAGATAGGCAAGGACAAGAGGACCCCAACAGCCAATGCCACTACTCAGAAATCTGTTACTTCAGATTTACATCTGGAAGAAATTCATCAGGTGGAAACAGGAAAAAGTGAAGAAAAATGTTTAGACCCGAGAATTTTAACCTAAGTTGATTTTTTTTTATCCAAAGGAGAGTACACAAAAATTTACCTTTACCTTTAAACTTTGGATTCCACCAAAAATATTGATTTTATACAATATTTGGAGTCGAATACACGAGAACATGTATCAGATGCCCTTTCTTCCTTCCTTCTCCTAACTTCTAGGCTAGATAAGGGAAAGAAAAAAAAATATATATATATAAATGTTCATGAGGTTACAGAAACATTCTAAGGCCTAGATCTTTGTCCATGGACTAAATGGCTAAAATACACAATGATAGGTAGGAATTTACAAATACTAACAACCTATGGAATTAAATAAAAGTACATCTGAGAATAGAAAAAAATAGTTTAAACCTCTGGGTTCATGAAGTCAAGGACAAATAAAAGACATCATCGATAACACTAACTACTGGAGAATTCTAAAGGTAAAAAAAAGTATCCCTTTCCTTGTTTTTGTTTTCTTTTTTCTTTGAGTGAGACAGAAAACCTAGTAAAATCTCCGCCTGTCAACCACTGGTACCCCACAGCTAGCCATGGCAACAGCTGCTCAGTTCTGTTGTAATAAACTGGAACAATTTAATAGCTTTTTATTGTTCTGCAGTGGTGTCTGAGCATAGCCACTCTCCTCTCCTAGGACTCCAGGGCCCTGCAAGGGCAGCAATGAGAGAAGATCTCATTTACCTAAAAGCACTTATAAATTTTTAATTTGCTTTAACAAGTAAATTAACAAGTCCCTCATTCAGGCAAGTTTTATGGCTTCTTGCCACTTGGGGAAGGCTGTAAAAGTTTTATAGATAATCCAGAGCTACTGAGACTGCTCATAATAAATTGTCTGTTTCCTGTTATTTTATCAAACCACTGGGCTTCTAATGACTTAAAGTCACAGTTCCCTTATATTCAGACTTTTTATGAGGCCATATTTATAAACTCCAAAGAATACCTTAAATTATACAGGGCCCTTGCTAGTCATTACAAAGATTTTTTTTTTTTAAATGGAAGCTTAACTTAGCTCACGCCCTGCTAATAAATGCTGCAACATGTTTTGGAGACAGCATGCTGATTCTACTATTAAGATGCTGCCTCAGCCAGAGTTTCCATTAGTAAATACTTTAAGGTAGCTGTGACCTGATCTATTCTGTACAGGCTCATCGATATTTTTCCCCACTTGAGTGTGGTGCTTTCTAGACAGTTGTACTTTATCCTAGAAGGGAGCAGCCTAATGACTATATGCAGCATGCATGGTGAGAGAAGTTAAGCCGCAAATGTGTGGCCCAGAGCTTGACCCTGGATTAACATTAAATTTAGCTCCTGGTTACCAGCAAGCCATTTAGACCTAGAAGATAGGGCAGTAAGAAGGATTAGGCGCAAAGGCACATCTCATTCAAATTTTCCTCTCCAGTGCCTATGATCAACAGAATGGGGCTGGCAATGTGTAGAACAGAGAGAGGAGTCAATATACAAATGGATTCTAAGCTACAACACTTTTACTAATTGCACAGATATAGTCATTATTAGAAATCAATGATAAAGCAAGGAGAATGAAAATACTCTCAAATTCAATCTCTGACAATGTGGAGTTAGTGAAAGTGCTAAGTGACATAGTCTGCTTTGTGATGATCTTTCTATTTTCACATATGTGTGCATTCACATATAAAAATGCAAAGTAAAGATAAAAAGGTATGTGTGTGCTTTCTCCATTTATTCTACCTAGGGATAGAATCCTAGGAAAACGTCACCCACCATCCAGGAGAGAAAGATCTATATAAGGCCTTTACACAAAATGATTGATTCAAAAGGTCAAGAGAGCTCGGCCAGCATAGCTCAGTGGTTGAGCTTCAATCTATGAACCAGGAGGTCATAGTTCAATTTCTGGTCAGGGTACATACCTGGGTTGTGGGCTCAATCCCTAGTGGGAGGTGTGTTAGAGGCAGCTGATCTATGATTCTCTCCCATCATTGACACTTCTATCTCTCTGTCCCTCTCCCTTCCTCTCTCTGAAATCAATAAAAATATATTTTTAATAAGGCCAGGCGATCACAACAGTTTATGCAGATACTACATGCACTGCAGGATGCACAATGACTTCTCATTTTCTTCATGTTGATTCCCTCTCCCCTCCCCCCCAAAAAAAAATACAACTTCAAAGATTAGTATCACCCAGTGTAATCTCGCATGAAGGTTTATCTTTTAAATAACGGCTGCTCCTGTGCAGCTTCATATTTCTGATTCTTATTTTAATTATAGTACTTTGTTCAATGATGCAGAGTATGAATCTCTTGGCCAAGGTGTCAGAGCCCAGAATGCATTCGTAATGATTATTTTCAATTGCATCCCTCTCAGGGGAAACAAATAATACAAGACAGAGACATAAAAAAGAACATTCATGAGAGCAAAGCTTAGTGTCAATGCTGCCGCAGACCACATTCCAAGGATTATGTGGACATGTTGTCAACAGTTATTCCACCTTTAAAAAAAAACACCTCATTTCTACTCAATGTTTTATTCTAATTTTTCTGGAACATTCTTAGAAGAAAATATATAATTTCAAGTTTGTACATGAACTTCAAAACTGTCTTCCTTCTGATTTTATTTGGTTGCCCCAACAATTTCCTCTAGAAAATCTGAAGTAATTTTAGTGAAAATAAAGCAAACTCATGTGAGTATAGTTCTTTACAAAGAATTTTCATGTGTATGATTTAATTCAATCTTCACAATCCTAAGAACCAGTACAATCATTTCCATTTTGCAGATGTAGGAAGCAGGACAGCTTTGAACCCAGAGCTGTGGAGATACCAGTGAATGGGATGATATAACAAGATCTTCTGAAAATGCATCAAGGTATACATGTGTATAACAGAATGTTTTGATAGCATGCTTCCTTGCTGCCCTTAGAACTGTGTGCTAAATTAATATCTAGAGTTATGTGCATCAGGTGGCTTTGCTCAATTTGAAAACCAACATAACCCATTTATTCCCTGGAAACTGCAAACCATTAACTTCAAGTACAATTGGGCAAGGTGCTTTTACTTTTAAGAGCCTATCACAGAGTTTAGAACATATGGAAGAGCTTAATAAATTTTTATTGAATAAAAAGCCAACATAAAAACTGGGTATATAGCTGTATGATTATATTAGCCTCTACAGCAGCTTATAAACTATAGCACAGCCAAGACCGTATTCTTTTTTTTTACCAGTGCCTAGCATAGTATCTGACATATAGTAGGTATTCAATAAATGAACTGCAAACGGTGGGGCAAAAGTAGGTTTACAGTTGTTTGTATGGGAAATACAATAATTAATAAATAATACAAAAATAAACTTTGTGATTTGTGTACTCACAACTGTAAACCTATTTTTGCCACCCTTGTATATTTGTGAATGCCAGAACTAGCTCAATGCACATTCATTACCACTCCTAAAGATATCTCCAAAATAAGAAGTGTCCTGTCTTCTCTTAATGAGCATTATAAACATTATCTCTGAATATGAAGAAAAGCATGATTAGGTAGGCTCCAAGAAGTATATGTGATTTATAAGACTTCCATGTATATGAGTATGCATGTCTACAAAGAAAGCCTTAACCACATAAACCATACACACACACACACACACACACACACACACACACACACACACTCTTAATCTGTGATCTAATCCTCTCAGATTTACTGGTGAACTGCCTTTCATTAATCAAAATCATTTAAAAATATTTGCCCAGCCCTCTGCTTGTCTATTGCAGGCAGCTTGCCAAATGTTATTTCCACAGAAGTAAATGAGATCATTCCTTGGTTGCATCTAAGTCCTTTAGAATTCAGGAGTTTCTCAGTTCACATTTCAGGTTAATCTTTTCCTTTCCTTAAGAACAGAACATCCTCTTTGCAGATCTCCCGGAGGGCCTGGTATTTGCAACATCAAACAGAACACACAAACCATTGCACCCACTTCCAAAAGCCTATTATACTATCAACTGGCTTCCTAACTGCAACCAAGGGAGAAGGCTTACAGACTACTAAGCTCCCCCACTCCCACCCCTGCCCCAGCTGCTGGAAATTATCCATAATATCTCCAAGCTACCACTGCATTTTGTTTCACTAAAGAACTCCTAATAAGATGGGCAACATTCCAAGCAGGCAAAAAGCAACTTGAACTCACTAACTATAAATCTCAAACCTCCTTTTATTTCTTACTCCCTCAAACTTTCGATTGTTGGCAAACTTTGAGGATGGGGGACTGCCATGCATGGCTACCAATGAGTCTTTTCCATACTACTTAATAAATCATAATAAAATACATATCCTCACATGACCAGGTCTAGAACAGGGCGAGAGTTGGGGCAGTACCTTACCGTACATGCATGACTTATGTTTTACTATTCACGTTGGGATACCTAGGAAAGGCTAGAGTAAAAAGGGGAAGGAAAACAGGCACAGACAAGTTTTTAACTTTCAAATCAAACAAGTATGTTCTGCATGTTTCCTTTGCTTCTTTAGAATCGATCCAAAGGAATACAAGCCCAAGGGGAATGTGCAGCTGCCAGCAGGGATTCACCTCAAGTGTTAACAGAGTTCATGAAAATATGTTACAAAAGAATACCACCAATAGGTCCCAAGTAGGACAGGGCTTGCAAAATATTCAGGAATATACAAAACAAGCACTGACAGCACACACAGCTATGTGCATAAATCCCCCTAGGTAGAACATTAAACCATTTATCTACTCTACATGTACACGTGTTCCTTTTTCCTTCCTGTAAGATGTTCATAGTTGGTTACTGTGGGGGAAATGAAAATGTCCTCAAAGGGCTGCATGTGGGAGAAATGAAGGGATGGGGGGACAATGAGAGGGAGAGCACCGAGAAGAGGCAATACATGCTGCACATCTGCATGCCCAAAGCGAGTCGAAATTCTGTGATTTCCTTCATCTGGCCCCAAATCGCCTCTTCCAGAAAGGCTGACCTGTCGCGACATAGTGTGATGGCTTCAACACACACAGAGTAGTAACGCCTCACAGACACCAAACCAATCCTGTGCAAAGTCCTTGAAGGCTGTTGAGTTTAGATAGCTGATAGAAGTTCTATATTCACACAGTGACATACTCTGTAAACAGCTTACATGTTCTCTGCCACCTGACCTGTGTGTTAGCAAGGGTCACTTTTTTTATATACAGAATCTCCTGGCCTTAAGCCGAGTCAGCCTCATAGCTGAAAAGGGGAGACTCACACTGTGTGAAATGCATTAGATACAGCTCACCTGTAGATGCCCTATGTGTCTCCTCATAATCTCCTTTCTATTCTGAATTAATCTTTCAATTTATAAACTGATAAGAAATGCATTCATGGTGGATAATTTCTTCCCTCTAGAGCAGGCTGTTCTCTCATGCAAACCCTGTCCATAAAAGTGAAGAAAGTAAGACAACTGAAACATTCATCTTGTTTTTAAATAAATAAATAAATAAATAAATAAATAAATAAATAAAAACATCCAACGGAAAATGTTATCTAGATACATGGGTGTCACTGAGCCAAGCAGAGATTACTACCAACAATTTTTGACTTCTGATTTTTTTATTTAACAATTCATTTATATAACCTGGCTGAATGGAGGCAGCAGACCTGAAAAGATGCAGCTGAAGTTCTATCAAGTTGGAAGGTTATGTCAGCTGCCAACCCTGGAAATGGAGCCCTGCACAGCAAGAAAATGGTGAGAGATTGGTTACAGCCATAAGTAATTGATCTGTCTGAAAATATGGGCTAGGAATCATGGGATTAATGCTAGTGCTCCAGCTGGGCTGCATTGCTCATTTCCCTCTAGCTCTCTGACAACAAAGACATGCCTCTTTCTCCAGGGACAAAAAAAAATTTTTTTTATTAAAATCTTTATACAACTTAGCAGCTAAGTCTCTACAAAAGCATCCTAGAGACTTGGAGAGGAGGCGAGGTACAGCCATCATAAGGAAACCATCCACAATTTTCTTTTGATCTTGTTTTCATTTCTAAGCAGTCACCAGCCTGCTTTCCATGGCCAAATGTACTTGCCCCTCAGCTCAGGAGACACGGAGAGGGAGCCCCGCTAGTGGAGAGAAGTGGATGAGTAAAGCAGTGGAGAGCTTGCAGGGAAAAATAAAATGGGAAGGCATCCAAAACTGCAGCTGTGCTGGCCCATTAAAAAGCTGAAACTCATTCTGCTGTTCGACCTCATGCTTATCACCACATAACTATTCATCAAAGAAATTTCAGTGCAATTAATTAAATTATTCCCATGTCTGTGCCACAGAGTCGTTATTCCAATATCAGCTTTCACTCACACTCTCTTAAGCTCGTGTCTGCATGCCAAGTCACTACTCTGGGGTTGTCCAGTCTCAATAAAGCTGTGCTCCTCACCACTCACACAGGCTATCATTTCTCTTTTTTATTGCCATTTATTTTCCACTAGGATTTTGCTGCCAGTATATTGGCAGGACTTCCAGTATATGGATGTAATGAAATCTACCACAGACACTTAACACGGGGTCAGGATGGAACTCAGCTCATGTGAAGCTGTAATATAATAAACAAATGCTTTCAGAAGGAGGATTTTATCAGCTCAAAAATAGAACATGGTATCCTCTGGTACCAAGTGCAGAAAAAGTTGGAGTCATTTGAAAATTCTTGTGATAATTAAGTTTATGGCTCAAATATGCCTAATATAGGAAATCTGAGCTCTAGTACAAGATTTGTTTTCAGCTGTCAGAGCTGGTTTATTAAAAAGGAACAGAATAAAAATGTACTGCTGAAATTGTGTTTTTTTATACCACCATCTCCTTAGTCACAGACCTGTAAGGGAAACACACATATGATTTAGGGGATTTAACTGTTGCCTGTAGAACTTTTCTTTGCTAAAGCTACAGCAAAATGTAAATAAGATTAAGGGAATAATCCCCTCTAGTTCATAACCAGCAGGTGAATATTTAAAGCTGTTCCCTTTCCTTTGTGCATCACCATAGCAAATTAAAGGTCTGGGACAAAGTACACACCTATAGATCTCTACACTAAATGTATTCTAAAAATAGCAGCCTTCACATAAATTCAACATTGGAAAGAAGTTGACAGCACTCCCAGAAATTTAATCCTGATGCTGACTCCGAAGTGATAAGTGCTCAGATGATCACTACAGGACCCATTGGGGCCACCATGTCAGGCGTAATGGCCATTTATTATTTCCTCACCTAACTTCCAAGAATCCCAGGTGGTAAAAAAGCCAAAAAGGACAATAAATATAGAGGTTCCAGTACCCAAGCTTCCTTAAAAATATGAGCAATCCCAGAGGTTAAAACTGAAAACAGACAATATTTTGGTGGACAAACAAGTGTGGAGACTGGATTCTGTCATTCTAAACATCAGATGCTCAGTAGTAACTTCTATATATGAACTATTCAAAAATTCCTTCTTTATTAGTATCTGGAGTGCATGTTTAAATTGAATCATTAGGTTATGAAATGATAAGGTAAGAATAATCAAAATAGGCAAAATTTTTTCTAAATTTGGGAGAAAACAATAACCCCCCAAATCTAAGAGGTGCAAAGAAAGCTAAACATAAGAAACAAAGAAAACTATATCAATGCAGATCATTAAAAAAAAAGACATGCTGTGTACAGAGGAAAAAGATAAGCACAGTAGATGGTAGAAAACAATGCAATTGAGAAGACTGGAACATTTTAAATTACGAAGAGAATAAAACTATCAGCCCACAAATCCATACACAATTAAAATATCGTTCAAAAGCAAAAGCAAAATGAAGACATTTCTGAACTACAACATCTGAAAGAACAAATCATCAGCAGACTTGCACTGCAAGAAATATTAAAGGAGGTCGCATAGGCAGAAGGCAAGAGACAATAGAGAGAAATACAAATCTGTACAGACGAATGGAGAGCACCACAAACAGTAACAGAGCTAGAATAAAAAACATGTTTTATTATTTAAAAGAAAATTTGCTAATTAAAAAATCAATAATATTGTAGCATGGAATTTATATCATACATTGAAGTAAAAAATGTTTGACAACAAAAGCACAAAGAGAAAAGGCAGACATGGAAGATATTGTTGTAAAGTTCTTATTCTATACTAGGGGCCCAGTGCATGAATTTGTGTGTCTTGAAAGGAACTGTGGGCCACAAGGCTGCAGTATGCACTGGGGCGGGTATCAGCTGATCCTCTGCGCCCCAGCCCGGCCCCTCCTGCTGCATTCCCATCCCCTGTCTGCCTGTAGGCCCACTCCTGCTGGTGCCACTCCCACACACTGATGGCGTCAGCCCCGCTCACACCCACTGTCGGTGCGAAGCAATTGGGGCCGGCAAATGCAGTGGGTGCGAGTGGTGGCTGCTGGTCCAATTGCCCCTAAGGAGCAGGGAGAGGTAAAGAAACCCTCAGGGGCGGTCAGGGCCTGCAGCTGCTGCTTGCACCTGCTGATGGTGCCAAGTGATCGGGACCAGTGCCGGGCACTGGCAGCAGGTGAGAGCAGGGTCAGCGCAGGCAGCAGGTGAGAGCGCTGGGTGGAACCATGGCAGGCGGGAGCAAAGAATTTTCACTAACCACCAGAGGCTCATCCCGATGACAGCGACCAGCACTCTGCCTTGGTCTGGCACCCCCAATCCACCATCCCACCATGGTCAATGCCCACCACGTTCTGCACAAGCCTCCTGGTGGTCATCACATGTCATAGCAACCAGTTGTTTGGTTGTTCTGCAGTTCAATCTATTTGCATATTAGCCTTTTAATATATAGGACCAGAGGCCCATTGCACAATACTCATGTAAGAACAGGCCTTCCTTCCCCTGGCTTCGCTCCCAGACGCCCGGAAGCCTTCAAGTTCCAGCTCCTGGGCTGCCCAGGAGCCACAAGTCCCCATTCCCAGGCCACCCAGGAGCAGCCAAGTCCTTGCTCCCAGCCGGAGCACCGCTCCTGTAGCTCCCTCCACCCTCCCCCTCATAGCAGGTGTCCCACCCTCCCACCCTGCCAGGCTGCTCCTATGCAAATTAAGCCCCATCTTTGTCGTGTTAATTTCATACTCACTCCTAAATGGCTGTGGGCGTAGCAGAGGTAAGGTCAATTTACATGTTTGTCTATTATTAAGTAAGATATGCATCCTGCAGCCCAGCCTAGCCCAGCTTAGCCCAGGAAATGGTCACTGTGGGTGCTGGATTATGACGTCACATAGCAGCGCCCGGCTTCCTTTCCCTAGCAACTAGCCTCCTTGGAGTTTCTACAGTCCAGGAACCTGACTTGCTTTATAGCCAGGTGCAAACATTTCACAATTTAACCAAATGTTTGTGAAGCATTTTCCCATGCCTCGTGTCATCTGATCCTCACAGAAGTCCTGGAGTAGGTAGACAGGACATTCGGTAGAATCCTATTTTCTTTTCATTAGCAAGATGCAAATAGCGACATTAAAATATTTCTTCTAATTAATTTCCTTTCAATGTGCACAAATCCATGCACCAGGAGACTAGTAGGAGAAAAAATGGGATCATAAAAACTATTAAACCGATTTTCAAAAAGCAGAAAAAAATGGGAAAAAGCAAGTGAGGAACATAGGAAAAATATATAGGATGCAATATTTACAACTAACCATATAAACAATCATACAGACTGCAAATGGTCTAAATATTCACAATTAAAAAGATAAAGATAGTCAGATCCATAATATAAAAAGGACTTAACTATATGCTCTCAAAGAGAAACATACTCTACACAAAAGACAAAAATAGGTTAAAAGCAAAAGGATAAAAAAGACACCCCATGCTAATACAAATAGAAAAACAATAAGAGTAGCTATATTAATATAAGACAAAGTACATTTCAGAGAAACTAATATTTTATAATAATAGTCAATTCATCAAGAGGACCTAACAATCTTAAATGTTTATGCATCTAATAACAAAGATTCCAAGTAAATGGAACAAACACTGATGGAACTGATAGGAAAAATAGACAAATATCCCTTTCTTAATAATTGATAAAACAAATAAATAGATCATCAGGAAGGCCACAGAAGAGTTGCGGAACGCAATCAACAATCACTGACATTTATAGAACACTCCAACAGCAGAATACATATTTTATCCTAACACACATAGAATATTTACTAAGATCATAAAACAAGTCTTGATCAATGTGAAAGTATCCAACTCATACAAAGTACATTATATGACTTCAATTGTATTATAGGAAAAATTAAAACATATTTTGAGTTAAATATATATTAAAATACAGCATATCAAAATTTGGGGTATAAAACTACAATAGTACTTAAGTGGAGATTTATAGAATCATCTTTCTCTGAAAAGAAGAAAGGTTGAAGATCAATGCTCTCAGCTTCCACCATAAGACATTATAAAAGAAGAACAAATAAAATTAAAGTTTAATAAAATAAATAAGATCAGAAATCAATGAAAGAGAAAACAATGACAATAAAAAATAGTAGTAAAACAAAGTATGGTTCATTGAGAAAAAAATCAATAAAATTGATAAATTCTAGCAAGACTAATCAGGGGGAATACATGAATTACTAATATCAAACATTGCAAAGCTCACATCAGAGCAGATTCTAGAAATATTACACAAATATGAAAAAAATATATAAAGGAAATATTACAAACAATTTTATGCCACTAAATGTGAAATGGACAAATCCACTGAAAGATACAAACTAATGATCAGCCAAAAGAAAGAGAAAACCTGAATAGTCCTTTATTTATTTTAAAAAATGAATCTGTAGTAAAAAACTTTCCACAAAGAAAATTATAGGCCCAGACAGCTTCACTGATAGATTCTACTAAACATTTAGGGACAAAATACCAATGCTACACAAACTCTTTTAGAAAACGGGCTCTCTACAATGCCAGATTTACCCTGATGGCAAAACAAAAGGAAGTAGAAGAAATAAAACTACATAATAATAATCATATTCAACAATATAAAAAAACCCCTCATGATAGAGTGGTGCTTATCCCAGGATAAAAAGTTGGTTTGACATTAGAAAATCTATCAGTAAAATTTACCATATTAACAAACTAAAAATGAAAAATATCATATGATTATTTAATAGATTCATACATAGCATTTGACAAAAATGTAGTATCCATTGCTGAAAAAATCCCTCAGCAGTAAGAAATAAAAAGGAACTTTCTTGATAAGAGCATGAATGGAAAACTTATCGCTAACTTCCTAAATAATAGAGAAAAACTAAATGCTTTTCAGCTATTATTAGTAAAATGATAAGGATATCCACTCTTCACCTCTTCTATTCAACACTGTACTAGAGATTTTGGACAATGCAATAAGCAAGAAGAAATTATAGGCATCCAGTTAATTAGGAAGAGGTAAAACTATCTGTATTTACAGATGACACTGTTGCTTTCATAAATACAAATAATCCACAAAACAGTCACTGGCACCTACAAGTGATTTTATCAGGGTTACAGGATACATAATAAATATATAAAAGCCAACTGTATGTGTATATATTACCAAGGAACCACTAGAAATTGAAATTAATTAAACAGTAAAATAACATTTACAACAGCATTAAAAAATACATAGGGATAAATCTGACAAAAGATGTAAAAGATCTGTACAATGAAAACTACAAAAGATTTCTGAGAGAAATTTTTAAAAATCTAAAGAAATACAGATATATACTATGTCATGAGTCAAAAGTCTCAATTTTGCTTAGATGTCTATTTTTCCCAAGTTGAACTATATATTCAATACAATCTAAATCAAAATCCCAGTGGCCTTTTTTAAAGGATTTGCCCAAGTAATTCTAAAATTCATATGAAAATTCAACAAACCAAGAATAACCAAAGAATTTTGAGAAGGAAAAAAGTTGTAAGGTTATCCAATTTCAAAATGTTATAAGACTTTTGTAATCAAGGCATGTGGTATGGCATGAAGATAGACCAGGTTTAGGAAACTTTTTTCAGACAATGGCTAGATAGTAAACACTTTAGGTTTTGGAGGCCTTATATGGTCTCTACCACATTTTCTCCTCCTCTTTTTTTTTCATTTCTCCCCCAAACTTTAAACGTAAAACCATGCTTAACTCACAGGTTATACAAAAACAGGCTGTGAACTGTATTTGGTCCATAGACCTGAGTTTGGCCACCCTAAGATAGACAAATTGATGACTGGAACACCACTGAGACTGCAATATTACAGCCACACATTTATGGACAACTAATTATTTTTTAATCATCGCCTGAGGACTTCCACTAATTTTTAGACAGAGTGTAAGGGAGGGAGGAGGGGAGAAGAGGAAGAGAAAAACATCTATTCAAGAGACACACATTGGCTGATTGCCTCCTGCACATGCCCTGACAGGGGCCCGGGATCAAAGCCACAATCAAGTATGAACCCATGACCAAGAATCAAACCCCTGATCCTTTGGTCCATGGACTAATGCTCTAACCAGTTAGCTGAACAGGCCCGGGCTGGACAACTAATTTTTTGCAATGATGAAAATGTAATTCAGTGTAGAAAGGATAGTCTTTCTGAGAAAAGATGCTAGACAATTCAATATATATAAATGTGCCAAAAAAGAAAAATGAATTCAGTAATTTTCATAATATACAAAAATTAATTCAAAATGAATGAGACCTTAATTAAAACCTAAAACTGTAATTCTTTCAGAAGTAGAAACAACCTTGCAGGCTTGGATTACAAATATGATTTCTAAAATATGATCCATTAAAAAAATAATAAGTTAGAATTCATCAAAATGTAAAAACTGTGCTATTATACAACACTGTTAAGAAAATAAAAAGACAAGCCACAAACTGGTAGAAAATATTTAGTAATCATGCCCTAACCGGTTTGGTCCAGTGGATAGAGTGTTGGCCTGTGAACCAAAGGTTCCAGGTTGGTTTGATTCCGGTCAAGGGCATGTACCTCAGTTGCAGGCTGCTCCCCACCCTGGGACCTTGTCAGGGCCTCTGCAGGAGGCAACCAATTGATGTGTTTCTCTCACATCAATATTTCTCTCTGTCTTTCCCTCTCTCTTACACTCTCTCTAAAAAACAAAGAAAAAATTTTGGTAATTATATATCTAATAAAAGTCTTTTATCCAGAATAAAGAACTCTCAACACTCTACAATTCATAAAAGAAACAACCCAAATTTTTAAAGTGAGCAAGATTTGAACATATAGTTCATAAAAGATGATACATTGATGAAAAATAAATACATAAAAAGATGCTTAACATTATTAGTTATTGGGGAAATACAATTCAAAACCACAATTAGATACCACTAAACAATTATGAGAATAACTTCAATGAAAAAGACTAACCACAGGGAGATATAGAAGCAATGGAATTCTCACAGAATGCTGGTGGGCATGTATAATCGTATGACCACTTTAGTATTTTCTTAAAATATTTAACATACACTGAGTGGCCATGGGGGTAGAAGTAGAGGCAGGAATCAGCATTAAAAGAAGAAACAATAACGAGTGATTTCTCAAACCAAAGGTTAGTGATTTCATGAAGTTTGAGGGAGGAAGGTTAACAGTGTTAGAAGATTGAAAGCTCCACAATGTAAGGAATACGCCTGCCTTGTTTACTAATACATGCCTAGAATCAAGTTACATACTAGGCACTTAATACAGTAACTGTGACTGAATACAATGAGAAATAAACCAAATCAATAGATTTTATTACTTAGTAATCTATACAAATAAAAGGTAATATGCTAATTAGACTGGGTCAACCGGCCATCTTCCGGACATCTGACTTCCTTCTGGATAAAGCCACGGTGGTGGGGGCTGAGGCAGAGGCAGGTAGGGGCGAACAGGTTGGCAGGGGAGGGCCACTAGGGGCAACCAGGCTGGCAGCGAAGGACCGTTGGGATGACCAGGCCAGCAGGAGAGGGCAGTTGGGGGCATTAGGCAGGCAGGCAGGTGAGTGGTTAGGAGCCAGTGGTACTGGATTGCGAGAGGGATGTCTGACTGCCAATTTAGGCCCGTTCCCTGTACCGGCAGTCGGACATCCCCTGAGGGGTCCCGGATTGGAGAGGGTGCGGGTGCACTGAGGGACACTCTCCCAGTGCATGAATTTCGTGCACTGGGCCTCTAGTTTACTATAACCTTATATAGAAAATGTTTTAATGGAAAACCAAAGTCATCTTGCATTGGTTAAGGACTGAATATGAAGCAAGGAGGTGTTCTGTTCACAGGAAGTTCAAGAAACACAGGACTAAAGTCCAGCTTTCCCATACAAAGTTTCCAAGGAGAATTAAAATTTTCAGTCCCACTATATACTGTTCTTGAACTTCACACACAGTTCAGACTTTTTGGAACAATTTTAGTCCCTTGAGAATTCCATCATTAAAACCAGAAGTACTAAAAATCCAGCTGTATCTGTAAATATTTTTAAAACATATGCAACAAGTAAAACCTCGCCTCTCCTCTACTGAGACATCTGATCTTAGCCTGACTCCTGCTTTGAATTATATATGCTCTCTTCTCCTGACATAGAATGTTTTTAAAGAGGAATTTCCTTATGGGAGAGATTACAATAAATCATCCATATACCATAAAATTTAATTTGGAAGTTCCAGGTATTAGCAAATCAACATTGTAGGCACGTAGTCAACACAAGATTGAAAAGCCATTTTACTTTCTCAGTTACATTCTTAGGATTAATAAAATTATTTTTGAAATAGATGCGGATGTAGGGAATTATAATGTTAGTAATACCTCCACCTTTCACACACATATACAAAGAAAATGAACAACACCACACCAGATAAATCCAAACACACACACACACACACACACACACACACACACACACACACTTCAAAGGAAAATCCACTAAGCTTTTTCCTTTCCTAAAAATTAATATTGACTAGCATTAACTCGATTTTCATTTCTTCATATTTACCATACCATTAAACAAGATTCTGATTTCCATTTACTAAAGGGACTTCCACCTATAAACTTCAAGCACATTTTGTTGCTCAAGTGGATTAAACAAAACATTCCTCAACAATGAGTCAAACAGGTGAATGAAAATAACATCTATAACTAAAATTCTTTCACAAAGACATATTTTTACTTGAGTTATCCTAGCTTATTAAATAGAAAGAGACAGGAGACCATTTTGCTTGAATTCCTAATCCTATTTTTTTAAATAACTGTCTTCATTTTTTAAGAGTTTTCATTTATAATACTGTATCCAGAACACTAAATTTATTTTATTATTGCATTAGATCTCAGAGCAAGGCAAAATAAAGGTTAGCCTCCATCCTACCTTCACTCCTATTACTCATGGATTAGGGTCCAAGAGAAAACCACAAACAGATAAATCCTTGGGCATTTGCTACTTGACATAAATGCTTTGGATAACTAAAATGCCTGCTTTGTGTCCAAAGGTCCTTCTCACTCAATTATCTTTCAATCCATTGGAATCCAAAACCTTGTTTATATTCTAATGATATTTAACACTTCCCTTATCACCCTCTGTAATTTTGAATATGGTAGACATACTTAAAGACCCAATAAAGACTTTGTCCTTCAAATGTTCTAGAGTAGCGGGTATTCAAAATCCCAACTTTATATACTATAATCAGGAAGTTTTCTTATAATGCACTTGATCTTTTTGCTATGTTGAAAGCAAAATCTCACCATTTAAACAAGCTCCTCAATGATCTTGATTCCCATTTGGACTTTAAGAGTCTGATGCTCTACAAACTGAGCTAGTCAGGTACTCCTCAGTTGGATTTTAAATGGTAATGTTTAACAACCAGTTCCCAGCCCTAACCGGTTTGACTCAATGGATAGAGCATTGGCCTGCGGAGTCAAGTGTCCCAGGTTCGATTCTGGTCAAGAGCATGTACCTTGGTTGTGGGCACATACCCAGTAGGGATTGTGCAGGAGGCAAATGATCAATGTTTCTCTCTCATCAATGTTTTTAACTCTCTATCCCTCTCCATTTCTCTCTGTAAAAAATTAATAAAATATATCTTTAAAAAAAGAACAATTGCCAAGGAAAAGCTTAATGCATGAATATATATATATATATATATATATATATATATATATTATTTATATACATGCATTTATTACAAATTTTATTGATATAAGGATGTGTAGCAAATAGTAAGTAATAAAATTATATAAAATTCTTTAATGCAAATTTCAACCAAACAGCCAATTAATTTTCATGGAATGCTTTTACTGAAATATGTGGAACTCTGATATCTATAGCCAATCTATGGCTTCATTTGAAGCTAAGTATTATTCTGATATGAAAATTGATTGATATTTTCAACCCATTAAAATGAAAGTAGAACAACTAAGACATATGTCAGAACTTTACTTGTCAATGACATGAATAACTTCTTTGTTGAACTGGGTAATAGTTTTAATATGAGAAGCATATTTCCTTATTTTTTGGTACTATCCACAATGTAATGGATGTAGATATAACACACTGTTAAATTTAATCTGTATTAATAACATTTTCTTCACTTTTTAAAAATTCTTGACCATCAACATAACAAGAGACAGGATCTATACTGTTTACCAACTTCTGTGTTGTAAATACTCTAATCATGGTTAACTGCAAGCTCTGGAAACAATGTCACTAAATGCAGAGTTGGGAAGAGATGCTCAATAGCACATCATTATGTAGTATTTCCACCACACAGTAACCTATAGGTCATAGGTTATAGTAAAATGTACAAAATAATTAGAAAGTGATGAGTTCTTAATATTTATTATAATTAAATATAATATATTAAAAGCAAAGATAAGGGAGAAACCCAGATGGAGGCATAGGTAAGCACCTAAATTGCTGCCTCGCACAACAATTTCAAAACTACAACTAAAAGACAGAATGGACATCACCCAGAACCACAGGAAGGCTGGCTGAGTGGAAATTCTACAACTAGAAGGAAAGAGAAAAGCTCACGGAGAATCAGAGTAGTGGCAACGGGCTGAGGTACGGAGACACGCGCGCAGACAGGAAGGGTGGCTGAGTGCCTCTGGCTGACTTTCTCTGGCAGGAGGGGGAAGGAAGCCCTGACTGTACTGAACCCCAGTTCCGACTGCACTGAACCCCAGATCCGGGCAAAACCCCATGGACCCAGGCTCATACAGGGGGAGTCTGGACTGTCAGGTAGAGAGAAAGGCACACGGAGACTCGGAGACTCCGGGGAGCCACGGAGGGCAGGGGTCTGGAGGCACATGCGCATGAGTGCTCTCAGAGAAGACTGAATGTGGAGGTTGCTGCAGGCTTTCCCTAGTGGAAGGGAGTCAGAAGCTCCTGACTGCACTGAACCCCAGTTTTGACTGCACTGAACCCCAGTTCCGGGCGAGCCCCTGGGGACCCACGTTCTTACAGGGGGAATCTGGACTGTCAGGTGGAAAATCAGGGGAGCCACGGAAGGCAGAGGTCTGGAGGCGCACGTGCAAGGACAGGGCTGACAGGAAGCCAAGACTGTCTGCTCCGACCTGAGACTCCACCCCATCCAAGCTGAGCACAGAGGCTTTTGCAATTTTGCAAGTCTGATCCTATAAGGCTGTCTCCATTACTGAACTTCTCCCAGCGTAGACACAGCTGATCCTCACAGCCAACTGGCCTGGAGGTCAATTCCTCCCAGTGATACCAACAACAATCAAGACTTAACTACAACAAGGCTGTACACACAGTCCACAAAGGGGTGCACCAAGAGTGTCCACCTCAGGTAACTGGGGAGGCTGAGCCACGGGGCCCTATAGGACACCTACCACACAAAGCTACTCTACCAACTCAGGAAAGCAGCGAAAATGTGGAGACAAAGAAACAGATCACAAATGAAAGAAATGGAGGAAAACAAATGACTGGATATAGAGTTCAGAACCACGGTTATAAGGTTTTTCAAGAATATCCTAGAAAAGGGCGATAAATTTAGCGAGACCCTTGAAGATATGAAAAAGGACCAACTAGAAATTAAGCATACACTGACTGAAATAAAAAATATTATACTGAGACCCAAAAGCAGACTAGAGGAACGCAAGAATCAAGTCAAAGAATTGAAATACAAAGAAGCAAAAAACACTCAGCCGGAAAAGCAAAGAGAAAAAAGAATCCAAAAAGTTGAAGATAGTGTAAGAAGCCTCTGGGACAACTTCAAGTGTACCAACATCAGAATTATGGGGGTGCCAGAAGAAGAGAGAGAGCAAGACACTAAAAACCTATTTGAAGAAATAATGACTGAAAACTTCACCCACCTGGTGAAAGAAATAGACTTACAAGTCCAGGAAGCACACAGAACCCCAAACAAAAGGAATCCAAAGAGGACCACACCAAGACATATCATAATTAAAATGGCAAGAGCAAAAGACAAAGAGAGAATATTAAAAGCAGCAAGAGAAAAACAGTTAATTAGCTACAAGGGAGCACCCATATGATTGTCAGCTGATTTCTCAACAGAAACTATGCAGGCCAGACAGGAGTGGCAAGAAATATTCAAAGTGATGAATAGTAAGAACCTACAACCAAGATTACTCTACCCAGCAAAGTTATCATTCAGAATGGAAGGTCAGATAAAGAGCTCCACAGATAAGAAAAAGCTAAAGGTTCATCACCAACAAACCAGTATTATATGAAATGCTGAAAGGTATTCTTTAAGAAGAGGAAGAAGAAAAAAGTAAAGATAAAAATTATGAACAACAAATACATATCTATCAACAAGTGAACCTAAATATCAAGTGAATTAAAAATCTGAGGAACAGAATAAACTGGTGAATATAATAGAATCAGGGACACAAAAAGGGAGTGGACTGATAATTCTCAGGGGGAAAGGGGTCTGGGGGGTACAAGAGGAGACTGGACAAAAATCATACACCTATGGATGAGGACAGTGGGGGGGAGGTAAGGGCAGAAGGTGGGGGGGGACCAGGTGGAGGGGAGCTATGGGGGGAAAAAGGAGAAAAAATTGTAATAAACTGAACAATAAAGATTTATTAAATTTTTAAAAAAGCAAAGGTAAGTCTGTACAACTTAATTTTTTAAAAGGCTCTTTAAAAAGCTGCCTGGATTACAAAATTACTGAAAATTTAACAATTGGTTCTGTGAGTTGCTAATAAGCCATTTCCAACAAACCAAAGTATGATCCTTTTGTTACAAAAGTGAGCCTTTTGCCTTCTTTTCAATGAGTAAATGGTATTTGGGTTCATTCCATTGGTGCGAAAGGGGTGCATAAGATTATGAACTTCACAAGTTCATTCACAACCTGGTTACCCTCCTTGATGATTATGAATCAGTAGAAGCAATAGCAAACAGAACATTTCTCTAGGAAAAGCTAACTCTGAAACCAGGTTTTCTAGCTAACCCTGGAACCACATTTTCTACCAACTGAGTCAACCAGTTGAGGGGGAAAAAAGAGCAAAGAAATGGTCCTGATGTTAAGATTTATTGTATTTTCTAAGAAAGATATATCTTAATTCCTATCCACAAAAGACAATGGAAACATGGGAACAGACCAGAGTGTATGCAAAGGGGCATGCAAGTTGTAGAATAATAACAAAGTAAAAATCCTTCAATACCAAAGTCTTCTCAATCTAAACTAGGATGCTTCTCTTTACTCCCTCTCTTACTTCCTTTCTTCTTTCCCTTCCCCTACTCCCTTTCTTCCTTCCAGGTTCATCTTTCCCTCCCTCCATCCTCTTCTTCTGGAAACAGATGGGATAAGCTGATAGTGGGAAAAATTCAACCACTGTATCATTGCCCCTTTTCTACCCTATTAAAAGGTACTGAAAATGAAGAGATGTGGTAGGCAGAGCATGATAGGCACAAAAGAAGAGAACACTACCTCGTGGAACAAACAAACTTGACTTAATTAGGCTGAAACAGAAGTAAAGAGTAACCAGAGTTCTACTGAAGCAAATAAGCGAACATTGACTGACGGCCTACCATATGCCTGACCCTGAGTGAGGGCCATAGGGAATGCAATGATAAATGGACGATGATCCCTGACCACTTGCCTAAATATAAAACATCAAAGAATGAGACCTTGGAAAATCCACTGTCAATCTCGGCATTAAATCTTCCAGACTTATAATAACATCAGATGACTACTTTAGGAATATAGTATTCCAAAGACTGGAAAATATATTCCAGACATCCAAGGGTCTGGAGTATAATTTAGCAGAGAGGCCTGCCGAGGAAGCAGTGATATAGAAAGGGGGCAGAAGTTACCCATCCACAGGAGGTAGACTAATCCTGGAGAAATAATTCAATCTGATCACCTCCATTCCTGGTAAAGTATTGGCATTTGAATATGTCTATCACAGAGAGAAACAAAGGCGTAGAGTCTAAATGCCAACCTATTAACAATCCACATGTATGATTCCTGACAATCTCCCAGGGGCTTTTATTATGAATCCAGGATCAATAACAGAAAGACACAGGGATATGTCTCACTTGTTATTCACTTTAGCTCAACTAGCAGCTATTTTGTTCCTAGTAGGTATAGAGAATGTGATAGGCTTTGTGAGATGACAAAGGCAAATGTGTCAGGGTTTCTGAAAAATCACATGAAGATAAAGATACACATATGGAATATATACATTCAGCATTTAAACCATATAAACAAGGCAGAGGACTCAAAACATCTGCATAAGGGCTCTGCCAACTACTGAGACATTTTATGCACTCTCAGAATTGGAAGGGCCCATAAAAACCATCTCATCAAATCAAAACTCAAAGCTCCTATTTCCTCACAATATCATTACAAGATCAGCAACAGGTATCGAAGCCCTACAATTAAAGCCCATCCCTCTTTTCGACAGCTCAGATTCTTACCAAGTTCTACCTTGTATATTGGATTTACCTGTATCTTCTACACACTGCTCTTATTGGTGTCCACTGGGACTCCCTAGGGGAAGTCCAATCCCTCTTCTACATGACAGCCCTTTAAATAATTAAGACCATTATTATATATCCCTCCAAGTTAAATATCTCCAGTTCTTCCAACCATTTCTAATAGGACATGATTTAGAATCTCTTCAACCACCTAGATAACCCCTTCTCTGCATGCACTCTAATTTCAATACTCTCCTGGCTTTGTTCAAACAGTTATTTTATACTAGAGGTCCGGTGCATGAAATTCATGCACGAGAGGATTCTCTCAGCCCAACCTGCACCCTCTCCACTCAAGAACCCTTTGAGGGACATTCCTCTCACATTCTGGGACCACTGGCTCCTAATCGCTCACCTGCCAGCCTGATTATCCCTAACCCCGCTGCCTGCCTGCCTGATCACCCCTAAACCCTATGTCTGCCTGCTTGATCGCCCCTAACCTCTCTGCCTGCCTGCCTGATTGCCCTAATCAGCTCCGCCTACCTGCTTAATCACCCCTAACTGCTCCCCTACTGGCATGATTGCCCCCAACTGCTCTCCCCTGCCAGCCTAATCACCCCTTAATGACCTCCCCTGCAGGCCTGATCGCCCCCCAACTGCTCTCCCCTGCTGTCCTGGTTGCCCCCAACTGCCCTCCCTGCTGCCCTGGTTTCCCCCAACCACCCTCCCATGCCGACCTGATCGCCCCTAACTGCCTCTGCCTCAGTCCCCACCACCATGGCATATTACCCTTTTATTTTATAGATAGGTTATATAGGATAGAATTGCTTGGGGGGGGGGGGAATACCTTTTTCAGCAGGAGATGCTCTTGGCAGACAAAAATACATAATCCAAATATCTGGACTGATAGCCAGCCATATGCACTATACTGCCAAACCGGTCATTAAAAAATTGAAACGCTTTCTTATACTTTACACCAAACAGCTGTTGGCCTTAAAACCCTTCCTCAGCCCCCACCTTAGGTTCTGCCTTGGCAGTTCACCCAGATAAGGTTCTGATTGGTCAGTGTCTATGCCAGTCAGCATCTCTGGGCCTCTCTCTGGGCCTGGTCCGCAGCCTCCACGGCAGCTGCGGATCAGGCCCTGACTCTCTCTCTGGGCCTATCTTCCAGCCTGATCCATAGCCTCCGCGGCAGCTGCAGATCAGGCCCGGCCTCTCTCTCTCTCCGGGCTTTGCCAGTATCCACAGTTGCCGCAGATCAGGCCCTGCCTCTCTCCCCAGCCTCTCCAGGCCTAATCCGCAGCTCAGCGACAGCGCTAAGGATGTCAAACTGACAGCTTACGCCTGCTCCACCGTCAGTCGGACATCCCCTGAGGACTCCCAGACTGCAAGAGGGTGCAGTCTGGGCTGAGGGACCCCCCCAGTGCAGGAATTTCGTGCACCGGGCCTCTAGTTAAACAATGTCTTCACAATCTGTATTTATATTGTTAATTTATTGGTGTGACAGTGGTTAACAAAACTATACATGTGTCAGGTCCCCAATTCCACAATACATCATCCATACACTGTATTGTGTGTTCACTACCCCAAGTCAAGTCTCCTTCCATCACTATTTATCCCCCCTATAACCTCCTCCACCACCAAATGAGTGAATTTCTAACATCTTCCCATGTTAGGTCTAATTTGAAAATTGGTTAAGGTAGAATTTCCAGAACAGGCTTATGCCAAGATATTTATCCACTCCAATTTAGGGCCAGCTGCCCCATCACTAATAAGTCTTATCTATTGACCTCAATGTGCTGAACAAAGGGTATCATTTTATACTTGTGCACGATAAGACAAGAGTTGAGGCGCACTAGATTAAGCTAAGCCTCCAGATGACAGGACTTCAGTATTGGCAGCTAGAAGGCTGGAAAAGATGGGGGATGATCCAGTGGAAAAAGAATTTTGGAATAAATGGTATAAGTAAAGCAAGCTAGAAATAAACTGCAAGGACACTAATCTTAGCCCTTTCAAAGAGGAGAACACAGAGGCTCTCCAAATGAAAGATATGGTACAAAATAAAGAGGTGGGATGAAAATGATTTATAAATAGCCTGTGTCAACTAAGGATACCATGGCGTTAATGACAAATATAACAAACACCAAAACAATTACATGGGATCTTACCCAGAGAAAAATGTAACTCCCAAAGAGAAAGACACTGCATGTATAAAGAAAGGAGAAGGGAAAACTTCCAGATATTAAAGAGTTTCTGAACAGGTGGGCAGAAGTGCCATCACAGGATTTGAAACCACTGTCTATGACTTCTTTCCAGGGAAGCAAAAAATTGCAAAAGTCAGCTAACCCATAATCATTCCACATATTTTGTAAGGATGCATAATATATTCAGTTGACAAACAGTTCTGCCAAGTAGCTCTTCTACATGTTGATCATGTCAACAAAATTAATTTGACATTTACAGCTATTTTGAGAATAAAATGCAATTGCTTAAATTATTCTGTGGAAGCAACATGAGACAGAATTATTCAGTTGACAAAATCTAATTAGGTGTAAATTATTTCAGGTCATATGAATTATAAAACCTTTCAGAGATAAGGATTTTAATTCAAAGTGGCTCAAAGTGCTATAGAATATTAATAGGCATATAGCCTCTTACAATACTTTCGCATTTCTGTCTTCAGTAATGCAGCCTATTTTGCAAATATTGACCTAAATATTACTTCTCATTCTGCTTTCTTGAACCTGTAATTGTATAAGAGAGAAGGAAGGAAAAGGTAAGTTTCTATGCCAGAAACATTACACAAGTTAATTTGTAAAAAATTGAAATATGATTTACATCCTATACTATTCATTTACTTTTGACAAATAGTATTATTCTCCAATTGACAGATGAAGAAACTGAGGCTCAGAAGAAAGAAGCAAGCCTCCCAATAATGCAGGGTGCAGCAAAGCAGATTTATAGTTGTTCAGATGGAAAGTAATATAATAATCCTATATAATAAAAGGCTAATGTGCAAATCGATTGCCCTAACTGATTTGGCTCAGTGGATAGAGTGTCGGCCTGTGGACTGAAAAGTCCCAGGTTTGATTCGGTCAAGGGCATGTACCTTGGTTGAGGGCACATCCCCAGTGGGGTGTGTGCAGGAGGTAGCTGATCGATGTTTCTCTCTCTTCAATGTTTCTGACTCTATATCCTTCTCCCTTTCTCTCTGTAAAAATCAATAAAATATATTTTTAAAAATATATGCAAAGCAACTGAATGGGGGGGAAAATGACATACACTGACCATCAGGGGAGTAGATGCTCAAGGCAGGAGCTGCCCCCTGGTGGTCAGTGCACTCCCACAGGGGGAGCGCCGCTCAGCCAGAAGCTGAGCTCACTGCTGGCAAGCACAGTGATGGTGGCGGGAGCGGGAGCACTAAGGATGTCTGATTGCTGGCTTAGGATGTAAGCCAGCAGTCCAACATGCCCTGAGGGCTCCCCGACTGTGAGAGGGCAAAGGGTGGGCTGAGGCACCACCCCCTGAGTGCACAAATTTCATGTACTGGGCCCCTAGTCTATAATAATAAAAGCATAATATGCTAATTAGACCAGACGTCCTTCCGGATGAAGCTGGGGCTGTGAGGGAAACCCAGGTCCCGGGTTCCTGCCGGCGGCCAGAGGGAAGCCCAAATAAGGGTGCCTGCTGGCAGCCAGAGGGAAGCCCAGGTCCTGGGTGCCAGAGGGAAGCCAGTGCTGGCAGCCAGGGGAAGGAAGGCCTACTCTTGCACGAATTACGTGCATCGGGTCTCTAGTCTATATATAAAAGCCTAAGTGACTGAACCACCGAACAACTGAACAACTGGTCGCTATTATGTGGACTGACCACCAGGGGGCAGACGCTCAATGCAGGAGCTATCCCCTGGTGGTCAGTGCACTCCCACAGCCAACCTCCCCTGGCAGGCCAACCTCCTGTGGTACCTCCCCCAGGCTGCTGGCCACTGGTCCCAATCAGCCCTGATCATTGGCCAGGCAGAGGAACCCCACCTGTGCACGAATTCATGCACTGGGCCTCTAATTAATAAATAATAACACAAGAATAAACTCTGTGTTTCATGTACTCACAACAATAAATCTACTTTTGCTCCACCTTGTATACTTGGTGGTACCGGTTAATGCGGATTTTTTTCAATAGATGGAGTTACACATATGTTGATATATATATACAATTTGATGTGTATGCTATTTTGGTGTATTGACAGCAAGCTTCAAAACTTCATATGTCAAATTTATTGAAGGTGTTAACATTATAGATATTTTCACACTTAAAAATGAATTTTGTGCCAAAAAACGAGCATTTGAGAGAAGTTTTAATTCATTACTTTATTTTGAAGAAAAATGCTGCTGAATACTTTGGGAAGCTTATGGTGAACATGCTCTCAAGATACTTGAGAACGTTGGTTTAAATGCTTTAAAAGTGATGATTTCAATGTGAAAGACAAAGAATGTCCAGGTCAACTGAAAAAGTTTGAAGACCGACAATTACAAACATTATTGGATTAAGATGCGTGTCAAATTCAGTAACAACTTGCAGAAAGATTAAAAGTTGCTCAGCAAATCATTTCCGATCATTTACATGCAATGGGAAAGATTTTAAAGGAATGAAAATGGGTGCCACATCAACTGAAGGGAAAACCGAAAAGTCGTCAGTAAAATGTTGCTTCAATGGCACAAAATAAAGTCTTTTTTGCATCAAATTGTGACTGGCGATGAAAAGTGGATTTATTTTGAGAATCCCAAATGCACAAAATCATGGGTTGATCCAGGTCAACCATCAACATCGACTGAAAGGCCAAACTGCTTCGGAAAGAAGACAATGCCTTGAGTTTGGTGAGGAAGGTGTGGTGTATTATGAGCTTCTAAAATCAGGTGAAACTGTTAATACTGATTGCTACTGACAACAAATAATCAATTTGATCATGAAATGACCAGAATGTGCCAGAAGACACAGCAAAATAATTTTGTCTCATGATGATGCACCATCACACACTTCAAAACCAGTTAAAGACACATTAAAAATTTTTGTCTGGGAAGTATTAACCCACCCGTTGTATTCGTCCAGACCTTGCTCCTTCAGATTACCATTTGTTCCTATTGATGGCACAAGCACTTTCTCAGCAGCACTTCAAAACATATGAAGAAGTGGACAATTGGGTCTCTGAACGGTTTGCCTCAAAACAAGAATAATTCTATTGGGATGGTATCCATAAATTAGCTGAAAGATGGGGGAAATGTGTAGCTAGTGATGGACATTACTTTGAATAAAGCACTTTTGACGTTTCTCTTGAAATTATCGTGTTTTCTTTGATTACAAAATCTGCCATTATTAACAGTACACCTAGTATAAATTCCGTGTGGCAAAATGCTGGAGCATAAATGCAAAGCCAATGAAAATCTCCAATATTCAAGGCTTGCCTGCCCTTGAGAACCTAGAAAACAGAGTCCTGAAGTCAATTCTAGACATCAAAGGCAGGTATTTAGGTAAGAACCTAAGCAAAGAGCATAAACATCTTTGCTATCAAAGATTATTTCCTGACAAAAAAGGGGAAGGATACTGAGCAGTCCAAAGCATTGCAAAGGAAGAGAAAGTAATTATCTGGAAGAAATTATTTAACAGAAATGTGAGAAGAAGGAAAGAATGAAGAAAACACCAGAGGTTCACATAGAGTAGATACATAATCTTTGCTTATATCTGATTTACTAGAGAACTGGAAATTTTAATGAGAATTTTGGATTAACACGGAAATCACTTGTGATTAGGGCAACAGCTATATATCAATGTACTCTTCTTTCCAATGGGGGTAATGATGTCATCCCTGAGAGAGATAAAGAATATGACAACCAAAATCTTTTAGGGGTGGGTGGGTGGGGAGAGAATAACCAAAGAACGCATATGCATATATGCATAACCCATGGGCACAGATTATTATGTGGTAAAGGCCTGGGGGTAGGGGGGACAAGTTGGGGTTGGGGAAGGTCAATGGGAGGGAAAAAGGGAATATCTGTAATACTTTCAACAATAAAGATAATTTTTTTTTAAAAAAAAAGGTCTTTGTGACCAACTGATGGGAAAAAAGATCTTTTAAAAAAAAGGTAGGCCAAAAAAAAAAAAAAAGCCATGCTTTGCTTTATAATGAAGTAAATGGCAGCAATACAGAGAGACATATTACAGAGCAGTGTCTCACTGGAGGTCAACAGATGATAGAGATGAAAATGTCACTGATGCCCTAACCGGTTTGGCTCAGTGGATAGAGCTTTGGCCTGCGAACTGAAAAGTCCCAGGTTCGATTCCAGTCAAGGGCATGTACCTTGGTTGCGGGCACATCCCCAGTAGAAGGTGTGCAAGAGGCAGCTGATCAATGTTTCTCTCTCATAGATATTTCTAACTCTCTATCTCTCTCCCTTCCTCTCTATAAAAAGTCAATAAAATATATTTAAAAAAAGAAAAAAAAATGTCACTGATGGTGGTTATTTGAATCCTTGGAAAATCAGTGTCCATAAAAGACAGAATTCATTCTACTGCTCTTTAAAATCGTTCCTAGTAATTACTGCCACTGTCTCTGTGATGTCAGAGCATTACTTTCAGCTGGGCCTCTGGACTATGTAATGCTGAAGGCTTGGACCAAACCTGGCTAACCAGAGAATGGAGAGGGGCGAATTACCTCTATCATGAAATGGCAGTTCTTCAGGCAGCAGTTATATGAATGGCATAAATATCAAACTCATGTACATATACCCAGACACCACCTGAAACAATGTGGTGAGAAACAGCTGTCCTAAAAGAAGGAACAACTCAGGCCTCATACTAAGACTGCTAAGCTTTCTCTAGTTCACACTCTCACTTTTATTGCAAAAACAAAACAATACTGCCACGATCTATAATAAGAAAGGGGGTACCAGTAGGGATCAGGGAGAAAAGGCAGATAGAAAGGAATAAAATAAAACTGAAATTAAAAGGGGGAGGGGGGAAACAAGCAAGAAAACCCATTTGTAATGGTAACATCACATCCTCACTTTTGTCAGTGTTTTCTCCCAATTCTTTAAGAGTTGAAGGCCGCCAAGTAATAGGGCCTTCAGAGTTTTCCCTTGGGCCTCAGCCAAGGCCAGTAACCCTGCTATTAGAATCCTGCCAAGCTTTGTCAATGCAATCTGCTGAATGCCTTGAGTGACAAGCGATCAATATTCTTCACTCTCATGGGTCATCACAGGTGACACCGGCCTAAGTAATAAAACAGCCCTGGCTGCCTCCTCTAACTTAAATGCTTCCCTAGCCACAATATTTCTTTTTTGTCTAAATGCCTCTAGCTAAATTTCTCATAGATCGAACCATCTGATGAGGATAGAGATTCTGAGGAATTGCAATGTGTCTGGATTGATGTTAGCCAGTGAAAGCTCAGTAGACTGGAGAAATAGGTTCAAATAAATCGAAAATGACTAGCTACAGAGTTGTAATCTGCCAGCATCAGACCCTGTAGCAACAAGCCAATATGAAAAAAAGCATGCTGACAGCCAATCACCAAGTCACCAGCTGAAATGAGAACCCATTCCCCCCCCCCACACACACACACACTGTGCCGATGATAGGCACTTTCTCTGTGACATCTCTGGTGGCAGGAGAGGAGGGGGAAGTGGCTGAGTTCCTCATATTACAAGGAGCATTCAGTGTTGTTTGCCATCAATAACTACTGTTGTTCTCCCAGAAACAAGGAAGGAAGAGCCCTCAAAGGTGCATTTCAGAGGAGATGAAGGTGTGCTGTCTTCTGGAACCACAGACCAGGTATCAACATCTCTTTCCACCCCATTGGCAAGACTGCACAGAAGGCTCCCTCCTGCCCTGCAACCTTACAGAGAAGCAGCCACAGAAAAACAGGAGAGGCGTGAAGTGAAGCATCCCTTTGCACGAAGACTGCAGGAGAGCTGATCAGGATTCCCAACAGCATTATATTCCTCAGGTAGTATTTTGTGAACACATGATAGAACGCTCAAGGTGACTGACCATTTAACCAAAACAGTGACTTTATCATGGAGGATTACACCCAGAAGATACCAAGAAAGGTCATAAGAGACCTAAATGCCTCAGAAAAGTATTGTATTTTAAGCAATCCACACTATTTTTAAAAATATTTTTAAAGTTCACATTCTCAAGTGTTAAGGTATTTTATTGTACCTAGTGGATTCCTGTGCCATTTAATACTTACTCTGTTCAAATTTAAATAAATATATCCTTGGCACTTGTAAAATAGCCTAGAAGTGCCACCAGGCTGACAATATAGGTACCCCTCAAGTCCTCATGTTCATCCTTTCCCTTTAAGGCACACATGACTACAGGAAGGCACAGAGTATCAGAGGAAACAAAAGCATACTAAAGTTGCTGCTAAAAACCAAAGCCTGGCGGATCAGTTATCCCTTTAAACACAGAGTTTGGGTATTTACCCCTGCCAAGAATGAAGGAAGCAGAAAATGGAAATTTTTATGATTTATATTCTCGGTTAGAATGGGCTGCTCTCATTTATTTTCTAAGTGTGTTTAAATTATTCTTTATTTTCTGTTTTTTTACTCCATATAATAATTACAAAAATTATCTACATTCCAGAAGACATACCAAATACATGTTTTTCGATTACAAAAGAATGGTCTCCAATGATACTAAAAAAGCTGGTACTGAGCCAGCATATTTAATATTTATATCCTGATATTCACACATCATAATTTTTAAAAATTGTAAAATAATTGACACACTAAGGATTCTCAGCTAAAACCAAAAGTACTCTGATAGAACTTGACAGAGAGATTCTGTCTCAGAAGGAATAAAGAAGTTATTTTGACTCAAGATTATTGTTACCTACTGATAGGAATAATGGATTTATTACATAGAAAGAAGCTAATCTATAATAAGCAATATCACTGGATACATATTACAAAATATCCTGGAATAAAGAAGCCTAATAGAGGGCAGAATTACTCTATTCTCAATAAATAAATGTCTCAATAAATAGACGTTTATTGGTAACATTAAAGCCTTGCCAATTAGGATTAATTACAAAGGAAGAATATCACCTAATAGATCCAACATTACACCAGAAATTAATGGTGAAGTCACGGTCCTAAAAGATGAAGTAATCAGTAAATGAATGTGTGAATGCATCTGTGAGAGTGTGTAGAACCTTGTGGGACTCAGTAACCCTCATAAAACAGTGATTCCAAAGTAAGGTTTCTCTGGCTAACACACACCACAAAGGACAGAGGCCTTGCTAGCCTACCTCTGCCTCAGTAAGAATTTTATTCTGTATAGACTCTCTGAACCTCTGATTGAGGCTAACTTCTACCTCTTTGACCTCCACAGAGGTCAGGATTCTTGCCAAGCCCTCCCTAATCACTTGTAGGCCTTGGGATCAGTTGGCCACATACTAAGAAGGGCAAAGTGACTTTACTTGTTTCCCCAATGCTTCAGAAAAATACAAGAAAGCATGAAGATGCAGGTGGCAGTAAAATGTTTTAGTGGTAAAAAGAAAACTGTAGTCCAGGATGAATATATATCAACCTTTCTGGATTACCATTACTTATCCAAAGGTCTCAGACTAAGAAAGTGCACTTCTACAAAAAGCGACGATGCCCAAGGCAAAACAAGAGATCACTTGGATTTCATTTGACATTTCTCTGTGGTGAGTTAAGAACTTCTGCTTTGGTAAGAGAGCATGTCAACCAAAGAACTGATAGAAAATCACCTTGTTGATACGATTGCCTTTCTTTTGTTAAGCTACATTCATTATTAAATACTGTCAATTCACACTGAAGATACAGAATAGTGTCCTGACAAGTTGTCACTACTACAGCTGTAATGTCAGGAGGAATGCAAAGTAGCTGTGAACCATCCTTAGAAACAAAATCATTCATTATTATAAAAATACATATTTTTTAAAATATAATTTTTATTGATTTTTTACAGAGAGGAAGGGAGAGGGATAGAGTTAGAAAAATCTATGAGAAACATTAATCAACTGCCTCATGCACGCCCCCTACTGGGGATCAAGCTTGCAACCAAGGTACATGCCCTTGACTGGAATCGAACCCTGGACCTTTCAGTCCACAGCCCGACACTCTATCCACTGAACCAAACCAGTCAGGGCAATACATACTTTTTGTACAAAATAAATTTACCCATATTCAGCCAATCTAAAGATAATCACTGCACACATCTGGGTGCATTTTCTTCTAGTTTTATAGTAATTCTTGTTTCACTCTCTCTTTCTATACATAATTCAAATAAACTACTGTTTCTGTGTGTGTGTGTGTGTGTGTGTGTGTGTATTTTCTTTTTTTTGGAATAAATTTAATATAGCCTATCTAATAAAAGAGTAATATGCAAATTGGCCATACCTGTGCTACACACAAAAGCCACAACCACCAGCCAATCATGAGCAACTATGCAAATTAACCCAACCAAGATGGCAGCAGCCCCAGAGCGAGCAGGAGGCTTGGGTTTCCCTGGCAATGGAGGAAGCAAAATTTCCTGGCTGGCCCAGGCCTCCACTCAAGGCTACAAAGTTTCAATTATAGAAGATAAATAAATTCCAACAAAAATGGCTGCAGTCACCAAGTGAGCAGGAGGCTTGGGTTTCCTTGGTGATGGAGGAAGCCAAGCTTTCTGCCTGCCCTGGCCTACTCTAGCCTCCACTTAAGGCTACAAAGTTTCAATTATATAAGATAAATAAATCCCGGATACCAGGGCCTCCGCTTGGGTCACAGGGGGGCGTGGCCAGCCTGCAAACCACCACAGACCCCTCACCCAGGCCACCACATGCCCCAAGGGAACCCCCACCATGATCCGGGACACCCTTCAAGGAAAACCAGCTGGCCCCCACCCGTGCACCAGGCCTTGATCCTATCTAATTATAGAGTAATATGCAAATTGACCATCACTCCAACACACAAGATGGCCACCACAAGATGGTCAGCAGGGGAAGAACCAGGTCTGCAAGGGAGAGCAGGTGTGGGCGATCAGGCCAGCAGGGGAGAGCAGTTGGGAAGGACCAGGCCTGCAAGGGAGGGAAGTTGGGGGTGATCAAGCCTGCAGGGAAGGGCAGTTGGGGGGGACCCAGGCCTGCAGGGGAGAGCAATTGGGGGGGACACCAAGCCTGCAGGGGAGGGCAGTTAGGGGTGACCAGGCCTGCAGGGGAGGACAGTTAGGGGCAATCAGGCTGGTAGGAGAGCAGTTAGGCATCAATCAGGCTGGCAGGGGAGTGATTAGGAGGTGATCAGGCTGGCAGGCAGAAGCAGTTAGGGGCAATCAGGAAGGCAGGCAGGCGGGTAGTTGGGAGCCAGCAGCCCTGGATTGTGAGAGGGATGTCTGACTGCCCATTTAGGTGGGATTGGGCCTAAACGGGCAGTTGGGCATCCCTCGAGGGGTCCCAGATTGGAGAGGGAGCAGGATGGGCTGAGGGACACAACCCCCATGCACGAATTTCATGCACCAGGCCTCTAGTTGTAAATATTTTCCCTTGAAGTAAATATTCTTTGAAAATACCACTTAAGCTGAAACCGGTTTGGCTCAGTGGATAGAGAGTCAGCCTGCGGACTGAAAGGTCCCCAGTTCGATTCCGGTCAAGGGCATGTACCTGGATTGCGGGCACATCCCCAGTAGAGGGTCTGCAGGAGGCAGCTGACCGATGTTTATCTCTCATGGATGTTTCTAACTCTCTATCTCTCTCCCTTCCCCTCTGTAAAAAAATCAATTAAATATATTTAAAAAAAGAAAATACCACTTAATCTGATGCATTGGCATGATATAGAGAAGATTGATTATATGAAGTTTTTCTTCACATCTGATTATATCTCAGCATAATGTGTCCTAGACAAAGAATTAATGGATCAAAAAGTATTAACATTTTAAAGAATTATGAAACATTATGAAAAGACTTGTATAAAATAACCGATTCAGTTTATTTTCCCCTGAAGTGACAAGTCTCATTTCTACAAATTTTATAAGTAGGAATATGGCCTCCTTGTTACTTTTAATTGTATTTTTAACTATTATATATACTGCATTATTAGATATTTAATTCATATTCTCATTCCAAACCAGAGTTTATTGATTGGTAGTAAACTGAGCTAATTTGACTGAGGAAAGGTAAATGCCATAAGCCTTCCGAAGACTTACTGTTTGATGGTGATTCTCTTGGTTAAAAAGAAACAAGTGAAAATGCATCATTAAGTTAATTGAACTGTACTTTTCATCTCTTTTCCCCCAATTAGTAGTTTTTCTTGAAGAAATGAGAAATAGTTATCATTAAGTGTCTAAAAGGGAAAGATGTGAATCAAACCTGACATCATCACATAAACTAACACACCTCCTGCCTGACTCTGCATTGACTTGGATACTGCCATACTCTGGAGCACTATACAGATTTTTACATAGCATCTAGAAGGAATAAAAGGTGGGTTTCATAAAGTTATGTCCCATAAAGCTTAAGGAAAAATAAGAGACTTAAAGATTCTCAAATTATTCCTGGGCTAAGATCTAGAAGAGAAGATTATTTAATGAAACTTCAGATGGATCCTAAAAGTGATTGTTACACAGATAAAAGATAACCTCACCAAAGATAACCTCAAATATTTGTCTTCCCTTGAGAAAAATAACAATCAAGACCCCCTTTTAGCTAAGCGGGAAGAATGATCTTCAAATGATCTCTTTTTAAACATATCTTAGTGAAAAGTCTATCATTTGTGGTCAATCACTACTGAGAAACTAGACAAAAGTAACTTCAACTGCCTTAAAGGTATGTGTTTTTGAAGTAAAAATTGGCAAGATATCGCGCATGTGATTTTTGAGCCATGGTTTTACAAAAATGCTTTTAAATTATGGCAAAATTATCCAAGCTGATTCTTTTGTGCTTATTATAGCACCAACTATTCATGTAGAATGCAAAGATCTGTAAGCAACATTACTGCTATATAAGATCTGAGCTTATAAAATTTAATTCCTTCCTACTCAAAATGACAAGGTTTTCAGGCCCACATTTTTTTCCTTGGATTTTGGTAGACAAAATGTAAATTACACCCTCCTTTCATGTTAAATTAATGTACTAGTTTGTCCATTTAATTTCCTTTTTATCTTAGGGATAAGGGCAGAGAAACATAAAATGAAATACAGTACTTCACCAAAATGTGTCTTGGTGAGAGTTGGGATGGTTAGAAATGGCTGATGAAGGTGATGAGCAGAATAAGTTTTTAAAACTGATTTGGTCAGCCCGGACTGCGTGGCTCATCAAGAGGCTGCAGGTTCAATTCCCAGGTCAGGGCTCAGGCCCAGGTTGTGGGCTCAACTCCCAGTCGGGGGTGTGCAGGAGGCAGCCAACTGATGTTTCTCTCTCTCTCTCCTTCTCCCTCTCTATAAAATAAATAAAAATATTTTCAAAACTGATTTGCTCAGATGCTACTAGGGTGTTCTTTACAAAGACACAAACACAAAGAATGGCCCCTCACATCTGTATTCACTCAGCCACTTGTTCATTTATTAAATAATTTGCTCACTTTTTTTTAATTGATAATATCTACTATCAGCTCTAGGGTTAAAAATATGAATAGAATAATCAGCAGGTTAAATCTTAGAGGGGAAAGGCACTGCTACCTGGAGAAATAGGAACAGAGGATGAAGCAACTCACTAGACCCCCAACGAAATTCACAGAGTTTTAGAGGTCTAACAGCACCCTACATCAGAGCTAAGCTCCAAGACAGTTATTTCACAAGGGGACATCCTCCCCCAATGTTATGACCCTTCAAAAGATTTTTCTATTCATTTTGTAAGGTGTCTCTTCAATTCAGAGTCCATCAAATAGCATATTTACCTTTGGGTCTTTATGAGCAATTTACCCCAAATTATAATTATGGGTGAAAATAATTACCAGTGCACCAAGCAGTCCCTACCTGGAAGGTATCTGAGTAAAGAGAACCTGAGCCTTGGCCTCCAGGAATAACAAACTCTCTAGTAAATGGCAGGGAACAATATTAGTAGTGGTGTGTAGAAAAGAAAAACCACTTTCTTTTTTTTTTTTCTTCCACTTTCTTTTGTTCCAAGCCCTAAACGCAATGTATACTATGTGCTTAGTGAATTTGTGTTGCTTCTACTGCTGTGTTAAACGAGGCATTTCTGGAGCTGACCCCTGTATAAAAACTGGGGTGAGCTGAGCTTTTCTGCCTATTAAGAGTGAAGAGCAGAGCAGAGGGTGAACTTCTTGGAGGAGATAGGTCAGAGTACACAGACACTGATTCAGGTTTAGCTGAAAGCAAGGCATTTCTAATCTCTCCAGTTAGCACTAAACCAGCATGGTGTACAGAAGCCTTGACAGAAGACAGACAAATAGGACCCACTAAAAGGATAAAGAGTGGCCTGGTGAAGCACAGGCACTGAATACAGTCCAAAGTCTTCTTTCCTTAAGCTAAAAATGCTTTGCTGAACCCACATCCATTTTGAACAAATCTTGGCTCTTCTATAGTAAAATGACACCTAATCTGATCCCAAAAAAAACAGATGATGCCCATTCCAGGAATTTAGAAGTCAGTCATTAAAAGGCATACGCTTACCTCCCCTTCTATTTTCTGTTGCCTGGAAAAAAGTCAAAGCAAAAATTAGGGAGATTCCATCTGAACCATTGCAGGGTAATTCATGGTTTGCTTTTCCTCAGGCCCTCCTGACAATCAATCATTCCAAGACAGAGCAAAAGAAATGTGATCAAGCAGGAACATAAACTCTTTTCTGTGGTGGACTCTTCAAGTTTACAAATACATCCCAGGAAGGGAACAGAAGAGTAACAAACAAAAAAACTGAGACAGAATGCCCCTCAAACGGAGCACTGCTAGTGGTGTGCTGCTCTGTCTGCACAGTGCACTTTTTGTGTCATCTTAAACCACCTACACATTGTTATCTAAGAGACACTATGATCCCTGGCTTACCAATAAGGAAACGAAGGCTGAGAGACGATAAATAACTTGCCCACGATCACACTGCCAGTAAGTTACAAAACTGGGATCCTAACCCAGCTCCACGTTAAGACTCCAGAAACTTCCTCTTAATCACTCTGCAGTACAAATATAACATCCTGTTAAGTGTGAGGATGACATTTTTATATATCAATCACATTTAAATCCAGCAGAGTAACTTGCTATTTAAAGTACCTCTAGGAAAAAAATAATAAAAATAAATAAAGAACCCACTAGGGTAAACCATTATAAAAGGAAAAAAAATCACCATCAATTAGAATAACCACCCTTTGATTTATTTATCCTGTAAATTCAGATTTTTGATGACCATACCTGAGAAAAATAAGGCCAATCTAAAAATTCCAAACATGGCTTGACTGCAAGCGTTCATCAAACTGCCAGTGGTGATGGTGGGCAGGCTGCCTGACACTCTGAAGAGATGCCTTTAACTCTGTGGACTCTCAAACACACACAAGTCTAAAGTACTCCCGTAGCAGTTCACAACTCATGCAACTATAACTTGCCTTCACATTAGAAGCAATGAATCACAGATCTCCTTGATAGAGGGAAACTAAGATATTCTCTTACCCTCAGAAAAAGAAGGTGTTATACCCACTTGATAAATGACTTAATAAGAAAAACTGAAAAGGGTAGTCTGGAAAGTGGTATTGGCAGAGAGGGTACGGGTTGGGTTTTCTGCTAGTTCACAATTCATTCTTCTCCAAATTCTACCCAGGTGTGCTTCAACTAGCCTCTCACCCCAAAACAACAGAGAACTTGTCACTTACACAGTACTGGGGGATGAGTCTAAACTTTCTTAAATATTACAACAGCCAGCTATTTTATAAATACCAAGAATGTAGGAACATATTGAATATAAGAGAGATGAGCTATACTTTTAAAAGGACATAATGGGGATAAATGTCAACGTGGGATGATCAAACCAGTTCAGGAAATAAAATTGGAACTTATAAAACAACAATGTGTATTGGGATAAATATATCCATTTCTATAGAAGATATATAAAATAACTGAATTTTGCATAAAGGTTTCAGAAAAAAAGAACACCAGGGATATTTCAAATGACAAGTAAAAGCATTTTTCACTATATAAACAGGCCCTATCCACAGAGCTTCTGGGGTGAAGTCTGAGAATTTGCACTTCTAACAACTTCCCAAGTAAACCTGATGCTGCCATACTTTTGCTTTGATCATTTTCTCCTCGATTTTAAAATTCTCTCCACTTTGAGAAGCACAGCTTGCTGTTCCCTTAATTGACCTTATACAATGTTCCTCTTTCTAGCTAGCATTTTTTTTTTTTTTTTGCCTAAGTTAAATTTTAAGGCTGTTGCTCAAATGAAAGAGATGAAGCACAACAAAGAGAGACTGTTCAACACTGTTGTGTTTTTTATTTATTTAATCCCTAGTTCAATGCGATTACAACCTGTGGACCCAAATGTCAAAAAGTATGGTAAGATGTTCTGTGGAACTCTACATGGGGGGGATGATCGTGAATAGCAGAATAGAAGATATTTTACTGGAATGCTTCTCTTTCCCATTTTAACAAAATTTCATTCATTTGGACCTTCAGGACCTCCTGAGGGAAGGTTAATCTAAACTGGTGAACAATTACACTTTAAGAAATACAGTACAATAAAGTGTTGCTTAATAAATGTCATTTTATTACTTTTAAGTCAATTAATTTGACCTAAGCAAGGTCAAGTGAAGGTTTAACTTGCTGCTTAAATGGGTTGACCGTGCTCTCCACTGCCTACTTCAGAGCTCCACCATGGCCCTCATGTCCTCACCAAGAAGTCCGTCTTCTTTAGCTCAATATTAAAGGCATTAAAAGTGTCTCATCCACAATTTACCCACATTTACCATGCATTCCAGGCAAACAGGGAATCACAAACTGTTTACATCACAACAGAATGCATCTGTGTCAATCTGTGTGTCCAAACCATGCCCTCCTTTAAGGTCCTACTCAGATACCACCTCTTTCAAATAGCATTTCCAGACTCCTGATTCCCATATTGCTCTTGCAATAACTCTATTACATTGAGATATATGCAATTTAAAAAACACATGTAAATATTAAGACCTCTACACAGAAACCTATACAAAGATGTTTATAGCAGCTTTATTCATATCTGCCAAAACATGAAAGCTGCCAATATGTACTTCAGTAGGTGAATGGATAAATAAAACTGCATATCCAGACAATGGAATATTATTCAGTGCTCAAAAGAAATAGGCTACCAGGCCATGAAAAGACATGTGCCAACTTAAATGCTTATTAATAAGTGAAAGAAGCCAATCTGAAAAGGCTACATACTGTATAATGCCAACTATATGACATTCTGGAAAAGGCTAAACTATGTAGACAGTAAAAAGGAGTTGCCAGGGTGCCAGGGATTCGGGGGGGGGGGGGGTAGGTGGGACAGGGAGAGCATGACTAGGCAGAGCACAGAGGACTTTTAGGGAAATGGAGCTGTTCTGTATGACACTACTATATAATGATAACTACCGGTCATGAAACAGTTTTTGAAACCCATAAATGTACAATATGAAGAATGAAAACTAATGCAAGCTATGGACTTTGGGTGATGATAAAGTACATTCAATGAGTGTAAAAAATTACCAATCTGGTTGATAGTCCTGGAAGCTATACATATGTGGGGACAAGGAGCATATGGGAACTCTTTGTACTTTTAGTTCAATTTTGCTGTGAACCTAAAGCTGCTCTAAGACATGAAGTATGGATACATATATATAGTTATCGCGCTAGCTAACTAGCTAGCTTGGTCACTTTTCTGACTTCATCAGACCAGTGATTAAGACTATCACTGTTGTATTAAGACTATCACTGTTGTAACAGAATCCTCCATAAACTGGTTACTCTTACCAAGGAAAGACATGAAGATAAGTAGGAAGTAAGATGTACTCTAGTTAGTTTAAAAAGAGAAAACCAGCATGCAGCATGTTTGTTCCCAAAAGAAAAATTAAAAATATTTCTTTCCCTTCTGTTTCAAAAGTCTTTAAGATTTTTAAAGCTTCTTTCCAATCAACATAGAAATGAACTGCAAATGCCTCCTGCAATTCAAATAATGCTATATGCGGAGACAGGAATGGGAAGTGAGTGAGTGGGTGGGAAGGGACATGCATGGAAACCTACTTTTCTTTTAATACTTTCCAGGGAAATTTACCTCAGAATCCAGTTACTATTTTTTTTATGAGTCTTCAATGCTACTCTGCTGAATAGAACAAGGTCCTGGATGGTTTTGTAAAATTCCAGACATGGCAGTTTACAGGAGAAAACTAGGCTGACCCCCCACACGCAGCTGGTTCCATCAGACATTTAAGTGAATGTCCTACTTGGCTGCATTGCTGGGATTTTAGACTATGCCTCTCAAATCATAAAGTTAAAAACAAAACACCGTGTACTGAATGGCTTTCATTAGTGCCTAAATTTCAGTAAAACCTTACATCTGGGAATTATTCAAAGATACAGGAGGTTCTGTCACTAATAGAAGCCATTCCAATGGAATGTGTGTTTCCTTCGTTTTATTCCCATGACTAAATGTCTTTTCGATGACCTCTTATTTATTATGGTAGCCACAGTCAGATCACTCCCTTAACATCATAACCCTTAGAGTTTTGTTAACTCTGTGGATGGTGGAAAAACCTGGAGGGGAAAGGCTAACAACAATAATACAGTGGTAATATTCTAAGCACTTAGCATGCACCAAGAACTGTGTGAGCTCTTTCCATGCACGGCCTCCCAAGGACACTTTCCCCCTTATGCTGGCGCATGCATTTCATAGCAGGGCACAAGGAAACATGGATTTGGAGACCCCGGAGAACTTTTAAAGGCGAACAGAAAATGGAGCCTATCAGTTAAAGAGTGGATTTTGGCCCTGGATGGTGTGGCTTAGTTGGTTGGGTGTGGTCCTGGTCACCTAAAGGTTACCTGTTAGATTCCAGGTCAGGGCACATGCTGGGGTTGCAGGCTTGATCCCCAGTGGGGTTGTGCAGGAGGCAGCTGAGCAATGTTTCTCTCTCCTCTCTCCATGCCACTCTCTCTAAAAATCAAAATAAACATTTAAAAAATAAAGAATGGATTTTGTGTTTCAGCTTTCTCTCTTTAGAGTAAGAATGAAAATACTTATCCCACAGGAAATATTTTTTGAGGAATAGTTTTGAAAGAATGTAGATAAAGTACCTGAAATAGTGACTATCCCACTATGGACCCTTCCTCTGGTATTTTTAAAGACACTTTTAAGGACCGTTTCTAAAATTTTTAGATGCCTCTCAGAGTCACCAATATACCTTTAAAATACTTCCTTTTACATTCTATTCCTCATGCTTGGGGTTTTAATGTAGCCTAGGAATCCTGTGCCTAGCTCTAGTAATAGTTAACTAATCTAGTCCTTGCCTGATAAATCCATACCCACATCGATATTTTCCTAAACACATACACTCAACAACCATTCATTGAGCATCCACTACCTCCAACCTATGCTCTGGGCACTGAGGACACACGTGAGAGAAAAGCCTTACATTCCAGTGGGGGAGAGTTTGAGAAAGACAGAAACAAATGTTGAGGGACAGTAATACAAAAGAAGTACATGGAAAACACCTCAGTGTGATATTTAAACTAAAGTGGACCGTTTCAGGTCATCATAATAACAACTGATGGGAAATAACAACTAAGATGGGAAAGGTCTTGGCATATCTGAGTGTGAGATCCTGTCAACAGATCTTAAAAACCTCCTTGACCAGTGGTTTTGAAAACCCACTTAACCTTTGGAGGTAAAACATTGCTTTTATGTCTAGTGCAGTTAGGTGAGTGAGCACAGCTTCTGTCTGGGAATTGGAAAAAGCTAAAGGTCTACAGCACATGGTAACCTACCACTTAGGGCAGTGGTCAGCAAACTGCGGCTCACGAGTCACATGCAATTCATGAGCCACGGTTTGCCACTCTGTTGACTAATGAGTTTGCCGACCACTGACTTAGGGCATTCTTAGGATCACAGTTTAGCACAACAGGGGCTCTTAAAAATGTATATCATTATCACCGAAGTTATTTGGGGTTTAAATTGAATCTATGATGTAAAAATGATAAAAATAATGATTCTAAATAGAGAAACACTTAACTGTATAGGGAAAATGTTAAGCTGGTGTTTACATAAACTCCCTAGTACTTTTATGTGAATTAAAGTAAAAAAATGGGGCAAAGAAAAGTATGTAAAGCTAGAAAGAGACAAGTGGCGCTCTCATTTAAACAGAAAGGAAATGTTACATCATGAGAAGGAAGAAGAGAAAGAGGAAAAGGAAGAGGACCAAACTAGTGAGTTTAGAACTCAAATGTTCAAAGTAGAAGAAAACTTTGAGAGGCTTATTTAATTCCCCCCACTTAAAAGTTAAGGCCAGAGAAACCTACAGTCTTCTAGTAATTTGATTACAACTAGTCAACAGTTCTATAAACTAGAACTATGGAGCTTAGGCCTATTTATTGATTGATTTATTTATTCATTCAGTCATTCATTCTAGTTACTTTAAAAAAAAATAGTGTATCAGGAGCTTGTGGTAAACACTACATGTCTGGGAAATGCACAACTTGGATCACATTTTTGTGAAGGCAACGAGAACACAAGTAGGCAAGTATAACCAGGTGAACAACCATAATGAATTATTCAAATTAACAATGTTGTTGTCAACCTAACAGCCACACAGAAAGAGGAGAAAAGACCTGGGGAGAAAAGGAGAAAGGAGAAGTATTGTCTCCACAGGATGAGCATTAGACCTAGGTAATCTACATGTCTCAAGGCATCACTGAAAATAGTGAAACCAGGCACACTTTAAAAAGTGTATTTTGATTTACGGATAGGTAATTCTGAGTGACCTTCAGTAAGTTAACTCATATATTTGGTCACATAATGACTATGTGATTAGGCCAAAATTTGAAGTCCTAAATGTATGTTTTTTAATAATCCGATGCCATTACAAATTCCGTTTCAATTTAAAAGCTTCCTATTTACCCTGCAGGTATTTCAAGTCCTAATGGTAGATACAATTCTTCATTTTATTTCTACGTCAGAATTAATCTCTATAGGGCCTTTACAGTGAACATAATATCCATATTTATTCATATATATATATATATATATATATAGGAAATAAGAAAAATGAGAAATTTTGTACTTAGTATGCCCTCCACCCCCCCTCTCCCAAGTTAATGGATTAGTCTTTTTCCAAGGAAGTAAGACCTCAACATTTATTTTCAAACAATTTTTGATCCATGTCATTTACGTATTTTACAGAACAAATTCAGTTTTTATACAGGGAATAATAAGGGAGTGAAAGAGAAATAATGTAGCATTCTATATCTCTTATAAGAGGTAGCATCATCCTCTATTATAAAAGCCTAATATGCTAAGTGTCCAGTCGACTGATTGGCCATTCAACCAACGTGTAATATGCTAATGAATGCTAAAGCCACTCAACCACTCGCTATGACATGCAGTGACCACCAGGGGGCAGACGCTCTGACCAGTAGGTTAGCTTGCTGCTGGGGTCTGGTTGATCAGGACTGAGCAAGACAGGCCAGACACACCCTGGAGCCCTCCCAGGATCCCTCCCCAGATGGCCAACCTCCTGTGTCTCTCCCTGGCCCCAACTGTGCATGCACCAGTGGGGTCCCTCAGCCTGGCCTGCACCCTCTTGCAATCCGGGACCCCTCAGGGGATGTCGGAGAGCTGGTTTTGGCCCAATCCCCACAGGCCAGGCCGAGGGACTCCACTGGTGCACGAATTCATGTACCGAACCTCTAGTTTAATATAAATGACAAGACCTTTGGAGCTACACAGGATTCAGTTCAAATCCCACCTCAGCCACTAACCAATCTTCTGAGTAAGGGCCACAGATGGCCTATACAGGACTTAGTATAGAAAAAACATAGTCCTTACCTGCTATCTCGGCCGACTACTTTCATACAATGAACAACTTGTAACCTGTATATAACTATGCATATGATTTTGGAAATATCTCTCTAAGCTTTAGTGACTATAATACCATTTATACCTCATTAGGTTGAAGAAAGAATTAAACAGGGTAGAGAGACAGCGCACCCAGCATGGAGTCTAAGGAATTAGAGCTAACAACCTAGGAAGTATTCATTCTCATCTCTATGCTTCCCCTTGGCCAGTCACCAGTATGGTCAATAGCCCTGGAAAGTCCCATTATGAATGGGTAATACTCTGCCATTGAAAGTAGTTAATGTGTTCCAGGATTTAGCCATTGCCGGAGCTTTGTTATCTGTAACAAAGGTGGATGTTGACCTGGCACTTGAGTACAAAAGCTTGCTCTCTGCATGTCCCAATGCATTGCACAATAATAATTATTTAACCTGTATTTTCTCCAATCCATTTCTTTTCAAATTGATTGCCTGTTGTAACCATGCATTGCAGTACACAGGACACTAGTTTTAAATTTCACTCCATAAATTCCATCTAGAAAAGCTTTTAAATCCACCAAATGACTATAATGGGTAAACAGAAATCTTACCCACATAAACCCCAAGCCCTAACCACTCCCATGATGTTCAGTCATTTCTACTCTGGGAACAAATCTGAATTCTTTTTTCCTAAATTAAAGACTCATTTGAAAGAAGTAGTTGTAAACTACACCATAAACATAATAAACCACACTTAAATCTTGGTTGCAGTAAAGATCTCTTGCCTACAGCTATTAGATTCCACAAGTGAATTTTTAAGTTTGCCAGCAAAAGAGTATATTTATTCTGACCATGATTTGCTTTCTGTGGCTTGATGTTCTCTTGTGCTTCCTTCTGATGTTGGGGGGTGGGGTGGGAAGGGGTTTAGGCTGTCCAGAAACCTGGAATAGATTTATTCAGGAAACACCAGTACTACAAGAGATTCCCCACTTTCTCACTTCAAGGTCAGTTTAGGCTCTAGGCACTAATATCAATGGTGGCCATCTTGCCTAACCCATTAACTTAGTGATTGATTAAGACTGAAAATTAGTTTGAAACACGAGCAAATTACCTAGAAAGAGTTAAAGATTTTGGGCAAGTATTTCACTCAAAGACCTGGCCAGCTCTTCAAAATGAACTGACATACATTTGGTCAACAAAAGCACCTTGGGAGAGGTGCTTATTATATGAATAATCATTTAAAGTTGTTATCTGCTGTAGACAGTACAGGTAAAAAGGATCTGGAGTAGTAAAGAGAAGTTAGAAGTATGTAGAAGTTATTCCAAACCTCAAATTCAGCCACTGACATGGATATAAGGGCCTAGATCCAAGATTTCATCCTAACACAACTCAGGATTGGAGCTGGGAGGCAGCCACACAATAGGCCCAAGAAGGCCAGCTAATGACAAGCTGGTACAAGAGGGCTTACTGTTACATCACCACCCACACTATATGCCCAAGAGGGTCCTAAACACCAACACTACAATCTAAAACCTCCTGCTCAGACTATGAAACACATTTCTCTTATTTAAAAACCTTGAAAATTATTCATAAAAGCCCATCTTTTAATTCTGTAAGAATACTTAGAGTTATAAAAAAAATCTTCAGTTTCATATTTCTTTAGCCCTAAGTTTGTCATTTCTATTTTAGCGAGCTGAATTATCTTCATATACTTTCAAGTTTTATAAATATACACACACACACACACACACACACACACACACACACACATACATATACACAGTATATATATTCTCTTTCACCAAAAATGTCCTAAAAAAAGATAAGATGAAAATGACAAGATTACTAATTCTTCATCAAAGTAGGATTATTTAAGTGAAATATATGGAGCAACATAAAAGTGCAACAGCATGGAATCGGTTAAATGTGATGAAATGTTAGTATGTTTATTATCTCCTATTTAACAAATGACTAATGAGATACCCAAGATAGTAAGTTATAAAAACTATTAAGAACAATATACACAGATTAGTACTATTTTTGTTATTTTATGTATACTAGTACATTCTTAAGACAACTTAAAAATTTAAACCAAGATATTACTGATGGCAAGATACAGATATTTTAAGTTTTCTTCTTTAGTTTGTATTAACCAACTTTTCTATAAGGAATATATATTGATTCTACAATAAGAAGAAATGGTTTTGATAATGACCTCAGGTTTTATCTTATTCCTTCTTACATTTAACAGATTGAAATTCTGCAGATTATTACATTTTAATGTATAAAATTACTTCTAAACACATCCAACATCACTAATGTGACACCTGTGGCTCACACACAAATGGAGTAATAAATAATTACTGAGCACCTATTTGCTAAGTGCTCTTCTATGGCTAGAGATATAGAGATAAGTAAAGGTACTTCTCTGGTTTTTAGGAGGTTACAATTCTATAGAGAATGAGATAAATGCAAGCAATAACTATTATACAGTGAAAGAAAATTCTAATGAAAAGAAATATGTACAAAATATTATGGACTCAAGAATGGAGTTCTTAGTTGGGCTCTGGGGGTTCAAGGACTGGGTATTAATGAAAAATACAAAGTCTGTTATGAGGACAGAGAGAGGCAAAGCCTTGACATAGGAAACACTATGTGTGATATAATGAAGACACAGAACAACATGGGGAGTGAGGGGGCCAATAAACTGCTGGGTGCAGGAGAATGTATGTTGCATGGAGAGAACACCAGGATTTCTTAGAAAATAGACTAAAAATGTAGAGGGAAACACTGAAAGGCCTTGGAAGGCATACGTAAGTATTTGGAAACCTTCTGCAAACAGAGTGGAAAAGCATGTGATTTCATATCATCAGGGAGGTAAGAATAATTTTCCCTCCCTCTCAGGCCTTCAGTTATCACCTTTAGACCATGACTCCCTACTACATGCCTCTAGCCCAGACACTCTCTCCTGTACACCACACTCATAGTCCCTACTGAATAGGTAATCATTTATTTACCATTATGTTCTATGAAGCTTAACACCTCCCTCAAATTTAAGATGTCCCACAACAATCGTTCCATCAAATCTTTAAACTACTCTACTCTAGAAAATCAAGCCAAAATCAGCATCCTCCCTTCCTTCCTCTCAGAAGTCCACATTATAAAAGCTGGAGAACTTGCTTTAAATTACTTTCAAGTCTCTCACCCTTTATTGAGCACCTACTCTTTAGTTCAAGAATCTGACCATATCTTGGTTAGACACTTAGGTCTCTTAAAGTATCTCTCCACCAATTTATCATCCATACCACTTTACTGTTACTGGGAGTGATCTCTCCAAATAACAATAAGCAACACTCCACTTCCTGGTTCCAAAGTCTCTGAGGGCTCAAAATTGCCTACCACATGAAATGTGGTCAAATTCTGCCTGCTGATGAGGTTTCCTTCAGCTTTTTAATGTACAAACAGTGTGTAAAACCAAGTTTCTTAATACATTAGCACTTGGCTCAGACCTATGTTAAGGCTATCTCATAAGGCCAAGTGGTAGGATACAAACAAGTAAAATACACTAGGAAGTGAGTGTCTGCAGCAGCACCATGCAATATTAAAATATGTATCCCATAGAGTGAATCCCCTAAGAGCTCTTTAATGGTTAGCGTTCTACCTGGAATACTGAAGATCTTAAATAAAACTGTTTGACAAAATGGATGACTTTTTGCCAAGTAAAAGAAGTTCCTGATCAATTCACATGACATGCACAATTAGAAATATAACTTTTATATATGACACAGTGGCAATACAAACCTGTGTAAGGTTTTTTATGATAAATTTTTTCTTAAGGACCATTCTCTACCCTAAAAGGTCCTTCCATGGGTGAATCTCATTATACGTTCCATCCCAAACAACAATTTCACCATGACAAATTTACCAGTATTACAGATCACCCATAAACTGCCCATTAGCATAAGAGACTTATTCTAGAGGGCTATCTAGGGTCTTAACCAGATCACAAGTTTTAATCAGAAAATAAAAACCAAATTACTCTCAGTTTACATCATCCTATTAGAGAATACCCAATAATGACTTATTAAACTTAGCTTTATATACATGTATACACATTGCTCTAAAATTCAAACAGTTCCAAGATAATATAGAACAGTTTCTAATACAGGCTTATGAGGTTATCGTTCTCTTTATCAAAATAAAATAAAGATGACTTTCAAATCCTTAAAATTGTTGACCAAATACTTTGTGGCAGGGAAATATGATAAAAGATAAGTACTATAGAATTTATGTCAAGAAGGAAAAACTGGTTTAATCTACAATTATCACAATTTCCAGTTTATAGAGTGTTCCAATTATATGTCCCAATATATGACCTCCCCATTCTGTTCCTTTGTTTTCCCATTTTTTAATTCTTGCTGCCTCTAGCTTTCAAAAAATATATCAGACTGATTGCTGAAAGTCAACAGCTTCCAACTGCTTGAGAACAGAGTTTAAGTTTGAACAATCCATAAAAGTTATATATTCTTTAACAAGATGGTAATATACATCACCATATGCTAAAACACATACTATTTATATAATATATGCTAATTCCAGTGTAGGCTTAATATTTTGTTTTATTTAACATACAGAAAAACCGTTTAAGGTAAGTCCTATATTATTTCTATGTTACTGATAAGGACACTGAGGCATAGGAAGGCTAAATAACCTGCTTTGGATCATGCACAGTTCAGTGGCTGAGCTGGAAATCCAACATAGAGTCTATTCTCTTAACCTCTATACCCTATTTGATGAGATGTCTCCATTAAGATACTGAAAAGAAAAATTAAAAAACAATACCCTTGTGCACAAGCTTTTTTCAATATACTCTATCTCCTTGATCTTAAAAAAAAATACTGAAAAGGAAAGAGGAATAATTCAGCCTATTTCCTCTGCCTAATTCCATCCATATTTTGTCACCAATTTTGAGTATTGGTATGACATCAGAAAGCATAGAATATTCTTTCAAAGGAATATGCTGGTCTGTTATTCTCTCCATTGAAAAACACGACTTTAAAAAAGCACCAACCAATAACAATAGCAGCCACAAATGCAAGTTATATTTTGCAAATTACCATTTTTAGTGGCCATATTTAAAAATGTAAAAAAAGGTAAAATTCATTTTAATGATATATTTTCTTTAACCCAATGCATCAAAGATATTATTTCAATATGTAATCTATATAAATTATTAGAGATACTTTACATTCTTGTTTTCATTCTAATACTCCAAAATCCAGTGTGAACTTTACACCTGCAAAACATCTCAATTAAGACTAATCATTGTTCACATGCTTGATAGCCACATGTAGCTAGTGGCTGCAGGAGTGAACAGCACAGTTCACTATTGAGTAGTTAAAATAAACATAAAAAGACTAGTGGCCTGGTGTACAAATTCATGCACATTGAAAGGAAATCAATTAGAATAAATATTTTAATATCGCTATTCGTCCTTTCTCTATAATAGAAGTGTCAACCAAATTCGACAATGACAGATTGAAGTACATGCATATGATTGGTGCCAGCAAGAGCTTCAAATGTATTGCACATGCACGAGTCAACTTAGCCTTTTATAGATATAGAATAAACTTGCTTAATTAGACCTGCTTTCTGATTTAGCTAAACTTTTTCCAACCCAGTGAAGCACCCCAACTTCTCTTTTAGGTAATTATCAGCAACACGGCAGTAAATATCAACACGAAGCAAATTACTATTGTAGATCATTCAGGAAGAACAAAGGGTAAAATACTTAACTGCAGTAGTATTTGACTATATTCTGCACAGTGAGAAAACCTGAAGTCATTTTCAAGGTCCATCATTTCTTACTTCTTTTGAGTCAGGTCAAGTTTCTAAGCTTTCTAAATCTCCATTTTCCCAATAATGGAAAGAAAATAGGATTCCACTGAGTCTCCTATCTACTTACTCCAGGACTTCTGTGAGGATCAAATGAGATGAGGCATGAGAAAATCCTTCACAGACGTTTTGTTAAAGTGTAAATGTTTCCACCCTGCTATAAAGCAAATCGTGATCCTGGGCTGAAGAAACTCCAAGGAGGCTAGTAGCTAGGGAGAGGAAGTTGGGCGTTGCTACATGATGTCATTACCCAGAAGGTCAGACACTTAGCATATCAGCCGTTTATATATATAGATGCCTTTGTTCAATATTTTTTTTAAAAAGTACTGAAAAGAAAGTTTTCATAAACTTTTCCCCATGTCTGACTATCTTTTTTAAACTAGAAAAAGAGTGTACCTATCTAATGCTGTCAAGCTGTGGGGATGCTCAAACAGTAACCGCTCGTTGAAATGTATGCTCAGTATGTATTTCTAATGTGCCCAATAGAGTGGGTTCCATAACACTTCCCTTATCCCCAGACTCATCACTTGTTCTTCCGTGGGGCCAAACAAGAGGTTTGAATAGGAACTGAGAAGTAAAAATATGTAGCTACTTCTTGGGGAAAAAAAAATGTTTTGGGTAAGCCACATTATCTTTGTTACCAAAGGACAACATTTCCCTTTCTTTGTATTTACCTATGTGGAATATAGTTGAGTCTGGTCATCTTACAGTGAGATTTTCTTCAGTTAAAAGTCAATTTCACCCTAAATTCCCAGTCTGGATTTTCTCTCAGCAGTCAATTTGACTCTATCAACATTAGATCAGTTGGAAGTGTGGGGGGAGAGGGGCTCCCATGGTTAGCAAAGGCTGTTTTTTTTTTTTTTTTTTACCATTTATGTTTCATTTACTCAACAATTAAATACATGTTAACCCTACCACCCTATAATCTTGAAAATGTGAAAAATTAATTTGAACAAAAGGTGTTTTTCCCCCACTTAAGAGGAAAACATCTAATTAAAACAGAGTCTAACCTTTGCTGTGTTCCTTAATTTACTCAGTAAAAAGTAATCAATTGTTAATGACACCTCCAACCTATTCTCCCAGAAAGGCAGAGGGTAGAGGGAGGGAAGGAGAATGTCAAAACAAAAGCCTATGCTAGAAAATTTACAAGGAAGAAGAACAAACATCTTCTTTGGGAATTACTCTAGGCTATACAGCAAAGAATTATAGCACATAAATTGAGGTTACATAAACACTCTAATAAAATCCAGGGCTTGATTTATAGAAGTGGCTTGCTCTGTGCTTGCTTCCACAGAAGACCTAAGCCTGGAAAACAGCAAGCTGCCCATTACCTTTAGCAGCAGAAGAGGTTTGCTGGGAGCTGCTGTATCTTCCTGTGAGAGAGAGATAGAGAGAGAGGGAGAGAGGGAGAGAGGGAGAGAGGGAGGGAGGGAGGAAGCGCAAGGGGGGAAAAGGGGCGGAAGGGGGGGAAAGGGGGGGAGAGAGAGAGAGACCTTTTCTTTTAAAGACAGGAAGTAATGATATTTCATTTGTGCATTCAACTGCCCTGGTCTACAGAGGACTCTCCATCTCCATCCCCCTACAGATGCTCTCCATCTCCATCCCCAAGCTCCATTCCATATCACCAAAATGTCCAGGTGAGAGAAGTTAATACCAAAGCACAAGTGTTCAGAAAATGGCAGGGTTTCAAGGAGCTTCAAAATTTCCAAGTGCAGCAAAGAAATAGAATTTACCTGCATTCCAGAACAACATGCTGGTTGAGAATAAAATGATTGTGCCCCACACATCATCTTCAGACACAGAGAACTATTAAATAAAATCAGCTTCATAAATAGAAGCTGAAGTGTATGCAGGCCCCAATGATAATCAGACAAGGCTCTGTTTGATAAGCTGGCTCAAATGAGTTAATTCATAGAATTAATGAAAAAATAGGTGATTATTTTTCCAAACCCTATCTTAACTCCCCCACACCTACCCCCACAAAAGAGCTCATTTCAGCCCTTGACCATGCCTAGGGAACTGCACTGCCTTCTTAAAGTTAGAGTTCCTTAACCTTTTCTGATAGTTGCTTCAATGAAGTAACTTATCAACACATTCATTTATTATCACTTTCCTACACATTGTTTTTCATACAAGGCAATGGTAAATGGATAAGCAGTATGATGAAATGTATACCATAATTATGCTGGATGTTTGTGAATGAAGAGGAAGGAGGAAGGAAAGGAAGAAAGCAAGCTTCAGAGAGAGATAAGCCTTACAATGTATGATAAAGCTAATTACACCCTTTAAAAAAGATGTTTTATTTTTATCAGCAGCAAAGAAGAGGGCATGGCTGTGAGCCTGCCTCACTCATACATAATGTCATCAGAAGTCTTTGATAATTTCCTTCTAAATCAGCCTTGAGAATAAAAAGAAAAGTCCATAAAAGTTGTTTATATTTTATTTTCTTAAATTAATTTGATGAATAGACTATAATGAAGCATTTTAAGCTATGAAAGATTTTTTAAATGTTTAATTGATTTTAAAGAGAGAGGAAGGGAACAGGATAGAGAGACAGAAACATCAATGAGAGATACATCAATCAGCTGCCTCCTGCACGCCCCCTACTGAGGACATGTGCCCTGACTGGGAATCAATCAGGTGAACTCTGGGATCACGGATCCACATTCAATCACTGAGCAACACCAGCTGGGCAAGATTTTTTAAAAACAAGTGTGTCCATGACTGTAGCTCCTCTTTTACATATAGAATAATTCTAAAGTGTATCAGATAATTGGATTGGCCTGTGAGAATGTGCAAAATCACATTGCTGCAATGTGTGTCCAAGCAAAATACTAGCTGACCTCTGTGAGAAGCAGTGAGGTCTCTATCAGCTGATTTATGAGGCTCATCTCACAGCAAACATGCACCTAGAAAGAACCACAAAACCTCAAATAAACAGCTTCATTTTTGAGTCAATGGCCTTTTACAAGTATTCATAAAGCCTTCATACATAATACAGAGGTGTCACTGGTGAGCCTGTGTTAAAACAGATTCTCCCAAAGAAACTTCCAGAACAAAACTGTGAAATAGAACTAAACAGTGCCATCTGGTGCGAGAAAAACAGGGAAAAATATTAGCTGGAATTACAAGGCAGCATCTCATTTTAAGTCTCTATTTATATTAGAATTGGTGCTTGTACTTTTTTCAGAGAATGGCCCTAGTGTTTCATGCACAATTATTTTTTTACACATTGAAAAGAATGTTTTCTTAATGGAAACATTATAAAGTTTTCCATCAACCTAAACTATCAGCAATTGAGCGACATAAACTTAAAAACCATTATCACACCTGGTGCCAATCTTCATAGGATCTGCCTCATCAGTTTCAATAGGTATCTTAAGAATGTTACTTTTAATTGTTTATTCTCTGAATTTCTCTTCAGTTTAGCATGCTCTCTATTCAGTATGCATCTCCTCAATTCCCCCTATCCTACAAGAAATAACAGTGTTCAAGTAATATTCTTCTAATCTCATAACTTATGTCCAACCTTCTATGTTTTTTGAGGGTCTGATATCTTGCAGTTGTAATGATTGATTGAACAGTATTCTCTGTACATTCCAGAAACTCTTAACCACTTGCCAGTAAAGCACACAGTACAATGAAACAGCAATTTCACCAACAATTTACAAGGAGACCAATTATTAAGTTAATTTTAATAGGCTACTTCTAACAGAAAAAAAAAATGCATCTCTGCTAAAACTTTGAATAATAGAGTCATTCAAAGGATCCAATAACATTTCCTAGGTTGCCAAAAATGGTATCAGTTTACTAATGGGAAAACCAAACAAAACTGAGATAAAGAAATTAGGGGGTCTGGGAAAAAAAACACTATCTCTACTATTACCATTAAAAGATGAGTGTTCCAGATTATCTTACAATAAAGTAATAATTCATGTTCCAATCTGTTTCTGATTATAGAATCATAGATTCTTAGGGACAGAAAAAAACTGAGAGATCAAAGATGTAATAGATTGACTTCATGTTTAAAAGGGAATAAAAAGATAAACACAGACATCTACTCATACATAGAAACAAAATGAAAATGCCTGCATTCATTTTTCTTCTCTGAATGGAAGTAAATGATGCAATAAATCCTTTGAGTATACAAAAAAGCAAAAATAAAATGTCCCTGGCTGGCAGGTGTTATGCCTCAGATCTTACAATGTGAATTATTATGAATGAACTTGCTGGAATCCATATGAAATTCATCGACAGAGCATTACCCTTAGCATTACTCTAGAGAGAGAAATTTGTAAGCATGGGAATGAAACAGAGATCCTGATATTTCACAAAGCGAACCATGTCGATATTCTCCAGGTTCACAATACCCGGGGATATCCTGAGAAATGAATGTATAAGTGGTGGAGAAGAACAAAAATTCTGAAATCAGTACGTTTTACAGATAATACAATTAAAAGAGTATGAGGATTTTTTAAATTCCCTTTTCCACAAATCCTTTTAAGAGCATTCAAGAGCCACACAGAAAGTTTTCCTCTTTAGTAGCCTGTAGATGGTGCTACTAACCTGTTTTTCTTTCGCCTGAAAATTGTAGTTTATCACTAGAGGAAGCTAATTCATATTATTTCAGTCCTTGTAAAGTTTGATGGGAGGAGTCTGAGAAATCATCCTATCTTCTCAACAATCTCTCTATACTTATACATGGATTGTTTTCTTTAGTAAACAGAAATGCTAATAAAAATTATATATACTAGTAGGCAATGTTTAAAATAAAATTATTATAGGTACCTACTGAATGAAATAATTGGATGGGTGAAAAAAAGCCAGGGAGATCATCTTATCTTTTGTATCTCTACTTATAGACACATCCTTAACAGCTGTAAAAGCAACTGGCCCAGAGCATAAAAAATGGCGCCCGGTGTGACCAGGGGCTGCTTTAGGTCTTACAACCTCTATTAGTGAATGCCCACCCACCAATCCAATTAGTCCAACAAGGCAAATTATGTAAAAATAGAATGCAATACTGTTGTCCTAAGCCTTTCTATACAGAATTTAGTCACAGAGGTTTTAGGATGGTCCCAAGATCACACAACTCCTTGGTGGCACAAGGAATTAGAACCCAGCTCAAACTAGGGCACCCTGCAAGTCCAGTGAAATCTCCTTGTAAAACAGGTGCTTCCTTTGTAATGTGGCTGCTACTTAAATATATATGTTTTAAACATCATATGTTACACTTGAATAAAACCAACTACATTTATATAGCAAAAGTATATTCATTAACCAACCACCTTTTTTACATGGTTTAGTTTAGCTCCAAAGAAGACCGTTTTTTTAAATTAATAAATGTTAATTCTTTAGAGCAGTTTTAACTTCACAGTGGAATTGAGCTGAAAGTACGCTTACACACACACACACACACACACACACACACACACACACACACACACGGTCTTCTCCATTATCAACATCCCGCACCACAGGGGTATATTTGTTACAATGGATGATGCTACACTGATCCTTCATTAGCACCCAAAGTCCATATTAGAATTTGTTCGTGATACTACATATTCTTTGAGTTTGACAAATATATAATGACGTAACACCATCGTGGTATTGTACAGAATACTTGCACTGCCCTAAAAATACTCTGTGCTCTGCCTACTCATCCCTCTTTCCCTCTAACCCTTGGCAGCCACTGTTTTTAATGTCTCCACAGTTAGGCTTTTCTAGAATGCCACATACTTGGAATCATAGAGAATATATGGCTTCTTTCAGATTGGCTTCTGTCATGTAAGATTCCTCCATGTCTTTTCATAGCTTGACAGCTCTTTTCTTCTCAGCACTGAATAATATTATATTGTCTGCTATACCACAGTTTATTTATCCATTCACCTACTAAAGGACATGTTGGTTGCTTCCAAGTTTTAGCAATTAAGAAAAAAAAGAGATGCTATAAACATATATGTGAAGGATTATTGTATGGATAGCTTTTCAATCACATAGGTAAAGTAAGACAAGCCTTAATACAGAAATTCCCCAGCTCCTTCAAAGGCATAACATTGGAAGCTGACTTGAATATACATTCTTTCCTCCTAAAGTCTCCTGTTTCAATAAGAAATGTGTTAAAAGGTCATGTGTGGGAGTACCAATATTTAATATGCATATGAAATTAAAAATGGTGAAAAACTAAAAAGAAAATCCCCATCCAACACTTGCTTTAAACATATTTTCCCTATTTTAAATTTTAAAGGTAAGGTTAGATTTTGTAATCTAGAGGCCCAATGCACGAAATTCATGCAAGGGGCTTGGTCCTCGCAGCTGTGGTGGATTGCCTCGGCCCTCCCAGCTGCGGCTTCATCTGGAAGGACGTCCGGAAGGTCGTCATTTGGCTGTCCATACTAATTAGGATATTATGCTTTTATTATTATAAATCCCCATTACAACCAAGTTAAATAAAGGTGTTCTAAATAATAATAACAATAGATAAGACTGGTGGAGTGTCTACCAGGTGCCAGGCACTATACTGGGGCACGTTTCATATATTATTACCAATTTTTCAAATACTCTTGTAGGGCATATGATTATCTCAACTCCACACTGAAATAAGGAACCTAGGGCTCAGAGAAGTGATGTACTTTCCCAAATCACACAACTATTAAGAGACAGAGTCTGAATTGGATCCACTTGACAGGAAAGCCTATGGTTTTAGTTCTATACCATGTGAACTCCTAAACCATTTCCAGACTAGTTAAGTAGTGGCAGAATTTTTATTATAAACATGTATCCAATTAACTTCACCACAAAACTGAGATATTATGTTCTTCAACAATTAATCAATATAATAAAAAAAAACATCTAAAAATAAAAGTCTTATTTGCCCAATTAAGTAAGAGTGTCTGATAGACAGAAGGCATAATACATAAAACAGGGGTCACATTTTTCTCTGCACATGACCAGTTATGTCTGACTCAAGATATCCATTTTTGGAATCTGTAGGTGTGTTTTTCAAAGTTTTATGTTTCTCTCTTTATAAACCAAAAAAGTTATCATCTATATATGTATAAAAGCCTAAGCAACCAAACAACCGGTCGCTATGACGCGCCCTGACTATCACGGGACAGACACTCAATGCACAGGATCAGGCTCCTTCCTGTCTGGATCGGGCCTGCGGGGATTGGGTCAAAACTGGCTATCTGATATTCCCCAAGGGGTCCCGGATTGCTAGAGGGTGCAGGCCAGGCCGATGGACCCCACTGGTGCACAAATCTGTGCACTGGGCCTCTAGTAAAATATAATATACTTGGCACTCCATCATTTATAAACAGTGAAAATGCTGGACAGGTGGGCTGAAGAGATAGCTACACTATCGGCTAATGATTGGCAACACTTGGTTTCTAGGTTGAAGGGAGGATATACCCAGATTACTGCAAGTATCTCCTGGTTTATCAACACTGCCTCTATTCTTTGTGCACCCAGCCCATTCCACACCCACCTGTCAGAACCACTCCTGTCAAAGGGCACTGATCAGGACAAATCATTTGTAAAGAAGCCTCTTCATCCTCAATCTGCTTTCTCAGTTTCATCTCATTACTCTTCAACTTAGCTCTAGTTCAAGTAAATCCAGGGTAGAAAAACTATTAAGGTATGTTTATAGATTAAGTTCTTGAAACCAAAAGTCTTACTCTATATATTTTTAACAGCTAACATTTTTTGAGTGCTTAATATCTGTTAGGCTTTGTACTTAGGTTTTATAAGTAATGTATTATTTAATCATATAGTATCATCAAGAAGTGAACTATCATCTCCATTCCACAGATGAGAAAACAGAGACAGGAACCCATGAGCAGGGTTCAGACCAACACTGTCTAATTCGGTAAAAGTGTTCTTAGCCATTATACCAAAATTCCTCTGTCTCCAAAAGTTACTACTTTGGGCTAAAGAAAACAGCAAGTTTCCAGTTGACAATTTATAAAGGAAGTGTTACCAGAGAAGGAAGGTGCCAAAAGCAATATGCTGGTAGTTCAAGGGATGGGTTGTAACAAGCCTGGGAGGTGCTCCTGCCAGCTTTGAGAGGAAAACCAATGATGAACTCACTCAGCAGGTGCATCCAAGACCATGGTGCAAAGGAAACCACCCTACCTTTCCACAGGCTGTCCTTGCCTTTTCTCCAATAGGCACTTTCTTTCATAACCCTTGATCTAGCCACCACTTAGGATGGGAAGGTGGGGAGGGGCACCCATGAGCCTTCTCTGCCCACTACATTAAGAATGCTCAGCTTAGTGAACTTAAGGGCTAACTTGGTGCAAAGATTGTGCCAGGAAAACTTACTGGGAAGACCTCAGGACCTTCTCCCAAAGACTGTATGGTGCTTATGCTAGTTCCTGAATTTTAACTGAGCATACCATTCTATCAGAGCAACTAGGGATGATGTAGGCTTCTTTTCCACCTTCTTTTAATTACCTCTGCTCAAAGTCAAAAAGCCTGGATACAGCTTCCCTTCCCTGATCCCAAAACCCTAAATCAGCACAGTGCTTTCATCCCCCAAGTCAACCTTGCCAAATAAATAGAGAGACAAATAGACAGTAAAATAAGGGACCAATAATAAAAGTTCATGGACCCTGTTCTGAAAAACAATGTTTTATGGAATTTTATTCTAGGTGTGATCTCAATTATTCTCTTTTCAAAATATGTTTAAATCTAATATGAAAAAGAACAACCTATTACATATTTATCAGGACTATATCCAAAGGTACATGGCTTGTTTTCCAAGTTAGAATAAGGTTTTATGGGGTGAGGGAGAGGAAACTGTCTGCCATTAACATCTTTTGCCCCTCTGCATCCCCACAAATGTCAACTTAAGTGTTACCTACAATGAATACACTTGGTAAGTGCATTTAAATTGATCTACATAGGAATTAATAGGAATGTTCCTGATTGTGTCAGTTCAGTCAAGTCCTCTGTGTCTGCACCTGTTGTGCCAGTGACATGTTTTGTTGATTGGCTTTGAAATTTCTGCTGGAAGAGACATTCCTCTTGAAAACTGTGGCAGGCTCTCTCATCTAACTCCTCTGTGATTTCTAATCCTCTAGAGTCACAGACCCATAGGTCAAAGGCAAATCTGCTATTTGGAGGTCTAAGAATGGCAATAACTTGCTCTTAAAGCATTCCAAGGGCCAAAGGACTGCTGAGAAGAATAAGAGGTGATCAAACGCAGAGAGAAGAGATGGCTGGAATCAGAGTGGGACAAAAGATAAGAAGAATGAGTCAGAAAATTCTAGGAAACCAAGGCTTCTTCTCTATTAGAAGCACAGTATCAATGTGCAAACTTTATCAACAAGATAGATTCTGCCCAGCCTAAAATTGTATTCCATTTAGGCATGATATACTGTTCTGTGTTAATATTGATGTAAAGTTAAAAAGTATTTCTTTAAACAGCTTTTAATTGTTCCCGTCAAGTTAAAGCAAGATTCACATCTTCTCGTCACTTATCATTTATCATGGGCTTCCCATTGCACTGAAAATGAAATGCAAAATCTTGAACTTGGCCTCAATCCTGGCATGCCTATTTCAGTCTCACTCTTACTGAGGTCTCTCCAACTCACCACACTCCTAGCCACACTGGCCTTCCAGCTCCTGAGGGTGGCTCGTCTCATTCTTGTCTTGGGTCTTTGTTTCCAATGCTGCTTTACCTCTCAAAATGCCCCTGACCAGGTCCTCTAGTTCTTAGAAATTCACTTGGAGAAAATGTATTTAAACTGGATGAGTTCTCCTGTAACAGGACTTATAATATCTTGTAACTATTATTTATTTCTGCTATCTGTGCTTCCCCCAATAAACTGCTAATTCCATTAGTACAGGAACCATGTTCATATTTTTCAACATGGTATGTCCAGCTCATAATATACTGCTTGCCTCATATTAGGTTCATTTGTCTAATTTTAGGATGCGTGAAAGAATGGTCATAAGAAAAACTGCAGGAGATGGGTAGAAAGATGGTAAGAGATTAAAGAAAGAGAAAATGATAAGAGAAAATGAGGAAGAACAAGAACCTAACACTGAAATGAGAAAAACATCAAGACTTCAGAGCCTCCATATCTCCCTTTCAGGCACCACAGACCCAAAAAGACCCTCAATGGGAATATATTATGTGTGACAGGTATTATGCTTTACCTGTCACATAGGGCCAATGCCATAGGGCCAATACCATCACTTCCCGCATGTAAAGATGAGAAAATGGAAGCTTAAGAGAAGGTAATTCACTTGCCTAATCTGAAAGAACTCCTAAGTAATGAAGCTGGATAACAAGGAATTTAAAAGTCAAACAACAAGAATTTACACGCACAGAATTCCACACAGTGGGCCTCCAACTCACGCCATCAAAAGCATTCTACATGAGTTTGACATTTTTTAGTGGGTGGCATAAAATAGGAATTGCTAATGCTCTGTTTTCATATTTTCAACTGGGGAAAGGACTGTTGGGTGCTACAGACGTTAGCAATTTGTTAACTGAAATGATAATTCAAACTCGATGCAGATGTATCAAAAACTTCATCAAAAGTAAAATTGTTCTCAGTATGGTAACTAACAATGTTTGTTCTGGCTTAATCTCAGGAGAGCTCTTAGTCATGTCAAGGAGACTAACACATCCATCTACGAGCTTGATTTCTATTTGCAATCCTATAAATTGTTAATAATTGCCAAAACTGTCACTAGGTGCAAGGCTACATCTGGAAGAACTCCAAATTTACCACAGAATTATCAAATACAGCAGTAATATCCATGGGCAGCAATAGTATTGATGCAATAACTATTGTTCTCATAACATTCACAAACTCAGCCAGAAGAAGGCTGTAAGTCCAAACTCTTGCATTATGTATCACTCTACAGTTTACTAACTACTTTCTTTCCTTCCTTCCTTTCTTCTCTATTTCCCAAATATTTGTTACATTCCTATTAAATGTAATGCAATAGGTAGGGTATCTCACTTGATCCCTGTGTGATCATCTCAATGGTAAGCAGGACAAAGTAAAGGAGGAAGGAAGGCTCAGAATTGGAATCACAAAGCAGCTTTCCTAATGCCTCATCTAGTGCTCTCTGGGAATGTTATTATCTAGCATGGCACAAATTTTTCAGAAAGGCAGAGACAAGCACCAAACAACTGAAAGAAAATCTACATTTATCTTTTGTAATTTGCCTCTGTTTTTCATCATAATAGCGCTATGATAACAATAACTTTCTCCACATAAAATCTAAAAGATTCTTTTTGTTTTGTTTTTATTTTTCCACTTTGTATATATCTAGACTGATAACTACAGTTAAAAGGATTCATATTCCCTCCACAAAAGTCTATGCTTCCTTAAACTCTCTCAGGCTGGGCTGTTTTTCTTTCTCTACCATGAAATACCAGATATTTGCCAAACTTTCCAGGGACTCACTGGCTCCAACCAAACCTGCCAAACTAAAGCCACACAGATCATGCTCCACACTGCTCCCCAGTGAATGATACTCCCTCATTTAAAAGGTCCTCCCTTCTTTCTTTTAAACTTATGTGCACATCATAACTACCACAATATTGTACACATGTGGCTCACACACATTATAGTTATACAAATCTACCTATATATATAATAGAGAAATGTGCTAATTAACCAGGACACCATAACGGATCGACCAGACAGGAGGAGGTTGCATGCACAGCATCGCGGGTGGGGTGGCAGGGGAGTCCATGCACCTGCACTGGGGGAGGGCCTGATCAACAGCAGCCGCGGCTGCTTCAAGCACCAGAGAGGGAGACAGGGCTGGACCGACAGTGGCCCAGGGAGCAAGTCAAGGATGGACCGGCAACTCGAGGGTGGGTGGCGCCGCATGATTTTGAATTGCACACTGAGCTCCTAGTCTATCTAATAAAAGAGTAATATGCAAATTGACCATCACTCCAATACACAAGATGGCCGCCCTATGTGGTCAAAGATGGCTGGCCCCATGTGGACACAAGATGGCTGCCACAAGACGGCCTGCAGGGGAGGGCAGTTGCAGGGGACCCAGGCCAGCAGGGGAGGGTAGTTGGGGGGGGCAGGCCTGCAGGGGAGGGCAGTTGGGGGGGGGACCAGGCCTGCAGGGGAGGGCAGTTAGGAGCAAACAGGCTGGCAGGGGAGCAGTTAGGCATCAATCAGGCTGGCAGGGTTGTGGTTAGGGGTTGATCAAGCTGGCAGGCAGAAGCAGTTAGGGGCAATCAGGCAGAGGCAGGCAAGAAGTTGGGAGCCAGCAGTCCTGGATTGTGAGAGGGATGTCCGATCACCCATTTAGGCCCAATCCCACCAGTCAGACATCCCTCAAGGGGTCCCAGATTGGAGAGGGTGCAGGCTGGGTTGAGGGACACCCCCCCCATGCATGAATTTTGTGCACTGGGCCTTTAATATATATATAAAATCCTAAGTAACCATTACGACAGAATGACCAGAACAACCACCATGGGGCAGAATGACTGAAATGACCACCAGGGGGCAGATGCTCAACGCAAGAGTTGCCCCCAGCCAACCTCCTGGTCACTCTCCCTGGCCGGCAGGCCCTCAGGCCGGGACAGGGAATTGGGGGTGGATGGCAGCAGACATGGCCCCTTTCCCAGGGCAGGTGAGAGCTGGCTCTCTCCTTGGGACCAGAAGCCAACCTCCCAGGTCCCTTCCCTTGTCCCTACCCCCAGCCAGCAGGCCCTGGTTGGCTCACCGCCTGCCCGCCATGGTGGCAATTGGCCCTTCTCCTCGTTGGCAAGCCCAATCGCCCAATCAGGGCCAGGCCCCGTGCTGGGATGGGGAACCGGGGGAAGGTGGTGGTGGATGCGGGTGGTGAGGGAAAGGCAGGGGGCAGTGGGGATCTGCATGGTGGTGGCCCACGGGAGGCAAGTGAAGGAGGAGGCAGGGAGGCGGGGAACCTGATCAGCCCTGATCACCTGCAAGGCCTAGGGAGCCCAACTGTACATGAATTTCATGCACCGAGCCTCTAGTTTATAAATATTCACATTATAAGGAATGCTCACTGTTTAAAAACCTCTTCCCTTTTGGTGGTGCTATTTAACTTGATGAAATTTAGTGCCTCTCTTTTTAAATAACAGCTTTACTGATAAATAATTTTCAAATCATACAATTCACCCCTTTAAAGAATACAATCCTATAGATTTTAGTATATTCAGATAATTGTGCAACCATCACTACAATATATTTTTAAAATAGTTTCATCATACCAAAAATAAAACTCTATCCATTAACAATCACCCCTCATCCCACTTATGTCCCTCAGCCCTAGGCACACACTAATCTACTTTTCTCTCTCTATAGATGTGCCTATTCTGTACATTTCATATAAATGGAATTATACAGTATATGGTCTTTTGTAATTGGCTTCTTTCACTTAGCATAATATTTTTCATGTTTTTCATAGGACAATCACAGTTTTGGGTACAAAATTGAGATTCAGGTTCATCAGTCTAATTAAACTAAATGTCTCTACTGAACATTTACTGAGAGGAAAAAGGTATCGGTTTTCATGCAAAGGATTTCTTTTGTTTTGTGTGAAAATCTCTGACACCAAAATAGTACCCATGAAGCCCTTCTAAACACTAAAAAGATAAGTGGAGGGACTGTTATTAAATGTTTCCTTAGTGTTTGCTATGCAGTGACTCTGGATTTCAGTGAGGTCAAATTTATGATACAGCAGAGTTTGAGTTCTATGCAGTTTATGTATACTTTACAATACATTGGGGTACCTCATAAAAATCAATTGTACAATACATTTATGCCTAACCCTCTTTTAAAAATTTGAGTTATAATGTAAGATTTAAAATGACTGGAAAGTTTATAATTTTTGCCGCTTTGCCTTTATGATCCACTATGAGGAGAACTGAGTTGATGCTAAACTTTGATTAAAATTATTACTTCCCAACTACTCTATTATTTTGTTAGGGAGATACACTTGCTTTGTAAGATGAGCTCCACAAAAAAAAAAAAAAAAATGTGGCAGCTGTCATTAAACGGTTTCTTCTCTTCCATTACCTCTAGTGGCAGTGGGTGTGGTGTTTTTCATGTTTTCCTTTTCCTCTCCTCCATCAAGTCACAGACTCTTTGATCCTGTTTCTTTTATTCCCTAAGTGATACAAAGTGCTTAGTAGGTGCTGAAGAAATGGGTTTTCAGTTTCAGTGAAGGAATACACAGAATTAGGAGCAGATGTGGTGAATTCTTATTAGAAGGCAAAAATTAGGGCATCAGTCTTCTGTAGGGAATCCAGGGCCCCTGATCAATCTTGTGGGAAAATATGTTCAATTACTCAATATCCTCAAAGTGCCTTCCTCAAATGAGCACGTTCAGGGGCTCAATCCATCTTCACTGTGCTCTGCCAGATGAACTGTTCTAACATCTAATTCTTTTTATAAAGCAGAAAATGTTTCTCAAGCTCTTTATGGCTGATTGAACTAATTTACTGTGGAACAGGCAGCAGCCTATCTTTAGATAAATGCTAATCAGGATGTTAGTGCTCTCTTCAGTCTGACTGCTACTATTACGCTGAAAGGGAAGGTCAACAGCTAATAAACCCAGTTAACAAGCCATTCTGAACTTGGCTTTAGCTTAACACTCTTCAAAGTTGCAGTCATTAAATCCATAGATTATTAGAGGCTGTGCTGCTGTTTTTACTGCACACTAAGACAAACTTTCAGTACAGTCATTAATTGAATTAACATCATCTAATCCAATTTTATAGAGTGTAAACTGAGACATGACTGAGGGGAAGGCTTTCTCAAATGTTCTCTCAATAAACCAATGGGAATACAGTCCACAAAGGTTAGGCTTTGGCTGGACAAGGACAGGACACATGTCATGTTAATGGTTTCTTTTCCCTCATAACTCTCTCTCTCCCTTTCTTTCTTTCTTAAAATCTTTCAACAAGTAAAAGAAAGGCATTTTGTAGTTGCTAAAGGATAGTTTTACACTGCAGGAAAACCAGGCAGAAAAACAGTAGGGCCATTTGTACCACAGTGCCACACAATCCAGGATGACAATGCAGGCTCAGACAAGCAGCATTGGGATCGCTTTCCACCAGATATGCTAGGACAATTAGCTCATCTAAGACCGCTATGAGAGCATGAGAACCAAAGGGCTGCCCAAACACCCTGAAGACCAAAGGACTCTCAGTCTAATTTAGAAACTAAAAAGATTTCACCATTATACACTAGGGCCCTCAGTACAAGATGGGCAGAAAACTCTTATAAGCCACGGTTTTTTACAATACTAAGGGCTCAATGCCTTGTCGTAATCAAGTGGCTAGTCCTTGTTTATTTCCCAGGGATCAATATCACTTTTTCAAGCAGAAGGAGAAAGGTATGTAGTGGATTATTTCCTTCAAGTAGAATGATAGCTGCTTTCTCTGTTTTGCCTATTTTGGTTATCAAAATTAGAAGCCTAAAGAGGCATAGGAAAAACCTAAAGCTTTATAATAGAAATCAGGTTTGCTCATCCAAAGTCATTGTATTCATTAATATAAATGATCTAGTCATGCTACAAAAATAATTTAAAGTAAGTCTGAGTATTTACAAAGAAACCTCACACCTGTTAAGAGTCTTGAGACAACATAAGAAGTGACACTCAATGTGCAATTCAATGATCCTCACTTGAAAATGAAATCACCTTCATTATCATGACACATGATGCAGTTAGGCAGGCCCCATCTATAGCCACATGCTTCCAGATGTGTGTGGGCCAGTTATGGTGACCCCATTCAATTGTCAGTGACCGGTTTAGGTCTAAGAAAGGGATACAACTTGGCTCCATAAGACATGTAGGGAATCTGCTGAGGCCTCTGGGAAAGGTATCCTGATACCTAATGAGGAAAAAGAAGGTGAAGATAGGCTCTTCCTCCTTCGGATGTGGCACATGTAAACTTCGGCAGTCAAAAGCGTTTCAACACCATGAGTGATCTGCACAGTAAGGATATAGGCCAGGGATTGGCAAATTATACTCCACTTGTTTTTGTTAATTAAGTTTTATTGGAACACAGCCATAGCCATTCATTTACATATCATCTATGGCTATTAAGATCCAAGATGAGCCATTTCAATAAAGACCTTATAACCAGCAAAGTCAAATATATTTACTATTTGTTCCTATACAGAAAATGTTTGCCAATCTCTGATTCAAATTCATACCTGGTTATTTTTATTCTTAATCGTTAACCAATATACTACACTTGAGTATAAATATGTCCATATGACAGTGACAAAAAATTCATTTATTCTTATTTTTAAGACTTAAAACCTAGTTTTAAGAGTTATACTACTTTCTAATAATACTGGCATTCATAGAACAGGTAGAAGTAACTTAACTATAGTATTTCAGCTGCAGCATCTTTTGAATATAATCCAATTCAACAAATATATATTTAGCTCTTACCACTTGCCACAATACCAGTCCAAATAAAATACCATCTCCATAGATAAGCAGGTCAAAGAAAAATAGGTAGACAGCTCAAATGCACAAATGATCTGAAAGAGGGAATAAGGCTATGACAGAAGCACTTAAAAAAAAAAAAAAGATTACCACTTTGCAGAGAGAAGAGCACATCTACTTGAAAATGGGCCAAAACCGGTTTGGCTCAGTGGATAGAGCATCAGCCTGTGTACTGAAAGGTCCCAGGTTCGATTCCGGTCAAGGGCATGTACCTTGGTTGCAGGCACATCCCCAGTAGGAGGTGTGCAGGAGGCAGCTGATCTATGTTTCTCTCTCATCGATGTTTCTAACTCTCTATCTCTCTCCCTTCCTCTCTGTAAAAAAAATCAATAAAATATATTTTTTTAAAAATGGGACAAAAAAATATTCACTGAGTACTTATTATGTTGCCAGGCACTATTTGAGTGTTTTATATTTGTTAGATTTAATATAACAACCCATGATGTAGATAGTATTGCTATCTCCATTTTGCAGCTGAGGAAAATGAGGCAGAGAAAGACAAATAGAACACTTGTCATATGGTGGGGTTGAGATTCCAACTCAGTCAGTCTAGCTCAGGGTGTGCATTTGGGACACTGTCCTCTGCTGTTCTAGTTGAATGGCATTCTAAAAGAACCCACAGAGGCTGAGAGATAGGGGAAAAAAGAAGACTCTGAGGGGAATATTCACTAGTCCTATTTAGCAAGAGGACAGTGTGGGGAGTAACAGAACCAACTAAAAAAGAGAGTCATGGGCATATTACTAAAGAGCAGGGGAAGGCTGTAGTCAATCCAGAGGCAATGGGGACCCTGAGGAATTTTCCTCATGGCTGATAGGTATGTTGAATGAAAACAGAAGTAGGTTGTTCTGACTGAAATGAAGAGTTAATTTTAAATTAGAAGATTTAAAAAATCTAGGTAAGAACTAATGTGGCAGAAGCATAGCATTAAATAATGGAAAAGAGGAGAAAATATTAAAGAGATGGCACTGAGGAAGGAAGAACAAATAAGCATAGAGATGGTGAGCTCAGGTGTATAGAAGATAGAGATGCATTCACAGAAATGACAGAAAAAGAAACTGTGTTACAGGGAGTAAGATGAATAAGACATCAGACATGATAATTTAATGTGAAATGAGTCAGAAATGTGGTGGTGGAGCTGACGTTTCATTTACAAAACATGGAATGACTTAAGAAAAGGCAAAGGACCTCTGCTTCTGAGACAGACATCATGGCCTTTTCCATGCACAGCACTTTCTAAGGGAATCTGCCAAGTGACCAAACCTGCCATCTGGTGGCCAGGCAACGTCCACCGGGCTTTCTCTAAGGAATCTTGAATTATGAAACTGCTATGATGACACTGTTAGCAAAAGGGATAAATGATAAAAAAAAAAAATAGGTGTAAGAAGTGTATAATAAAGACGTTATTATATAAACTAAAGTTAAAAGGGAGTCAAAAAGACACAAAGTAGATGGAGAACCTGAATGAAAAATAAATGAAGATGAATGGATACAGAGGTAGGGGTGTGTGTGTGTGTGTGTGTGTGTGTGTGTGTGTGTGTGTTTGTGTGTGAGAGAGAGAGTGAGAGAGAGAGAGAGAGAAAGAAGCCTAACAACTGATCAAGAACAAGCCACAAGAGAATGACAGTATGCCTGTATTGGTTAAACTTCATATGTGATCCTTACTATTAGATAAAAATTTAAGGCGATTAGAATGGGCCTTGGTTCCTCCTATCTAAACAAGCCAGAAGAAAAAGAACAGTTTCCCATATTTCCCTGAGTTCTACCTAGGTTTATAGTACAAGGCTCAAGTAAAGAACACCATTTGGAATCTTTCTCATTCATCTGATTAATGATGCACAAAATTCATGCAAGAGGAGGCCTTGCTTCCCCAGGCTGCTGGCACCGGCTTCCCTCTGGCACCCTGGACCTGGGCTTACCTCTAGCCACCAGCAGGCACCCGGGACCCAGGCTTCCCTCACAACCCTGGCTTCATCCGGAAGGATGTCTGGTCTAATTAGCATATTACACTCTTATTATTATAGATTCCATTTCCTAAGGGCAATAAAAGTGTATTCATTAATGGAGGCTTTTGTAAATTTTATAATGCAGTCTTGATAATTTTAAATTTTAATTTTTTTGCCCAAATATATGACTGCTTTAGGTTCATTGCATGTTCAGGAATTTTACCATGAGATGAACTACCAATAGAAATTTTAGTTATTACTTTAGGAACAGCTTTTTGTCCAGTACAATTAAATTTACTTGAATATTCACTTATTTCAATTAGCCTATTTAAATTAATCTGAAAACTTGATTACTATTTTACTGTCAAATTTAATACTCTACCAACAATCTTAGTTTACCCTGTGAATATTAGTGGAAAGGATTATTTGCATTCTTGAGTAGGCCCTGAGCATTCCTGATTCTAGGCTGGATTTAGATATAGGGCAGCTGCTGTCAGCCAAGTCTCTTGTCTTTTACCTGGTTCCCGATCTGAGCTGGGCCAAGTCTCTGTCTGTCACCTGTATCCCAATCTGAGCTGGGTGTGGGAAGCAAAGCAGCCATGGGGGCAGGAGACCTCCCTCAGAAGGGGTGAGGGTTGATGCCCCTTCAGGGTTGGGGGGTTGAGGGTCTGCACCCCACCTCTGTTGACCCCCAAGTTCTCTCCTGATGGCTCCTCTGCAACTGTGCCTGTCTTAGGTTGTTCCTTCCCTGAGGAATCTTACCAGTCTCTGGCTAACCAGCCATCCTCCGGGGCCAAGCAGGGTGATGTGATGTTCAGGGGACTTGTATGCATGCATATAAGCATAACCAATTGATACAAGACACTGGGGGGGTGGTGGCAGGCAGGTGAAGGCATGTACTGGGGGGTAGGGGAGGACGGGGGGAGGTCGAGGTCAATGGGGGGGGGAAGCAGACATATGTACTACTATTTGTAATACTTCAAACAATAAAAATAAATAAATAAAAAAATTTAAAAAGTGTATTCATTAGGAAAAGGGGTTTGACCTACTTTAACTATGCCTTATAGCACTCTTACATACCTTGAAATTAGTATCATCTCTTTCACAATGTGTATCAAAATGTAAAATGCACATTCTTTTCTAACTAATGTCTTAGTTTGGGTTCAAGCATTTCAGGCAAGTTCCCATGTCATGCTATGCTGCTGGTCCAGGAATACACTTTGAGAATTAATAAAATAAGCACTGAATGAAGACTGAGCAGTGGAGGCAAGCCCAAGGAAACATGAGAAGTGAGGAGGGAGTCAAAGAAGAAAACATAAAAAAATATAAACATTTTGAGACAGGATGGAGGGACCTGGAGAGTATTATGTTAAGTGAAAGTATTACATGGTCTCCTTTATATGTGGAATGTAATTATCTAAATAAACTGATGAACAAAATAGATCCAGAGACAGGGAAGCATGGAACAAACTGAGGAATCTCAGAGGGAAAGGGGGTAAGGGGCGGGAAGAGATTAATCAAAGAACTTAATGCATATATGCATAGTCCATGACACAGACAGGAGGGCAGTGAGGGCCTGGGGTCGGGGGGAGCAGAGTGGAGAGGGTCAATGGGGAGGAAAGGGGAACATTTGTAATACTTTCAACAATAAAGATAAGTTAAGATATATATATATATATATATTATATATATATATATATATATATAATATATATATATATATATATATATAAACATGTAAGGGATATACAAGGAAGAGAGGCCAATAAAGCTACCCAAAGTAGGTTGTGTAGTGCAAGAAACAGTCAAAGCTAAAATTATGACAACCAATAGCAGGGAGTTTCAAGAAAGAAGTCACAGGAATTATTAAAAACTTGAACATGAATACATTCTACCCCAGTAGAACTAACCCGTCAATGGCCTCCACAAGCCAGCACCTTGGCATCTGCAGGGGCTTCATCTCCCAGCCAAGTCCATCTGTCTCCCCCTCCTTCCCTCTGTCCTTCCCATTTACAAAATAAAAATGAGCACATTGGTATATTTATTCAAGTATATTAAAGAATAAAATATTAATGTATATTTCCTTTTAAATCCCTTAACTGTTAGCTGTAAAGCTCTTCCAAGTCCACACAGCCACCTAAAGCTGGGCAACGTTTCCACCTTGTCAAGAAAAAACCCACTGAAGCAAATTTGCCAAACTCAAGTTGGCATGGTGGGCATCAAGCACCATCTATAAACATTCAAGCTGTTCCTCGCCAAGCCGTAGGAAATTGCCAATCCAGGTCTCCAATTGGGACTTGGAACAACAAGTAAGTCCTCACTCACTGTGGGCATTTTTCTACACGCGTCAGCAGTGCCTCCAATGTGTGCTGCAAGGAGCCAACCTCCTCAGAGGAAAATCTCATAGGCTGCTCTCCCCCTTGTCTGTCCAAATCCATTACGAAGTGCCGGCAGCCCAGCAAAAGTTGCTGGCAGTGACTAAAAGTAGGCAAGGAAAAATGAAAGGCAATGACTGGGAGCCACCAAGAAAGGAAAAACATATTATTAGAACCACTTTCTGTAGATGAGGCTAGCTCCTCCAGTGAAACCAAAAGAGAACTGTCCTGCCTTCCTTATAGTGAAAATCTGGCTGCAGATTAAGTAAATAGGTACCACTTGAAGCCTCCTGTGCCAGACCTGCAGCTGCACTGCCCATCCTCTGTGACTGATCTCTTCGTGGGCTGAGCCAGAACATTAAGGATTTGGCAGCAGATCAGGAAGCAATCCATCAGCAAGAAAAACAGGCTAAAGGGCGTGGGGAGGTGATTCTCCTTAATGCCTGGTTTAGAAGTGATCTTGTCCACTTGGCATAGTGATGGCCAACCCACTCTATCTTAACACACAGTGAGAATAAAAAACTGTAATGGTTAATATTTTGTAGCCAGTTATTTACTCAACAGTGAGTTTTGGTGTTGCTGTGAAGGTATTCTGTAGATGTGGTTAACATCTACAATTAGTTGGCTTTAAATAAAGGAGATTACCTTCAATAATGGGAGAGGTGGGCTCATACACTTAGTTGAGCAAAACACCAGATTTCCCAGAAAATAAAAAATTCTTCCTCAAGACTATATCATTAACTCCTGCAAAGTTTCAGCCTTCAGCCTGCCCTACAGATTTTGAACTTGGCAGTCCCCACAATCAAGTGACCCAATTTCTTAAAATCTCTCTCTCTCCCTCTCTCCCTCTCTCTCTCTCTCTCTCTCTCTCTCTCACACACACACACACACACACACACACACACCTACACCTCTTACTGGTTCTGTTTCTCTGGAGAACCCCAACTGATACAGACATAGAAACAGAGATATAGAGATATACAGACCAATTGAGATAAAGATGAAGAGAAATAAAGAGACAGAAAAGGAGAGGAGAGAAAAACATAAATTAGGTGGAACTATTTAAAGAGCTTGGGACTCTCCCTATAATGACTCTGTGATTAATGGAAATGCTCACAGCACTGCCTATGAAGTCAAGGAGCATTAAAGGACTTTAAAAGCAACATTCCATTCCATTGTTTGTAGTCTGATTGCAATTTCATGGAATACATGTTGATCTCAATTCACTACATACTTGCTTCATTTTGCCACCCAGCACCTGTTTCTTGTTTAAAGGCATATTGCTGCATCAAAATTGTATTAAGACACAATTAGGACTGACTGCATTTTAAGTAACTTCGTTTCTAGTAAGACCAGAACTGCATTTTCAGTTCAGTCCCTAGTCTTTTACTTAAAGCCCCACAAAAATTTTCATCATTAAAATAAAACTTTTAAGAATCCAGAATTATAAAAGAGTGAGGGGAAGCCTGGCGGTGGTATAAAAGTACTCCTTCCTAAAAGTACTATCTATCTACCCTTTAAATTAGTCTTTGAGTGATTTGCGCACACATTCTTATCTAGATACAGTTTATAACTTTCCCTTCTACTAATAGAGAAACTGAAGTTTCTCTTGAGGTATTACATAAAGGCCTCAGAGATTACAGAGCGTGGAGGGGAAGTTCTAAGGATCTCTGATTTTTTTCTTTATGGGTCAACATCCTTTTAATTGTACAGAAATTACATTTTCTTGCCTGGCTTTGCAGTACAATGGACACCCACACAGATTCAATCCAGAGTTATTCCCTAAAGTGTCTCATTTGCTATATTTATTATTTCACTTGGAAACCACTTTAGTGAATTAGAGTGTGTTTAGTTTAGTTTAGTTTAGTGAACGCTACTTCCAATCCTCCAACCAAACTCCAGAAAAACATAAGTAAAACACCATAATTATGTCATTTGGACCAGGAAGTCTTCTAGGTGCTTCATATTTGCTAACTCATTATCCCCACTTTACAGATGAGGTAATCAAGGAACAATAAAGTTGAGAAGGTTGGCCATGGTCACGTGGTTAACAAAGTCCCAAGCCTGGACCCTCCTGCTGCCTCACATTATTGTATCACCCACTCAGCCCACAGAAACATACAAAGTGACATAGGCCCAATCCAATCCCTAAAAGAAATTTAAGAAAATGGCACTGACCAGGAAGAGCAGTTTGTAATGGTGAGAACTGGGAAAGCTATCATTTGGCTGCTAAAGTGTTAAAAACATTGCTAATTTCCCTGACCTTTCCAATTGGGTAGGAATTAAGATGCACTTATTACTGGTGATAATTATCTTATAAAACACACTATTATTAAAATAAAAGTGCATCAAGAAATCACCAGTAACAGAGGTGACTGTGGAGTTAAGTGAGAAGACAAAAGGCAAAACATCCAGCACAAGTTCACAATGAATATTATTTCCCAGGCTTTCACACTAGTAACTGAATGGCTGTCTTATTTAACTGCCCCTTGATGTGATTTAGAAAATCAAAAAGGTGTTAAAAATCCCATTAGCCTAACACCCACAAAAGGTCAGTGAACAGCCTCTGTGCCAATAAACAATACCAGCAGCCTTCTCCCAGATACTACCGATTTGCTCATTAGTCTTGGGCTCCGGACAGCTATGAGGCTGTTCTTCAGTTTTAGTGACCAGCCACTCCCGCTTTTCTCTGCTTTCTGGCCACTTACAGCAGACCGGGAATACGTCCTCTATAGCCTCTTCCTACATCAATATTTGATTGCTTTCCATGTAAAACATGCTATTAATCTAATCAGAAGTTGACTTTCACTACAAACACTTTTTAAATAGGTCAAATTAAGATAAAAGACCATGCTCTTTGCCTCTATGGAACTGGGACACTAAACCAGACATTCATGCCATCATGCAGATTAAATGTCATTAAAGGCAATTTGTTACCCACACACATTTATCCCAATCTAATAATTAGCAAAAATAAAGGCAGAGAGATAAACCTGTGTATTTGCCTCTGCATTTCCTTTCCTAAACGAGAGGAAATGTAGATTCAAAGCAAGGCTGAAGACTATCTGCAAATTTCGATAATCTTAAAATAAACAGGCCAATTTGGAGGAATTCAACAGAATTAAATACTAGCAGGAGGTAGTGACCCAAGAAAGTGACACTGAGGAGCAGTGGGAAGGAGGTTCTCTTAAGACCTTAAGTTCTGGGCAGCATAACTTTATGAAATCACTTTTCTTTTCTACCCTTTCCCCTCACTTACCAGATAATTCTACCCTTTCCACATTATTGTACTATTAGTGGCCTGGTGCACAGTATCCATGCACATTAAAAGGGAGTTAGAGGAAATATTTTAATATTGCTAATTGCCCTTTCTCTATAATAGAAGTGTCAGAGATCGAAGAAAATTTGTAAAATGTATATGAAAATCTCCCTACTGTCAAGAGTCTGGGGCATGCCACGGGACCTAGAGTCAAGTCCCCACCCACCACCCACATGCGCTTCGAAAACACAGGAGACCCAGAGCCGGCCGGCCCCACCCACAATGGGTGAGACCCAGACCCAGCTAGCCCCACTCCCGTCAAGCCCCTCTGGGTGGGAGGGGGGTGGCCCACAGCCTTAGGTCCCCTGGCCCGGCGCCAGTGGGGAGCACAATCTCAGGTACCCCGTCAAGCCCCACTGGGGGGGTGGGCACAGCCTCAGGTCCCCAGCCCGGTACTGGGGCGGGGGGCATGGCCTGAGGTCCCTCGCCCCAGCCAGGCACCATGCAGCCTCAGGTCCCTGCTGTTCGGTAGTGACATTATGGCCTCCCAGCTAATTTGCATATTCCTCTATTATATAGTCAGTATGTGACACATTTGTTTTATCTGGATACTGCAGCCTAAAAAAATACATAGAAGAAAACTGTCAGTGATGAATTTGGGATTACCAGTGTAGAATAGGGGATGGGCCTCTTCAATCCAGCTAGAAATAACCGCTTCTCCTTTGCTCTTCCCCCTTCTCTTCCAGTTGACTGCTCAGAACATGATCTCCTTGTTAAGAGTATTAGAAACAGACTAGTTGTGATAAAGCTAAAATCCAGATAGAAGAAAGTTCTAGTGGGAGAATTCAAGAGAAGTTAGGGAAAGGTCCTAAAGCATCTTCTACTAAGAAGAAATTCTCAGGGTGTGGGTGTCAGTGAGTGAAAGTAAGAAGAAAAGCAAGTGGTGAACCACCCATGTGAATTCTGGCTCAGAGAAGATACTTTGTGTTCTACTCTTCTTGAAGCACACAAGATTCTTTTTTTTTTAATCTATCCCTTTGTGATACATATTAAGAATAAAATGAGGGCCTCTGGCTGGTGTTGCTTAGTGGTTATAGTGCTGGCCTGCCTACTGAAGGGTCCAGGGTTCGATTCCTGGTCAAGGGAAGGTAACTGGGTTATAGGTTCAATCCCCTGCCCAGTCAGCCCATCAGGGCACATGCAGGAGACAAGCAATCAATATGTCTCTCTCATCTCTTTCTGTTGCCCCTCCCTCCGTCCGTCCTCCCTTCCACTCTCTTTAAAAATCACTGGAAAAAAATATCCTTGGGTAAGGAGTAACACCACCACCAACAAAAAATAATAACATAATAATGACCTAACCACAGTCACTGCCCTCCTGAGCTGACAATATCTCTCTTGTGGAGTTTGACAAAAAGGTAATTGGAACAGGATGTTTAAACAGCCAACTTTGATAGAACTCAAAGTAGCATATTTTTAAAAATGCTCTTGACCTATGTGATGATGAAATTGTAGGTGAAGTTTCTTCAAGAGGCAACACCACAATTCTCATGTGTTGATAATGCATTCTATTAAATGTCTTTCTAAAACAATGTTTGGTGTCAGTTTAGAGAAAGGGTAAGTGGGTAGCAGGAAGCTGGCAAAGGTTCTCTAGAGGACTGGAATCTCAAGAAGGCACCATGTCCTGTATATCAACAAGTCTCTATGACTGACACATAATAAAGTCAACAAATATTTGCAAAAACACTACTCTACCATCAGGTTGTATTAATATTCTCTAAACTTTCTCTCCTATCTTGGACATATCCTGATCTAGGTGTGCCCTGGTCCAAACGTGACCACAAAGTGGAGGAAAAGCCAGCATCAGACTAAGTAATGGAATGCTCCAGTAACCAGATCAGACTCATTACCAGAGTAGTAGAACAGTTTATGTCATAAATGTTAAGCAAATGCACCAAGGTAACAGAGATAGTGGCAGAGGAAAGCCTGAACCCAGAAGGTCCATCTTCAGAGCCTATGTTCAAACCACTATATTCCACTAACAATTTTTTATAATGAATGTCATTGACTTATCAATAAAAACAAACATAAATGGACTTAGGCAAAATAATGTATAATAGAAAAGGGAAGAATAATCACAAAAGCAATTTATACGTAAATTTTTAAGGTATTTTCTCTCCTCCTGTAAGCAACTCACCAAGGCAGATAACAGGTAAATCTAATTTTACATTAGAAAATACCATAAGGTGAGCCAGACTTATAGCACCACTTGACGTTTATAAGGAATATGATTATGAAAAATGTGGGAAGCCAGGAAATCTTCTACATAGAAAACAGTCAATGATATTGAGAAGAGTCCGGAATAAGAATCAAATCTGGTAAGTTTCACTCTAGGCGTGGTTGTTAGAAGTTATCTTGAACAAGTCATTTCACTTTTATAGCTGGCAGTTTCCTGATTTACAAACTCTAGAGTTTAAAGTAGGACCCTGATATACTTTTTAGTCCTAATAAGGCATAATTTTGTGAAATCCACATAATTTTGTGTTCACTACTTTTAAAGTCCAGTTGCACTTTACTACACTGAATATGCTTTCTTTCAATTGTGAAATTAGAATACAGCACATTAAGAAAAATTATATATATGTGTGTGTGTGTATATGTATATAGTTATGGCATTTTTAAAAAAGAATACTGTACTGATAAACCTCATGGACAGCCCCAAAAGGGGTTAAAAAACACACAAATTTTCAGATATGCCAACTAAACAGGGAATGTGATTTGCATTTCTATGGGAGGATTAATGATGGTTTGATTTGAGTAGGCTGCATCAGACAAAAATCAAGCAACTGGAAAAGAAAGAAAAGGGAGGGAAGAAGGAAGGACAGAAGGAAGGAAGGAAGGAAGGAAGGAAGGAAGGAAGGAAGGAAGGAAGGAAGGAAGGAAGGAAGGAAGGCAGGCACAGGCTATCAGGATGAGTTCTGAAGGGTCCATTAACCTTTCCAAGCCAAAATTTCTTTCAAAATTGTCCACTGTAACCTTCCAAATAGTTCAAAATCTGTTCTAAAATTTATAAAAAAAATAACTGTCACAATATAATTGAGTGTTTCCAATTCTAATTCTGCCTTCCTGTGGGCATATTGGCAGTGATGGCCAGTCAGACTTTATCTAGAAGAAAAAAACTGAAAATACTGGTATGTGAGCAGAAAGTCTTCTCTGGTTGAAGAGGCCTCAGCAGCCTCTTGGCCCCATGGGAGATGCTCCAGCTGACCCTAAGCAGGGCAGGCAACTAGCGCTAAAGCCTGTGCATGGGAATCCTTGTTTGCACAAGTCATGGGGATTCACCCTTCATGAAATGACAGCAAAGCTCAGAGGAACACCACTCTGCCCTGCAGCTGTGGCCAAGACTGTAATGTTTAAGGTTACAGTGATTAAGCACTATGATTAATTTAGTCGCAGCAAAATCAATTCCACTCAACCACAAATCTCTAATTTACATACCAGAACAAGCTAAACTTGGTTCTGGTCAATATAATCTGAAATTTACAATAATCTCCTACACTTCCATTCCAACTCTCTTCCTCTTCTAAAAAAGAAAGGCATATTTTATGGGGAAATCACATAAAAATTACATTCATTTTGGCAAGGTTTATATAATCTCTTATTTGGCTAAATATTATTTCACTTATTTGCCTTAGCCATGTTACAAGTGATGAAAAGTATTGAAACTGAATCTATATTGCTGCCTAATGCCAGAGATTTAGAAATCTCATAATAGTTGAGGTTTCATTTCATTGCCTGGTCAGTAGGTATCACATACACCAGTTCAAAATACATCAAAGTATGTTATATTTATTTGTATAGCACATATCCATTTGTGCAATAATTCAAACAAGTTTATCAAGGAAATGTACAATTACTTTCCTTTCTCTCCATGGTGACCTACACAATGTGTAAAGTTAAAGAACTATGTGACACAAGCAAATGAAATAAGATAATCTGCTCAGTGGCCCCTCTGACCAATTCTCCCTAAATCCCTTGTTTCTGTGGTGCAATCTCCAGAACAACTTCAATTCCCTGAAGCAGCCAAGATGGTCGACCTCCATAATCATCTTCCCATCCCCCAAATCTCCTAAACCACCACGCGATCCCAGTGATACAACAGAAAAAATATTAAAGGGGGGAAGAAATATAGAAAGTCCATCCCTTAGCTATCAACAAAAATCTCAACTGCACAACATAAAGTTAACACAGTACATTTAGATCTGTCAAACTAATCCTCTTAAAATGACCTTTTTCCCTTGTGCTTGCAGCCCCTCAGGTCACCCCTTTTATCTAGAAAACATTTGTTTGACTGCTGAGTTTACTGTTGATTTCTCCTTTTTTTAAATTTAATAACTCCTTTTAGAGTGAGTTCTGTTTTTATTTACAATCTTTATGTAGTTTTAAAAAATATATTGAGGTCTGCCTTCTGTTGAAATTCTATGTCTCATAGGAAGCAGCAGCTTCACGCTGAAAATAAGTAATCTGTCTCAGTTCCCCAGATGCAATATTGACATTTGTCTGAATTTAAAATTTGAATTTTGATCAACTGAAGATGGGGAGACTGAGAATTCTCTATAAGCAGAAATGCAGCCCTGCATGTGCAAGCATAAAGCAAAAAAAATATGACCAGTGGACACTGAACCAGAAGAGACATTCCCTAAGCCATGAGCAGTTAAATGCTTTACTAATTTTTCTTAAGAGGAGATACAAATAATTCACTCAAGAATAAAATTTCATTTAGTTTGGTATATTATTCACAGCCTACTGTTTCTTTCCATGAACTGTGAATCAAGAAGACAATTCTCTCACAACATGGGTTGTGTCACCTCAACTAATTCTTTTTTATTTTCCTTGTAAAGCTTCTGGGTAAAGGACTGTCATTTATTGAGGATGTTGTTACACTATGTTATATGCAGTGAATGAGTTCAGAATTCAAATGTATCTGTCTTCAAGTCCAGCTCAGCCCCAAGTAACAGCTGTGAGATTTTGTGCAATTATTTAACCTCAGCTTTTTGGTACCCGCATTTGTAAAATTGGGGCTAATGATAGTACCTACATCACCGAGTTTTTGTGAGGATTACGGGACACCATGCTGTTAAGGTACAATGTCTGGGTCACGGTAAGCACGGAACAAAATGTTTACTGTTTACTGTTGATACTAACCTTTTATCAGGCACTGTCATAGGCACAGAGGATAATAAGGACAAATAAGAATTTGCCTTCTCCAGCTAAGATGGCTAGATAAGCAACTGATTAGCAACAACAACAAAAAGAAGTGAATGTAAGAGGACTTTCTCGGGGAATGTGCAGGGCAGAGAAGTCACCAAATTTCATCTCTTCACACTTGAGATAGTGTTGTTTGGTTGCCATTAAGCACTTGACAACTGCTAACACAACAGCTGGGTATTAGGATTTCCCAGAGATGTAAAAGCAACATTATGTTCATAATTTTCTAGATACAAGAAAATGTCAACAGTTTACAGCAGCATATATTGTGGCTTCGTAAAGAGAAAGACACCACATAACAACAAGCAGCTTGTTTGAAAATGCTTGTTTGAAGCCACTTGCAGATATGAGCCCTGGAAAGTGAGTCCAAGCCAATTCCACTACATCAGGTAGAGAATGCTGGGCAAAGTACTCAAACGCCCTGTGCCAACACAAAGAAAAATATCCACCTAATTAAGAAGACAACACAACCTGTTATCTTCCTATAGCAAGGCATCATTTGAAGAGGGAAGAGGGGTGTGTGTCTGTGTGTATTCACTCAGAAGAAGCAAAGTCTCACATGTAAGCAAGCACATAAGAGAACTACTGAAAAATCACAGAGAACAAGAAAGAAAAACAAAGCAGTATTTAGGGGAAAGGCAAATGAAACTGGGTATCAATATTCAAGTCCTGATTCACTGAACAATCACCTATTGAGCACTGGACAAAATACTGCAATGAGTACCAGGAGCAACAGCAATGAGTAAGAAGTCTGCAATTACTCTAAGTAGACAGACTTTATTTTTAAATGGTATCTCTTTATTCACCTTCAAAACCATCCTAGGAAAATAATAACTAAAAGGAATGGTTTGGGTTGGATATAGGCCTTTCCTTTCTAATACTTCCAATTAGGGAAGTACAATGTCTCATTTGGTGGTTGATTAAATTTAAAATGTCCGTCTCCTTGTGAACCTGAAAGAAAAGTAGGCTTCAGGTTCAGGTTCAGAGCCTTCCATATGGAATAGTATCTAACTAGAATTTCATAACATTTTCATTCTTATACACATTTTTACAGGTTGTGTTTTTTTTTTATGGCAAGTGACACTTGCCTCCATTTTATTATAGTGGCAACATATTTCCTTTTAAAGAAATGTGTGTAGGAAAAACAAAAACAAAAACAGTCAACTCGTTTAAATGTACTGAATAAATTATGATGAGATGAAACTCCAAAATGGCAATTTGAGAAGGGTAGTAGATCATCCTTGGCTATTGCAGATATCATGAAGTTATTAGCAAGATGAAAAACTGAAAACTCCCCCCTGCGCATCCTCTTAGCCCTGCCCACCTCGCACTCCACTTTCCATGGGTCAGGAATAGATCTCACTGACAGACAGTCAAATGTCGATGGGGGAGCATGGGATGAGAGTAATTAAGTGAACTCATGCCAGTTTTTCTGCCATCATTCCATCCAACAGTCTTCCTCTATCAAGGGGATTTAGGAGAGGTAAAGGTGGTAGTGAGTAGCTTAAGCAGAATTTCTATCTCCCAGCATCCAGTCTAGATCCTTCCTCTGCTGGCTGCTCTGAGTTTAACAAGATGTGAATTTCAAGAGACAGGATTTATTTTTCCAACCCAAGTTAGTCCTCGAGGTTTAGACAGGCAGAAAATTGTTGTCACCAGCTGTAGGAAAGGAAGCAAGTTTTCAGTCACAAGAGGATTAATAATCAAATTGCATTTACTGCATCACAGGTAGGTACAGCTGCAAGCCTGTGGCATAATCTTTCAGGAAAGTATTATACTAAGTGAAATAAGCCAGTCAGAGAAAGACAAGTACCATATGAATTCACTCATTATGTGGAATCTAATGAAAAAATAAAGTAACAAACAAAATAGAAACAGACTCATAAAGAACAGACTGACAGCTATCAAAGGAGAGAGGAGTTACAGAGCTGGGTAAAAAAGGTGAAGGGATTAAGGAAAAAAAACAACAACTCATACACACAACAGGATGGTGATTACCAGAGGGAAAGGGGTTGAGAGCTGGAGGGTAGAAGAGGTTATAGGGGGATAAATGGTGATGGAAAAACACTTGACTTGGGGTAGTGAACACAATACAACATACAGATGGCATATTATAGAATTGTACACCTGAAACCTATATAATTTTATTAACAATGTCACCCCAATAAAGTCAATAAAATCTTTCAGTTTATAGCTGCATCCCCACATTTTCACTCCTTGCTGCAACACACTTTAAAGAGAACTGAATTCTTCTAGTAAAATGTGCTTCCATTGAACTGTGCTAGCTCCTATAAAATGTAACCATGTGGAAATTTTCTGTATAAGATATTCTTTCTTTTCCTTCTCCTGTCTCCATGCTGGCAAAATATACAACAGACATACAACTGTCCTATTCATGAGCACTCACTTCTCTATAACCTAAACTCTAGAAAATACTCTAGCTAAACCATCATTTGTTTTATCTTTTATTCTCCTAGCAGAAATACCTTAAATTAAACTCATAGCAGAAATACCTTAAATTATAAATACAAACCAGCTATCTTATATAATAGAAGGCTAATATGCAAATTGACCAAATGGCAGAACGACCAGTCACTATGACATGCACTGACCACCAGAGGGCAGACACTCAATGTAGGAGCTGCCCTCTGGTGGTCAGTGCACTCCCACAGGGGGAGCACTGCTCAGCTACAAGCCCAGAAGCCAGGCTCATGGCTAGTGAGTACAGCAGTGCTGGCGGGAGACTCTCCCACCTCCACGGCAGTGCTAAGGATGTCTGAATGACGGCTCAAGCCCGCTCCCCAGAGGAGGCCAGGCTGAGGGACACTCCCCACCCTCAGTGCATGGATTTTGTGAACTGTGCCTCTAGTCTGATCTGAAAAGCCATCGTCACATACAGATCACATCACAGTTTTTCTTTCAACTGAAGTGCACAGGCAAGATGTTTCCTCAGTGTCAGCATGGTGTGCTTTCAAATATTAAGTTTAATCCAATCTTCCTGATTGGAAGACAAAGTTAAAATCTTCTAACACCATTCCATGAACAATTAACCTATAAAGGATAATGACAGTGTCCCTCCCCCTGCTTCACATAAGAAAGAAGGGGGACGGAGTAGGAAAAATAAAGCAAGTAAGAGAATGAAAGGAAGTAAAGACAAAACAAAGTATGGAAAATTCCTGACTTCAGAACACTCAACATCATAAAGACTCACATTTTTACATGATGTGTTCCAGCAAATGGATGTCAAAACTGTGTGTGAGTTGAATAAACTGGCATGTTTATAAAGAAGGCCACTTCACAGAGAGCTAAATATATGAACCATACAGGCAGAAAAGAACTGCCCTAGATGCCAGGGCCTGGGGAGGGATTTGGCAGATGGGAATGGAGACCACACTCCCTCTAACTAATCCTGCTTGTTTGCCCCATCCAACTTGTCCCTCCACTGCCCTAAGCATTCAGGGAGGTTGTCAGGTAGTGCCTACTACTAACTCTTTCTGCTCCCTCTACTCACACAGGATGCCTTAATTGATATGTGTCAAAATCCAGTACCACCAGTACTTAACAGAGAGCAAGGGTTGGTGAAGATGAAGATGGGGCTAGGAGAACAGCTTGGGAGGAGATACCCTCCCTGAATGGCAGCCCTGAGAAAGCAAGCCTAGGCCCTTCTTGCCTCACAGTGAAAGACTGTGTTTAAGAGATTCACAAGACAGAGAATGATAGTGCAAAGACTGAGGAAGCCACAAGGGAACATCTATACCCTCAACACAAGCAGAGATGGTAGAGGCACCATCTTCCAGCGAGGATTGAGAGGCTGCATGGCCACTTTGGGGCTCAAAATCCATAGACGGCCAACTGAAATGTGACAGAAGCAGCCTGAAATATACACAGCACTGCTTGGAAGTATGAAATGATGATTGAAAAACCCAATACAACTTGTTCAGGCCACAGTATGAAAGACCCATGCTGCTCACCGCCCATCTACATATTCTCTAAGCAGTGAAGTTTCCATGAGGCTCAGGACTCTCTTAATAATTTTTTAAAATCCTCATCCAAGGATATGTTTTTACTGACTCTTAGAGAGAGAGGAAGGGAAAGAGAGCAAAAGAGAGGAACATCGATATGAGAAACATTGATCGGTTTCCTCCCCCACATGCCCCAACCAGAGATCAAACCCACAAATTTCTTGTTGTATGGGATGACACTCCAATCAACTGAGCCACCCGGTCAGGACAGGACCCTCAATCATTTTTAATGTAACTTCATGAGACAATTGGTCAAGTTTTCTAGATTTTTACATATTTCTGCCACCTATTTCATGGGAAAATGGTTTCCAAGTTCCAAATAAGTGAGTTACAAGCCACCTCTTATAACAGATATTGATAAGTAAAATTAGAGGAGTTAAGCAAGGCTATGAGGGTGGAAATGAGGGCATATAAAAGAAAAGGGGGGGAAGTGCCAGAAGAATGGGAAGACACCAGAGACATGGCCAATGTGAATTTTGCTTTAAGATTCTTTCTTCAAGTACAGAGTCAGATGTCAATTTCAGATCTAAGCAACTCAATATAATACAATTCTTACTTGATTCTTTCATCAGCCTATGTGACTATGTGGCCTTTTTCAATCTCAATGTCCCCCACCCCATGTTTTATTTTATTTAGTCATGGTCGATAGGGCCCTTGGGAGAAATCTTGCCCTTTTCCTAATTTCAAATCAACACATAAGTAGCCTCTGTTCCTATTTGAAAGGCATATCTCCAGTAAGAGTTACTAGTAATCTGACAGTCCCTTTTAACTAAATACCAAATCAAGTATGCGTCAAAAATTATTCAAGTAACTAAAGAAAATCTCCCCCTTGTCTGTCCATCACTGGTGTAGATCCTTGGTACTGAGCTCTCCCTATGAGCTTTTCCTCCTGATTTCAAAATCCTGTTTTGTGAGCATTGTAAAATGGATAGATCCTGTTTGGCGATATTGGAGAATATCCAGTTTGAATATAATATAAGCTCATTAAATTTAACACGTTAAGTGCCCAGCCTGATTGTCTCCTGGATGGAAAGTATAGTGTCGGTCACCAGTGACTGACTGGGCGCTTAACATGTTAAACAACCAAAATATATGAATAATGCATAATAAACATATTCCTAATTAGGATCCGTAATACAAAATCTCAGTGGCTGAAAATAACCAGGGCTTAGTCTCACTCACACTACATGTCTGTTAATGAGTCAGTAGAGGTTCTTCTCAACAGAGTCATTCAGAAATCTAGGCTGATGGAGTGGTCATCATCTTGAATATTGCTAATCCTCATGTAAAGGAAAATAAAATATAGTAAAGTCCAGCCCTAACCGGTTTGGCTCAGTGGACAGAGCATCGGCCTGCAGACTGAAGGGTCCCAGGTTCAATTCCAGTCAAGGGCATGTACCTTGGTTGCGGGCACATCCCCAGTAGGGGGTGTGTAGGAGGCAGCTGATCGATGTTTCTTTATCATCGATGTTGCTAACTCTCTATCCCTTTCCCTTCTTCTCTGTAAAAAAAAAAATCAATAAAATATATTTAAAAAAACAAAAAATAAAATATAGTAAAGTACATGCCCAGAAATCATGCTCACATTTCATTGTCAAAACCAAGTCACATGGCTACCCAAAGTTAAAATGGTCAGAGTAGACCATGTGCATAGAGAAAGAGGAGTTGGAATATTTGCAGACAGCAAGCATTAATAACTACTACAATGTGTGGGCCTATTTCAAATGCACCTGAGAATGAGACTTCCAAAACATTAACTATAAATTGTGATGCACATTTTTTTTATCATATTCATTAAGATCATAAAAATGCATCACAATTCGCAGTTAGAGAACAGAAGACAATTTGACAACTCTGCTTCAAGTATAATTTATTTTCAACTACACTAGGACAAATAGAGATTGTGTCTCCTTTTAGTTAAAAATGTCCTGCTGAGCCACGTTTTTAAAAAATGAAGGCTCACATATAATATAACTTTGTTAATTACCGTCATATAATACTAAACAGGGAAGACAGGTTAGTCTCCCCAGAGAGTAACAAAGAAAATACCTTACCTTTGAACATTACTTTAGAGTTAAAAAAATATTTTGACATATGTCACTCTTGGCAGGCTCCTAAAATAGATTCTTTAACATTTTAAGGGTTTGCAGGTAGACATGCAAATATCTCTTTAAAAAAAATAAGAAGGGCTTGACATTTACCAAGTCAAAAAAATAGTAATTTAGGTCTCATAAGAGCTAAGCTAGAAGCCAGTCATACCATTTATAAGTCATATGACCTTGGGCAAAATTTTATTCAGTATGAGTCCTATTTTCCTTCTATGTAAAGCGACAATAATATTTTGGACCAAGCTACTACGTAAGATTATTATAAGGATCAATATGAGGAAATATACTGGAACACTTTTCCAATTGTAAAACAGGACTCAAAAATAAGGGGCATCGTTTTTATTACAGAAGATCTTTGTCATTGGTAGCTGCATTCAATATGTGCATAAAACCACAGAGCGAAGGCTCACTTCTTTTCTTAAATAAAATCAAAGTAACAGTTTGGGATTACTAAGGCTTGCTGCAATTGGGAAGGAAGAAAATAGCCCACTAAACAGTCTTGACAATGTTGCAAGCTAAACAATTCCTTATTTTGTTTTGTAGTTAATCTTCACTTGAGGATCTTTTTTTCCATTGATTTTCAGAGAACATAGAAGGGAAAGAGTGAGGGGAAGAAGTGGGAGAGAAAGGGAGAGAGGGGAAAAGGTGGGGGGGGAGGGGGGAGGGAGGGAGAGAGGGAAGGAGGGAGGGAGAGAGGGAAGGAGGGAGGGAGGGAGGGAGGGAGGGAGGGAGGGAGGGAGGGAGGGAGGGAGGAAGGGAGATCTTCATGAGAGTCACATTGATTAGTTACCTCCCCCAAGTGCCCCGACTTGGGCTTGAGATCAAACCTGCAACCCAGGTACATGCCCTTGACCAGAAATCGAACCAACGACCCTTAGAATGCTGGCCATCACTGACCACGGCAAAACAATTCCCTTTTGATGCTAACTTTAAACAAATATCACACTTCCCTTGCAAACTTCGTCTAAAGTTATAAAATTTATCGCATTTTCTTTTCTCCTTGAAGCCTTCAGGTATCTCAAAAGAAGTAGAGGATAAGAACTATGTCATTATGGGCCATATATACCTGGTTATTTATTTGCTACAAATTTAGTACTTTATAAAATACTAGAGGCCTGGTGCACAAATCCGTGCATGGGCAGGGTCCCTAGGCCTAGCCAGTGATCAGGGCTAATCAGGGCCTTCTGGCTGTTGCCTGGGGCCTTCCTTCCAGGTGCTGGCCAGGGCCTCCCTTCCCTGGCTCCTGTCTGTCAGCCGGGGCCTTCCTTTGTTCCACGCCACCCCCTGGTGATGAGCACATGTCATAGTGAGCAATAGAACTCCGGTCTCCCAGTAGAACTCCCACGGGGACACTTTGCATATTAGCCTATGTATATATGTATATAGGTATATATATGTATATATGTATATGTATATAGGTATATATATGTATATATGTATATGTATATATGTATATAGGTATATATGTATATATGTATATAGGTATATATGTATATATGTATATAGGTATATATACACACACACACACACACACACACACACACACACATATATATATATATATATATATATATATATATATATATATATATAGTGATTCTATTTATCTACCTACCTACCTACCTATTGTCTTTCTCCTCAGTTCCTACATCTCTTGGAATTTCCTGGTGTTAGGAGTGTTTTTTGTTCTGAGAGGACTCTTGCTGATCCCCCAGATAACTTCAGGATAGGAGCAGATTACCAGAAAGACCAAGGCATGACTGGAGAGTTGGAACTTTCAGCCTTAAACTCAACCTCCAACTTAGGAGAGGGGAGGCATGCTACAGATATTCAATCACCAATGGTCAATGATGTGCTGGGAGGGTGGTGTGCCCAGAAAGGGTATGGAAACTCTGCATCCTTCCCCCATACCTGCCCCATACATCTTTTCCATCTGGCTGTTCTTTAGTTGTATCCTATATGATAAAAGCCTAATATGCTAAGTGTCCGGTTCTCTGGTCAATCAATCAAAGCGTAATATGCTAACAATATGCTAAGGCTGCTCAACCGCTCGCTATGACATTCATTGACCACCAGGGCGCAGACAGTAAACTGGTTGACCAGTCGTTATGACATGCACTGACCACCAGGGGGCAGAGCTCCAACCGGAAGCTTAGCTTGCTGCTGGGGTCTGGCCAATCAGGACTGAGCAAGATGGGCCGGACATGCCCTGGAGCCCTCCTGCGGTCCCTCTCCAGCTGACCAACCTCCCGCGTCCCTCTCAATCGTGACCAGTGAGGTCCCTTGGCCTGGCCTGCACCCTTTCGCAATCTGGGACCCTTGGGAGGATGTCAGAGAGCCAGTTTAGGCCCGATCCCGCAGGCCAAGCAATACACCAGGACTTCAGTTCTTTATAATAAAACAGTAGTAGAAACTGAGGTTCTTTCCTAAGATCTATAAGCCATTCTAAAAAACTATTGAACCTGAGGAGGGAATCCCAGAATTTGTAGTTGGTCAGTACAAAGTGCAAGTAGCACCCTAGAATCTGTGACTATCCTCTGAAATGGAGGGCATTTTTATAGGACTGAGCCCTTAACCTGTGGAGTCTGTGCTAACTCCAGGTAGATAGTATCAGAATAGGCTTAAATTATAGAACATCCAGTTGGTGTCCGGATAGTTAGGAAATTGGTTGGTGTCCAGAAAACACACACACACACACACACACACACACACACACACACTCTTCATGTCAAAAGTGTGATTAAAAACAGTTAAAATATGAAAGACAAAAACCACTGACATTACCAAAGTACTCTAACTCATGTTTATATAGGTTGAACAAGTTGAAAAAACTGCAGAAATTTTAGTGATGAAGCCATAGAATCAACCACTAAATATCAATTTCTAACTTCTCAAAATTTAAAAATTTCTGAATCCACATATAGTTTCCTTTTATTTTACTGATGAGATTCAAACTAAAAATGTAGTCAAGTCACAAAGCAAAGATGAGGCCATACTGAAGTTTTAGATATGGGCCTTCTTATGTAGAGATCTGGGTGCTTTCAATAAAAAAAGATGTCTGGCTATTTTATAAACTTAGACTAATTAAAATACTGTAGGCATAAAAACAGATAGATTGCAGACACAGAATAAAGATAGTTTAGACAGATGCTAGTGGATAAAAGCACGAAAATATATAAGACTTGATGATTTTTTAAAAATGAAATAGCAAACCAAAGACAAAAATATACTAGCTAGTAATAATTCACAAAATCAGGGTCTCACACCTTATGCCATATGTTAAAATAAAATCTGTATTTGAATTAAAGAGTTTGGTTATAAGTAATAAAACCATTAAGTAAAGGAAAGCACAAGCAAAATGACTGATTTGCGGGAAAGAATATTAAGAAAAATATATGGATATTTACATACTTAAAACATACCTGCAGGATAAGTAATTTGTTCAAAAGCAAGCAAGCAATAGAAGGAAACATGTTTTGAACAAACATAACAAGGGTTAATACATCTCACATACGATGAGTTGGTACAAAAAATTTAACTGGTCAATAATAGCAGTAGCATAGGATATGAACGATTTACAGATGAAATACAAATGGTCAATAACAAATGAAAAATGTCCAATCGCTCTAGTAACCACAGAAGGATTAAGGTAAATGTGAGCGATCATTCACTCTAAAAACCTGTAAAACTAAAATACATGTGAGTATATTTGCGATGGCAAGGTGCAACAAGTATTCTTATGAACTGTGAAAAGTAAAAACTGATAGGTAATCTTAGGCAATATGTGTCAAGAGTCTTGAAAATATTAAGAAATTTTAAAGAATGGCCAAATGGTAAACAGCATGAGCTCAGAAGACAGACTTAATTCAAATCCCACCTTCACCTCATACGCACTGAGTAACCTTGGACAAATAACAATGTTTCTCTGCCTCACTTTTCTCATCCTATATAATAAAAGGCTAATATGCAAATCGACCGAAAGGTGGAACAACTGATCGCTATGATGCACACTGACCACCAGGGGGGAGAAGCTCAATGCAGGAGCTGCCCCCTGGTGGTCAGTGCGCTCCCCACAGGGGGCATGCCGGGGCAGTGGCAGGAGCCTCTCCCACCTCTGCAGCACCGCTAAATATGTCCGACTGCCAGCTTAGGCCCAGAGCTGGCAGTCGGACATCCCCAAAGTGCTCCCCGGACTGCGAGAGGGCACAGGCTGGGCTGAGCCCCCCCGAGTGCATGAATTTTGTGCACCAGGCCTTTAGTGTATTAAATAAAGATAAATTAATCTGTATAGGACTGACATAGAAATTGAAATGTGTAACTTGTAAATCATTTATTAGAGTGACTGCCACATAATACATGTTCAATAAATCTTAGCTCTTATCATTATCATCACCACTACCACTGCAACCAAATAGATTCTAGAAAATGACCAAAGAATTGATGTAAGTTTATAAATATAAGAGAGAAATATATATACCCAGAACTCTGAAGAAAAAGCTACAAGGAAATACACCAAATGTAAGAGTCTTTATTATAGAATAATGAACTATTTTACTTTTTCTGGAACAGACAACTTTTCTACAAAAAAAAATGTTCCTTAAAAACAATTATTTTGAGGAGAAAAAAGCAAAAGCTCCCTCAAGGTTATTATTTTTCTTTCATAATAAATACAATAAAATTTAGCTGTAGTTTTTAAAATTGCTTTTAGAGAAAGAGAGGAAAGTGGGGGGGGGGGGAGAGAGAAAAAGACAGAGAGAGAGAGAGAGAAACACATTTATCTGGTGTTCCACTCATTTGATTGCTCCTTGTATGTACCCTGACCACCGATTAAACCCACAACCTTGTTGTACCAGGACAATGCTCTAAACAAGTAAGCTACCCAGACCGGGTTAATATAATAAAATGTAAACAAAACAAAAGTTGTTTCCATCAAATATCTGCTCAATGTGTAGGGTATTTATTGCCTTAATTTCTACCTTCCTATCTCCTCACTAAGGATCCAAGAAAATATTTAAACCAATAGATATAAAAGAGCAATTAAAGATAAATATCTAGCCTTGTGTAAAGATGGTATATCACCTGTGCCAAATTCTACTTAGCTAAAATCTAGGGAGAAAAAACACCTATATCAGAGCTCCTATCTTTAGTTCAGAATACAGTGAAAATTATATCAGAAATCCCAGATTCTTATGGAAGCAAAGGTACCATAATTCACTCTCCCCATGTCTTCTTTTTTGAAGTAAAACCTCAGCAACCAAGTGGCTGCTCCAGCAGAAATGAGGTTCTGTAAGGCATTTACACAATGCATTATAAAGCATGCTGTTATTGGACAAACCCCCCCCCTCCACCCCACTCCCTTCCCAACTCTGGTAAAGGGATAAGTGGAGTGACAGGGGCATATGATCATTTTCTAAAGGTACCACAAAAGCAAACCTCTTTGGAACTGAGGGGGGGAAATTATCAAAGCTCTTGCACCGTCTGTGGAGGGGGAGAAAACAACAGCTGTTGCAAGAAGTAGCAAGATGTTGGTCCTGCAAGTGACAAGATGGGAAATGACAGGGAACAGCTTTTCACTCTTCCAACAGCAAAAGAAGCTTGCAGCCCCTGCTCTAGTGTTTGAAAACCTCCAGCTGCTGCTTTCTTTTCACATTTCCATATCTTTGTTCAGACAACATCTGAAAGCCTGCCTTTCTCTTTTCAAGCACTTTCCTTCTTTGGAGGAACATACAGAGCTATCAAGTGCAGGCTTCTCCCCCTTCTCCTTCTTTTAATAGGCAATGTGGAATGAATTTTAAGTCTCACCATGGAAGGGGAAAAAAGACATATAGCATCATATGAGCCTCAGTGAAACTTTTTCCAGTTGCCTTTTCCAAGAAAAATTTACCATGTGCTCTGGTTTCTGTCGTTGGGTAGTTAAACTAATATTAGATTTGGAGTATGACTTCTAAGGAGCTGAGGGATTAAGACCTACCATGAGCAGTGTTCCAGGGATGGGGCACCTAATTCATGAACTGACTACTTGGAAATAGTGGGCTGTATTTCTCTACCCATTTACACTAAACACTACCACATGCTTGCATTTCTTTCTACTTTAAACGCTGGGTTTAGGAAGTCAGAAAAGACGTAACATTATAAACAAAACATACACAGTCTAATGCCAGAATTTCAAAGGACTGGCATACCACGTTAAATATTTTGATTTAAATTTGTCCCATATGCTAAACATCTAAAACCAAGTTTCTAAGAACTATGGAATATGCACATAAAATATACTAAAATTACACTGACTAAAAGTAAAAATTGCATTTGATGCCACAGATCACATTTGGGAATCTCACTGTTTCAGACTCCATCAACTTCTCTCTTATCCCATGTGATTCGGCACAACTAGTACATCGCCAAGTGCCCCTCTATTGTCCATCATCAGGCCAGCTCTGTCTTTATGGCCCAGGTTGGGTTCCATCTGTAGTGCATGCCGCAAAGCCCCCTCTGGGAGGGGCTGACTCTTTCCCCTGAACTCAAACAAGTCTATGTGTTTTTAACAGCCCTCTGAATCTCCATGGAGAGGCAGGTGTATCTCCACTCACAATGCTCTCCTCCAAAGAAGAGGTCATGTCTTACTGATCTTTATAGACCAGTCCTACCTAGCATAATGCTTGGCAAATATTTAAAAAAACACACATTATTATAAAAACACAAATATTTAAAAATCACTATTATGTCAGACAGTTGAGATTCAAAGTTTCTATGGAACACAGTTCTTATTCTCCCAGAGCCTAGAGCACAGCACAATGTGAAGCTAAATATAAAAGTAACTAGAGGCCTGGTGCACTAAATCTGTGCATGGTGGGGGGTGGGGGGGTTCCTCAGCCCAGTCTGCACCCTCTCCAATCTGGGACCCCTAGAGGGATGTCTGACTGACCATTTAGGTCCGATCCTACCAGTAGGATCTTTATAGATGGTCAGTCAGACATCCCTCTCACAATCCAGGACTGCTGGCTCCCAACTGCTCACCTGCCTACCTGCCTACCTGCCTACCTGCCTACCTGCCTTCCTGATTGCCCCTAACCACTTCTGCCTGCCAGCCTGATCACCCCCTAACCACTCCCCTGCCAGCCTGATTGATGCCTAACTACTCCCCTGCCAGCCTGTTTGCCCCTAACTGCCCTCCCTTGCAGGCCTGGTACCCCCCAACTGCTCTCCCCTGCAGGCCTGGGTTCCCCCCAACTGCCCTTCCCTGCAGGCCTGGTCGCCCCAACTTCCCACCTCTGGCAGCCTGGTAACCCCTAACTGCCCTCCCCTGCAGGCCTGGTCCCTCCCAACTGCCCTTCCCTGCTGGCCTGATCGCCCATAGCTGCCCTCTCTTACAGGCCTGGTTCCTCCCAACTGCCCTCCCCTGCTGGCCATCTTGTGGTGGCCATCTCATGTCCGCATGGGGGCAGCCATCTTTTGTGTTGGAGTGATGGTCAATCTGCATATTACTCTTTTATTAGATAGGATCAAAGCCTGGTGCATGGGTGGGGGCCAGCTGGTTTGCCCTGAAGGGTGTCCCAGATCAGGGTGGGGGTTCCCTTGGTGTGTGGGGCAGCCTGGGAGAGGGGCCTGTGGTGGTAGTAGGCCAGCCACGCTCCCCAGTGACCCAAGTGGAGGCACTGGTATCTGGGATTTATTTATCTTCTATAATTGAAACTTTGTAGCCTGGAGTGGAGGCCTGGGCTGGCCAGGATGTGCAGAAAGCTTGGCTTCCTCCATTGCCGGGGAAACCCAAGCCTCCTGCTCACTCCGTAGCTACAGCCATCTTGGTTGGGGTTAATTTGCATACGAGCTCCTGATTGGCTGGTGGGTGTGGCTTGTGGGTGTGGCAGAGTGATGGTTAATTTGCATATTACTCTTTTATTAGATAGGATAATTATATCAGTGTGTCTAGTGTTATGTAAACAAGACTTCTGGAAATACAGACCAGGCCACCTTTGAAAGATGCCTAAAATAAATGTTCACTAGATTTAAAAAAAGAAAACCTTCACAACAGTTGAATGTGCTTACTGCAGAATTCCATTTAGCTTGGGGAAGCTACTTAATCTCTCTGTGCCTCAGTTTCCTCACCTATAAAGAAGAATAACAGCATCATAAGGTTTATATTAGAATTAACTGAAATTATATTTTAAGTGTTTAGCACAATATCTAGCACATATATATACTCAATAGTAGCTAGATATTATTTGCTGATGCCTCTTCCAATTTCTACTATAACAAAAGAGTAAATGTGTTATTAATTATTTTATTAGTCTATTGAGAGATAAGTACATTCCAGGGCTAATAGTTTATTTGTGTGACATCCCATACCTAACCTATAGGCAAATCTTGTCAGTTGTAACAGCCAAATGCAGAATCCCCTCCCCCCATCCATCTACTCTCACCTCTGGTCTAAACTCCATCACTTCTCCCCTGGAGGTTTACTGCATTAGTTAGCTACCTAACCAATAGCCAGACCTCCACATTGTTCCCTACTTTCAACACAGTAGCTAGTGACCATAATGTAAGTAGACATATGATTTCTCTACTCAAAATCCTCCCACAGCTTCCCAATCCAAAGTCTTTATGACAGTCTACAATGCGTTACATGGCATGGCCATCCCTTTCTTTCTTTCTGACTTCTACTCCTAACCCCTTCACTTACTGATGTGTAGCTATGCTCCTCTCCCCTTTACGCTTGCTTCCACCTCAGTGACCCGGTGCTTGCTGTTCCCTCTGCCTACAATGTCCTGCACTTGATATTCTCAGGGGCCTAATTCAATGTTTCAGTATTACCTGATCAGTGAAGCCTTTTCTGAATGCCATAATTTAAATAGCACTACCCCAAGTATTCAGCACTCCCTTTATCTGCTTTATGTTTTACCACTGCTCATAATTGCACCTGATTTTATTTGTTTTTGTATTGTCTCTCTTCCCCCACAAGAATCTAAATTCTACAAGGACATAAATTTTAGGCTGATATATTCACTGTGATATCACTAGCAACTAGAATGGAGTTGGGATCACAAGAGATACTCAATAAATTTTGAAGAATGAATAAATGAGCACATGAATGAAGAGTCGTCATTTTACAAATAAAAATGGGGGTGCATTTTACATTTCTTCTTAACAATACAACCATGTGCCGCTTAATGACGGGGATATGTTCTAAGCCTTTGGTTTCAACATCACAAATAAACTTTTTCTTTGGCCATGATCATCATGGTCCTGGGAGGGACAGGCTTCCGTGTCTGGTCTTCATTCCAGATCATTAGAACCTTATCTGATAAGGGCCTTTCTCACATTTTTGATAGCCTCATTGCCTTCAATGAAACACATCATTTGACAGCTTCTGGCACATAGTTCTTATTTTTCAAGATTGTAGCTATTGTGGAATAGAACATGCCTGGTTGAAGAGCAATAATCATCACTGATTTTACACCTTCAAATCCTTAATCACTTTTCATTTCATTTCCAGGTCAGTCACTCAACATGGTTTCTTACTGGCAATATTAGAAGTAGATTTTGTACTCTTACAGGCCAAAATGAACAAAACAACATGAGAATAAAGCACAAGAAAAAATGATACAATCAAGAGACAGTAAACACTAGATATGACTCGCAGTGCAGTGGTTTGATATTATGATGGCTACAATGTCACAAGGAGATAGGATTTTTCAGGTTCATTACAATCTTATGGGATCACTGCCATGTATGTGGTTTGTTGCTGACTGAAATGTTATGTGGCCCATGACTATATAAAGAGCTCATGCAACTCAGTATCAAAGAAACCACCCAATTAAAAATGGGCAGAGCACCCTGAATAGACATAGAAGACATATAGATGGCCACCAGACACATCACTAATCATCAGGGAAATGCAAAGCAGAACCACAATGAGATATCACACCTATCAGAATAACTAGTTATGTGGTACATGACTGTATGTGTATACGTGTTTACTATCCTTTACAATTTACACATTGCTACCACACACAATCCCTTGTTTGAGCCCCATAAAATTTGTGTTTCTTGGGCAGGAAGACAATAACCACCATTTCATAAAGAATAAAACTGAGGGTGAGAAAAGTAAATGGTTTATGTGGTCAATGCAGCCAGTAAATGCCAGGAAACAAATGAAATGAGGACTGAACTGGGTCCAGCCACCTAGTTGGTCTCCCAAGTATGTAAAGACCATGAAGTAGTTAAGCTTAATAATTAACTGGCCCATGTAATGTTATGCCCGTTTCCTCCCACTTAAATCACAGCACATAAACCTGAAAATTACATCTATGCACCCAAGGGAACAAGAAGGTTGCTCTATCACTCTTTATATCACCTTTTTGCTTTTTCACAGCACTTTTTTCAAATAAAGCAGGCAACAAAGTACATCAATTATGACATCGGCATGTATGTAAATTCTATGGAGTGGGGACCAAGCAGATGAATAATGCTTATTCACTGTCCAGTTTACAAGAAATAAAGCAAGATAAATGTAGACTATTGTTTCAATGCATTGTCTAGATAAAATGGTTTTCCAATGCCTACCAAATTGTCTATAAATTTTATCCTATTATCATACTACTAGAGGCCTAATGCACAAAATTTGTGCAAGAGTAGGCCTTTCTTCCCCCAGCTGCCAGCACCGGCTTCCCTCTGGCACCTGGGATCCCGGCTTCCCTCCTGCCCTCGGCAGTCACCTGGGACCCAGGCTTCCCTCGAAACCCTGGCTTCGTCTGGAAGGATGGAAGGACCTCCAGTCTAATTAGCATATTATGCTTTTATTATTATAGATGATCCCCAACCAATGCTAACAGACACTGGATCCTTCCATTCCATGTGACCATAACTCCACCAAAGTGCCTCTGCATGTTCACATTCCATAGTTTACAACCCTGAGGTCTTACACAACTACCCTTATTTTGACCTGTCATCTATTTACCCTTTAAAATAATATATTCATCTACTGCATGATAACTTTTGGCATTCATCAAACCCAGATTTGTCCCTCAAAGTTTTCACATCATCTTACCTTATATTATAATCAACTACATCCTTCTTTGCACCCAGAAATCTCCTTCTCTCTCAAACAACGCCCTCCCCACCCCCCCGCCACCTCTCTCTCTCTTTAAAGTTGCTTTAAGGATCAAGGTTGAATCTTGGCTAGCTCAGAGTTTTGATGAATTTTTTTCAACTGATATTATTTTTTTCCAGATTAATGTTGTATTAAGTTGTCATCAACTGCTGCACTTACTGCAGGGCAGGCAAGAAAAGTGGTCATTCCAGTGGTGCTGGGGGACACCAGAGCGGGTTTGTCCCTTCCACAAACCACACTTAGAATTTCTACAAGTCAGTATTACTGAATTGCACACCTTCCAATGAGCCTTATTTGGCAATTAATTATTTTCTGCATTGTCTACCAGATCTCAAGTTCACTTGAGGGGAGTATCTTATGATCAATCACTTCATGTTACTTACTTCATAAACATTCCTGTTGCAACTGAAATAAACATAATCAACACTTAGAAAAGAGAAACTGACTCCATCTCCAGGCCTGATTAAACCCATCAAAGTCCTTTCATTCGACCTGCCAGTGAGGACTTGTCGACCCAAGGTGAAAGATTTTATGCCCTTACCCTAAACAGGTCCAGGGAGGCAGAGGGAAAGACTTATTCTCTGTCTGGAGGAGAAGTCATCTTGCTTTCTTTCAGTCTCTCTCAATCTCCCCACACACACTCCCGTCCTTGTGCAATTATATTTAAGCAAACCATGTGGCCCCAACAGTTACTAGTAGACATTCACAGCTTAGGAATGACACTGATCATATTAATGCAAATACAGGAGAAAGAAAAGATTCTATTTAGGTCCGTTGCCCATTTCTTTATTGGATCATTTGTCTTCCTTTTATTAAATTGTATAAGTTGCCTGTAGATATTGGAGATTAAACCTTTATCAGTGATAACATTTGCAAATATGTTCTCCCATACAGTGGGCTTTCTTATTGTTTTGTTGATGGTTTCTTTTGCTGTGAAAAAGCTTTTTATTTTGATGTAGACAGAAAGAAGGCCAAGAGACACATGAAAACATGCTCAAAGTCACTAATTATCCGAGAGATGCAAATCAAAATGACAATGCGGTACCATCTCACACCTGTCAGAATGGCAATCATCAACAAATCAACAAATGACAAGTGCTGGCGTGAATGTGGAGAAAAAGAAACCCTTGTGCACTGCTGGTGGGAATGCAGACTGGTGCAGCCACTGTGGAAAACAGTATGGCGTTTACTCAAAAAACTAAAAATGGAGCTCCCATTTGACCCAGTGATCCCACTTCTAGGAATATATCCCAAGAAACTAGAAACACCAATCAGAAAGGATATATGCACCCCTATGTTCATAGCAGCACAATTCGCCATAGCTAAGATTTGGAAACAGCCTAAATGCTCATCAGCAGATGAGTGGATTAGAAAACTATGGTACATCTACACAATGGAATACTATGCTGCTATAAAAAAGAAGGAATTCTTACCATTTGCAGCAGCATGGATGTATCTGGAGAGCATTATGTTAAGTGAAATAAGCCAGACAATGAAAGAAAAGTACCACATGATCTCACTCATTTATGGAAAATAAAGAACATTATAACCTGACGAATAAAAAGATAGATACAGAGGCAGTAAAGCATTGAACAGACTGTCAAATTACAGCGGGAAGGCTGGGGAGTGTGGGGGGGCGGGGGAAGAGATCAACTGAAGGACTTGTATGCATGCATATAAGCACACCAATGGACACAAGACACTGGGGGCGGGGGAATGAGGGCATGCGACAGGGAGTAGTGGAGGCTGGGGGAAGGTCAGTGGGGGGGAAAAAGGAGAAATATGTACTAATATATGTAATACTTTAAACAATAAAAAAAATTAAAAAAACAACAGGAGAAAGAAATTAACTGGGTCTCTGAGTACAGGCAGCCTATTAAGTCAGTAAATCAACCAACACCTTGAGGAAGCCCTCTCCAACTTATTTGTTAAGCCAGTTCCAGTCATGTTTTCTGACACACATGATTGAAAACATCATAACTTATACATTATCTAATTGAATTCTCTACAAGTGGAAAAAAAAATAAGGTTGGTACCCATTTCAACACCATATAATGAAACTTAATTTTATTGTAAGATTGGCCTTATCAGTAAAAAAGAAACACCTATATAATTTTAGTTAGTTGGGTAAAAAAAAATGAGACACAAATCATTAATATGAAATAGCACCATAAGAAGTAACTTAGTGAAAAGATAAAGTATTTTTAAAAAAAAATGAAGTTTGCCTAGGGTCACATTAGTGTGTCATCACCAAAGCAGGTATGACTACCAGACTGGCTGCAAAACTTCCTTTAAAGCATAGTGCCGACATCTTCACCTCATGATAAAAGCAAAAATGTGCATTTGTGCTCACATGTGAAAAAGAGATGGGACTGCTAAAGGGGCATGTGCTCTAGATCCTGTGGGCATGCTGGAGTGGAAACAAAAATGGACGCAGACTCTGAAGACCCTGATTCAACACTTCTCTCTACACTATCTTCTCCAAATCCTCCTGAGTCCAAGGCAATACACAACGTATCAACGTGTCAATTCCAGGCTCAACCATCAGCTCCTCTATTAAAATCCAGGCAGCACCTTTAAACGGGGTCTTATCACCTTCTTTGTAAAATGTGTTGTTATTTTGTTATATGTGTTCTTTTCTACCCTGGAATGCTAGGTCACAAAACCAAAGAGTCTGTTTTCTACTGTGTCCAATGAGGGTTTTGATCTTAATACATAGACTACTTATCTCAATATTTATTCCTAAGTATTTATTAGACAACTACCATGTACCAGGCCATGAAGAAATGAAAAGATAAAATATGATCCTTACCTCCAGGAAATTGCAAACATATGGGAAGGTTCTTGTAAGTATAAAAATCTTAGTGAACTAAATTAAATCCTAACACTTTATAAAGTAAGTCCCAGTTTTCTAAGATGAAAGTAACAAATTAGAATGATGATCTCCAAGTACCAGGTGACTTTTAGAACTAGAAGGAACTGATGCATCAAATTAATAAAATGTTCTAAGTGGATAATGAGGAGCAGTCTCAAAAAATAAATTTTAAAAGATTGTGCATCTAAGTCTGCCCAAACCTCACACTCATGATTCTTACCCTAATTCTTCCTTGGTATTTCCACCAATCAAGCATGAGCCAGCCAGAAACCCTTCCTCATCTGCCCTGCTAATTAACTTCATATCCCATTAATCTCTTTAATTACTTTATTATCTTTAAATGAAAGGAAACTAGGAAACATAACGGATAACTAGGAAACATGCCATTTAAAAGTTCTGAATCTCTGTTGGTGTATTAGACACACATATATATGGTGAGCAAAAAATACATATGAAACTGAATTTTTAAATTCATAATATAATAAGATATGGGACCTCCTTGCCTTACACCTTGAAAGTTGCTCTGTCAGCTTCCCCAAACTTTCACGTAACTACCAAGTTTTTCACACTCTTCTAATGACTTTTTCTTATAACGGCTAATTTTTTTAAAAGAATTAACATTAGACAAGTTAAATGTCTTTAAACAATTGTTGAAAATACCCTTTGAGTACAGTTTTATCTCATCAAATGTAGCTTTTAGTTTAACTGAGTTTTCACAACTATTGGATTTTTGAACTTAAAGATTAAGAGTCATTTACAAATAAGTCAAAATGTGCAGAATGAACAGTAAGAATATTTGTGACTTTAAGCAAATATCACCTTCATTTCTCCATCCCCTCCTCCAAACACACAGTGTGGTCACAGTCAATGATCTCATTCTAGATTTTTATGAAGGAACTCAAGAATACTATTTGTTTTATTGCAGCCAAATGTACACTGGTGACTCAATGATTATGTCAGCAAAAACTCATGTCTCATCTCTCTCAATTCTGTGTTTTCACAGTTGTTTTTTTTTAACATAAGTTCACCACTGCCCAGATAGTCAAAATCTAACTGTGCCCTGGTTCTCCCACCTTCCATATTTATGATTCCTTGTATTTCTGCATTATTTGAAACCATATCTTTATCCCAGTCAAGGACAAAACTTGAATAAGACAGAACTAACGAGATACATTTATGAAATGAGCCTGGGCAATTTGACCTTGGAAATATTTATAAAATTAATTATAAATCTTAAAAAATATAATGCCACCTCAGCTATGTTTTTCTATTTGTTCAGAAAAAAATATTATGGGAGACCAAGCCAAAAATACTGCTGAAGTCCAATGAATTGTGTCTATGACATGCCTCTCTCCCTGCAGTTTTTCTAAAACAAAAAACAAAAAGGAATGGGTACATTCTTGCTGGCTTTCTCTAAGCACTGTTCTCTCTACTCAGTGCTTATTATATCTTTTGTTCCAAAATACTGTCCAGGACCCAAATGAAAGGTTACAAAATTTACCTTCATTGTTTTTATTATTAAAGCCAAAACACATTGCCTCAAAGATAAGTCTATTCTCTGCAGGCAGTTAAGTGTTCCCTTACAATCTATTCTTTCACCTCTATCCCATTGGTCAAATCTCATTTTCCCCTATTTACTAAAAGACCATTTTGCTTTACAGAGAGGTCAAATGCAAAATTGGATATCTACTTAAAAGCTCAAGCTTAAATCAACCCAGTTTTCTATTGTCAGTCAGACTATCCTAATACTATACAGACGTCTGGGTTAAATGCACAGCTTCTGTGTAGTTCTCATGAATTGGTGCCCTGGCCAATGGGCATACAGTCACTTTTTGTTGTTGTTATTGCTTCAAAAGAGGTAGGCAAAAGAACAACCCCTTGTAACAGAAAACTAGAGTCACTGGCCAAGATCTGGTGCCATCTGCCAATATGTGTAGGAATGCTGTTGAAGAAAGGTTAGAGATGGGGCAGATGGGGTTCTCTTTAATCATCTGCTTTATTATTTTGCTCCTGCTTGTGTTCAATAATTTGAGAAAATGATAGAAAAACAAATCTTTCTGTTTAAATAAAAAGATGAAAGGAGAACACACAGTTCAATTATTTATCCCTCCTGCCACTTCCTTCCAAACAATGCCCACACCATCCTTCTAGCTGAAGAAGGCAAACATTCCACTCTGAGATGAGAGACCACAGAGTTATTGTGTAATGTTCACTACAATTACATGTCCCACTGCTCTTCTTTCCATTTTATGTGACTAAATTTAATTTGTACAACTGTACACCACTGACATTTTAACCATAATGACCTGATTTAGCTCTTTACAAAAATATTTAAATACCAGAATAGAAGACAGGTATAAGATACATGATTATAGCAAAATCCGAGGGCCTAGTGACACAGGGTACAAAGCTCCTTTTGATCCCATCTTTGTCTCCCTTCCTGAGTAACTACTGCCATTCCATCCTTTCCAAATTGTACTCCAGTCATTCTATTCTGATTGTAGTTCCCTGGTTATACCAGAAGGAGTCATATTTCTTAGTGTAGATCATTCTTATATAAAGCTTATTTTGAAAAAATAAATTTGTTCCAATGCAATTGGTATAGAAGGAACAAGTTGAGCATAACATGAATTTTGCATTTGCTTGTGTGCAATTTCACATGCAAGAAATACTAGGTGAATTCAGAAACACTGCACCTAGGTGAAGTAAGTAAGCTGTGTAGAAACACACACAAAGCATAGACATACACATACTTCAAACATTTACCAGCTACCTCAGTTCACTGTATGGAGATGAATACTCCTGTCCACACCTGGTGTTACAAATTTCCACCCATTTCACATACCCTTCTTCCACCACTTCACAGTAAGGCACAAACTGCAACACTCACTTACACCAGCCAACCTGAGGCGTTTTCCAATACACAGTGCCACACTTCATGTAGTTTTTTTGGTAACCATTTAACATGTGAAAAACTACACTGCTATTTTTATTAGGTTTCTTTATAACAGATGAAGTTTTCGAGTGACAGCAAACAAATCAGACCTACAAAGAAATATGTTACTACAGGAAAGAAAATTAAAGTGGCCGCCACTGTACTTGCTACACAGTACTAGTAGGCTCTCAATAAGCACTTGGGGAAAAGTTCAGAAGTGAAACTTGGCTTTAAGATAGTCTGACAAACCCTACCCTTTCCTTCAAATGCTAGTAATAAAATCTAATTCATCAAAGATTATAATTTGCTACATCTTGATCCTAACTTATGAGACTAGTAATCCATGTTTCAGAGCAAACTCCTATAGGTGCGTAGTAGACAAACAGAACTCAGAATTCCTTGCTAAGCCTCTCGTACTCGAGGTGCTTTCTGCTTGAAATACCCTCCTTTGGCATGCCATATACCTGTTGCTAAGTGACCCCATGCCCAGCACTAGTGTCAGTTGACCTTGGTTCGTAGCTTGGCATCTCCTGGATACCTCAAGCCCAACACAAGCAGCAGCTATCTGCAGCTTGCTTTGTACCTCATGTAAGACAGGGCAGTGTAAGCAACTAAACTTGGACGCCACGCCCCAAGGACCCAGAGTGAGCACACCCAGTGGCCAGCTTCAAACCACATGGGAGCACCACCCAACCACCTCCACAAGTGACCCTAAAGGGGGAGGGGGGCTCCATGGGAACCAGAACACCACTGAAGCAAGTCCTGCTCCATGGGACTGACCCCTGCACAGCAGCTCCTCCTCTGTAGTTGAGATAGGTACTAGCAGATGATCAACCTGAGGGTCAATCCCTCTATGGATGCACCAATAGCAATCAAAGCTCAACTGCAATAGGAGAGAGCCCACATGTGGGTGTACCTGGAGTATCAGTCTCAGGTGACCAAGAAGCCTGTGGCAATGGGCCCTACAGAACACCTGTTATATAAGGCCATCCTATTAAGACTTGGAGATATAGAAGATCTAACTAATACATAGAAACAGCCCGGCCAGAGTGGCTCAGTGGTTGAGCATCGACCTGTGAACCAGGAGGTCATGGTTCGATTCCCAGTCAGGGCACATGCCCGGGTTGTGGGCTCGATCCCCAGTGGGGGGTGTGCAGGAGGTAGCCGATCAATGATTCTCTCTCCTCATTAATGTGTCTATATCTCTCTCCCTCTGTCTTCCTCTCTGAAATCAATAAAAATGTTTTTTTTAAAAAAATACATAGAAACAAACACAGTGAGGCAGCCAAAATGGAGAGACAAAGAAACATGTCCTAAATAACAGAACAGGAAAAATCCCCAATAAAATTAGTACCCATGTGACACCATACATAGTTATTACAATACTAGGAGCCCACTGCACAAATCCGTGCACCTTGAAAGGAACTGTGGGCTGCGAGGCTGCAGTGGGCCCAGGGGCAGGTCTCGGCCCATCTTCCATGCCCCTGCTCAGCCCCTCCCACTGCAGTCCCCTGTCCCCGCTCTGCCAGCAGCCCAGCTCCCACCGCCATTGCTCTCATGCACTGATGGTGCTGGCCCCACTCACACTTATTAGGGTCAGTGCCAGGTGCGAGCATGGCTGGCGCCAGTAGCAGGTGCAAGCTCCAGGCGGGACCACAGTGCACAGGAGCAAAGAATTTTCAGTAACCACCAGAGGCTCGCCCTGATGACAGTGACTGACACCCTGCCCTGGTCTGGCGCCCCTGCTCACCTGCTCCACCATCCCACCTTGGCCGACACCCACCATGTTCCGCGCTTTGCCACTGCCCACCATGTTCCATGTGCACCCCCTGGAGGTCAGCGCACATCATAGTGACCAGTTGTTCAGTTGTTCTACCGTTTGGTCTATTTGCATATTAGGGTTTTATATAGAGAGATTATTGACTATACTGAAGGCCCGGCGCATAAAAATTCATGCATTCGGGTGGGGGGGGGGTTCCTCAGTCTGGCCTGCGCCCTCTCTCAGTCTGGGATCCCTCAGGGAATGTCCAACTGATGGCTTAGGCCCACTCCCCGCAGGCTGGCCTCCTTCTGCAGGAGGTAACCAGGCAGGCTGATCAGGGTGTGGCGCCAGCTGGCCCCACCCCCTGCCACTGCTGCCACCACCGCCTCCCTCTGTGGGAGGCGACCAGGCAGGCAATCAGAGGATGGCTAACCAGCCTGGCCCCTTCCATCCCCTTGATCTCCCCTCTGCCACCGCTGGTCACCACTGCCTCCTGATCGCCGTCCCCTCCCTTCTGCCCACTGGCACACTGGCCTGGTGCCACCTGCTTGCCGGCCCCACCCCTGCTGACAGGTTGTTCTGCCGTTCAGTCGATTTGCATATTACGCTTTTATTATATAGGATTCCCTATGCTATACATTATATCCCCATGAATATTCCGGAACTACCAATTTGCACTTCCTAATCTCTTCAACTTTTTCACCCATCCCCCTCAATCCCCTCCCATCTGTCACCTGTCAAAATGAGTCTGTTTTCATTCTGCTTGTTAATTTATTTTGTTTTATTTTAGATTCCACATATATGTAAAATCACATGGTGTCTGTCTCTGTCTGACTTACTTCACTCAACACAATACCCTCTAGGTCAATCCATGTTTTTGCAGATGGCAAGACTTCATTCTTTGTTATGACTGAGTCATATGTTCATTGGAGCATTACTTACAATAGCTAATATATGGAAGCAACCTAAGTGTCCATTAATAGATGAATGGGTAAAGAAGTGATACATATGCAATGGAATATTGGGGTGATCATTTCATCAGTTATGCAAGTGTCTAATCACTGTGTTGTACATTTGAAAATAATATGCTATCGTGCATCAATTATAATTGAAAATTAAAAGATTTTTAAAAGATTTATGTATTTATTTTTCCCTGCATTCTCCATTATAAGTTAAATTCCGTATGAGTAGACACTTTCGTTTATTTTGGTTTGGAGGCTGTTACCCCAATACTTAGAACAGTGCCTACCACATGGTAGAAGTCCAATAAATATTTGCTGAACAAATGAGTACATGCATTTATGCACAAGCATTGTTCTCTAAGCCATCATAAGAATAAAATTAATAATCTCAAATGCACAGAACCAAGCACTTTTAAGCAACTTGTTCAAATACATGAAAACTAAGGAAAACATCTGAGCTCCTGTTGAAGGCAGGGCAGCTTTCCCACGCTTGTGGCCCATGCAAAGACTAGACATGGGTTCCCACCTGGGGAGCTCTCAGAACTATAAGGAGTGTTTTAAAAATGAATGTGGTTCATATTTATAGTCTGACGCAGATTTGATCCACATGGTCATCATTTTTACAGAGAAAGAACCATATCACTCCTCTGCAATAATAGTACTTGCAACAAAGTCCCTTGACAAAAGCGTTGGAAAGGAGGCAATATTGGGCACATTCTGAAAGAATCCATGAATAATAACGCATGGTTCATAAAATAATACCAAAGTATGGTATTTCCCCCACAGAACCTCTAAAAACAGCACATATTAAATTATTCTTCCTTCCAATGTGCTCAAAGCCCACCCAGGTTTAGAGGTCGATAATAAACCACAAGTATCAAACTCATTTTCTTTTCCACTGAGCTTAACAAAACAAACTGATAATGTCTATCTGCAGGTGTGTATATTCAAAAGAACTTAGCATACAAATACTTGCTTACAAAGCATACTGAAATCCTCAACTTAATTTATATACTGTGGCCATCAAATAAAAAAGTATGTGCATCCCCAAATAGTTGGTAGTACTATGTATACTCTTTGATTATAAGATTTAAAAGAACAAGTTACCCTCATTCTTGATATTAGCATCTCACACTTCAAACTCTAATTTCTCATCTGAATATAGAAATAATGTCAGCTGCGCCTTAAAGGGTTATTGTAAGGATTAAGTGAAGAGAGCCAGTCCACTGTCTAGTTTCAGTTTCAGATTATAAAGGCACATACACAGACTGTTAAATCTCATCCAATGCTGAGCATTTAGAATCACCTCACTGGAGGAGTTTAAAGAAATGATGACCAGGCCTACCTGCAAATATGCTGATTTAAATAGTCTGAATTGACTTCAGTAATTTTTTTAAGTGTTCTAGTTCTGGGTTATTTCAACATGGAGCCAGATTTTTAAACTCAAAATTTACATTCTAATACCCAGATTAAATAGGTTTTTGGTGGGTTGAGGAATATGTTTTGTTTTTTATTTCACAAGCACCCCTACATGAATCTTAAAACACTATGAGAAACACTGACCTAATGTACATAACAGCATTTATCACGGTACCTGGCACATAAGTAAAAGCATTCAAACTATGGTAAAATAGCAAATAATTAAATATGTGAAATAAAACTATGTATTATATACCAAATGTATTAATCCAGGGTGCATTTGAAAGGAATCCACAATCATAAATTATATTACATATAGTTACTAAGAGGCTTTATCTTTATGACATCCATGCTTCTAACTATAGTTTAACAATACAATAGAAAATTGTTCATTTAAAATATATACTAGATTAACAGTTTTAACATTTTTAGAACTTTCTATAAAGGAAAAAAACTATCCTGAATAAGAGTGGTGCAATCTTAGAGAGAAGGGAAAGGAGATGAGTACACAAGAAGAAGGAGGGAAGGACAAAGAAAATTAATTCCTATAAATATTGGCACTGGGCAGTGGGGAAGGGAGTATTTGTGTGGAGATACCCAGACCCCAAAAAAACTTTAAACACTTCTGTTCTCTTTGTTTCTAGATGAGGGCAAGGAACAATTATGTACTGACACTCTGGCTAAGTGCCAGGCCTTCTACACCCATGATCCCAGTCAACACTCCCAACAACTATACAAGGGAACCCTTGCTATCTATACGCTACAGAAACACAGTTGTCACAGAACATAATTATGTTTTTTTCTCAGAGATTCAAAAGAGGCGTAGCCACTTGGCCCTGATGGCTAGCTCCTCTGACAGAGTACACAAACAGCCCGGGGAGCCTACCTCGACCCACAGGTTAAGAACTGCTGGCAGGGTCGCCTAAGACCATCGGAAAACACAGATATTTACATCACGATTCATAACAGTAGCAAAATTACAGTTATGAAGTAGCAACAAAAACAATTTTATGGTTGGGAGTCACCACAACATGAGGAACTGTATTAAAGGGTCGTGGCATTAGAAAGGTTGAGAACCACTGCATAGACCAACTGACTCACCAACCGGAATTCCATGGGTTAAAACAAGTAAAGGAATGTGTCCTGACCTGTTTGGCTCAGTGGATAGAGTGTAGGCCTGCTGACTGAAGGGTCCCAGGTTCGATTCCAGTCAAGGGCATGTACCTTGGTTGTGGGCACATGGGCACATCCCCAGTCCGGGGTGTGCAGGAGGCAGCTGATCGATGTCTCTCTCTCATCGATGTTTCTAACTCTATCCCTCTCCCTTCCTCTCTGTAAAAAATCAATTACACACACACACACACACACACACACACACACGAAGTAAACAAATGTGAAAAACAATCAGAGAGAACTCTAATACTCCAGAGGACCAGCAACAGTCATTCTAATGACGGCAGCAGAGAAGGCCATCCACAGTGACAGCCGATGGCCTTGACCCTGGGGTGTCTTGCTGGGCACACAGACTGAAGAATGATTTGTAGAACAACTATTAAGTATTAAGTATCCCAGAAAGCAGAGGGCAAGCATGAGATGAGAAATAAGAAGGGGAGAAACCTTCAGAAAAATGCCCTCCTTAATAGTCTCGGTAGTATTTAATTTCTATTTTTTTCCTCTTCTTTGAATTCACAAAGGCCAAATCTTCCAGTCAAATTAGAGTGCAGTAAAGCATAAAGTCAGCATTCAACAGGTTTAATTACTGTGTAAATGAAAGAAATTATTATTCATTCATGACATTTATTTCAGATCCAATGCTAGCTGCTTTTATATCAAGTTAGGAGTAGGGGGAGTAAAACTTAGATGGGGAAAGAGGAACAAGAACTAGGATATATAATTACAGCTATATTTCCTTGCCAAGCATTACTGAGCCTAGACAAAAAGTGCTTGTTTGCTCTCTTGAGAAAAATCATGTGATCCCTCAGTGGTGGCTCTAAAGAAAGCCTCCCCTTCCCTGACACATGGCCAGACTTGATAGGTATACCAATATTTAAAATGCCAATGACAGGGGGCTTATTAAGGCCACAAAGTCTGGTACAACCCATTGAGGTTCAGAAGTCCTGAACTCTGGGAACAATTCTAGCAGTAATGGATGCCCCACTGCCCCATGAGACAAAAGGGCCAGTTGATGCTATCAGGATAATCAGTCAATGCATCTTTTCTAATGAATTTCTGCAGAGTTTAAACATCTCCCACAGGCAGCAACACACACACACACACACCTCTCTAAACTAAATTACATGCGGTTATTTTTTTTTATTATTCACATATGTCTGCCCGGTGGAAGAGATTGCAAAAGAGAGTGCCTGGGCAGCTATTTCAAAATTGTCCACGAATCACCACTTCACTAAATGGGAGATAATCTGTTACCTGAGCTGCTAAAACTCCATGATTTTATCAGAATATAGTCATTACAAACTATAATCCCACTGAAATGCTCTACGTTTTCCAAAGAGCACTTTGAACTAAGTAAAATACCTAATCAAAACATGTCCTGTTCCTACTACAAAATATGCACATAAACACATGAGAACACAGAAACACACACAGATATTTTGGGAACCATTTATTCTTAAATCTTCCCTAAGCCTCCAACCACTAGCTTTTAATTACTACAAATACTACAGCAGTTAGGAATAAGCAGAAACAACCTTTTTTTTTTTAAACCTGAGACCACACAAGTTGTAGACAAGAAATGATGGTTGAGCAATTTAGATACATTTAAGGACCAAGAGCAATTCTGAGAAGTAATGATAATGAAGCAGTAATTGTTAAAAGTTTACTTGCTCACTTAGACAACCAATTTAATATCCTGAGCTGAATTGGGGGGGGGGGGGGGGATTTTTGTAGATACCTTAAATATTTGCTGAGACTAATATCTTAACTCCTACTCAGATATCAAGAGAAGCTGTGTATTTCACAATGTAACTTTGGAGAAATAGCTGCCTATATTTCCACCAAAATTTCAGAGTTTTTATTTTTATTTATTTTTTAAAGAATGGTTTATTGATTTTTAGGGAGAGAGGAAGAGAGAGCGAGGGAGAGAGATGCATTAATGTGAGAGCACAACATCAATCTGCTGCCTCCTACAGACTCCCTACCCAGGGTCAAGCCCACAACCAGGGCATGTGCCCTTGACCTGGAATCGAACCCACAACTTCCTGGTGCACAGGACAACACACAACCAACTGAGCCACAAAGGCCAGGGCACAGTTTCCAAGTTTTAAAGTAAAGGATTGATATTGGATGAGTTCCAAGATCATTCTCAATTCTACAATAACATTTTCTTAAAGGGTTAATTTTTTTATATAGCATATCTAGTTCTGCTATGAAACAAGGAAGGCATAAAGATCTCCCATATTACTCCTACCCCCACACATGCATAGCCGCCCCCATTATCAATATCACTCATCAGAATGGTACTATTTTTTTTACCAAGGATGAGCCTATATTAATACATCATAAATACCCAAAGTTCTATGATAACTTCCTAATAATATAGATTATCATTGATGGGGAAAATTAGATTGTAACATCATATCATATGGTGTTAATAATTTCCTTATTATATTTCAACTGAGCCATGTAGTAAACACAAACATACTTGTCCTCCAAATGTATTAACAATGGTCTGGTCCCTTAAATATTTTAATGAATTTCTCACCCAAGGTCTACCTCCTGGTGAGTCCATTTGGGATTTAGTGACAACCAACTAACTCTTGTTTCAATCAGATCAGTTGTCTTATAGTGAGCTGCTCCTGCCATGATTCTGACAGAACATCTAGATAAGCTGAGGGTCACAGCTCATTCATTCTAGAAAGGCCCACGGTTAAATAAAAATGTTTCAGTTCACACTGTGTGGTCCAGATGTGTTCCATCTTACCTTTCTGAAATGTTTTTCTATACTCTATTGCATCAACATGTCTTTCTGAAACTAAAATCTTTTTACTAATAACACAAATTAAATTAAACTCTGCTCTGCTATGCATGCTGCAGTTCCTAGGTTCTCCTTCATTTTCACTAGTTAATGACTTTCACATTAATTAAACACAAGATTTCTCCTATCTTCACAATATCCCATATTCTTACTAAAAGACAAGTCTCCTCTTCCCACCGTACAGTATTTCCTCTACTGAGTATAGATTAATTCTCCTTTCACCTTTAAGTTAATAAATATCACATTATAAGCTAACACTCCAGTGGACCCATATTTTGCCAGGTACTACTTTATCTAAATACCTTTTCACAGCTTATCTCTTTTAATCATCACCAACCAACACTAAATAGTACATATCATTAGCCCTATTTTACAGATGAGAAAATTGAAGCACAGGGAGGTGAGGCGGCATGCACAAATTCTAACTATGGCTTTGTATTGCTATTTTTGTTTTTAAATTATTTTTTATTCTATAGGGAAAACATTTATTCATTTTTCTCTCGTCTACTTGATGTCCAGTTGCACACATCTAAAAGGTAGAAGCAACTATTAAGGATACCATCTAAAAACCTCAAAATATAGAGAATCAATCTACGGAACCATGTGCCTGGTTGAATTTACAACTTAAACTGATGAGCCAATTACAAAAATTCTCTTCCTCTCTCTTCTTCACTGACCTCCAATACACCAAATTTTGATTAAATAAAAACAACATGTCAGACACTATGTTAGAAGCTGTCTGTTCTCTAACAACTGCTCCAAAGAGTTCAGTTTTTCATTCTGGATCATGTTTCAACAACTTTCTACCTAAATACAATTCCACACCTAATAAATGAATCTGATCCTCAACATTTCGTCAAAACACTTAAGGAGTGTTAGCAGTTTTTCAAACAGATTTTCAAGGCATAACTGACACATGGTGATAACAGACACACACAATACATTGTATGTTAGGTGACAGCATGTTGAACCATGAGGCCAACACACTCCCCAGAGAGTAATAGCTTACTCTCCTGAAATGCTACATTTGAGTGCCCACATACAGTGTTGAGAATTAGCAGTGACTCACCAAATTCTAGCCCTGATCATCTTGAGTTGCAGATGATTACATGGTACCAATTCCTGGGTGCGTGAATTTAACAGACCATCCCATGCAATTTATTGCAAAATATTTCTAAACTTTATACCAGCAAAATTTCATTGTCCAAAAGCATGATGCACTCAAAGTTTGTCTTTACATCTCATCTCTTTTTTCCTGGCCTTTTTTCATCTTTACACTCTTCTACCTATTCATGTTCTACCCCTCCTTTCATCAAAATGTCTTCCTAGGGAAAGGGTTGTTAACATCATTCAAACTAAGTTAGCAAACCAGTGAGGTAAGAGAGTTTCATGTATTGCCACTCCCAGGAGTAATGGAAATTAAATAGAAAACCAATGTCTAATGTTTTAGTTTAGACCATTAGCTATTTTGATGGGGGTGTTGTGTTCTAGCAGATTCATTATTTCCCTAAACTCTTGCTATGTCAGCTATAAATCTATTCATGGGCCATTTGGTTCTAGTTCACTCACTCATTTAACAGGTATTTAGTGGGTGCCTACCACCTTTGAGCCAGTGTTGTACTTCTAGGTAACAGGAAAACAGTGTACAAAACTGACAAAAACCGTGGCTTGGAGGAGTTTATAATTCACAGGGGATGGAATAATGCGACAAATGACATGGAATTATGACAGCATTAAAAGTTGTCCATTCTTGTGGATATATGTACAAAAGATCTGAGAAGCTTGTCATCTTGTTGAAAGAAAGGCATGCTGCACTGGAGAGGTCAGAAAAACTAGCACTGAATTCCAGAGCCAGCACCAGGCAGCTCTGCCATCTTGGCTGTCTCACACTCTCCTGAAAGACGCAAAGTCTCGCTTATACAGAAAGAAGGCTGAGCTAGAAGAATTCTAAACACATCTTGTTAGAGTGTCTAATTTTCTCATGGAAGAATATGGGTCACAAAGAGAAGACTGTGAGTGGCAAATATCATTCTTTATGTCCTTAAGAGTCATCAGCCTTTCAAGAGGCCCTTACCACATCCCTGAAGCAGTAACAATGCAAAGGCAGCTTTAGTAAAGTCTGTGGCTGCATCATCAAAATTATAGTCTAGTCTTCATTCATATTCACATGCTCACTTTTTCTTCTCATCAGAAGACTCTTTGGTTTGAAGAACAGTGACTACTTTTACCATTCAAAAGTTTGAAATAAAGTACTACCTGGCACAATATAAAAATAAACTAGATATTTTAAAACAAATGAAATACTCAAAATTCCTTACTGAGAGTAAAAAGGAACAAAATTGGTAAACACACTTCCACTCTCACTGGGCACATATACAATGAGTTTAAAACAAAATGCTTATAATGGAAGGCAACTCAATAGATGCTTGGGATTATAGGACTCTTCCTTCTGCTTTCCTTCCTAATCTTGATTTCTGATAAACTAAAGATTATTATTTATTTGTATAGAACTATTTTATAACAGGTTCCAATAGTAGAACCTAAATGAACCAACTAAAAACTATTTCATCATCAATTGCAGTATTTATAAAGATGAAAACTGAATTTAATTTCTAAATAGCAAGTAGTCTTTCAGAGAGTTTGTTAATGGTAAAAAATCACTTCAGAGTACCACTGCTTTTCCACACTTAGTTTCTCTTTATTATATCTTTCACCAATATTTTATTGTGAAAAACGTTTCACAAAGAGCTTGAAAGAGTCAAATAAATGCTCATATACACTTTACTCATGTGCCTACCCTCTTCTTCCCTCCTTCCCCATCTGTTATTCTCTTCTCTAACCCCCTCCATGCTTTCCCACCATGCACACACATTTTGATGAAATATGTGAAAATAGTTGCAACTTTTGTGACACTTCATCCTTTCACTTCAACCCTTTACTTATCATGAGTCTAAAAACAAGGACATTTTTCTTTAAAACTAGTATATCCTTAACACACTCAAGAGTTTAATATTTATTCAATATTGTAATCTAATAAAATCTAATTTTTAATTTCCTTAGTTGTTCCCAAATGACTTTTACAGCATTTCTCTCAACCAAGGAGTCAATCAAAGCTCACACTCTTCTTGTTTTATTGCCATATATCTTTGGGCTCCTTTAATCCATAACATCCTTCCCTATCACATTCTCACTTAATTCAATAATGAAATTATGGATCCAATCCTCTACGATTGTCATGTGAACTGAATTACAGTATCAAATCACTTTTACAAATAGCTATAAAATGTTTTAATCTGTCCAAGAGAAATTACAGCATGATGAGGAATGGCTTTAAATGTTTAAAGACATAATTTTTTCAATGTTTTCTTCTCAATATTGTCTTTGCAAACCCACAGGCACACAGTTCAAATGCAAGTTACCAAAGTTTACTTCCAGACAAATGGACCCAGCCTTAAACTTCAACCTACTGCCCCTGCAACTCCAACACATAACTCATTAAAACTAACAGAATTTTTACACAATTTGAGAAGGATTACCACAGTATTTATGTCAAGGATAACCCAAAAATTAACCAATTAACTGCTCATTAATTTATTTCCCACTCTGAAATGAGAATCTCAGACATGACAGTGTAGAGAAAAATTAGACTAAAAACTGATTTGATCTGGTAATAACTAAGTCCTCACAGTAAATTTGGACAACTGTTAGGAATGCATCCTATGTAATAAAAGCCTAATAAGCTAAGTGGCCGGTCATCCGTTCAATCAATCAAAGCATAATATGCTAATGATATGCTAATGGTGCTCAACTGCTGGCTATGATGTGCACTGACCACTAGGGGGCAGACAGCCGACTGGTTGACCAGTCACTATGACATTCACTGACCAACAGAGGGCATACAGTCGACCATCGACCAGTCACTATGACATGCACTGACCACCAGGGGGCAGACACTCCAAATGGTAGGTTAGCTTGCTGCTGGGTTCCGGCCCATCAGGACTGAGCGAGATGGGCCAGACATGCCCTGGTGCACTCCCACAGTCCCTCCCTCCCCCACTGGCCCCACCCCCAATAGGCCCCCATTGGAGAGGGTTGGCTAGACCCCACCTGTGCACGAATTCATGCACCAGGCCTCTAGTATAAAATAGTGATGTTAGTATGCCTGATTTCAATATTCAGAAAATTTAGCTCTTCAAGAAAGGAGCACTGTCCTAATCAAGGAGGGAGGCCTAGAGACTCTTAATAATACTGAAAAGTTTGCTCTGGCCTTTGGCCAAGATCAATAAAATTCTGACCTGGAAATTAGCTTTGCTGCCAAGAACAAACATAGTGCTAAGAAGGATGGGGAAGGTTATGAGCAGTAAGATTATTTTTCTAAGCAAGCCTGACTCCGGATTTCTGTAAAGAATTCCAGCTAACAATTCCAAATTATAAGAAACACTAGTGGCCCGGTGCACAAAATTCGTGCATGGGGGGATGGGTGTTCCCTCAGCCCAGCCTGCACCCTCTCCAATTGGGGACCCTTTGGGGGGTGTCTGACTGCCGGTTTAGGCCTAAACGGGCAATCGGACATCTCTCTCACAATTCTGGGACCACTGGCTCCTAACCACTCACCTGCATGCCTTCCTGATCACCCCTAGCTGCCTATGCCTGCCTGCCTGATCACCCCTAACTGCCCTCCCCTGCTGGCCTGATCTCACCCCCAACTGCTCTCCCCTCCCGGCCTGATCATGCCCCCAACTGCCCTCCCCTGCCAGCCTGATCTCACCCCCAAATGCTCTCCCCTGCCAGCCTGGTTGCCCCCAATTGCCCTCCCCTGCTGGCCTGATCCCGACCCCAACTCCCTTCCTCTGCCAGCCAAATTGTTTCTGATTGGTCGGATTCTATGCCAGTCAGTGTCAAAAGCTCTGCCTCCTAGGCAGCCATTGGTTCCTCACACTTCATCCAGATTTGGTTCTGATTAGTCAGTTTCTATGCCCATCAGCATCTAAAGCTCTGCCTCCTAGGCAGCCATTGGTTCCTCACACTTCACCCAGATTTGGTTCTTATTGGTTGGTTTCTATGCCAGTCAGCGTCTCTGGGCCTATCAACGGGGCCTGATCAGAGAAGCGGGGCTGATCAGCAGCCCCAATTGAGGCCTGGAGAGAAATGGATGTGTGGCTACTGGCCAGACTGGGAGAGAAAGAGAGAGGCAAGTCCTGATCAAAAGCTGCCACAGAGGCAACAGATCAGTCCCTGCTTCTCTCTTCAGGCCTCTCTCTGGCCCTGATTTGCAGCCCCCTCAGCAGTCAGTTTTGGGGCACTGCGCCTGCAGCGGAAATAGTCAGTGCTGAGTTGCCCCGGCAAACCAGCGCTGACTGCAGGACTGACTTCCAGTTGGTTGAGCTTCAGTTGTTATGGATGTTATGTCCCAGGTTTTTATATACTAGGATTGTTTGCAGGGACTGAATCTAATTTACTTTATTTTTATCCTCACCCAAGGATATGTTTTTATTGATTTTTAGAGAGAGAGGAAGGGAGAGAGAGAGAAACTTTGATATGAGAAACATCAATCAATTGCCTCCCATATACACCCTAACTGGGGATCAAACCTGCAATCTAGATAAATGCCCTGACCAGAAATCAAAACTACAAACTTTTGGTGTATAGGATAATGCTCCAACCAACTAAGCCACCCAGCCAGCACCTAATGTATTTCTTTATGTCTCATACAGCACCTTCCATACAATAGAAACTTGTTTTGTTCATACAATTATTCAACAAATATTTATTTAATATACTCACTGTGTATCAGGCACTGTACCAGATTATATGGATGTAGTAACAAATAACATCCTAAACATCCTGTTATCACTAAACTTACTTTCAATGAAAAAAATACAGATAAAAAATACTAAATACATTTACAAAGAAAGATAATGTTAGATGATGATAAGTGCTAGTAAGGAAATAAAAATAAAAGGCAGGCAGAGTCATAAAAAACAAAGGGGGCAAACATGTATGGATAGTCAGAGAGGATGACACTGAAGGGGTAACATCTGAACTAAGACCTAAGAGGCAGGATGTGGCAGAGAAACTTAGGCAGAGCAAACAGATCAAAGGACTACAGGAAGGCCAATGAGAGAGACTCCTGGAGGCCTACAGGGACAGTGGGAATGGGAGTAGGCAAGGGTCTCAATAGGGCTTCACAGGCTATGACCAAGTGTGTAGATTTTATTCTCAGTGAACTGAAAAGTCCTATAAGATTCTGATCAGGAGAATGCTAAAACACAATCTGTGTTTTTAAAAGATCATATTGCTGATACATACAGAATGAAAAGATCACTACAATGAAAATCGGTGAATGCCATGTCTTCACTCCATTGCTTATGGCTTCAATTTTATTTCCAGGGGTAACAAGAGGCAAAGTAATCAAAGCACTGTGAAGGCTAGGTTAGTAGAGTGAGGGAGCCACAGAGCAACTGAATCTGGTCTCCTGCCTCGATTTAAGGACAGAGACAAGAATGAACTATGGGGAAATGCAGCACACTCCCTTTACATTTGGGAAAGTGATGTCACAAAGATGGAGAAGTAGGAAATACTAAATTACATTCCCCCAACAGAAAAAAAAAAAAATAATTACAAAGCTATTTGCTAGCAAAAATAGCCCTTGGAGGGCTCAAGAGTCCAATTAAGAACCCAGAGGAACACAATATAGTGAAAAACAGAATAACTGCAAAGAAAGAATCACTGGGAAGATAAACTTGGCTAAGATTCCAGATACAGCAAAGAACAAAGAAATGGGGGCTATCAGTTTGAGCCACAGGACAAGTGCCATTACAGTTCCCAATAGCCTGCTTTGCAAAAGACACTGGCAGCATTTGCTGCTGAAGAGCTCAACAGCCCCAGGATAGCCTTGGGCCCTTAAAGAAAGAGGCACTGCTATGCAACCCACCAGAAGGAGTTGCCACTGTACCAACCCAGGACCAGGGCCCCCCAATCACCACACATTCCTTGAACACCATAGGTGCATCTACTCTACCTGTGCCCACACTTCAGACACCAGCTCCATATGCACCTGCATCTCAGGCACCAGAGGTACCACTGCTGTGGGCTAGCCAGTCCCAGACCCTGGAACTGCCAATGCTCTAAAAGCATCCATGCTCTTATCCCTGGTTCTATGCCTGCTCTGCAGGTTCCTGCACATCAGCCACCAGTGCCATCACTGCTACAAGGGCATAACAAGGATCAACTTAGCTGCAACATCCCTATGGAATAAATCTGCCTATAAATTCCACCCACACATTTCAACTACATGTTCTGGGGTCAACTGTATACATACATACACACGGACTCATCCTTGTGCACACAATGAAATAGTATTCAACCATTGAAAAGAAGAAAATCCTGCATTTATAACAATGTGGATGAACCTGGATGGCATGATGCTATGTGAAATAAGCCAGAAAGAAAAAGGCAAATATTATATGGTATCAACTACATGTAGATTTTTTCTTAAAGTCTTATTCATAGAAGCAGAGAGTAAAATGGTGATTGCCAAGGACTGGGAAATAGGGAAAGTGGGGACATGTTGTTCAAAGGGTACAAACCTTCATTTATAATATGAAGATGTTAAATTCTCATCACACAGACAAAAGATAATTATGTGAGGTGATATATGTGTTAATTAATTTGACTGTAGTAATTATTTTCCAATGTATACCTATACGCTTTAAGTATTTCATTTGTCATAAAAAGCTTTAAAATGTATTCGGGGACCTTCTCAATGGTTTCAGACATATGAATGAAAGCTAGCTTTATTTTTAATTTGTCATCAGGTTTGCTTCTTCATATAATGCCAGCAACTTTTTTTTCCAAACTTCATATCCTGACTAGCCATTATTCTTAATTACCTCCAAATTTTGGTATAGTAAAGAACATCTCACAACAATGGCAGGTGACAGAGGTTGCCCAGCCTCTCCCATCCACAGCTCCTAGACTACTCATCTGTCAAGGCTCAAATTAGAAAGTGCTAGAGCAATTGAGTGGCTAATTTTCAGAAAGTCTTATTTGGTTCAATGAAGAATGGCTACCAACTATGGCAACTTCAGACAAATTGGCCCAAAAAAGAGAAAGGGTTTATATACTACAGTCAACACGAGGAAAGTGATCAACTTCATTTGTTTACAAAGATAAAGTCAACCTTTTCTTGAACAAAATGTAACATAATTAAAAGGCATTAAAATGCATGCTCATTGGTTCTAATAACACCACTATTAGGAAATATTTTCCTGGAGATAAATATTTATTAAAGACTCTATCAAAATTTGAATAAAACTTTTAGAATGCAGAACATGAAGCTTCCTTTCTTGACTCATAATATTTAGAAAATAAAATATAGTAAAACAACACAATTCAAATCAATATTATGTCAAGATTTTTACATGTTTGACCATATAATTATTCCTAAATGCCCCTACATAATAAGAAAGAGTAATAGTTTAAATCAGAGTCAACTGGTAAACTCCATAGAATAAAAATTATGCAGTTTGATGCATCACAGTATTTTGGAGTTAAATATGTCCATTCTTTGTTGTATTCCTAGAACACTGGAGGAAGAAAAAATATTTTTGAATATACATCTATGTATGAAAGACTAAGCAACCGGAACAACCAGTCTCTATGATGTGCACTGATCACCAGGGGGCAGACATTCAAAGCAGGAGCTGCCCCCTCATGGTCAGTGCACTCCCAAAGCCAACCTCCCTCAGCCAGCCAACCTCCCAAGGTCAACCCTCCCCACTCTCCAGGCTGGGACAGGGAACCGGGGGTAGGTGGCAGTGGACACGGCCCCTTTCCCAGAGGGGGCTAAGGGCCAGCTCCCTCCTTGGGGATGGTGGCCAACCTCCCATGCCCCAGCCCTCCTCCCGGCTGGCAGGCCACGATCGGCCTGCCGCCCACCCACCATGGTGGCAGTGCAGCAATGAGGGAAGTGGGAGGAGACAGGGAACTGCACAGTGGTGGGGCGCTGATGATAGCGGCATCGGCATCCAGTGTGCATTCCTTCCATGCCCAGCCCGACGACCATCACCTCCTCTCCAGCTCGGCCCTGATCGGTCTGGCCCCAATTGCCCCTGATCACTGGCCAGGCCTAGAGACCCCCACCCATGCACAAATTTCGTGCACTGGGCCTCTAGTTTAATATAAACAGTAAGTTTTGATTCCTCTCACTCTTCAAAAATTCCTTCACAGAAGTGTATAAATGAATCACTTATGTTTCATTTCCAAAAAATATAGAGATTAGATTCATTTTCATAACATTGATTTTGCCAAACATTAACAAAACTGAACTGTTCTAATGGAAATGCTTTTTATCTTCCTTAGTAGAAGCAGCAATTTGACAGGGAACCCAAAATCCTACATTAAAACTCCTCTATTATTGACCTACCAAGAGCAGGAGGTATATATATATATATACATATATATATATATATATATATATATATATATATATATATATATATATTTTTTATGCCATGCACATTCATACCCACATAATCTCTGCACACATTCATTGTGGAGTCCACTCCTTCAGATGCTGGAAGGCTACAGCAGACTTCCCATTGCTACAATAAGTCACTGCCAGGAACTTAAATGATGAGAAAACACAACTTAGAGAAGGAAAAGTAACATCCACTGCACTGTTTTCTATGGCTTACTCCTTTATGACAACAAATTTGACTATATAAGTACTCAACAACGAGAACAGTTTAGTAAATCATATTGAAACCTAAAGGAATGTGACAAATAATACATTAGAAAGAATGGTGTATGTGCAAAAGAAAAATATAAAAGTATAGCAAATGTTATAAAAATATAAATAAGAAGAACAAACACTGGAAAGGAACATGCAAAAATTAAAATGGTGCCCATAATACCATTATAATAGCTTTTTCCTAATGAAAGAGAAAAAATAGTATTGAATGAAAGAAAAAGTTCAAGTCTGGTCACACCTTGGTTTCCAGTAGAGTAAATGTACTTCATGTCTATGTCTCCACTTCCAGCTATTTAATACTAAGTGTGATTCTGGGCTTCCTGCCCTCATCTGCAGATTAAAAAATGGGTTAGACTAAATAGTTTCAGTTCTAAAACTCGAAAAGTCTTTCCTTGTCACTAAATATATAGTAAATATTAAAGTCTTCCCTTTTTTCTTGCTGAATGGCAGTCACTGTAATGAAGCTCTCAAACATTATACCAAAAAAGAATATGAATATAGTTGCCAAATTATACCTCTTCTTAAAGCTTTCATCTCTGTGTCAAGAACATAGCACAACTGAGCCCTACGTGTGTTAAGTAAAAGGCCAGGCCACTGGGTTATTACATGCCAAGAGCCCTTCTTTGTCTCTGACAACTTGCTTGTTTCACTGAGTGGTAAAGTGGCTGGACAAAAGCAAACCCATTTATGTAATTTTTGTTCACTTTACCTGTGGGCAATCAGTCCCACTAGCAAGTATTCCTTGCTTTTGCCTTTTATTTTTCTCTCAGATTCACACACATAAAAACTGCATACTCCAGAGGCCCAAAGAAAATGCTCCATGTTTTTAAGGATAGCCTGGAGCATGAGGGGGAGTAGAAAGAGAAAGAACAAGAGAAAAAAAAAAAAAAAAAAGCACAGAAAGCCGTCCTTGTTCTTGTAATCTTTCTTAGGCAAATTCTGCATTAGGGAAAGCCACAGCTGAGGGTTTTACAGTGGTGTTACACACATACTTAAGTCCCCTGAGAGGCAAAGAATGCATTCCCTTTAGTATTCACTGTGCTAAGCTCCTCAGCTTTCCTGACAGATAACTAACAGAGCAGTCAGAAAGAAAAAGCAGACCATGTAGTACTTGCACTTAGCTGCATATACACACATTTCTTTCCTTCCTAGGAGAGAAAGCAAACAGAAATGATCTTTAGGATCAGCTCTCAAGGCCTGGTATTCTGTTTTGCACAAAGGGGAGATCTAGTATCCACTGACTAATTCAATAAGTTTAATTTAGACAATATATTCTTAAAGCTGTTCTGTGTTTCAGACACTACACCAGAGGAAGAATTAGCTTGTCCTCAAGGAACACACAATCTGAAAAAAGGACAAAACAAAATATAAACCAGATTAATGAGAGAGAAAAAAAAGACAAAATCTCATGATTAGCTATGTAAATGAAAGTAAAAGTGCAAATGCAATTACCATAAAAAACTGGGAATTAACTCTAGGTGTGCACACTTTAAGTGGTAAGAACATGAGATCACATAGCTTGATGGGTCTGACTAATCTCACAGTCCATTAAGGGCCTACAATACTCTAATGTCTGTCTACGAGCACATCTTATTAAGAGAAAATACCATTTATTAATTCCTGAAATTCAGTCTTAAGTTTTCCACCATTTGTCAAAAATCTAATATAAAGTGTATTTCAAGACATGTGACACTCAAAGACCAGACTAGATTCAAGATTCTTAAGCATTGGATTGGAGAATCCAAGATGGCCGCATAGGTAAACACCTAAACTGCTGCCTCGCGCAACAATTTCAAAAATACAACTAAAAGACAAAATGTCTATCACCCGGAACTACAGGAAAGCTGGCTGAGTGGAAGTTCTACAACCAGAAGGAAAGAGAAAAGAGCATTGAGACGTGCACGAGCCCTGAAAAGCTGAGGTATGGAGGCGCGTGATCCGAGCTGGCAGCTGGCGTTGCTTTTTTCAACCCAAAGGGAGACAAGCCCCCGATTACTCTGAAATACAGTTTCTGGGGAGACACGGGGGACCCAAACTCCTACGGGGAGAAGCTGGACTGTCTGCCAGTGAGGGTGGGTTGCTTACAGAGCTGCGTGCAGGAATAATTGTTTACGGCACTGGGGGACGGGACTCACGGATGCCAATGGGACGCAGAGCCGGCTAACTAGCAGCCATTGCTGTTTGCCACGCCCTAGCCTAGTGACACCCTGAGACCCCACCCTGCACAACCTACAAACCCACCCAAGCTCCAAGCAGCAGCTTTAGCATAAGAAAGCCCTGCCCTATCCTGCCCTATCACAGCTTAACCTAGCAAACTTGCAGCCCAGGTCAGACAGCTCCAAAACCTCCAAACCACAAGCAAAGAGGAGAAAACTGTAGCTCTCACTGTAGCTCCTGCTGGGTGGCCTCAGACAGTAGCTGACCTGCACCCCACTGGAGATCCAGAAGCCAGTGTACCTAGTGGTCAGTGTGAGACACCAGATTTCAACTCCTCACATCCATAAGTGACACATTCAAGAGGCAGACTCAGTGAGCACCAAAGCCCCACTGAAACAAGTCCTGCACCATAAGCATGTCTTCAGTGCAGCAGTTCTTCCATTATAGACACAGCGAGTGCTCACAGCTAATTGGCCTGGAGGTCATTTCCTCCCAGTGTACCAACAGCAATTAAGGCTTAACTACACCAAGACTTTGCACTCAGCCCACAAAGGGGTGTACCAAGAGCATCCAACTCAAGTGATTGAGGAGGCTGAGTTACTGCCCCCTATAGATCACCTACCACACAAAGCTACTCCATCAACACAGGGAAGCAGACAAAATGTGGAGACAAAGAAACATGTCACGAATGAAAGAAACGGAGGAAAGCAAACTACTGGATGACATAGAGTTCAGAACCACATTTATAAGGTTACTCAAGAATCTTCTAAAAACCGCCGAGAAACTTGATGACACTTCTGAGGAGCTTAGTGAGACCTTCAAGGACCTTAATGAGAATGCCAAAAAAATGGAAAAGGATCAGTCAGAAATGAAGCATACACTGTCTGAAATAAAGAATATACAGAAACTCAACCATAGATCAACGTACCCCAAGAATCAAACCAAAGATCTGAAATATGTGGAAACAAAAAACATCCAACCAGAAAAACAAAAAGAAAAAAGAATCCAAAAATATGAAGATAGTGTAAGGAGCCTCTGGGACAACTTTAAGCGAACCAACATCCGAATTTTTGGGGTGCCAGAAGAAGGGAGAGAGCAAAATATTGAAAACCTATTAGAAGAAATAATGACAGAAAACTTTCCCTACCTGGTGAAAGAAATAGACTTACAAGTTCAGGAAGCACACAGAAACCCATACAAGAGGAATCCAAAGAGGACCACACCAAGACACATCATAATTAAAATGCCAAGAGCAAAAGACAAAGAGAGAATATTAAAAGCAGCAAGAGAAAAACAGTTAATTACCTACAAGGGAGCACCCATACGACTGTCAGCTGATTTCTCAACAGAAACTATGCAGGCCAGAAGGGAGTGGCAAGAAATATTCAAAGTGATGAACAGCAAGAACCTACAACCAAGATTACTCTACCCAGCAAAGCTATCATTCAGAGTTGAAGGTCAGATAAAGAGCTTCACAGACAAGAAAAAGCTAAAGGAGTTCATCGCCACCAAACCAGGATTACATGAAATGCTGAAGGGTATTCTTTAAGAAGAGGAAGAAGAAGAAAAAGGTAAAGATAAAAATTATGAACAACAAAATGACATCAAATACATACCTACCAACAAGTGAATCTAAAAATCAAGTGCATAAAAAATCTGAAGAACAGAATGGACTGGTGAATATAATAGAATCAGGGACATAGAAAGGGAGTGGACTGACGATTCTCAGGGGAAGCAGGTGTGAGGGGTGCGGGAAGAGATTGGACAAAAATCTTACTCCTATGGATGAAGACAGTGGCGGGGGGTAAGGGCATGGGGTGGGGTGGGGAATCGGGTGGAGGGGAGCTATGGGGGGGAAAAAAGAGGAACACCTGTAATAATCTGAACAATAAAGATTTATTAAAAAAAAAAAGATTCTTAAGCATTGATGGTATATAATCAAGTCCCATAATGGGTATCATTTAGATGATTAGGATGCAATATAAAGTCCACAGGTGAGAAAGAATTCTCACTCCGAATATAACAGTGGTTATATTGGTTATATCTATGTGTAGTAAGTACTAACATCAGATACTAGTTAACTCGAAGTCCTAAATAATAAATTAAATATTAAATAAAAAGAAAATCCAGTTAAATATTCACTTAAGAAATAAAAATGAAACATATCTCACCTTCTAGTAGGTGAATATTAATTGACCAAAAAATCACGCCAACCACTTATCTTTTACAATAAATTGTCTTTTAAATGACTTCCTCTCAACTGACCAGCTAGATCAACTGATGGTCATTTCCTTTGTAAAACATGCTGAACAATTCAGTCAATGAATGTTCCTGTATAAGACAACAGAAAACGGCACACTCACTAACAGTAAACTGTTTGCTCCCAAACCTGTTTGTACAAGTTTTATTTATTATTTAATTAACTATCATATAAACCAGTGATGACTGAAAAATGAAAAGAAAATAATGGACCCAGCCAGGAGGCCCAGTGATTGAGCATCAACCCATGAACCAGGAAGTCATGATTGCATTCCTGGTCAGGGCACATGCCAGGGTTTCAGGCCTGATCCCCAGCATGGGGCATGCAGGAGGTAGCTGATCAATGTTTCTCTCTCATCATTGATGCTTCTATCTCTCTCTCCCTCTCCCTTCCTCTCTGAAATCAATAAAAATATAGCTGAAAAAATAGGTGAGAAAATGTATAATCACTTATCTTACAATTCTAATAAAACAGTAATATGCAAATTGATCATCACTCCAACACACAAGATGGCTGCCCCCATGTGGACACACCATGCCTGCCACAAGATGGCCAGCAGGGGAGAGCAGTCGGGAGGAACCAGGCCTGTAAGGGAGGGCATTTGTGGGCGATCAGGCCAGCACGGGAGGGCAGTTAGTAGTGACCAGGCCGGCAGAGGAGAGAAGTTGGGGTCAACCGGGCCTGTAGGAAAGGGAAGTTAGGGGGGACCCAGGCCTGCAGGGGACAGCAGTTGGGGGAGACCAGGCCTGCAGGGGAGGGCAATTAGGAGTGACCAGGCCTGCAGGGGAGGGCAGTTAGGGGAGACCAGGCCTTCAGGGGAGGGGAGTTAGGGGTGACCAGGCCTGCAGGGGAGGGCAGTTAGGGGCAAACAGGTTGGCAGGGGAGTGGTTAGGGGATGATCAGGCTGGCAGGCAGAAGTGGTTAGGGGCAATCAGGAAGGCAGGTAGGCGAGCAGTTGGGAGCCAGCAGTCTTGAATTGTGAGAGGGATGTCCGACTGCCCTACTGGGATCGGGGCCACCCCCCGCCCCGGTGCATGAATTTCATGCACTGGGCCTCTAGTACAGTAATATATTTAAGTATACACTTTTTCTCTCTTAATGATTTCAAACTTTAGTGCCTGCTGCAAATTTGGAAATGCACTATGGAACTGATGATGTCAGAAAAGAAGTACTCTACCAAACAACAACAAAAAAGTGTGTAACCGAGATCTACTTTGGCCTAACAAGTAAAATGAGTGGAATTTGAATGCCTTTCTTCTAACAAATATCTGCAGGTAAAATCCATCAGTCAAAACACAGTGAAGTTGAAACATCACTTCTGCAAGTCCAATGAAGTACTTGTGCCCACCCCTCTGTAAAACTGAACTATCTGTCCTGCTCTTTCTGTAACATTGTGAGATCCTCCAAACTACTCTAAGTGTACAAGAGAGAAGGGACAGGAAGTTTAAAAAGTTCAGGGAGGGAGAAAACATGACCCATACATATGCTGTCTCAGAACAAGGGACTCATACAGACCGAAAGTGAAGAAATGGAAAAATATTTTTCAGGCAAATGGAAATGAAAAAAAAAAAAAGCTTGGATAGCAATACTTATATCTGACAAAATAGACCTCAAAGTGAAGGCCATAACAAGAGATGAAGAAAGCCACTTGTTAATACTAAGCGGATTGATAGAACAAGAGGATAAAACTCTGGTAAACATATATGCACCCAATACAGGAGCACCCAAATACATAAAAAACTTCTGGAAGATATAAAGGGATAGATAGCAATACAATCATATTAGGGGCTTTTAATACCCCATTGACATCACTGGATAAATCCTCTAGACAAAGAAACAGCAATCTTAAATGACTCACTAGATCAGCTGGACTTAATCAACATCTTCAGAACATTTCAGCCCGAAGCTACAGAATATACATTCTTCTCAACTGCACATGGAACATTTTGAAATATATACCACATACTGGGACACAGGCAAAGTCTCTTCAAATTTAAGAAGATTAAAATCATATCAAGCATCTTCTCAGATCACAATGACACAATATTAGAAATAAACTACAATAAAAACAATCCAAAAAGTTCAAACACTTGGAGGCTAAATAGTATGCTATTAAACAATGATTGGGTTACCAAAGAGACCAAAGAAGAAACTAAAATCAGCCTGGAAACAAATGACAATGAAAACACACAACTCAAAATCTATGGGACACAGTGAAAGGAGTCCTGAGAGGGAAGTTCATAGCTCTACAGGCCTACCTAAAAAAACAAACAAAAAACAAAACACAAGAAAAACTGCTAATAAATTATCTAACTCTACAACTTAAAGAATTCGAATCAAGAAAAGCACAGGGTGAGCAGAAGGAAGGAAATAATAAAGATCAGAGCAGAAATAAATGACATAGAGACAAAAATAAAATAAAATAAAATATCAATAATACCAAGAGCTGGTTCTTTGATAGAATAAACAAGATTGATGAACCTCTAGCCAGGCTCACTAAGAAGCAAAGAGAGAGGACCCAAATAAACAAAATCAGAAATGAAAGAGGCTAAATAACAACATACCCCACAGAAATACAAAGGATTGTAAAAAAATACTATGAACAACTCTATTCCAACAAACTGGTCAACCTTAAACAAATGGACATACTTCCTAAAAAAATGCGTCCTTCCAAAACTCAATCAGGAAAAATCAAAAAATCTGAATAGGGTGATAACTATGGAGGAAATTAAAACAGTAATCAAAAAGCTTCCAGCAAACAAAAGCCCTGGACCAGAAGGCCTCACAGGGGAGTTTTACCAAACATTCAAAGAAGAACTAAAATCTATCCTCTTCAGACTTTTCCAAAAAATCCAAGAGGAAGGAACACTTCCAAGCTCTTTCTATGAAGCTAGCATTACTCTAATCCAAAAACCAGATAAAGACACCACACAAAAAGAGAATTACAGGCCAGTATCGCTGATGAACATAGATGCTAAAATCCTCAACAAAATTTTAGCAAATCGGATCCAGCATTACATTAGGAAGATCATACACCATGATCAAGTGGGATTTATTCCAGGGATGCAAGGATGGTACAATATCTGCAAATCAATAAACATGATACATCACATAAGCAAATTTAGAAATAAAAATCACATAATCATATCAATTGATGCAGAAAAAGCATTTGACAAAATCCAACACCCTTTCTTGATTAAAACTCTCAGGAAAGTGGGAATAGAGGGACCATACTGCAACATAATAAAAGCCTTATATGACAAACCTATAGCCAACATCATACTCAATGGGCAAAAATTAAAACTATTTCCCCTAAGAACAGGAACAAGACAGGGATGCCCACTCTCACCACTCCTGTTCAACACAGTACTGGAAGTGCTAGCCATAGCAACCAGACAAGAAGAAGAAATAAAAGACATCCAAATTGGAAAAGAAGAAGTGAAACTGCTATTATTTGAAGATGACATGATATACAAAACCCTAAATACTCCATCAAAAAAACTACTAGATGTAATAAATGAATTCAGCAAGGTATGAGGATACAAAATTAACACCCAGAAATCTAAGGCATTTTTATACACCAACTAGAGGCCCAGTGCATGAATCCGTGCATGGGTTGGGTCCAGCCAGACCACCCCAATTGGGGCCGATTGGGCCGGGCTGCTTGTGGGGAGGGGTTGTGGGTGGCTGGCCAGCCGGCCCTGCCCCCTGGTGGAACTCCTAGTCCAACTACCAGTCGAGGGGACAATTTGCCTATTAGCCTTTTATTATATAGGATAATGAACTCACAGAAAGAGAAACTAAAAACAAACAAACAAACAAACAAAAAACCCATTTACCATTGCACCAAAAGAATTAAGATACCTAGGAATAAACTTAACTAAGGAGGTAAAAGAACTGTACTCAGAAAACTATAGGACAATGAAAACAGAGATAGAGGAAGACATAAACAAATGGAAGACTATACTATGTTCATGGATTGGTAGAATCAACATCATTTAAATGTCCATACTACCCAAAGCAATCTACAGATTTAATGCAATCTTCATTAAAATACCAATGGCATAGTTCACAGACCTAGGACAAACTTTCCAAAAATTCATATGGAATAAAAAAAGAACTTGCATGCATGCATATAAGCATAATCAATGGACACTGACAATAGGCGGGTGAGGACATGGGCTGGGGAGTGAGGCTGGCCAGGGAGAGGTCAATGTGGGGAAAAGGAGACATATGTAATAATATGTGAAATGCTTTAAACAATAAAGAATTTTTTTAAAGTTTAGGGAGGGGCATTGTTGGGAGGGGGATAGAAGCTTAATTTCAAAGTATGTACAGAAAAAACATCCAGTTTAGGAAATCAAACTCATTAATTCACTCTCTCATTTACTGTATATTCATTCAAAATACATACAATAAATGACTATTCTATAGTTAAGCTATTCCAAGTGCTCTAAATCAATGGAAAAATGCAAAAAAATCATCTCAAATACAAACCCAGTATGAGTCCATATCCCTCGTTAATCCCTCTTCTGCTTCACCTTTATAGCAGATAGCCCTTTAACAAGGAGCTATTACAACCTACTAAAAAGGATGTCTACTGCACTCAGCAAGACTCAAGGGTGACACTGCTTAATGAAAGTCACATTTGATGTACTGTGTATTCTCCAATACTAAGTGGCTCAATTGCCAGCTATAGTTCTCTTCATATTCTTATAAAGTATTCTAGAATCACACCTTTAATTTATATTATCTTATGTTCTATTTCTGAAGTACAGTGGTAATAATATAGTCTTTGATTTTTAAAGTTCTATATATCTTGATGAAATAGCAATGAAGGGGTACTAAGATGCAAATATATATTATTGATAATACAATTTAAAACAAGTTAAACTTTTAATGGGGCTGCCGCTAGAAAAGATTGGCTAAGTATGATGTCATTTCAAGCACAAATAGGAGAAACATAAAAAAAAAAAAATTATCACTCTCTATTGAGCACTCACTATCAGGCCTTATGCAAACATTTAAAAACATTATGTCAATTAATCACTTTTTAAAAAGCATGTTAGGGGACTTCCAGGAAGATGGAATAGAGATGTACTTTTCCCTATTACACAAAGTACAAATAAAATCCCTGGACACTATAGATAAAACAAACATAAATGGACTCTGAAAGGTGAAGGAAAGAAGGCAGATCAGTTAGAAACCTGGGGACCCAAAACATGAAATGGTGGTGAGTTCTCTAGATTTTGGTTTTTGTAAATTTTTTTGCCTCATATATCTCACACTATAAATTGAAGAAACTCAGCCCTAGCCGGCGTGGCTCAGTGGATAGAGTGTTGGCTTGCAGACTGAAGGTTTGTGGGTTTGATTCTGGTCAAGGGCATATGCCTGGGTTTCAGGCTTGATTCCCAGTAGGGGGTGTGCAGGAGGCAGGTGATCAATGATTGTCTCTCATCATTGATATTTCTATCTCTTTCTCCCTTTCTCCTCCTCTCTGAAATCAATAATATAAATAAATAAATTGAAAAAACTCAGAAATGCCAATAGCACATAACAAAAAAGCCCCAAGAAAGTTTGCTCTCTTTACATAAAGGATGAAGAAAGAGTCAAACTAGCAAGACAACTTAAGAGACAAAACCCAGTGAAAAACCTAGACACACCCATTTCCTCTCCCATCAGCAAGGTGAGTAGAAAGCCTAGACTCCCACCCTTACCAGGCTTTAACAAGGGCATTCCACCTCCACACCCTGCTGGTGCTAGAGAAGGTTGAGTAGAGATTGTGGAACTTCAACTCCACTGGGTAAAAAAAGACACCCCCACCCCCATGTGTCATTGGAGACCATGTGGGAAGGCTAGCTTTCCACCATCACAGGACAGTAACAGATGCCTCCTACCACTCCCCTTTGGGGTAGTATAAGAAAATATGCTGGAGAGTCACTGCTAGGTGGTAATAAGGCCATCCCACTCCCCGAGGTGTCAGTCAATGCCATGAAAGAAGCAGTACCAAGACAATATTACCCTTCCCAGCTAGGATGCTATCAACTGAGGCCTGGAGGGGAGTCAGAAATCCTACTGAACTAACAAGGAGGCCCTGTCTTTCAGGTGAAAACTAAAGCTGAGTTTGAAATCAGGACTTCTACCCCAACATGACCATCACTTGCTTTGGCCAGAGAGCTGTCAGAAGAATACAGCTAAAAAGGTTTAGGTAAACTCCAGATTCTCAAAACATAACACCTAAAACATCTAGATTTCAGTGAAGTATCACTCTTCAAACCCACTCTTCCTACCCAAAACCAGAAAACTCTCAATATGGATTTTAAAAAACAGCAATCAATAGGCATCAACATTATGTCTAATAGACATATTAAAATTATCTGAGAAAGATTTTAAAGACCTACCATAAAAATGTGTCAGTAAGTAATTACAAACATGCTTGAAACCAAGGAGAAAACAAGAACCCACAGCAAAGAAATGTCTTGACAAAGTAATAGGAGGTATAATGCAGAAAACTTTAGAATATAATGAAAATAAAAAACTACAAAATTCTGAAAGAAATTAAAGAAGACACGAATAAATGGAAAGACACATCCATGTTCACAGAATGGATGACAATATTATTAAGATTTCCATATTACCCAAAGATATCTACCAATTAAATTTAGTCCTTATCAGAATCCCAATGGTATTTTTTTTGCAGAACTAGAAAAGTTCATACTAAAATTTATAAAATCTCCAGGGACTCCAAATAGCCAAAATAATGTTTTGATAAAAATAGAACAAAGTTGGAGGCTTGATACTTCCTGATTTCAAAACATAATATAAAACTATAATAATCAAAAGTGTGGCACTGGCATAATAAACCAACATAACAGAATAATGAGCTCAGAAATAAACCCTTGTTTATATGCTAAAGTAAACAAATACCGATTAAATGGGCATGCATATATAAACAAAACAAAAAAAATCCTGACCTAACATTCATATTTTATATAAAACATACCTCTTAATGGATCATGGACATAAATGTAAAATATAAAACTTTCATAACAAAACAAAACAAAAAAATAAGATGATATCTTCAGGATCAAGAAATATGCAAGAGTTCTTCAATTTAACAATAAAAGCGAGGCATATAAAAATTCATAAATTGACTTATTAAATTAAAAATTTTGGTCTGTGAGAGGAGAATGAAAAGACAAACTACAAAATGAAAAAAAAAAATATTTGCAAACTTCATATCCAAATAATATATTGGTATCTAGAATATATTGAGAAGTTTAAAAAACTCAATGTAAAAGTAAAATATCCAATTAGAAACTGGACATTTCATGAGCAAGAGTTATTTAACAAAAGAGGATGGCAAACAAGCACATAAAAAGATATTTAACATCATTAGCTGTAGGGAACAGTTATAGGGTTAAGCCTTGGACTGACCTGCTGGCAAGCCACAAACAAGTCCCAGCTTAGAGGGCACAGCCCTCTTAGCATAATTAAGCTTGATCTTGTGACTGCTCCCTAGATCTTTCCTGGGTAGCTAATGGGCTGTGGAATGTGCAGCAAGTGCTGCCAAAACAAGTGAAACTTATAAGAACATTGTAAATTACCTTGTTTACCTCTGACTATAAAATAAAGCATCAGTTTGCAGTCTGGATCTGTTCTGTGGTTTCAGTCACGCACAGAAGATCCACCTACACCCAGCTTATTCTCTTTGTCTGTCTTTTCTTCATCCTTGGCTGGTCTTCCCTCAGGCTTGCCAAACCCTTGGCTGTGCTGGCGTGGCACAATTAGCTATCAGGAAGATTCAAATTAAAACCACAATGAGATATCACTACATATCAACAGAATGGCTAAAATAAAAATAAAATAAAAAACAACAAAAACCTACAAAACAGAACACCACCAAATGCTGGTGAAGATGCAGAGAAATCAAGATAACTCATTCACTGCATGGAAGAGAATGTATGATGATAGAACCACTATGGAAGACAATTTGGTGGCTTATTAAAAATTAAATTTGCTTCCCAGAAATTGCACCCCTAGGCATTTATCCCAAAGAAAAGAAAACTTCTGTCTAAGCCAAAACCTGTACATGGATGTTCACAGCACTTTTATTTGTAATAGAAAAACTTGAACCAACACATTTCCTTCAATGGGATCCGAGGGGGGTGTGATTAAACAGTGTGCCTCCATAGTATAGAATACTACTCAAGAACAAAAGGAACAACATACAACTTAGAGGAATTCCAAAGAACCATTCCATGTGAGAAAAACGAAAGATACAAACCAAAAAAAAAAAAAAAAAAAACCAAAACAATCCTCAAAAGTTACATAGAATATGATTCCATTTATATATCATCCTTGGGATAACAAAATTTTAAATTTGGAGAAAAAATTATTGGACGCCAGGAGTTAATGAGTAGGTGGAGGAGTAGGGATGGGAGGAAAGTGATGTGACTGTAAAAGGCCAACAATAGACATCCTTTCAGTGATAAAATAGTTGTGTTTATTGTCTGTATTAATGTCAATATCCTGTTATATATTAACCTATATAATAAAAGGATAATATGCAAATTGACAGAACGGCGGAACAACCGGTTGCTATGATGCGCACTAACTACCAGAGGGCAGACGATCAATGCAGGAGCTGCCCCTTGATGGTCAGTGCACTACCACAGGGGAAGTGATGCTCAGCCAGAACTCGGGCTCACAGCTGTAAAGCGCAGCAGTGGTGGCGGGAGCCTCTCCCACCTCTGCGACAGCGCTAAGAATGTCCGACTGCCAGCTTAGGCCTGCTCCCCTGTAGTCAGTGGGACATCCCCTCAGGGCTCCCAGGCTACAAGAGGGTGCAGGCCGGGCTGAGGAACCCCCTGCCCCCGAGTGCACGAATTTTGTGCACCAGGCCTCTAGTTGTACTGTAATTTTACAAGACATTACCATCAGGAGAACTAGGCATATCGTATCTCTCTGTATTATTTCTTACAACTACATCCGAATTTACTACTATCTTACCTAATAATAGACAACCTTGTAAATCGACCATGCCTCTACTACGCCCACAGCCAATAAGAATGAGTATGCAAATTAGAAGGCCAAAGATGGCTGCCGCCCAGCTGTTCCAGGCATGGAGTGGCTGGGTGGGGCAGGATGCCTGCTATGAGAAGGAGGGCGGGGGGGGGGGGGAAGGGATCTACAGGAGCGGAGTGCTGCGGCAAAGACAAGACTGCAGACTCTAGAGTCTGCAGCAAAGACAAAGAAGGCAGTCTCCAGCCGGTATCTGCAGCAAAGATGGCACACTCTAGCCGGAGTCTACTGTGAAGCAGCGAAGACGAACCGGCCGGAGTCTGCCGCGAAGATGAAGATGGCAGACTCCAGCCTGGGTCTGCAGCAAAGATGGCACACTCCAGCCGGAGTCTACAGTGAAGCAGCGAAGACAAACCGGCCGGAGTCTGCAGCGAAGATGAAGATGGCAGACTCCGGCCTGGGTCTGCAGCAAAGACAAAGAAGGCAGACTCTGGCCAGAGCAAAGGCCTGGGTCCTGGGTGCCAGAGGAAAACCGGTGCTGGAAGCCAAGGGAATGAAGTCCTATAACGGGCCTTTAGTCTCAAAATAAAAAGCTTAATTTTTAAAAAGTATATTAGTGGTAAGTCTCCCAATTTAATAGATGAGGATACAATGTTATTAATTTTCTATATATTACTAAAGTCATTACTACCAATAAATAATAGAAGCAGAATTCAAACTTATGTCTGCCAGACTCTTGAAAATAGATTTACTTAAGGGCATTTAGAGAATAATTGCGCATCTATTATGTACCGGTATCAGGAGTACAAAAGACAGACAACAAAGTTCTGTATCTCTAGGATCTTATGGTGCTATAGAGAACACATATTGGTGAATAAATAATTATGCATATCCAAGGCCAAGTGCCCACATAGTTGAGGGCTATCAACTGAGGATTCTTAGATGAGAGAGGGCAGCCAAAAACAAGCAGGGGACTAAGAGACTCGTATTGACCTTCTGAGAAGATCACCCTGGTTGTGTTTTGGAGCACTAGAAGGTGTCATGAGAAGCAGCATGGTTATAAATTAGGAGGCTCCTGCAATCAGGAGGAAGGGGGCAAGAACAGAACTAAAACTGGTCCTTTGGAAATGCACTTGACCACTTGGATAGCACTGCCTTACCAATAGTAAAAAATAACATGAGGAAGAACATGTTTGGTTAAGAAAGAAGAAATTTAACTGCATTTTATGATGCTGCATTTGAGATATGGGTTGAATTTCAGAATAGAGATCTAATCAATTAAATATATACCTTTGTATCCCAATAAAGAGTAGTGATAGAGATTTTGGAATAATCAGTTATAGGATGTACTAAAACATATAAAATAGGAACTTTCTCAAAAATAATATGTAGAATGAGAAGGGGAAAGTGGATAGGATGAACCTAAGTCAGCAATATTTTAGAAGAAATGATGGCTGGATATAAATCTAATTCAAAATAAAATTTAAAAACTAATGTAAATAGAAATACAGAGGAGTGTGTATATGTGGTGGTAAAAGAGATGTTTGTAAATATATATAGGAAAGGGAACAGAATCCTGATAATCATAAGGAAATATTACTTTGCCAATGCTTCTGGTAATACATTTTTTTTTAAATTTAATCTACCTTGCTCACCATTCAATATTGAGTAAATCAGGTTCTTAAATGTGAAACTAGGAAATGGTTGGCTATTGAATATTCCATGTAATGTATTTTTTAATTGTGGACACAATTCACAGGAGAAATATTTTCCCAATAATTATAATTTCTATTAAATCATTTGGTCATTGTTTGAAAACAGAAAGAGGGGTTTCTTTTTGCCTTTTTTAAGATACTGGAGGAAGGTTCAAATTAATAACCCTTTAAACGAATGGATTTCTGGGGGGGGAGGGGTAAAAAAGAATGATTGAAATGAGTTTTTTAAGCACCTCTGTCCCTGGGTACACACTAACGATTTTCATATACCCAGATGAAACTAAACTCATTCTCATGAATTGAAAAAAAAAAAATCTCCAATGTAAGGTAGTCATCACAAATTTCAAAAATAAATCTTAAAGAAGCAAAGGAGGAAAAAGTTCTACTGAGAATTGTGGAGATCGAGAAAACCATAAGCATGACCCCCGCCCCCCCCCCCAAAAAAAAACCACTATTGATATGTTTGTTTCTCATTTTTCCCATATCCCAATAAAAGAAGGGTATTCTTTAATTAGCTTACATTATTTAGCTTTTCATTACACCTACGTCTCACTATATGAATGTGTGCTCTCCTTATGAGGTTGCTAAAAAATCCTATCTAATAAAATAGTAATATGCAAGTTGACCATAACTCCAACACACAAGATGGCCGCCCCCATGTGGACACAAGATGGCCGCCACAAGATAGCCTGCAGGGGAGGGCAGTTGGGGGCGGGGGACCAGGCCTGCAGGGGAGGGCAGTTAGGGGTGACCAGGCTGGCAAAGGGGAGCAGTTAGAGGTTATTGGGCCAGCAGGGGAAGGCATTTGGAGGCGACCGGGCCTGTAGGAGTGGACAGTTTGGGGTGACCAGGCCGGCAGGGGAGGGCAGTTAGGGGCAATCGGGCTGGCAGGGGAGCAGTTAGGCGTTGATCAGACTGTCAGGAGAGTGGTTAGTGGGTGATCAGGCTGGCAGGCAGAAGTGGTTAGGGGCAATCAGGCAGGCAGGCAGGCGAGTGGTTGGGAGCCAGCAGTCCTGGATTGTGAGAGGGATGTCCGACTGCCCTCGAGGGGTCCCAGATTGGAGAGGGTGCAGGCTGGGATGAGGGACACACACATAGCCCCCTGTGCATGAATTTCGTGCAGTGGGCCTCTAGTCTATATATATAAAAGGCTAATATGCAAAGTGTCCCCTCGATAGTTCAACCAGGAGATCGGAAGTTTGACTGCTCGCTATGATGTGCACTGACCACCAGAGGGCGGTGCAGAACAAAGGAAGGCCTTGGCCAGCAGCTAGCAGCCAAGGGAAGGAAGGCCCTGGCTGGCAGACGGAAGGCCCCGATTGGGCCCTGATCGCCGGCCAGGCCTAGGGACCCTACCCATGCACAAATTTTGTGCACCAGACCTCTAGTAGAATATAATCATTCAAAAGAAGCCGTTAGCCTTGGACAGTGTTGCTCAGTGGTTATAATGTTGACCCTTGGACCAAAGGGCCGCAGGTTCAATTCCTAGTCAAGGACACATAGCTGGGTTGCGGGTTCAATCCCTGGCCCAGGTTGGGATGCATCCAGGAGGCAAGCAATCATTTATGTTCCTCTCTGTTTCTACCCCCTGCCCATCCTCCCTTCCACTCTTCTAAAAATCAATGGGAAAATATCCTCTGATGGCAACAAACAAAAAAATAAGCAGTTAATATCCCCTTTCTTTTCATTTTTAGGAAGATCATTTCTTCAAATGTTTTCCATTTTAACATTAGTTTACTGTTGTTCCTTAACTCTGAGTTTCAGTTTTCTATTGAAGGTAAATGAAAGATTTAGTTAAAGAGGTAGAGTACTTTTGCAATTTATCAAAATTTCTAACACCAAACAATGGGTAGGTAGGCTGCTCAAAGGAAAGTGATCCACTGAGGAAAAAGGTAAATCCCAAACCAGGATGATAACTTTTCCTAACAAAGAGATGCTATTTTAGTTATAATAGTTTTAATAGTTAACAATGCAAATAGGTTTAAATCCTATACTTTCAGTCTCTGACATAAAAACACAGCAGAAAAAAAAATACAGAAAAAATAAGCACAAAGTGTCCTAACTTCTTTTTTTATACTAGAGAAAGGGAGAGGGATTTTTTAATGTGCTTATGCATGTAATCATAAGAAGTATGAAGGTAGTCATCACAAATTCCATCCTGCCACATCATGATTCCATTCTCTAGAGCCTCAGCTTAACTCTATAATCAATATGCCAATGTTTTCAACAACCAAATCAAGGATAGAAGGCTTTCAAACAGGGCACATTTTAAAATACTATTGTAAACTTCATTATTAACTCTATACATTTTCAACAGAAGACACAGACATACCCAGAACGAAAAAGATGGCCAATAGCCTCAGAGAAGAGATCTCTTATAGAAAGTACACACTTCTATCCCCAAAGCCTACTAATGGTAAATTAAAACATAGAAAGGTAACATCAGAATTTCAGATGCAACCAAAATCCACGGCTTCCCTACAATATAGCCCCCCAACTGACAGTAAAGAGATAGTCTCATATGTGGTCAGCCAAACTAATGGAGATTCTTTCTATACCCATATAACTTTGCAAAGCTCTTCTATACATAAATGAGCAGTCAGAAAAAAATAATAATAAAGAAAGAAAAAAATAAAATAAAACCTTCGAAGTAAACTACAGGTAATGGAAGTGATTGTCAACTTGTTTCAACCAAAAACGCATCAAGTTTCATAACAAATATTCCACTTGAAAATTCTCTACTCAATCTAAAGCAGCATAGACTGTCTTTCCTGTTAGTTCAGTTTCATTATTTTTCTTCTTTAAACTCTAAATAATGCCTCTGGAACAGGGATTGAGGATTCCTTCCTCTTGGTTAGTGGCAATGGCATAATACAAGCACAGAGCCCATGTTTCATCCAAGAATCATTAAGCCAGAGGAAACACATTCACAAATAAAATTTCCAGGCTCATGCGCTTCCAGGTAGCCAGATGAGCCAGTCAGATGAGAAGACTCTAGAGGAGGTGGCAGGTTTCCCTTGGGGAAAGAAACATATTGACTTACCTTCTCTGCATACTTGAACTTAACATAGAACCAGCTTGACTTGATCATTGTCTCACCTCCTGCCCTCAAAGGAAAAGAAGATGAAAAAATAATAATAAAAAGAGAAGAAAAAAAAAGTATAGTGCCGAAGAAAAAGCAGTGTTTCAGCAAAGACTTCTTTCAGGTGCTGAGTTTTCCAAAGGATGACACGTATTCAAAGAAGAGGGGCAAGCGGGAACAAAATAGGAAAATGCACTATTTCCAACTTGGCCTCCTTCCCCTTTATGTTCTGTACACCTTCCCTTAGCGCCTAAAACACTGTGTGTGATCTTGCTCCGGAAACTGCGCTCCAACACTGCCTTACTGTGCTGCCTGCCTCTCCCTCCCTCCCTCCCTCTCACTCCCTCTGTGTTGTCCTCTTGGCTGGCTGACAAGAGAATTCCTCAAATGGACTTCAGCTGCCTTCATCACAAATGGCACATGTCAGTAAAGAGAGGAGGCAGGCCCTGCCCTGTACCCACCCAGGAGGACAACCTCCTCCTCCGGCCACTGCCCACAGGGGATGAATAATGAATTCCAGTGCTCCCCCTCAGGACTCAGATTAACACCTGGCCAAACATTATTCTGACAGGAGCGTGTATCTAGGAAAGGGCCCCCAAAACAAGATCAGGAGGTGACCTTTCTCCATGCCTACAGAAGATTACAACACTAAAATCAGTCCAGCCTCTTTAGCAAAAAGTGAATAAGAATGCATTTTAAATTCTCCAGCTGAAACAACATCTTTCAACCTCTTGTTGCTAGAGAAAGAGAAACTGGGAACGCTTTCTCTTGCTATTCCCTTTTACTTCTAGTAGCTGCCAAAACAGCTCCTGGTATTCAGCCTTAGGAGATAACAGCTTGGAAAAATGACTGACACTTTGTACATATTTTTTCCCCAGAAATGTGAAGTCAGTGTTTTTATTTTGTTTTACTACTATTAACTCATGCAATTTCAGGATATCAAGAAAAACTGTGAAACAGCATCAGTGTCCACTTCACAAGATGCAAGAAATGGGGAAAAGTGGGGAAATGTAGGTGCATGGCTCTAGGATAGCTGAATGTGAGTGAATGTGAGGCACCTGTGTCCTACTGCTCTAAGGGAAACATGCTGGAGACAGGCACATGGAAAACAGTTATTCTAAAAATATCATGGCATACCTTTTGTTTCTATATCCCACATCCTTACCCCCAGTAATAAATATTTGTCAATACAAAATAATTAAGATTAATCTGGATTTCTACATGAAAATATGCTCAACATCACTAATCATCAGGGAAATACAAATTAAAACTACAATGGATATCATCTCATACCTGTCAGAATGGCTATTATAAAAAAAGTGGACAAATAGCAAATGTGGCAACAACATTTGTGCAGCTACTATAGAAAACAGCATGAAGGTTAAATAGAACCAGTACACAACTGAGCAATTCCACTTCTGGGAATTTATTTGAAGAACATAATAATTTGAAAAATTATATACTAGTAAACCTGTATATTCACTGCAGCATTATTTACAACAACCAAGATATGAAGCAACCTAGCTTTCATTGATAGATGGATGGATGGATAAATGTGGTGATATATACAATGGAATATTACTCATCCATAAAAGAGAAATAAATCTTACCATTTGTGACAACGTGGATGGATCTACAAACTATTATGTTAAGTTTAAATAAGTTGGACAAAGACAAATGCCATATGCTTTCACTTATATGTGGAATCTAAAACACAAACAAACGAATAAACAAAATGAAACAGAAATAAACTCAGATACAGAGAACTGACGGTTGCCAGAGAAAAAGAGGTGGGGAATGGGGAGGAAAGGGGGAAGGGATTAACTTCCAAGTCACAGGGATATAATGTATAGCTTAGAAATTGTAAACTATGTATAGTAACAAACTGTCACTAGACTTATTATGGTGATCATGCAATATTGCGCACCTGAAACTAATATACAATTGTATATCAACTGCAATTAAAAATAAATTTTAAAAATTTATTATAAAATAGTTAACTGTGTCAGTCGAAAAAAGTTCATCTGGATTTAAAAGTAAATTCTATAGGATTCTGTAAACTACCCTCATCTCAAAAAGAAGAGAGAGGAACAGGTGAGTTTGAAAATGTCTGATATTATTAAATACAGGGTTTGAAATACTTATAGATATATAGATATATATAGATTAATTAGCTGCTTTGCATCCAATCTTAGTACTAATACTGAATGGAACAATGAAGCCACTATGCTGTTTAAATGAGCAAATTTTATTACCAGTAAGAAGGGCCAAAGTCTACATGGAGCTCACATCCTTTCACATCTGCAAATGACCAGGAGCATGTGTGGACCATTATTTCATTTTCCCACCTTCATGTCATAGAAGCACCCACCTTTCATCCCTAGAAACCCCTTTATCTGAGGCTCAGTCAAGGTGTTCGAGGACATACCATTTGCTGAGGTCCAAATGTCACTTAATGTCTTATGAAAAAAGGATTTGCTTCTATTTTTAAGTTGTTATTACGTACCATCAGGCTAAGCAGTAACTTCATTTTAGCATTCAAAATTTTAGGCTGATTATCACTAAGAAGCCTTCCTGAAAAACTATCCCTACATCACAATAATTATAAATATTCCTGTAATATTTTTGAAGAAGCACCTTCCCCTAAACCACACTCAGATTCTAAAACTATTTCAGGAAAGCAGCTACACGAGTGTATTGTGAGTAGATAAATCATTTAGGTGGTAGGAAAGAGACTGAATGGAGTTCATACTGAAAGGCTTCTAATTTCTCTGAGAACTATGGCTCTATTCTCACTCACACCTCTCAATTCCCTGAAGTATGTCCAGCATCCAGTTGTTCTAGAACACCTTTATCTTCCCCCATCACATCACCTAACTCATACTCTCTCATCCTTTAGATTGGCACTTAGCTGTCACTTCTTCTAAGAAGCCTTCCTTACCCTCATCCCAGAGTGTGGGTTGGGTACATTTATAGCATACTGAACTTCTCCCCCTTCTTAACACTTATCATACAATGTTCTTACTACCTATTTACTTCTCTGCATCTTCCTCTGAATTGGAGGGCTCTTGAGAAAAAGTCACCTACCTCCCTTGATCACAGATATAATCTATGGCTTGGCACCATGCCTGCACACAGTTGATGCTCCGCTAGTATTGGCTGGCTGGCTGCCTAGGTGGATAGGTGGGTAAATGAGAGGAAAAGTTAGTTCATATAGTAAGAATGGGGATGAGACAATAAATGTAAAGTTCCTAGCACTTTTTCTCTAACACAGTAAGTTCTTGATAAATGTTTGTTATCATTATAATCTTGAGTGGGGAAGAATCTAGAACTGCCACCAAAGGAAAGAGAAAGCAACTTAGTTAATGCATTAATGGGCAACACTGAAAAAGCCATCAGATGTTGATTCCCATTGATCTCCAGACAGAGTTTTATAATTCTCTCAAGTGGAACATAAAAGTTCAAGAGAGGGCAGATAGCCAAGAGGCTCCTGAGAGGAAATTCTCAGAAGGACAAGAGCTTCAAGGAACTGAAAGTGCTGGTGAGAGAGTAGTAAGGGGATTACATACATAATGCAGGCAGAGTAAGTAAAGAAGTGAGGCAGGCCAAAGGGGCTGTGGTCTGAGAAAAGAGAGAGATGTACAGGACTTCACAGGAAACATGGAGTGGGGAGGGGAGAGGTGACAGTATGATCACTGACCAACTGTACTTACAGACATGTTGTCAAAACATCCTTCTTTCCCTAGCCAGTTTGGCTCAGTGAATAGTGCATCAGCCTGCAGACTGAAGGGTCCCGAGTTCAATTCTGGGCAAGGGCACATGCCAGGGTTGTGGGCTCAATCCCCAGTAGGGGGCATGCAGGAGGCAGCCAATCAATGATTCTTCCTCATCATTGATGTTTCTATCTCTCTCTCCCTCTCCCTTCCTCTCTGAAATCAATAAAAATGTATTTTTTTAAAAAAACATCCTTCTTTGGGACAGATTATGAAGACTATTTTTTTGGGGGGTAAGTTCTGAAGGTCAATTAATTTCCTTGTGATTTTTCCCCCTTTTATCATAAATCCAAATGCTCATGGAAAGGGTTTTGGAAAAGTAAGATAATAAAAGATTACAAAAACCCAGAATTAGGGTAATCAAGCAGTTAGACTCTTTTATAAGTTCAGTGAATATTCTACCTGGGGAAGGACTTTAAAAGTTCACAAAAACCAACAGGGTCTAACTTTTCACATGAGGCTCCCTTTTAAGTAAAAAAATAAACAACAAAAAAACCTGAACTTCCCATTTGATAATATATTGAATTTTAGCAGATATTCATTAATTGAAGAAACACAAAATGTAAACATTTAATAATGCTTTTTAATAATGTAAAAATTTAATAATGCTTTTTAATAAGTATATTTTTTATTAACCACCCTTTCTAGAAACTCCTAAAAATAATGTGCACACACGCAGGTAGAACATGAGCCCTGCTTAGTGCCATGATAAAGGCTGTGCTCCCAGGCTGGGAACTGACCTGGATCAAAAACCACCGTGATGAAAGAGGTGAAGTGACTTCACCAAGGTCTCACAGCTGGTCTGCGGCTGAGCTGTGTCTATAACATTTCCTGGCTCACTTGGTCTAACATCATGCTACTGCACATACGAGAATTCTGGTACAACTGTAGCTGAATTATTCATTTCAGGCAATATAATATGATCATGGAACAGTGTGAATTAATAATAGAATACAAATTATCTTAAGAGTTAAAAGGAGATAAAATAAAATGCTAAATACTTTATCTTTCCCCATCAACTATCTGATGTTTGCATGGATATATGCTTAATGAAAGGTAAGGAAGGAAATGAAGCTCAATTCAGATACAGTTTTGGTTGTGTTTTGTTTAAAGCATCTGAAAAGAGGGGAAGGGCAAGAGTTGGTAGAGTCAGGGAGGAAAGGCTACTCAGGGAGAGAATATAATGCAACAGGCAGTAGTTACACGCAAGAGCTTTGGAGATGGGAGGACCTCAGTCCAAACATGCCAAATTGGGGGTATTAGTCACTTATCTGTCTCTTAACCTCTACTTCCCTATTTGTAAACACAAGGTAATCACACCTACCTTAAAATGAAGAATTCCTGTGAAAATTAAATTGACTCATAGTTGTAAATGAGTCAACATAGCTACAGCCTCACAATGGAAGCTTGATAAAAGGTAAAGGCAGTGTCACCTTCAATTACATCATAACCTTAGTAGCTAAGGTCAGCTGGAAACACAATAGAAATATCACTTTTTAGACTTCAAGTCAGAAACCTCACCTGCTATGACAGAGCCTTAATCGTGCTCTAATTACATTCAAAACCTGACCTGCCAGAAGAAAAGAAAGGAAGGAAGGAGGGAGGAAGGGAGGGAGGAAGGGGATACCATGAGTTACTTAGCTCCTTGGTGAACATAAATGGTGAAAGTAAGCGCCTGGCTCGTGAGCTGCAAGACAGTCACTTTCAACAATAGGAGTATATTCTCTAATAAAAATATGACTTCTGCTCAGCCAGCGTGGCTCAGTGATTAAGCATCCACCTATGAACCGGGAGGTCACAGTTTGATCCCTGGTCAGGGCACATACCCAGGTTGTGGGCTCAATCCCTAGTGTGGCGCATGCAGGAGGCAGACGATCAATGATTCTCTCTCATCACTGATGTTTCTCTCTCCCTCTCCTTTCCTCTCTGAAATCAATAAAAATCTATTTAAAAGAAAATACATATATATATATATGTATAACTTCTGTTTTATCCTTAATGCTTACTGGAGAATTGTAAGTTCACAAAAGCTTACACAGTGATGTAACAAACTAGTAATTTTACCCTTTTAATAACTTGGTTGTAAAACCACAACCAAGACAGGCTTCTGAGGGCAACTCATTTTCATTTCCTGACATAAACGCCTTCTTCTAATTCCCACCTACCTTTTTGGTTTTGTTTTAAACAGACAGTTCACTGTCAAATTGGGATGATCTCTGTGGAAGAACTGCTTCAGCTTCACTCAAAGAACTCATTTCCATTGCGGCTGCACTTGGAGCACACCACTCCCTCTGGCAGAGCATCTGAAGGCTTGTTAAGAGAGGCTGAAGAGGTATGATGAGCGCTCAAGGACTTTCCTTTTTCTCAGCAAACAAGGCTGGTCACAGCTCTTATAAACCCTTCAGAATGATTCATTTATCTGTCAAATACCACGGGAGTCTTCCAGCCCTATAAGTGGTGCTTGCTCTGCTGGGTTTTCCTCTGCTGCCTTTTCCCTCTCTTCGTCAACTCTATTCCTGCCTAATCAAGCACATTTGTGCACATGCTCTTGTATGCAAACAACACACACACACACACACACACACACACACACACACACACACACACACACACACCTTTACTTAACTCCTAATTCTCATCTGTGACTTCAACTCTTTACAAAAGCTTTCCTTTACCCTTCAAGGAAGAGTTTGCAAATTAAACTACTCAGGGGTTTAGCTTAATAGTAAACCTTAAAATTACTTGAATGCCAACCACGGAGCGATACAGCTGAATTGTAAACAGAAAGATTTTTATCCTACACTCTGCTGCTTAGCAGAAAAGAAAGCCGTATGTTCTTTCCACCCCTTACAGTCCATGATAAATGTGTTCTTCCTTAAACCCTTAGGGGGAGAGAGAAGTGCTCATCAGCTAAGCATTTGAGGAGGAAGAAATCATGCCTGTGTTATCTGCATCTGACCTCTTCTCTGCTCCTACGAGGCACAGGGCCTAGTAGAACAAGAGCCAGGGCTCACTGCCAAGAACAGACTCAAAAGGCACCATTCCAAGCTAAGTAGTGTTCAGAGTCCTTGAGGGAATCAGGCCACAGTCCCATCTAGGATTCTCAAGATGGGAGAAAGGTCTCCACAAGACACCGAGCCATTCTGTGTGGAGACTGGAGGATGAGGACAAGGCTCCACAAGGGTTGGCTTCAGGCCTCTTTGCCCTTCAAAAGGGTGCATTCCTGGATAATGTTCCTCTCAGGTCATAATCATCATCTGGGCAAGCAAGCTCGAGCCACACAGAGTTAGATACATGAACCACGCCTGACCATGCTCTGAAATATAGCAAATAATGCTCAATTTTTTTTTATCAACTGTCTTCACTAAGGTGATCTTTGATATTTAGAATATCTTAAGGTTGTATGAATTTCTTTTCCACAGAACCTACAAAAAATCCTCAGAAAAGTTAAACTGTTTAAGACTGGGTAAAAGGCAAGAAACCAGTAATCCTCTTTTGAGAGGAAGAGCAACATGATTTTAAAACCTGGGATCTGTCTATACAAGTGATATGTTAAGAAACACTCAATCTACTCATTTTTCTATTATATAGTTGTGTCCAGTTGGTTAAACTAGGTGAATATATTGACTCTGTCTGACATTAAGAACCAGGGAAATTTGAGCCAATACAAGTTGTCCATATTTTCATTGCTATAAAAGGAAAAGGTGAGATGCCCATATAGAAGAAAGAGGTATATACAGGTTGAGGCAAAAGGAGGTTTACAGTTGTGATTATGTGAAACACAGAGTTTATTCTTGCATTATTTTTTAAATATATCTTCATTGATTTCAAAGAGGAAAGGGGGGGGGGAGAGAGAGAGAGAGAGAGAGACATCAATGATGAGAGAGCATCATTGATTGGCTGCTTCCTGCATGATTGGAGATCAAGCCCACAACCCGGGCACATGCCCTAACTGACTTTCTGGTTCATAGGTTGACGCTCAACCATTGAGCCACTACGGCCATGCTATTCTTGTATTATTTTGTATTATTATTTATTCATTATTGTATTATTTTCCATACAAACAACTGTAAGCCTACTTTTGCCCCATGCTGTATTGAAAGGAAATTACCAAAATATATTGAGATTACTACTAAGAACAAGATCAATGTTGATGAGATTTTTATAAAAGGTTCCTAAGAACAGGTACACTATGACGTATTTTAAAATATAAAACTATCTTGCCCAGCCTGTGTGGCTCAGTTGTTGAGCACCAACCCATGAACCAGGAGGTCACAGCTGGATTCCAATTAAGGTACATGCCTGGGTTGTGGGCTCGAGCCGCAGTGGTCATGCAAGAGGCAGCTGATGGATGATTCTCTCTCATCAATGATGTTCTATCTCTCTCTCCCTCCCCCTTCCTCTCTGAAATCAATATAAACGTATTAAAATATAAAACTATCTGAGCTCTGACTCAATCACCTTGTCCACATCTAAAATGTATGGATCAGAAACATTCACTATCCAGAGACAAAGGCAGTATTTTTCCCTTTGATTTCAGAACTTCACAGAAGATGAAGGAAACTCTGACAAAAACTCCACTCCAATGGGATCCAATTATTTCCAGTTATATTAGAGCACTTTTTTGAGACACTGGTAAGCAAGCACAAAACATAAAGATTTCACAAAAATAAGGCACCATCTGACATACACAAAGAGATAAGCAATAGTAACTACTGAGGAGTTAGACATGCATGAAGGGCACTAACCATGATCCATGAAGTTAACCCTGACACAAGTAGGAACTATATATATACACACACAAAACAGAACTATCCCTTCCTGCAATTATGTGGCTGTCTGGTTGGGGAGACTAATGCTACAGGTAAGCAATGACTTATGACCTCCTATTACAAAACAATAAATCCCAAAAGTGCAAATCAATACACCACACACAGAGAAGTTGATGAGCATCTAAAAGGCAATGAGAGATCAGAGGCAGATGAGAAAGACTTGTCATGAAAGACTTGTTTGGAAAAAATACAGAAGCTGATCTGGTCAAGGAAAGGAACAAGACATTCCAGGTAGACATAAAAGACTAACAAAAGCAAAGCACCAGAAAACTGAAATTGTGCTCCTTCTCATCAATATAATTTCCAATGATTAACTTTGCTCATGTTCACTTCATCTCTACAGCAAATGTCTTTGAAAAATGATTTAATACTGAAGTCTGGCATTGTCTCCTTTTATAAAAACATGTGTGTATGAATACATATTTCTATACAACTCTATTCATATACCTATTTCCTTAACACACAGAACTACAAAGATAAATGGCAGCTAAGTAATTTTAACTGGTTTTGCAGTATGAATTCAGAATGATTATAATTACAGTTTCTCTTTTAAAATGAGTTTTTGTTCTTTAATATTCATTGACTACTAGCTTGCTTCCCACACACAACACATTATTTACCGTACAGTGGCTTGATGCATCAATTATGGTAATAGTTTGTGAATAACATTCACATTATGGAAAAATCAGCCTGGTTACTTAGCTCTCCCTCTGGAAAATTGTCACAAACATATGTATCATCTGTCTTTACTTAGACTGCAGCAATTAGTAATTATAGCTGTATATACTTCTTTAAAGCAAAGAGGAAAATAGACTTGAAATGTCATGTTTCCAAATGTTCTTAGGATGTTGTCTAAATTTATTTTGTTTGAACTCTAGTTGAAAAAGAGAGAATGCATTTTGATAAAATGAAAAATCACCACTAATAGCATACTGGATGTGGAAAACTAGACAAAGCATTTTTCAAATAACATCACTGACTGAACAGTCTCTTCTTCAACTAGACCAGGCTGGAGATGAAAAGGCCATGGGTGGTGGGAGGCCTGAGTCAAGGACTGTGAGGCAAGACAGACCTGGATTCAAACCCCTCTCTTACCCTTCCCTACTTCAACTAAACAGTTACTTACTGAGTGCCTACTATATACCAGACACAGCATGTGGTTGTACAGGGACCTAAATGAATAATATAAATTACTTTTTCTCAAGGTTACCTTATAGTAAGGACACTAGAAACATAAATCAATACAATTTGGAACAAAGTATACATATTTTTATAAATATTTTTAAAATATAGAAATGGTTCAGAGAAGAAAAATATTTATGTTGGCAGAGACAGGAGGTAAAACATAGCTTTACCAAGGCCTAAACTGCTAAGCTGCATTGTCAGAATTACATTAGAATTCATGATTCCCAACAAAGAGCCATCCTGGGTGACAACATAGTCCAAGATCCAAACATGAGATTGGTCAGTGAGGAGGAAGCAGAGGAAGGGCCAGGTGGGGAAAGCCAAAGGCCTTGGATAGTTGGTTTTTGATGGTCATCTATATAGATACTGAAATTTTTCAGGTCACACATTATTTAGCTTCTTTAACTGTTAATTTTTAATTATTACTCATTTGTAAAGTAAGGAAAATAGAATACCAACAATAACTTTTTAGAGTACTGATAAGGTTATACTCTAAGCAACTTGCATAATTTCTGACACTGATAAGCTCCCAATAGCTCTTGAAACATTAGCAGTTTATTGCAACCAAGAAAATGATTATTTAGAAAAATGGTAACAGGAAACAATATGAGAGTTTTAATAAGGAGAAGAGTAAATAATAGCAGTCATAAGAGTAGGGATGGAAAGTGACCATGAAAAATAATCTACCATAATGGGTTTTGCTCTTCCACACCGTCCTCAGAGCCTGATCTCTTAAGGGTCTAGAATTCAGAGGCGACAGGTAAAATGTGGGATGACTGATTTTTAAAAGGAGGCCTGAGGTTCCCTTTGCATGGATGGAATGTAAGGATTTGCAATTTAGTCCAAGATGGGTCTGGTTTACAAATCATAGAAGCATCTAGAGTTTGAGTCCTCTCCAAATGTCATTTCTCATAGTGGACTCCCCAGCCAATCCCTTTCCAATGCCAAAGAGAATCAGGCTACCAAAAAGCAATCCAGTCACACTGTCTAACTGCAGATGACCAATTACTCTTTCAGGAACTCCTTACAAACAATCTAACACAATGGCTCTCAAAGTACAGACCCCATACCAGCAGCAGCACATGAGAATTTGTTAGAAGTGTAAATTTTCAGGCTCTCCCCAGACTTAATGAATCTAAAACGTGGGTGGCTGGGGTGAGTGGCAGCAATTTGTTCAATGAGCCTTCTAGATGATTCTGATGCAGGTTAAAGTTTGAAAATTACTGATGTAGTGTGATCTCCTAGTTTGAGTGAGGGAAACTGAGGCCCAGAAAGGTCACTCAGTAACTTGATTTCAGAGCCAGTCTCCAGACCCTAATCCTTCATTCTCTTCACTGCACAACATGACTGTGTAGACACCTAAGCAAGCAATGTGCCCTGGCTGAATGCTTTTATCTATGCCCCTCTGGCTCTAATGGAGGTGTTTTTTCTGGCAAGCAGGGCACAGGAGAAAGAAGCCATACAACCCATGGCTTAATGACCATGGCGTGGTAACAAAAGCAAGCATTGAATCATCTTCTGGAACAGAGATCCACAACCTCTTACAGTAGAGGACCAGATAGAAAATACTTCAGTTTTTGCAGGCCATATTATCTCTGTTGCAATTAGTCAATTCTGCCATTATAGCTCAAGAGCATCCACAGAAAACATGTAAACAAAGAAGTGTAGCTATGCTCCAAATCAGACACCAGGTTGAGTTTAGCTGCCAGGCTATAGTTTGCTGTCTCCTGAAGTAGAAGATAGCTGATACAGAATAAGTATTCAATAAATACTTAGTTGAATAAATGAATAAATAAAAGTGGGGTCTAGTTGCTGCTGCTTTCTACATCCATTAGTATCTCCTGCCATCACTCTTCTAACCTTTTAGTACCTTATCATAGCACTTTACATGCACTCATTTCTGTAGGCTACACCTGTAGAAGGATGAAGGGCTGAAGGGGGCTAAAATCCAGCACACACAACTTGCCAGGCCATGTGTCATAACATAGGGCTGCTTTGCCAGGAAAAAGGGGACTTTTATATTCATAAAGGCACAGGCTACTCACCAAACCATGCGCCCTTGGAAATGAACCCTAAGGTGGGATATTCCCTAATTTGTACACAAACATCCTCTGCTTCCTACTTATCTTTCCATTCTTCTCTTCATCTACACCTGAAAAGACTCATTAAGAATTACTGAACACTTCTAATGACAGTTCTTCACACCAGGAATAATCTCCACATGATTCTGATTATGAACGCTTATCATAATTTTAAAAGTTTGAGCACATTCCCAGGATATGTATGTAGTTATTTTTTGGCACTGATGGATTGTGCATATTACAAAACATACAAAATAAAATGTTAAAAGGTGATAAAGATAAAATGAACACAATTTTTATTGCTTTACCCAACATAATGGTATTAGCTAATATCTCAAGGGACAACTTCCACTTAGGGCAAGGAAAATCATTAATGATCATGAGTATAAACCTAAGCACCCAATTTTTTTTTTTATAATTTCAACTTTCTGGACAACTTCTTATTAGATATCATTACATAGTTGTTGTTCATAACTAGCAGCATGTTTGATAAGGAGCTCCTAAAAAGAATGAAGTATGAGCTCTGCCATTTTCCTGCTGTTCCCTGTGTTTCCTCATTCCATTCAAGGAATTTTTAAAAAATCACTTGTCCTTTTTAGAAGGGTTAGTTTAGTTAAAAAATAAATGATATAGCCCAGTAACATACTTTATGAACCACACAAATTGGAACAACACAGTGAATGAAAAGTCAAAGGAACCTGTCATTTGTGACTCTCCTATTTTGGACAACTGCACAGCTAATAGGGAATAACACTGACTGTCCCACAGATTGAGTATTCCATATACTTATTACCCACTCAGAAGTATTACTTATCAGCATCTTCCAATGTGTCTTCCTTGGAGATAACAATAAATCTAAACATAATTTCTACTATTTTGTACTATGCTCCAAGGGATTAGTCTAAAAATCCAGTGGGGGAGACTGGGAGGCACATAACCCATCTTAGAGAGCTTCCCTATAGATCAGTGTTTCTCAACTACAGGGGACCTTGGTGATAAAATCAATTTAGTTGGTAACCACCACCATATATGTGTGAGTGTGTGTGTGTATGCTGGTGGGAGAGAACAGAAAGGGAGAGAACAGAAATGGTAGGGTGTATTGCATGTAAGAGTGTGCGCATGTAATAAGGTAGAACAACAAAACTTTGTTTTAGTTTTATATGTGCATATGTAAGCATCGATGTGCATGTACATTCCTGCATGTGCACATGTGAGAACATATACCCGATCATGATATAAACTGTATTTCTAACTGTGTGAATTAGAATAAAGCCATATTCTAGTAAACAGAGTGTGGAAACTCCTTTGGATGAGATTCCAGTCAAAAACGCTAGGTGAAGGAAGGGAAAGAAGGCAAGAAGCAGCCTTGGCATTTTGGAATAGCCACCAGGCTTCAATTAGATTTGCATCAGATTGCCAGTTCTATACCTTCCAGGTGTATAATTAGGAAAGACATGATCTCAAGCCTCTGTTTTCTTTACCTAAAAAGTGGAGAAAAGATACTTATCTTATGAGGTTATGAGGAGAGCTGCTGGAAATCACAAAGATATCTGGAGTGCCTGGCACATAGTAGGTATTAATGGCAAAGGTGATTTCCCTTAAAGTACAGAAGCATAGCCCCTTGCTAAGCATGTTTAAACATGAAATAAAACACATAGCAGCCCTGACCAATGTGGATCAAGTGGTTAAAGTGTCATCCCATGCAATGAAAGGTTGCAGGTTCAATGCCAAGTCAGGGCACATACCTAGCTTGCAGATTCAATCGTGGGTCAGGGCACGTACAGAAGGTGGCCAATCGATGTCCTCTCTCTCCCTCTATCTCTTTCTGTCTCTGTCTCTCTCCCCCCCCCCCTTGTACGATCTCTAAAATAAATCAGCATATCCTCCAATAAGGATAAAATACTAATATTAATACTAATACTACTAAAAAAAAAACACATAGCAAAGATCAGCATAGAAGAAAGCACTATCTAGAGTGTGTACTGTACTCTAACAGGCTAGCTCTTTAGTAGCACAAAGGAACACAAATGGTGAGAAACCTGTAACAGCACCCTCCCTCCCTATCACCCTCCAGCACACACCTAAACCCTTGAGGCTACAGAAAACACAGCAAAAGAACAAAGGAATATAATAGAGTTGTTAGGTGGTTTTGTTTTCTTTTTTTTTTTGAAAGCTCTCATAGTCTTCAGCTTCCTATAGCACAGCCTTCATTATTCATGAAGACAACCTAAGCAATATGCAAAATGTATTTACTTGGAAATCCAGGGAAATTCATTGTTGTTACAGAACAATTGCAAATCGATCTATCTGGGAGCTCCACTCAAGAGCTGCTCCAGCCATCACAATGGGTTCTTACAGACAATTTCCAAAATCCATTTGGTTTATCCCAAAGCTAATTAGCTTTAATAATACTGAAATACTAGAGTCCAAAACATGAAACCCTGCTCAGTGCACATGTAAGACCACAGTGACACTAATGTTTGAACTTGGAGCACTTAATTTTCTCAAAGAGCCGAGCAGGAACACAATCTAGATCTGGTTGGACCACTGGCCAGCTTTGCCATTTGAGTAAAACAAAACTCCGCTCAGCTTATCTTTTCTCACCTATAAAATAATGAAGATGCCCCAAAATAGCAATTAAACTAGGCCCATGTTCGATTCTGATCAAGGGCATGTACATTCCCTACTGGGTATGTGCCCGCAACTCAAGGGTCCCAGGTTTGATTCTGATCAAGGGCATGTACCTTGGTTGCAGGCACATCCCCGGTAGGGAGTGTGCAGGAGGCAGCTGATCGATGTTTCTCTCTCATTGATGTTTCTAACTCTCTATCCCTCTCCTTTCCTCTCTGTAAAAAATTAACTATATATATATATATATATATATATGTTATTAAGAACATTGTTTTATTTGACCAGCACATTTAAAAAAAAAAAGAAAAAAGTTCTGATTGCCTTAAGAAGAAATAAGCTCTCTGCAGTTTGCCATACTCCCTACCGCTCCACTACATCACAAGGGAATAGACACAAAATGATTATGTGCTCAGTGCGAAGGCTCCTGCTCAGGCCCTAAAATTCTAATTGCAATGGGGAAAATGAAGGTGAATGAAAGAGAAATAGTGTAGTAAAAAACAGGTCTACCTTGAAAAACTGATGTTATGCCCTAACCCAGTGGTCGGCAAACTGCGGCCCACGAGCCACATGCTGCTCTTTGGCCCCTTGAGTGTGGCTGTTCCACAAAATACCACGTGCGGGCGCACACACACAGTACGATAGAAACCTCATCGCCCATGCGCAGAAGTTGGTTTTCGGCTCTCAAAAGAAATTTCAATCGTTGTACTGTTGATATTTGGCTCTGTTGACTAATGAGTTTGTCGACCACTGCCCTAACCCGTCTGGTTCAGTGGATAGAGCGTCGGCCTGCAGACTCGAGGGTTCCAGGTTCGATTCTGATCAAGGGCATGTACCTTGGCTGCAGGCACATACCCAGTAGGGAATGTGCAGGAAGCAGCTGATTGATGTTTCTCTTATTGATGTTTCTAACTCTCTATCCCTCTCCTTTCCTCTCTGTGAAAAATTAACAAAATATATATATAAAAAAATGATGTTATTAAGAGCACTGTTTAATTGTGCTTAGGGATCCACCAACACAAATCAGTGTATGTTCATGATTTCCTCAGACTCACTCTATGAACCAGGTATCTGAAGGAAGAAGCAGAAAATGTGTTATAGACACTGACTCAATCATGCATTATTGAGGCAGAGCTCCCTGGGCTCTAGCAGTCACAGACTAAATCCTCAGTATAAGAGCCTGTGAGATATATGCAGAGATGGAGGGGCAGGCCAGCTCTCAACTCCAAAGAAGAAATTCATTGAGACCAAACAATTCCGGTTTCAGGGGGCATATCTTTGGGAGGTCCTTATATAATATCATTCAGGTACCTCTTCAACAACTGACCTAAAGTGAAGAGCTCCCTAAAGCCAGTGAAGAATGGAGGACAAGGGAGGTATTTCTATGAAAAAAAAAAAAAGTCTACAAAAAAGAAATTCTAATGACTATACACACAAAGAATTCTAATGCCTCTGCCTACAGTTTCTACCTCAGGCCGGCTCCCCTTCCAATGAATGGGAAATGAACAGAAGGCTGGGCCTCCCCAGATGTTAAAGAGCAGCCCAGCTGCTGAACACAACCTGTTTGTAATTTTCTACTCAACCACAAAAATGAAAACTCAAGCCCTCAGAAAAGCAGGCCCTTAAATTTCCTCCTGACTGCTGTTAGTGGTTTCTTTAATCTTTTTTTCCTTTTTTATAAATTTTTTATTGATTAAGGTATTACATGTGTACATATCTTCCCATTGCCCCCCCCACCCCACTCCCATACATGCCCTCACCCCCGTGTCTTGCATCCATTGGTTATGCTTATATGCATGCATACAAGTCCTTCGGTTGATCTCTTATCTCCCCCACCCCTCCCCAACACTCCCACTGTAATTTCACAGTCTGTTTGATGCTTTACTGCTTCTGTATCTTTTTGTTCATCAGTTTGTAATATTTATTATCCATAAATGAGTGAGATCATGTGGTATTTTTCTTTCACTGACTGGCTTATTTCACTTAGCATAATGTTCTCCATTTCCATCCAGGCTCTGCAAATGGTAAGAATTCCTTTTTTATAGCAGCATAGTATTCCATTTTGTAGATATACCATAGTTTTCTAATCCACTCATCTGCTGACGGGCACCTAGGCTGTTTCCAAATCTTAGCTATGGTAAATTGTGCTGCTATGAACATAGGGGTGCATATATCCTTTCTGATTGGTGTTTCTAGTTTCTTGGGATATATTCCTAGGAGTGGGATTACTGGGTCAAATGGGATTTCGATTTTCAGTTTTTTGAGGAAACTCCATACTGTTCTACACAGTGGCTGCACTAGCCTTCATTCCCACCAGCAGTGCAGGAGGGTTCCTTTTTCTCCACATCCTCTCCAGCACTTGTCCTTTGTTAATTTGTTGATGATTGCCATTCTGACAGCTGTGAAATGGTACTGCATTGTCGTTTTGATTTGCATCTCTTGGATAATTAGTGACTTTGAGTATGTTTTCATATGTCTGTTGGCCTTCCTTCTGTCTTCTTTTGAAAAGTATCTATTTAGGTCCGTTACCCATTTTTTTATTGGGTCGTTTATCTTTGATATTGAGTTGTATGAGTTCCCTGTAAATATTGGAGATTAAACCTTTATCAGTGATAACATTTGCAAATATGCTCTCCTATACAATGGGCTTTCCTGTTGTTTTGTTGATAGTTTCTTTTGCTGTGCAAAAGCTTTTTATTTTGATGTAGTCCGATTTGTTTATTTTCTCTTTATTTTCCATTGCCCTAGGAGTGGTATCAGTGAAGAAATTGCTTCGGCATAAGTCTGAGATTTCTCTGCCTGTGGATTCTCCTAGTATTTTTATGGTTTCCCATGCCAAGAAGAAGAAATAAAAGGCATCCAAATTGGAAAAGAAGAAGTAAAAATGTCCTTATTTGCAGATGACATGATACTGTACATAGAAAACCCTAAAGACTCCACCAAAAAATTATTAGACTTAATAAATGAATTCGGCAATGTAGCAGGATACAAAATTAACGCCAAGAAATCAATGGCATTTCTATACACCAACAGTGAAATTACAGAAAGAGAGACTAAAAAAAAAAAAAAACAATCCCATTTACCATCGCACCAAAATAATTAAGATACCTAGGAATAAACTTAACTAAGGAGGTAAAAGACCTATATGCAGAAAACTACAGGACACTGAAAAAAACAGATAGAGGAGGACATAAATAGATGGAAGAGCATACCGTGTTCATGGATTGGTAGAACCAACATCATTAAAATGTCCATACTCCCCAAAGCAATCTATAGATTCAATGCAATCCCCATTAAAATACCAACGGCATATTTCACAGACCTAGAAAGAACTCTCCAAAAATTCATCTGGAATAAAAAAATACCCCGAATAGCCACAGCAATCCTGAGAAAGAAGAACAAAGTAGGAGGGATCTCAATACCAGATTTCAAGCTGTATTACAAAGCCACTGTTCTCAAAACAGCCTGGGACTGGCACAAGAGCAGGCATATAGACCAGCGGAATAGAACAGAGAATCCAGATATTGACCCAAACCACTATACTCAATTAATATTTGACAAAGGAGGCATGAACATACAATGGAGTTAAGACAGTCTCTTTAATAAATGGTGTTGGGAAAATTGGACAGATACACGCAAAAAAATAAAACTAGACCACCAACTTACACCATACACAAAAATAAACTCAAAATGGATAAAGGTCTTTAATCTTTTAAGCTCTTGGGCTTAATACAGCAGCTGCCATCAAGAGTACTTATATTGTTGCTGAAGATAGGAGGAAAGGGGGGAAAAAAAACACAGCATACTAAATTCATAAACATGGATTTCCATTGTGTTAGAATGCAGACTAAAATAAAAGAAACAAGGAACACAACTATAATGAGCATTAGAAATAAAGCATCACTTTTTAGAAGCAGGGGCACTTGAAAGTTGCATGAGATATATCTACTGTGCCTATGGCATTGCTCTTTGGCCCCTCTCCTCCCTCCCCGCCCCCCTCCCCCAGTTCCAATACTTAAGTACCTTTCTTTTAGGATAAGATCTCTTAACAGAGTTGTTATCAAACATCATTGAGATAGGTTTCATGTAAATAAAATCCATGAACTCTTCTTTAGAATATGCCACTGATTTAGGAGAGGGAGGAGGGACATTAAAATGGAAATGTTTTCACCATTAAATAACTATTAAAGGCCCAATGCATGAAAATTCGTGCAAGAGTAGGCCTTCTTTCCCCAGGCACTGGCTTCTCTCCGGCACCGGGACCAGGCTTCCCTCCTCCAGCCACCAGCAGGCACCCAGGACCTGGGCTCCACTCCGGCCCCGGCTTTGTCCAGAAGGATGTCTGGAAGGACTTCTGGTCTAATTAGCATATTACCCTTTCATTATTATAGATAGAATAGGAAGACTTAGAGGTTATCTAACATATTGATCTTCAAATGTGTCCAACAAGGTTTCCTTAACAGTAGCAAAGAGTGAACATAAAACAAGAGGATGCTTTCAGTGGCCTGTTATTAGCATAATATTTCATTTAGTTTTGGTGTTACATCTTTAACACCATTAAGAATACATTTGAATTCCTTTTAGTCCTCAATTTACAGGGGTGTGAGAAAGTAGGTTTACAGTTGTAATATAATGAATAATATACTAATTAATAAATGATAACACAAGAATAAACTGTTTCATGTACTCACAACTGTAAACCTACTTTGCCCATTTCTATAAGTATAAATTGATATTTTGCTCAAACTTCAAATAAAACAGATCTGGAAGGAAAACAGGAAGGTACATCTGCTGGGTTTTTGTACTGTGACTTTATAAAGCTCCCAGCACACTGCCACAATTCCCAAGAAAGCACACAACAGGGAACAAAGATCCAGTCCAAGGGTATAATTTTAATTACTAGGAAACTATGACCTAGACAGTGGTCAGCAAACTGCGGCTCCCGAGACACATGTGGCTCTTTGGCCCCTTGCGTGTGGCTCTTCCACAAAATACCACAGCCTGGGCGAGTCTATTTTGAAGAAGTGGCATTAGAAGTTTAAGTTAAAAAAATTTGGCTCTGCTGACTAATGAGTTTGCCAACCACTGATCTAGAGAGACAAAAGCTCATGTCCAAGGTCACATGAGGTAGATATGGAAGCCAGCATGTTAACTCCTAGTTAAGTGCAGTGTACTTTTCACTAATTTATAGTGATTCTCTGGATGTAAGTTTTAAATAGTACACAGAGATAGATGAAAAAGCTGACTACTCAAGAACTAACCCCCTCCCTCCAAACTGTTGAAACCTTGCTGGTATTAGAGGGGAAGTCCTAGTACACCTGCTGTTGCTCATGAACTACCTCCATTTGAAAGCACATTAACCACATAATAATTTAGTGAGTGTTCAACATTTATTATTTTCATTTTTAAAATTTAATATAACTTTTGTATCTTAATACCAAGAAATATAGGTTACACAAATATATTTAAGTGATAAACACAACAAGTATGAATTTTTATTTTAAACAGTTTTGAAAGAAGAAAAACACAAATGTATCCCTGGAGGAGAGAAAATACATTAAAAGCTTCAAATCAATACAGGAGAAACCCAAAACTTAAATAACTAAAATAATATATTTTTTTTTCTAAATGAAATCTAAGGTCCTTAAAATCAATTTTCCAGATAGGGGAGCAGAAATTTTTCAAATCCACCCAGCATATAAATAGTTAAGAGTTAAAGTCATATTTTTTCTTTCTGAAACAACTAAATTGCTCCCTTTTCTTATAGTTCATAGCTAAGGGATGCCCCTAATAAACCCCTGTTAAAGGGGAAAATCAGTTCAAAGCATACTTCCCAATGCAAGTCCCAGAGGAACTCTTATAGGAACAGCAAGTCATCAACTTCTCAATGCAAGTCCCAAAGGAACTTGCATTGAAAGCACTTCTTCTGGTCAGATTCGTGCAGTCATTTTAGTAAAGAATAAAAGTGTTTATTATCCTACTGGCTGTTTTTCAAACATCTTTAGTTAATTAACTGTGTGGATTTACTGAATCCTCAAAGGAATCAAATGCCTACGGATGGCTCCTGTCCACTCTACATTATCCCAGAGGCTCATCGTACCCATTCTCAGCTCTCAGTGGTTCCACTTAAACTTATCAAGTAGCATCAGTCCTATATAGCTCTGCAATTTCAGAGCACAAATTGATGAAATAAAAATGTAATCCTGGCCTGGCCTGTGTGGCTCAGTGGTTGAGCATTGACCCATGACCCAGGAGGTCACGCTTTGGTTCCCAGTCAGGGCACATGCCTGGATTGCGGGCTCAATCCCCAGTAGTGGGTGTGCAGGAGGCAGCCAATGGATAATTCTATCTCATCATTGATGTTTCTCTCTCTCTCTCTCCCCCTTCCTTTCTCTGAAATCAATTAAAAAAACAAACCCCCCCCCCAAAAAAAAAGGCAATCCTGATCAGAGGTTAGAGAACTCAGAAACTATAATCCTTCATATTTTCTAAAAATTGAAAAACTGCATGTTACTCTAAAACCAAAAAGGCCTCAAGATGCAAGAAAAGCAATCTGATATACTCAAATGCTAATTAAGCTCAGTCAAGTAATATCTGACTTTAATATTAATCAAGGCTCTCAAAATCAGTATCTTCTAGGACAGTGGTTGGCAAACTCATTAGTCAACAGAGAGGCAAACCGCGGCTCTGTTGTGGCTCGCTTCAAATTCACACCAGATACGAAGCAGCTCGTGAAGTCTGGCTCCATAACAGGAACTCTATAAGAACCTAACAAAAAACCTACCAAAAACCATGACTCTGAGTAACTCAAGCAAGTGGTCCAGTGTTTGGAGGAGGTCAAGATAATCAGACCTCATAATTAGTTAAAATGGCTGGTGAGCAAACTTAGGATGTCATTTTAATGAGGTTCCCTTGGCAATTGTGTAAAACTGTTTTTGCTGAGTTGAGGTAAATAAAATTGCAACAATGTTGAATTCTGCATTAAAATAGATATCTAAAGCAATTACTGTGGGAACTGAGAAAAAGTCTTCCTTACAAATTTACTACCATCCTCACTTCTATAATCTTCTCCCAACTGGCCCTTTCTAAGCTGGGGTTGTATTAAATATGTAAATTCGGTACTGACTGTAATGGCATGTCTTTGCCATCTACTGGTGACTCCCTCTTCTTTATTCAAACTTCTATGAAATGCATATCCAGTACACATTTGGTCTTTATTTGGAACACTGGACCAGACAGAAGTCATATAGCAGGCATCCCCCAAATCTGCCAATGTGTCCCTTCCCCATTTTAAGAATAAGTAAACTATGCTAAAAAAAAGTTAGGTATTCTGACCAAAGTCAAAAGCTAGGACTTAGCTGAACCAGAATTTGATTCAGGTACCTAATTCCAAAAATCCATGTTCTTTCCATTTGCTCATGCAACTTTCATATATATCAATAAAGCATATATATCAATAAAGTATAGCTTTGAAAATCTAATTTTCTAAACATTGGGATATAGCTGCTCACAAAATATGCTGCAAACAGTATGACACTGTAATGTTTTTAAATTAATAGGATAAAAACATTTTTATTTTGTTCACTATAGCAGTATCATTGACACTCTTTAAAGAGAAAAATAATACCATACGCTCTGAGCAATATTTGGAAAAATTCAGCCTCAATGATGCATTCAACTGATCTCTTATAGGAAGAGCAAGTCATCAATTCCCAGCCTGAAAATTTGAGAGTCTACATGCAATGACCTTCACCAGAAAGTAAATATCATAATTAAATTCAAACATTTATTAAACATCCAATTCAATTCAACAAATATCTATTAACCATCTACTATGCACCCTGCATCATCAAAGTGCTAGCAATATAAATAAAGGCTAACAACTGAACCAGACAACTTCCTCCTATAAATGTCCAGAGGGTAGGCAGGGAAAATCCTAAGGGCTAGGCTACAATGTGCTTCAAGGACACACAGAAAAACAGTATCAGGGAAGGTTCATAGAGAAGATAACATCCAACTCAGGTAGCAACTTTCTGGATAACATGCGGAATAATTAAATATTTTTAAACAGAATCAACTCTGGGTTTAAAATATGTATCTGGTGGTAGCTTGAACTGAGAGGTAACTATAGTAACCTTTTTTATGTAGTTTAGTGGGCAAGGAAAATTGCACAGTGGTTAAAAGCAATGGCTTTGCTAATTGTCACTAGCTCCACAATCACAGGCAAGTGGTTTTTAACTTTCTTAGTCTCAGCTGCCTTTTCTAGAAGTATGAGGATAAAAACAGCACCCATATGATAGGTTGGTTATGAGAATTAGAGATGAAACATAAAAAACATGTGACACAGTAATTGGATGAAAATAAGCACTCAGCATATTTTTTTTAATTTTTTGTGGGAGGGGAAGGGGGAGGGGAGGGGAAAGAAGGGGGAGGGGAAAAGAGGAGGAGGGGAGGGGAGGGGAAGGGAGGGCAGGGGGAAGGGGAGAAACATGGATTGGTTGCCTCCCATTCTCATCCCAACAGGAGGTCAAAGATACAAACTGGGCATGTGAACTGACAAGAAATTGAACTTGGAGACCTTCTGGGGTGCATGGGACAATGCTCATTCAAATGATCCACACCAGCAAGGGCAGGCAAGACTCAGCATATTTTATTACAACTAAGGCATGAAACAAAAGGGAAACAATCTTTCAGGAATTTTTCATTCATCTTTACATGTACTGCATTACATACATTACATACATACACTAGATTAAATCCATCATCCATTTTGTTTTTTCACTCAATTTGTGATGTTCTGATGGAAAGTAAGTTCAAATTACAATAAGGCTAGGGGGCCAGTAATAAGATAACACCAACAAAAATATATGATTTTGAATTTTCCTTTTCAAAAGATAGCATCACAACTTAATGTGGTGATGTAAAGCATTTCCATCTCACTGAGTCTCACTTTTCTTGCTTTTAAATGGAAATAACAGCACAGAAGTACTGAAGAGATATTAGGCTAAGGGACAACACAGGTAAAAAAGCCTAGCCCTTCATAAAAAATAGAAAATAATAATTCTCTTCTATTTCTTTCCTGTTTATCAAATATCTATATGGCTGAGGTTTATTGGGAAAACTAAAAAAAATAATAATGCTGTATCTGGGGTGTTTTAACCAGTCCGCATACATTCTAGAGGCATATTTTCAATTTTCTTAATTGTAACTACAATATCTTTGATCCATAGACCATAGGCATCAGTTCTCTTGGGAATGCTTGCCAGCAGGCTGTGGACCCTGAGAAAGAAGATGCCTACTAGGAAGGGCTACTAGTGGCAAACTGGGCTCACATTTTAAAAAGAGAGCCTAGCAGCCATTTCTACAAAGTGCCTCTCTTACAATCTGCACTTTAGGATGAAGCCTACCCTGAACTGCCTATCTCTGTACTGATGCCTTTCTGCCCTGCACTATGTTCTGTAATCTGAGCCAGCCCTTAGTGAGGAGTCCCTTGAATACTATTTTAACAACTAGAGGCCCGGTGAACGAAATTCATGCATGGGGGCAGGGGGGGGGAGGGTTGTCCCTCAGCCCAGCCTACACCCTCCTCAATCTGGGACCCCTTGAGGGATGTCCGACCGCCCGTTTAGGCCTGACCCGGGTGGGATCGGGCCTAAACGGGCAGTTGGGCATCCCTCTCACAATCCAGGACTGCTGGCTCCCAACCGCTCCCCTGCCTCTGCCTGATTCCCCCTAACTGCTTCTGCCTGCCAGCTTGATCACCCCCTAACCACTCCCCTGCCAGCCTGATTGATGACTAACTGCTCCCCTGCCAGCCTGTTTGCCCCTAACTGCCCTCCCCTGCAGGCCTGGTCCCCCCCACAACTGCCCTCCCCTGCAAGCCTGGTCCCCCCCACAATTGCCCTCCCCTGCAGGCTTGATCACCCCCAACTGCCCTCCCCTGCTGTCCTGGTCCCCCCCAACAGCCCTCCCCTGCAAGCCTGGTCCCCATCCAATTGTCCTCCCCCTGCAGGCCTGGTCCCTCCCCCGCAATTGCCCTCCCTTGCAAGCTTGATCACCCCCAACTGCCCTCCCCTGCTGTCCTGGTCCCCCCCAACTGCCCTTCCCTGCAGGCCTGGTCACCCCTAACTGACCTCCCTGCTGACCTGGTCACCCCCAACTGCCCTCCCCCGCAGGCCTGGGTACCCCCCAACTGCCCTCCCTTGCTGGCCTGGTCACCCCCGATTGCTCTCCTCTGCTGGCCTGGTCACCCCTAACTGCCCACAACTGCCCTCCCCTGCAGGCCATCTTGTGGTGGCCATCTTGTGTACCCATAGGGGCAGCCATCTTTGATCACATGGGGGCGGCCATATTGTGTCTTAGAGTATGGTCAATTTGCATATTACTCTTTTATTAGATAGGATAAGACTGAGGCTTTCCTGTCCAATCAAAGCTGTGCAACTATATTCCATCAGCATCTTCACCCACCCATCAGAGAGGCTTTTTTGACCAGTCAAACTGTGAGGATTTGGAGTAGTCCTCATTTGTATGAGGACAGACCAATCAGGGACCAGGGACAGGGACTCCTATCTAGTTCAGTGGGCTCCCCTCTGGTTCTGGAAGTGCAGTTTCCCTTTCCATCAATGACTGAAAACTGTTTCCCCCAGCTGGAGTTGAAACACCAAAGATGTCTCACCAGAGCGGAGCTAATCAGCACAGGGCAGAGAGGAGTCGAGTGGACCAAACTGGACCAGAACAGATGACAAATGACTAGCAAAGAGAGGCCTGGCCCCAGCCGTGCTATGCTGTTTCATAACTGAGCTGTAACACTACTGAGCTGTCTGTAGCCGTGCTGTATAACAATTAAGCTGTCTGCACTGAATAAAGTTTCCTTCTTCACCATGCCCCAAACTGGGGACTCCTGCTGGCACTGGATGTGTGCCAATGACCATCGGAGGTGACAATTATAGGTAAAGAAGTACAAAAATATAATTTGAACAAAGTTATCTGGTGAAGTGGGATTGCATGGATTGTAATTCACTCTGAGACGTTATTTGGAACTAGAGGCCCAGTGCACAAAATTCGTGAATGGAGGGAAGGGTATCCCTCAGCCCAGCCACACCCTCTCCAATCTGGGACCCCTCAAGGGATGTCTGACTGCCTGTTTAGGCCCAGCCATCTTGTACCCTCATGGGGGCAGCCATCTTTGACCACATGGGGGCAGCCATCTTGTGTATAGCAGTGATGGTCAATTTGCATATTACTCTTTTGTTAGATAGGATTATTCTGGTAGAGGATTGCTTGAGTGACCACCACTCCACTTGCTTAACTACTTCTTATCTATTTGACTCCTCAAAAGGATTAACAGCTGAGCTTACTGGTGGTCACTATTAAAAGATGTCATCCTATATAATAAAAGGGTAATATGCAAATTGGCCATCAGTCCATCACAAAGATGGCTGCACCCACAGCTGAGGCCAAGTTCCCATAAGGAGCCTTAACGAGCAATCACCAGGGACCTGAGGCTACACCCTCCCCTGACCTCAAGGTGCACTTCCCGTCCTGGTGCTGGGCCAAGGGACCTCAGGCTGCTCCCCCTGCCCCAGTGTCAGACCGGGGAACCTCAGGCTGTGCCCCCCCACCAGGTGGGGCTTGACAGGGGTTCTCAGGCTGCTCCCCCCACCCCAGCACCGGGCCAGGCTACCTGAGGCTGTGCCCCCTGCCTGGCTGGGCTTGACAGGGGACCTCAGGCCATGCCCCCCACCCAGCGGGGCTTGACAGCGGACCTCAAGGTACACCCCCCGTGCTGGGTCAGGGAAACTCAGGCTGCGCCCCCGCCCAGTGGGGCTTGATGGGGGACCTGAGGTTGCCCCCTCCTGCCAGTGGGGCTTGACGGGAGACCTCAGGCCATGCCCCCCCCCCCCAGCAGGTCTTGACAGGAGATCTCAGGCCATGTCTCCCACCTGGTGGGGCTTCAAGGAGGACCTCAAGGCATGCCCCCCACCCCGGTCTGGGCTTGGGGACATCAGGCCATGTCCCCCGTCCTGGCGCCGGGCCTGGGGACCTGAGGCTACATGCTCTGCCCAGCAGGGCTTGACAAGGATGGGACTGGCTGGGTCTGGATTTAGCCCAATGGGGGGAGGGGGGCAGCCGGGTCTGGGTCTCACGCGATTTTGAGGTGCATGTGGGTGGGTGGGGACTTGACTATAGGTCCCGTGGTGAACCCCAGACTCTGACAGGAGGAAGGTTTTCATATACATTTTACTAATTTTCTTTCATCTCTGACACTTCTATTATAGAGAAAGGGCAAATAGCAATATTAAATTATTTCCTCTAATTAATCCCCTTTTAACCGGGTCACTAGTTCATAATTACAGTACAGTACTATTTTATCTTCTATATATATAAAAACCCAACAACTGAACGACAGAATGACTGGAATGACACGTTGCTATGTCGCACACTGCAATGGCCAACCAACCCGCTCCAGGCCCTGATAAGCCCCCCTAACCTCCTGTGGCCCCTCTCCCTGGATGGCCCCGCCCCCAATTGGCACCCACCCCAATCGGGGGTGGGGCCAGCTGGCCAACTGCCCATGGCCCCTCCCCCTAGCCAATCCTTCTCCCCAGGCTGGCCCCCAAATAGGCCTCAATAGCCAGCCTGGCTGAGGGACCCCACCTGTGCACAAATTCATGCACTGGGCCTCTAGTTTATATATAAATTCCTAAGAAATAAACCACATATGTGTTTTAATTTGTATATAGATGTGGGACATGGAGAAAGAATATCAGAGAAAAACCTGAAATTCTAAAGCACTTTTAATAACATTAAACTTTATAAAATAATAATTTATGAAGAGAAGTACCATTTACAAGCTGTGTAACTTTGGAACAGTTACTAAATCTCTCTGTGCCTCAGTATTCTCACTATAAAAAAGGGATAACATTATATCTATATTTAATCAATGAGATAATCCAAACAAAGTGGAGCCTTGTACAAATAAACTGCTCAATATATGTAAGCTATTATTAATGTTTTGGCCTTGCAGAACAGGGTAAACAAACTTAGAAATCCTATATGCCAAATTTATCTTTAAAATAGCAATCACAGAGATTTCAAATTTAACGACCTGTTTCATGACCTTAAACAGAAACTTGGGCAAAAAAGTACTTATTGGTCAAAGAACATTTATTCTGTCTTTCTGTATGACTAACAGTGGTAGGGCAATAGTAGACACTAAATAATACAATTGTTCCATGTTATCCAGGACCCCTGGGGATATCGAAATCCATGGGTGCTCAAGTCCCTTATTAAAAAAGGCATTGTATTTGCATATAACCTATTGACATCCTCACATATATTTAAAATCATCTCTAGATTACTTCTAACCCTATATAATAAAAGGGTAATATGCAAATCGACCAAACAGTAGAATAACTGGTCACTATGACGTGCACTGACCACCAGAGAGCAGATGCTCAGTGCAGGAGCTGCCCCCTGGTGGTCAGTGCACTGCCACTGGGGGAGTGCCACTCAGCCAGAAGCCAGGAGAGCACAGCAGTGGTGGCAGGAGCCTCTCCTGGCTCAGAGTCAGCACTAAGGAGCAGTGAGCCGAGAGATAAGGAGCAGCGAGTAGGTGGGCGGTAAGGAGTGAGGGCTCCCAAACTGCAAGAGGGATGTCTGACTGCTGCCCATGGGGAGCGGGCCTAAGCTGGCAGGTGCATATCCCCCGAGGAGTCCCAGACTGCAAGAGGGTGCAGGCCGGGCTCAGGGATCCCTCCCCTACCCCCGCCGCCAGCGAGTGAGTGAATTTTCATGCACCAGGCCTCTAGTACCTAATAAAATGCAAATACCATGAAAATATAGTTGTTATACTTTCTTGTTTAGGAAATAATGACAAGAAAGTCTGTACAAATTAAATACAGATGTAACCATCATAGGTCTAACTACATAGTACATGTCAGCAACAATGTAACATTTAAGAAATATATTTTCCATCCGAACTTTGTTGACTATGGATGTGGAACCCACAGATACTAAGGGCTGACTGTATTTGCTTAGTAGATAACAAGTGAGCCTTTTTAGAAATTTCTTTTTACATTATAATATCTTAAGTAGAAAATCAGAAATACTACTTTAATAATTGAGTTCCATAATATTTCCACAGCCAACAAGATAGAAATCAATGCCATCAGATAACCTCTTTGGCCTTTGGCAATAATATACTTCAATTTGAATTTTACTTGCCATGTAGTAATCAATTAGAATTTCACAATTCCAAAACTTTAAACTCAGACAATTAGTGGCCTTGTTTTTTTCACGAGTCCCATATATGTAACATGCACTTTCTTTCTGACATCATATAAGTTCTCAGCAATTTTCTGTTTTTTGTAGAGTCAGCAAAGCACCAAACTGCCAAAGCCCTATTTTCCTCCAATCATGGCACATGACATAATTAACCCTCAGCTTGATATTGATGTCAATACTCAGGTTCAGAATGAGGATCAGCACTAGAACATCTGACATCTGTGTAAGCTGCAATGCTCCTTTCAATCTCTTCAAAACCCTCTTTACAGTTACTTAGAGAGCCTCTATAATGACAGGCACTGCTGGTAACACTTGAACACTTCTGGCTGCTGAGAAAAGCAGTGTGAAGTCTAGTATCAACCTAGAGTGCCCACCAGGATCTTCAATGAATTAAGACCCAATGTGAGACAACTGGCAGCAGATGGTCTACTCAATAAGACTGTTTTCCTTGCCTCATAAAACCAGAGGAGCTGCTGTAATTCACACAAGAAGCCTGTCCAAACCAGATAAAAAGAAACAACAATAATATATATTGCTCCTATGTATAAGCTATCATTATTATATACTTTACTTTCTCTCTCACTCAGTTTTCACAAAAACATAATTGTATCTCTCAACTGATGAATGGATAGACAAAAGTGGTATATCCATACAATGGAGTATAATTTGGCAATAAAAAATAACTACTAATACATGCCACAACCTGAATGAAATCTGAAAACATTATTCTAAGTGAAGGAACATGGTCACAAAGCATGGCATATTATAAAATTTAATTTATGTGTAAAGTCCATTTATGTGTAATGGTTTAAAGGTTTCTTTCTATGGTGATTGATGGCTACAAAATTGTGAATATACTAAAAACACTGAACTGTACATTTTCAATTGGTGAATTTTATGGTATGTAATTTACATATTAGTAAAGCTGTCAAAATATTGTGAAACAAGTATAAGCTTTATTTTGCAGAAAAAGGAAGCAAACCTTAGAATCAAGCCCATAGCTAACATCAAACTCAATAGTGAAAAGCTTTCAGCTCTTCCTCTAAGATCAGAAACAAGACATGGATGCCCATTCTCACCACTTTTATCAAACATAGTATTGAAAGTCCTAGCCAGAGCAATTAGGAAAAAAAAAAAAAAAGTAATAAAGGGCATCCAAATGGAAAGGGAGAAGTAGAACTGTTACTTTTGCAGATGACATGATATTATATACAGAAAACCCTAAGATCTTCACCACAAAATAAATAAATAATGAATAAATCATGGGGATGTAATGTACAACATGGTAACTATAGTTAATACAGCAGTGCATATTTGAAAGTAGCTAGGAGAGTGGATCTTGAAAGTTCTCATCACATGAAAAAAACTTTTTAACATGTATGATGATAGGTATTAACTAGACTTATTGTGGAGATCATGTCACAATATATACAAATATCAAATCATTATGTTGTACACTTGAAACTAATATAATGTTATGTCAATTATACCTAAGTTTTAAAAAATTGTAAAGCAGGTATCAGTAGCTTTATTTTGCTGACAAAGGAAGCAAACTCAGACATACAGCTAGTAGAGCAGAGATTCAGAAAACTGGGTTGACTGAGCCTATTACTAATGTATTTTTTACTGTATACTAGTGCTTCTCAGAATACTCAGGATGCTATAAAGAGGTATATTCTAAAATCCACGTGACCTTTTCTTCAAAATAGATTAATTTTCTATCTGCAGTATTAAATTGGTTCAATATGTATTTCTGCTTGGATACCAGAAATCTGGTTTAAATCAGCATACTCACATCTGTCAAATTACAGCAGGAAGGCTGGGGGCGGGGGGAAGCAGAGGAAGGTAAGAGATGAATCATCAACTGAAGGACTTGTAAGCATGCATATAAGCATAACCAATGGATGCAAGACACTGGGGGGTGAGGGCATGTATGGGAGTGGGGTGGGGGGGGGGGCAATGGGGGAATATGGACACATGTAATACCTTAATCTTTCTTACCTAATAATAGACAAACATGTAAATTGACTGTACCATCACTATTCCCACAGCCAATCCGAGTGAGCATGCAAATTAGAAGGCCAAAGATGGCAGCTACCCAGCGGCTCCAGGCACAGAAGAGTGGCCAGGCGGGGCAGGATGCCTGCTATGAGAGGGGGGAGGGGGGGGGCGCGGGCGAAGGGATCTACAGGAGGGGAGTGCCCGAGCGAAGACAAGACTGCAGACTCAGGAGTCTGCAGCGAATTCAAAGAAGGCAGACTCTGGCCGAAGCGAAGGCCTGGGTCCTGGGTGCTGGAGGAAAACCAGTGCTGGAAGCCAAGGGAAGGAAGGTCTATTGCACGAATCTCTGTGCCAGGGACCTCTAGTAAAACAAACAAACAAAACTGGGTGGAAAAAAAAAACACACAGCATACTCACAAATCTTAAAAGAAAGCATGCCTTCATACACACACACAAAGTTTCACCCAACAAAAGACTACTTCTCTGAATCATAAAGTCAACGTCTAAAAAGCCACCTAAAATGTATCTGTCTCTTAAAGGGAAGGCGGGTGGCGGGGATGACGCATGCACACATGCATGAAGTGGCTAAATATAAAATTCAGTGGTTCTCAACGTAGTAGCACAGCGCCCCCTTTTAGTAATTCAGGTACTGTCACAAAATCAAAGACACTATACCTTACCCATATAGTTTTAAAAATCAATACCCTAAATACAAATGCCTTCTAGAGTGGTCTACAAAGATCAAATACTTTCTTAAAATGCATATGAGCCTAATCACAAAAGCGGCCTTCATGAAAAGGCCCGGAGTATAGCCCAGTTGTCTGGATCCACAAACATGATACCTTTTGAACATGCCCAAACCTGACCTAAACTTGAGTTTCTTCACTCCTAACTAATAAAACAAGAACAATATTTTATTAAGAACAGTCTGGAGTCTCTTTATACAATGTAGGTGGGGGCTGTAATTACTCTTAGAGTTGAGGTCAACAGTTCAAGTTCATTTCCATTTCCATGCTATGCTCTGTTAAAGAATTATTTTCCCGCACACTGGAGCCTGGTTTCAGTACTTGCACATTGACCAACCAATGTTGTGGTCGTTATGTGGATGTCTGACTAGGTAGGCCTTCATTTCTAATCTATAAAATTACATGAGCTGTGGAATCTCTTGCACTTTTGTTCAGAAGAAGCTATCCCAACAAAAATCCAATTATCCAAAACAACTGTAAATCAGCATTTTCATATCCCCAGTTCATACACTCATTTTGACTAATGATTCATAGTTTTTCCTCCTGATGAGTACCATCATTATTAAAAAAAAAAAAAAAAACTGTCAAAATACTATGTTACCTTGTCATCGTGTTTCTAACTGTGAGTATGTGTTCCTATATGTTAACTTACTTCCTATATGCTACCTATATTCTCAAATTCTAAGTTCCTTTACACTCTTTCTCTCCACTTTGTCAAAAAAATACTGCCTTAGTTTTCTCATGCTGCTATAAGGAAATATCACAGATGAAATAGCTTATAAACAACAAACATTTATTTCTCACAAGTACGGAGGCTGGAAAATCCAAGATCAAGGCGTCAGCATGACCATGGTTTGATGAGAGCCCTCTTCTATGTCTCAGATTATTCCTGGCAACTCCCATGATAGAAGAAATTATGAATCTCTCCACATCCTCTTTTATAAGGCATTAATTCCATATATGAGGGTCCCACTCTCATAACTATGCACCTTTCAAATTTGTCACGTACTAATGCCATCACCTTTGGGGGCTGGGATTTCAACATATGAATTCGGGGGGGGAGGGGTAGACACAGACATTCAGACCTTAGCAAATACTTCATATAATATTTTCTTAATAAATGGACAGTTTGCTCTCTCTCAAGCCTGTAACTAAAATTCTCAGTGAAGTTGGTGTTAGTTTGACAATGAAGATTAAATATGCACTGAAAACACTGATAGACTCTAGGGGATGATGATGACTTACAGGAATATTTTACTATAACAGAAATCAATATTACTAGGGTATTTAATAAATGGCTTTGAATTAAAAATACAAATACTTGTATTTCTTATATGGCAGAAAAATCGGTTACAGGCATTTTACATTAACAATAAATTCATTAAATATACCTCCCAATTACACAATAATTTTGAAGCTATGCCAGCCTGCATTTGAAGCTACATTGTTATAAAACAGATGGAGATATATTTAAAAATAATGAAAGCTAATATTTATGGAGGACTTATCATAAACTAGGCAGTGTTTTAAGGACTATAAACATATTAACCAACCTAACATTACTAGGAGACTTGAATGTAGGCAATTGTATTGCCTCGGTTAACAGATAGGAAAACTTCACTAATATTCTTACATTTTGATCTATCAGCACATTAAAAGCTCATGCATAAGCATGAAGCACATGTGTGCTCTCTGGGAACACATACACATATAACACAAATGCACATCAATGTAACTGTATGATGTGTCTATGCATATGCATGTGTGGGTAATATGTGTATACTAGTACACATGTGTGTGTAATATACAAACAGATTTGGCCAGGGAACTAAAACACACATATGGTTCCAATTTAAAGACTAGATTTTAAATATTTTTCAATCAGGACATTTGATAACCGCATCTTTTTAGTCAGTAAATAAAGAAAAATAATTTTAGTGGCAGTTTTCCATGGGCGATTATATTAGAAGATTAAATTGTTGACATATGCAAACTGATTTTCACAACTCCAACTGAATGATCGCTTTAGACACAAGTCATGTAATGGTTTTGTTGTGACACTTGTCATATAGAAATTCATACAAATCATACAAAAATCATCAGCTGAAATTTGTTATACTTGCCACTGCCAAGGTGACTTGCTACCACAATTCAGCTTACTCTGCTGCTGGGATCCCAGCCTGCAGGTATAAAGCCCAACATTCCAGCCAATTTGCAGGTGCTGAACAATTTCCATGGGATGGGAATAATAATTATTTACTAGTGACTTTCTTTCTAATAGAAAAAAATCATCACAGAGGCAGAACAAGTATATGAGGACCCCTACAGTTTCAATATGACAATATTCATTCTCTTTAAAAAGAAATCCCACAAACGTCTCCCAGGACAACCAACTACTATACTAGTAAAACCTGGATTACTAAACCTGGCCAAACTGAATCAGATGTACATTATCGGTAAGCATGCCAAGCCTGTTTTACAGAGTTAGTACTGATATTTAAAAGATAAAATTTTTGCTTACTTATTCAACTAAAATTTATTGAGTACTCACTATGTGCCAGGTGTTGCTCTAGATGCTGGGGATATAGCAGAGAATGAGAGTCTGTTCTCATGACTGCATGTTCCAGCAGAAGGAGCACACTGCATTGGGGGGAAAAGCCTACCTGTTTCTTTTTGGCCTTTTCCTAAATGTTTTACACTGCCATGAGCAAAGTGTGGTACATTAAGTAATAAAAGTTTGGTACTTTAACAATAAAAATAAGCAACCACAAATAACAACCCTGAGTGAGAAGTGAAACACAGAATTTAAAGCAGTTATCTAGCCTGGGCCAACTGCTCTTCCTTCAGAAACTCCAGTGTGACAGAAGACTTTCATGTCCTAAGTTTTTAAACATCATATTTAACTCCTCCCGAAATAATCCTCGTATCACTGAGGTTAATACCAGTCACAAGTACATACTCTCCTGCAGGACCACTGCAATGGCCCCCACCAACCAAGGTTCCAAAAAGTTGATGAAACATCAAAACATAAATTCCTCAGGCATCTGCCCTGCAGCAAAGCAATTTCCTGGAAGGTCTATAGGGCAGATTGGAGCTGCTGTTATCATATAGATAGCAATATTAAAACTTCCAGGTGTTTGGAATTTGTCTCAGCCTATTCAGTTCCAAATGTTCAGCAGAAAATGCCTAGTCAGAAATTTAACAATCAGAAAGAACTCTTACCATTCGCAATAGCATGGGGTGGACATGGAGAGCATTATGCTAAGTGAAATAAGCCAGTCGGAGAAAGATAAAATCACATGATCTCACTCATTTGTAGAATATAATGAACAAAAATAGATCCAGAGACACAGAAGCATCAAACAGACTGTCAAACTTCAGAGGGAAGGGTGGGGGACAGGAGGTAGGGAAGGAGGGAGAAGAGGTCAACCAAAGGACTTATATGCATGTAAGCAAAACCAATGGACATAAACTGTAAGGGGGTGAGGGCCTGTGCTGGGGGGTGGGAGTGGCCGGGGAGAGGTCAATGGGGGAAAAAGGAGACATATGTAATACTTCAAACAATAAAGAATTTAAATTAAATTAAACAAAAATTTAAATTAAAAAAAAAAGAAATAGTAACAATCAGAATTAAGCTTTTAGAGGTTTTTTAGATAGAGACCAGAAACTGTTGTAAGGTGAATGGCATTAGGCTCAAGGGAGAGAGAAAACTGGAATTGATATCCATGTGGATGCAATCAGGAGTTTTGTATAAATGTGGCATTCATCTTTGTCTCCCACTGTTTTACCATGTTCCCAGACACTTTCAGAGTTGTCTCCAAAGGAAACTGTGTTAGTGGCTGGATCCTGGGGCTGGTGCTTAATATAACACCACACCCAGAGGACTGTAGACACTGAAGAGGCAACCTTAGTTCTGAAATTACCTTAAAATAGGAGGCCTAACTTAATGCTTGCTGCCCAGTTCAAATCCTGGCTCTACTATTTATAATCTGTGAGATCCTGGGCCAAGTTACCTAACCTGTCTGCACCTCAGTTTTCTTATCTGGATAATGGGGATTAAAAACAACACCTACCTTATCCTTCTGTTATGAGAAAGTGGATGAAAATTAGTGAGAATAGAACCTTGCATATCAAAAGTATCCAACGAATTTTATTGGTGATATTATTACTACTACTTGTTAACGTTCATGACATGTGGAATATTAGTTGTGTTCATCATTAAAAGCCCAATGCTTACTCTACAAATACTAACTGATCCCAATTCCATTTTAGTATATTCAAAACCTAGAGATTAGCTATCTTTATGAAGCTATAAGAAATGACAATCATCAATTAACATTTACTTAATTCCCTGCCCTACATAAATGAGAAGGATGCCCAGAGAAGCCACTATGTCTAAGTGGGAATCCATGACTGTACATGTTTCTCCTGTCTCTCCACTGAGTGAAAGGGTTAACAGACGTGTTAAATTATACAAACTTCATCCAATATTCATCTACTCAAAGGTGTTCCTTAATCTTCCCTTAGCCTCTGCAGAAAAGGCTATGAATCAAAGAGCTCACTTCACACAGATAGTGTTTCATGAAAGGAAAAGGTATCAAATTCACCCCCTGGCAGGATGTAAGTGGACTGAACCTGGCCCAGCAGCTGCAGCAAGACTGGAGAGACTCGGGCAAAGAAGGGAGAGTCTGTTTGGCAAAGGAGAGCTAACTAGGTAGGGAAAGTTCCTGAAGGGTGTTCTTACACTGATTTTTAAAAAAAAAACAAGACTAGTTTAAGCCTAACACAGCTTGACATTTAAGGCAGCTCCTTTTAAAATATTTCTGTAAAACAGATTTCAGTCCTTCAAAATGTGTGGGAGAAAATAAGATTGGATTTAGTTCTTGGAATTTTCAACCAAATTCACTGCACACAGACTGAGCCTTCCACAAATTAAGCTTAAAGAATTGGTAGGTATCACCTGCATTTATAAGTAAGAAAGTTGATACAATGTCAAAGAAAAAAATCTGACAATTACACAAGTGTGTTTGAAAGTTCCTTTTGCTGTGTAAATACATTATAAGATCTCAGTATAAAATCTAAATCTTTACAAACTGGATTACTTAAATCACATATACCTATGACATATAACATTCCAGTTTAAAATATGAACTGCAGTTCCCACAAGGCTTGCACTGATCTGACAGTAAGCCCTGTCATTTCTTCCTTTGATACATCTTCCCAAGTCACCATTCCCCACATCCTTCCCACTGTGAGCAAGACTGGCTTATCTCAACGGTCTCTTTTAGCTGGTCTTTGTAAACCTCCCTTCTAACCATCCCTTCTAACACATTATCTTATTCACCTACTCAACTATCTCTAATTGATCCCCATTTCTTAGCCTAAACTCCTTTCCTTGGATTCCATACCCTATAAAACATGCTTCCTCCCCATCACTCCTCCATCTACATACTTCCTCCACTCTGATGAACTTTCCTATTTCCCACACCACTGCCCTCTGTCCCCTACACTCCATGCTCACTGCACTTCCCTGGGTTGGCTTGCACTGTTTCTCTCTCCGTAACAACCCCTCCTTCCTGTCACAGAAATTATTCAATTATTATTTCCAGTTTCCAAGTTTAATTTTGGATTCATCACTGTATTGTAAATACATTCAGGGCAAGGTCATGTCTTAAGATTTATTTGTAGTCCCACAATGTTAAGTCCAATCGATGTATGACTCACTAACCCATATTCTTCTGGAGTACAAAGGGTCAGTGATTTTTTTTAAAAACATAATTTCCTCCTGCAACAGCAGAAACAAAAACAAGAGATCTATATGACCCATGAGAGGAAAGGAAGCTTCCTGGAGCATGGTAAAGTGTGGCTTTACAGAGGAGAGAAAGAGCAGTGGGAAGAGGCATGTGAGAAGGTAGTACTTAGGAAGAATGTTGGGGAGAATGAGTCCTATTTGATGAGACTAAAGGTCTTTCAAGATTAGACAAATTAGGCCTTGAATTCTAGAAATATGACCTATAAATGATGAGCAGTCTTAAAGATTCAGGAGTTCAAGGAAGGGTTTTAAGATTCTCCCTAAAGCAGTAAAATCCTAAAAGCACATAATTCATCAAAGATGTTTCTGAAGTATTTGGCATAGACTTCTCACCCCAAATCATCGCCTCATCATATGTGCCCTGGCACATTATGGTACCAGATTTTCTCTAGCACACACTGCCTCTTCTTGCCACATTCCAAACTCAGATCCTGAAGATAGGAACAAGTCCCCATGGTTGAGGAGGTGGGGACTTCACCACGACATACTGAAAGGGCTCAGAAACAGCAGGTAGAAGAGGACCCTAATGCACTGTGCAAACCAACAGAAGGTACCATAGCATTCTCTTTAGAGGTAAAGCTACTTCCTGGCAGAAACACTAAAATAAAAATAAGAAGAATGTGGAAGGGGGAGGGAGAGAAGGGAGAGAAAAAGAGGGAAGGATAAGAAGCCTACAATTGTATTCAGGGCCATGAAAAATGATGACTGGGCCCTCTTTTCTTCTCAGTGTGGAGGAAAGCCACACTCCTGGGTCCCCCAGAGAAATAACTTCCAGAATCTCTCATGCAAGTGATCTCAAGAGTTTCTTCAAGGTATAAGATTATATCAACTATGATCTAGTTTAAAGTATCCAGAGTTAATATGTACTCTCCTTTCCTTTCCCTCCAGAGAGACCCTGTCATGTTTCCTAGCAAATATCCTCGCCCAGATAGATTTGGAAAGCAGATGAGCTACACCATTCCAAGGAACAGCACAGCAGAGACAAGGAAATCTCTGATCCCCAATAGCATGACAGAACCTGGGCAAACAGCACTCTGAGTCCCAGACCAAACATCTCCTTCAGATATATCCACTTTTTAATCTCTTTCTGTGGGAAAAGTAGGTTAATGAGCTGCCTCCTACCTTCTTCCCCCAAATTTGTGGAAGCCCAAGATGAGAGATAACGTTCACTCCAGGGTCAGGAACAACCGTTAAGGAGATTGGCCTTTTAAGTCTCTATACACTCTCTCATGTCTTCTCACATACAGTCATCTGGTTACTCCTCATCACATACAGCTCATAATTCTGCTCAACTCTTCCTGTTATATCTAACAGGGATGAAATACCAGAATGGAATCAGGGATAAGAAAATGAGTAAAGGGGAAAGGGAAGGGAACAAATGGATGGGAACAGAAAAGGAAAAGGAAAGGAAGGAAGGGCAGAAGGAGGAAAGGGAAGAAAGATGATTAGTAATTCTCAAGTTTATTAAAATAATGTGCATTTACACTTTTTAAATAGAAGTTCAATTCACCTAGTAGACTCTCATATTAGTGTTTTTACCACTGATGTCCACTTTATAGATTAATTTACTGTTGGATATAATTATATTAAAACTGACCCAGAAATTTCCTAGGGGTAGGAAAACAAAAACTCCAAGTAGTCATTTGGGGAAATCTCCCACGGTGTACAGGAACTGACCTCTAAAGGAGAATGGGGCCTATAGGCCAAAGAAAGAGGCTAACACCTCCAGAATTAAGAGTTTATTAAAGGAACTTATAGGCAAAAGTAGAATCGGGTGGCAGCAAGACTATGGAGCTTGTAGCCAAGTGGCATTTACTTGGTAAGAATTGCATATTCCAATTCAGTAAACGACTTGAGCCTACTTATCTATACAGAAACATTCCTTACAGGTGGTATGGGGTCACCCCTCCTGGGGTAAACTGGCAGTCACTGAGAGCAACTTGCTTCTGAAGATGCCATCAGTCATGTCAAGCACCAGAAACCATTTTGCCTAACATAATCTAAAAATATGTATGGGTCCAAAAGGGCAATTGTCAGGGATGGTGCAAGTCCAGAGGAAAAAGCAGACAGACTGACCAAGATTGTCCAAGGGACTACAGAGAGGAGAAACTTTTGCTGCTTTCTACAAAAGTTATTCTGTTAGCCAAATATGTGAAAGAAATACTACTTCATCTACTGAGATGAAGAAAATCCAGGTGAAGCTCTGCAGAAAGGACCAGGCTCAGTAGAGGACAAGATTTCCAAACTGTGGTCCTGTAAAAGTATTCCCAAATGGTGAATGCACAGAATCCAGTTATTATTACTCCCCATTATGCAAATTGAGATGGGCTCTTGGTAAATGGTTTTATAAACACAAGAGCTAAAACATACAGTAAGTGTCATTTTAGTAGATATCAGCTGGTCTATAATATACTGTTGGTCTGATCCTGTATCAATGCTACTATGGGACACACACTTCTTCAAACTTGAATTAGAGGGTCTCATGGCTCTAATGACTAAGCCAGACTAAAAGTCCTAACACTCAAATAATCCCAGACATCTGTGTATCCAACCTGTTGTCTTTTGGACTCTGGGTCCAAAATTTACACTGAAATTTACTTACTGAAACCTATGGATTCCACAAGTACTTTAAATTCAGTTTCTCTAAACAGAAGCGCCATGCATTCTTCAAATCTCCTCCACCCTCCTATTTCCTGTGTAAAGGCATTTGCAAAGACTATTAGTAATCTGAGCTGAAAATCTAACTACTCATTTCTTACTTTCTTTTATCATCTCATCCCACTCTCAATATATGGCTATTAGTCAAGTCCTTTATTTAAAATTAGAGGCCCGGTGCACGAAATTCATGCACGGGGATAGGGGGTCCCTCAGCCCAGCCTGCATCATGTCCAATCTGGGACTCCTCAAGGGATGTCTGACTGCCCGTTTTGGCCAGATCCTACAGGGACTGCTGGCTCCCAACTGCTCACTTCCCTGCCTTCCTGATTGCCCCTAACCACTTCTGCCTGCCAGCCTGATCATCCCCTAACCACTCCCCTGCCAGCCTGATTGATGCCTAACTGCTCCCCTGCCAGCCTGGTTGCCCCTAACTGCCCTCCCCTGCAGGCCTGGTCACCACTACCAGCCCTTCCCTGCAGACCTGGCCCCCCCCCAACTGATATCCTCTGCAGGCCTGGGTCCCCCCGCAACTGCCCTTCCCTGTAGCCTCTGTCGCCTCCAACTTCCCTCCTCTGCCAACCGGGGCACCCCTAACTGCCCTTCCCTGCAGGCTTGATTGCCCCAACTGCCCTCCTTTGCAGGCCTGGTGCCCTCCCCTACTGGCCATCTTGTATCCACATGGGGGCAGTTATCTTGTGTGTTGGAGTGATGGTCAGTTTGCATATTACTCTTTTATTAGATAGGATAGAGGCCTGGTGCACAGGTGGGGGCCAGCTGGTTTGTCCTGAAGGGTGTACTGGATCAGGGTGGGGTTCCCTTGAAGCTTGGGGTAGCCTGGGCGAGGGGCCTGTGGTGGTTTGCAGGACAGCCATGCCCCCCGGCGACCCAAGTGGAGGCCCTGGTATCTGGGATTTATATATCTTCTATAACTGAAACTTTCTAGCCTTGAGAAGAGCCAAGCCTCCTGCTTGCTCCATGGCTGCAGCCTTTCTTGTTGGGATTTATTTATCTTCTATAATTGAACCTTTGTAGCCTTGAGTGGAAACCAAGGCATTCTGGGGCTGTGGGAGCTTGGCTTCCTCCATCGCCGGGGGCAACTCAAGCCTCCTGCTCTCTCCAATTCCGTGGCTGCCGCCATTTGTGTTGGGATTTATTTATCTTCTATAATTGAAACTTTGTAGCCTTAAGTGGAGGCCTGGGCCAGCCAGGTTGTGCGGAAAGCTTGGCTTCCTCCATTGCCAGGGAAACCCAAGCCTCCTGCTTGCTCCGTGGCTGCAGCCAACTTGGTTGGGGTTCATTTGCATACTCACTTCTGATTGGCTGGTGGGCGTGGCTTGTGGGTGCAGTGGAGTGGTGGTTAATTTGCATATTACTCTTTTATTAGATAGGGTTCCTATATAACTCTCAGTCCCTTTCTACCCTTAACTAGTCTCGCTACATGAACTCAGGACGCCATCTTTTGTTTTAGTCCAAAATGTTCTGTGCCTCCCATCTCCCAACTAAATAACCCAGCACTCCCCAACTCTCACCATTTTTTGCATAATCCTAGTCTCCAGATTGCCACCAGAATAATGCTTCTCAAAAAAAATCAATAATTTTAAATATTTATCTGTTTTCAGATTCTATTGATTCTTCACTACCTACAACCTTCAAAACCAGGCCCCAGCCTATGTTCATCAAGCTTATTTCAAGCCACTTCTCTTTTACCTTGAACCCAAGCAACATATACTAGTACATCACACACTCTAAGCTCTACTTAACTTCATAGCCCACATTAGGGTTCACTCTCCCTGACACACATCCACAGAGATCCCCTACCTAATCTTTGTTACCAGAATCCTTTAGTCACATAGTATTAGGGTCATGATTATGTGATTGTCTGCACATTTTTCTACCTACAGAGACTATCTGTGGGCATCTTTAGTGGGTGCTTAATAAAATCTGTTGTTCAAAAAGCAGAAATTTAGAGCTCATACATTTATCTGACAAAAAAGAACCAAAACTACTCCTTCAGAAATGGCAAATCTCAAAAGGCAATGCATACAATGCAGAAGGGAACAGGCCCACAGGCTGTTACCTTTCCACAGGTACACAACACAGCATTTTAGGGCACTGGCAAGCACAGCTGGCAGTAGCCAACTCCCGCAGAGTGGCTGCATTTGTCTTGCTAAGGGTGGCAAGGACAGCAGCTGTCAGGACGAGATTGAACAGAGGAGCTCACAACCAAGCAGAGCTGTAACACGATGCACCAGTATCTGGTTGGAGTGCAAACAAGGTATGCTTTCTTCCTCTAGTACACAGTGGGCACCGCGCCAAATACACACACTGTTTGCTATTTTTGCAAGTCTAATAGGGTATGCTGAGGGGAGGGGCAAGAGATCAGCAGTTCATAATGACTCTCACTATGTCTGGTGCATTTTGAGCCAAGATTAAACACTAGACAATCCTCTGTCCAGTGTCAAGGGCTTTCAAATGCCCTTTCATCAGGATAATTCCACTTCAAACTAATTTAGGTTTCTTATAACCCAAGCTACCAAAACTGATACACTTCACTGTTTTCAGCCCAGAAAAAGAGGTCAATGTCTGCTCCAAATAGAAATGCAGTCCTTGGGCTTAGGGTCTGTGACTGCTACACAGGAGCTTTGACAGAAACATGCCACCAAGAAATCTTGCACTCTCTACAGAGTTACCTCTAAGTCAGACACTCCCCTGACGATCTCTTACCCTTCCCTCTGTCACATCTACTTCTGTAGATCACAGTCCCTTCAATGTAAAGCCGGAGAAACAGTTTTGGGAGACATCTAGAGAAAATGTTGAGCTTTCTAATTTCCAGTAAAATCAATAAGGCTACACAAGTTTCAGACCAGAGTAAAAACGGGATGCTGCAGCTAATTGTTTTTCAAGTATAAACAGCAAAAATAATAAATCTTTAAACTAGACCTTTATAGTCAAATTACAGAGTAATGTAAACCAGTATTGAATTTTAACAATTACTGGCTGCATGTGGAGACTGTTCAGTGGCAATTCAGGGGGGAAGGTACAAGGTTTCTAGGAAAAAAATCTAAGAATTATACAAGTCAAATACAGAAGGTGGGAGGTAAAAGTAAGAACTGGATAATAAAGTTGCCCATAATACTTTCCTACCTTTTGTAATCTAAAAATTTATCATACTTAATTTCAAGCAGAACCAACATCACCATGAACTCCCAATTCACAGAGACCCTGAGCCCTAGAAAGAAGTATACCCCAAAAAAAAATTTAAAAAAAGATGCTGACCTATTAAATAAAGGTCATGTCTCAAAGTCTAAAAACTTTATAAATACAAAATAACTCTAAAAGCATGAATTCACCATATAAACATTCTATTTATCTATTAAATAAAAGTCATCTTACATATGTAGGTATGCACTTATACTTACTCCACCATTAAAGGAGACAAGATTTAATGTGGTATGACTTAAAATGGGGGGGGGAAAGGAGACATACTAGTATTACTACTATTTGTAATACTTTAAACAATAAAATAAAATTTAAAAAAAGGACTATTTCACAGAACAGGTATCCGTGCATGTATATTTTTTTACTTATATAAATAGTAACCTAGATTCATGCTTTTAAAAAGCACTGGCTGTACAAGAGTTTTTAACTAAACTTTTTATTGATATTAAACATACATACAAAAAAAATCTCACATGGCAGTGTAATCTTTACACTGTGAAAACATTTGTGTAATCAGCACCCAGATAAACAAATAGATCATACCAGCACCCCAAAGCCACACTTAAATGTACACAGTTTTACTTCACTAGGGGGCAGGATATATCTAGAAATTCTGCCCTTATTTATCTTGGAATCTTGATAGGTCAACTTGGTTGACCTACAACTTTAAAAACTTCTGAAACCTAGGGATCATTTTGCTGTATTTAATAGCAGCTCTAGATTTGGAGAGAATATCAAATTATTAGGGGTACCATAAAAATCAATAATTTCAAACTGAGATGACAAGCCCTACTTAAAGTCACCCTGAATGTTCAACAACCAATCCAACAATGGAGGCCAAATCACACTACTGATCAATGAGAGATATGCATTAAAGTCCTAAGTCTGTAATCCAATGAAACAGGCCTAAAAGTTGTATAATAGCTCTAGACTTACACTCTTAAACTCTTTAATTTCTTAATAAAAGTGTAGAGTAAATACCTGAAAGTAATTTAACCTTCTACTTACCAAATTAATTTTGCAATTATACTTGCCCCTACTGCCTTTTCTCCCTTCTCTACCCACCCTCCTAACCATTTTCTCATCCCCTGCAGCTCTCCTGACATGTGACTAACCTTCAGTGAGCATTGTGCCCCCAACTCTCCCCGCCCCTGGCCCCCCGAAAAGAAAAAAGCATTCCCAAGTGTGACACTCAATCTGGACTTGCAAACCAGCTGGGATGCTCTATTCAAAAAAAGAAGGCTGAGAGCTGAATTTTTCAGTAACAAAAGACAAAGCACTTTTCCATTTGGTGCTGCAGAGGGAGCCAGAACCATGCAATGCGAGCAAATTGTAAGTCTAGAATTGGATGAATCCAATGATAGTGAAAAATATAGACCACACACACACACACACACACAAACAAACACCACAGATACCACAACACAAGGCACATACACACCCCTCCAGACCCTAGATCTGGTGGGAAGGTTCTGAAAGAATATTTTGTGTATTTAGAGAGGAAACATCATATAATTTATTTGGTGAGGAGGAGATGAGCAATGAAAGAAAAATAAAGCAATTTTGTTCTAACAAGTGAAAAGAGAATGAATTTTAAAGGGAGTCATAGATTCCAAGATTCCCCAGCCAAGGTAAGTAGTCAACACTCTCAAATTGACAGGCTGTCTGACAAGGGAGATCTTTTTTCATCAAGAGCTCTTTATGCAATTTTTCTGGGACACAGTTTAATAGAAGCTCACCTATGTGATATTTTCCCCTCTAAAACATAGTAATGGGTCAGAGTGCAGATGGGGAGGAGGAAAAGGTGAGGCAGAGAAGGTGGCAAATGTTAACAAAAAGACTGGCAAAACAAAAAGTACAAGGAAGAAACTCCTGATTGATCCCCACTAGGTACGTGATATTGCCACAGTGTCACAAAGGGAGATCCAGCACACCTTGCACCTCAAAACTACTACAATTGTAATAAAATACCACAATGACTACAGCAAACCAACAAAGACATTCTGATGAAAAGCAAAACACGTTAACCAGTAATTCTAGGTAATAAGGAGCTCATTTTCTGACAGCTCTTTCAAAATATACCAAAGGCATATAATAACAAGCTATAATGATGCTGGTGTGGTTTATATTGTAATATAGACAATTGAGAATCTGTATAACGTAGAGATTCTAGGCAAATTTTTAACCCATGCACTAACTGCCTAAAACGGTAGCCTACTCAGTCCAAATCATCAAACATTAACTGAGCACCCCTATGCCTGGAACTATATGAGAAATCCAAGGACAAGTCTGGCTTTAAGAAGCTGATTAAGTAGTGAGGGAAACAGGAAAGCAATATATACATACATATAAAATGTAAGGGATGGGATAGGACAGAGTTAGAACCAAAATCCAAAATGTAGCAGGGGCATTGTGGTTCTGTCTGGAAAAGCACTAAATATAATACTTAAGCAAATATACTCAATGAAATAAATTTACTCTATCCAAATATAAGATATGCAAATTTTACACTGGATTAAAATGTATTAAGTAATTAATTCCCTGAGTACCAGAACTTTATAGACTACTCTGGTGATAGTCTCTCCATCTAATGATGTTTGTTTCCTAATTTTTGAACAAGTTAATGATGATATTTCTGTGAAGACTGTTAGTTTCAAGTATAAAAGAAATGTCAAATATATTATGAAACAAGAAATGACTTGTAAAATAGTCATTGGAATAAAAGAGAAGGCAGGGAAGAATTAATTGTGATCTTAACCTGGGCTGAAAAGGAATAGTGATGGCATTAAAAGAAATAGGGAATGGCCATTTCTGGTCAAGATACTATAATAGTGACCAGATAAACCTTCTTCCCTGACACAACCAAAAATACCTATAAAAATATATGAAACAATAGTTTTATAAGACCCTGGCATGAGGCAAATAAGAAAATGCTCTCTCAAATACAGGGAACAAATAAGGAGAGCCTTATAACTGCCCTAACTTATTGCATAGGGTTTCCAGGATATAATGCAAGGAGGAGACACTGAAGCAGAACCAGATAGACCCCTTAAGTTTGAACAGTGCTCAGAGTCTGAGGAAACCAGCAGCTACAGGTCATAGGAAAGAAGTCTACATAGAGCATGTACCCCAGAGATCTTCAGAGAGTACTCCTGAGTATATAGCAGAGATAAATGCTTAGGTAAGAGGAAACCTCACAAAGGCTGGGGGGGAAATGCACTAAATGATTAGGAGAAACATTTCCTGGCATTTACATGAACTGTTACCAGTGTCAGCTCCACCAGCTCATACTTCAGAATATTGAGGAAAATATTCTGGAAGATCTTACAAGAGTAATGGGGAATAATAAACCCACAGAATGAGCACTTTTCCAAATCTTCCTTAATAAATCATAATAGGAAAACTCAAAAGGGTCAAACTCTCTCCAAGTAATTTTACTGCACCCCAGAAGAAACTTTAAGAACACTCAGAAAAATGCAAAAAAGCTATCACACAAGATAAATTTCACAATGTATGCCATCCAGTCAAAAATTACCAGGTACACAAATAAATAGGAAAACATGACCTATAATAAGTACAATAGAATTGATGAGGTGCTGCCAAAGTAGTATTTATAGGTAAATTGATAGCATCATATGCCTATATTATAAAAATTAGATCTTAAACCAATGACCTCAGCTTCCACCTTACAACACTAACAAAACCACAATAACAAAAAATAAAACCACACAAAAAAGCAAGCAAAATAAAACCAGTAAGCAGAAAGGAGGAAATCAGTGAAATATAATGCAAAAAGCAATAGTGAAAATAAATGCAAACAAAGAGCTGGTTCTTTAAGGTCAATAAATTTTATATATCTAGTCATATTGAGGTGCACACACGTGTGTGTGTGTGTGTGTGTGTGTGTGTGTGTGTGTGCGCGCGCGTGTGTGGGGGGGGGGAGGAAAGGGCAAGAAAAGGAAAGAGACTACCAATATGGATGTATAATCACCACACATTATATAGATATTAAAGGAAAAATAAAGGAGTATTATTGAAACAACTTTATGCCAATAAATTTCACGACTTACATGAAATTTTAAAATTCCTTGAAAAGACATAAATTGCCCAGCGGGGTGTAGCTCAGCAGTTGAGCGTTGACCCAGGAACCAAGTGGTCACCGGTTCGATTCCTGGTCAGGGAATATGCCCAGGTTGCAGGCTCGATCCCCAGTGGGGTGTGTGCAGGAGGCAGCCAATCAATGATTCTCTCTCATCATTGATGTTTCTTATCTCTCTCTCCCTCTCCCTTCCTCTCTGACATCAATAAAAATATATTTTTTTTAAAAAGAAAAGATATAAATTACCAAGGCTGACTAAAGGAGAAATAGAAGACCTGAACTGTCCAATATCAGGTAAAGAAACTGAATAATTAAAAAATTTTCTACAAAACAAACAACTTCAGGCCTAGAGGACTTTGCTGATAAATTCTATCTAACATTTAAAGAACCATAAAAATTCAACATAACCTCTTCCAAGAAACAGAAGAGGAGGAATATTACCCTATCCATCCTATAAGGCCAATATTACCCTGATACCAAAACCAGATAAAAACATCTCAAAGAAAGTTACAGATAAATTTTTTTTTCAGGAACATAGATGCAAATATTCATTTACAATTTTTTACCAAATCAAATACAACAATATATTTTAAAATAATACACTATGATGAAGGGGGGTTACCCAGGAATACAATGTTTAACATTTTTAAAAATGTGTATAAAATTTACATGTTAAAAAACTAAAAGAAAAATGACACGATCAGCTTGATCAACAATACAGGCATTTGACAAAACCTAACAGGCATTCTCTTAGAAATTAAGAATAGAACAAAACATTTTCAAGCATCTTTGAAAAATCTCCAGTTAAAACCATACTTAATGTTGAAAGATTAGAAACCCCCTCGCCCACCTGTCTCCTGTTACTACTTCCATTGCATGAAGCCTGTACACTCAAACAAAAAGACATCCAGATTAGGAAGAAAGAAACAAACTGTGTCCATTCACTAAAAATATGGTCGCCCATTTAGAAAATCAGATGGAACCTACAAAAAGCTGCTAGAACTAATAAATGAATTTAGACAAGTTGAAGGACACAAGGTGAATATACAGAAGTATATTCAATGTATATACTAACAATGAACAAATGGAAACTGAATGTTAAAAACAATACCCTTTATTATTGCAACAATAATATTAAATACTCAGGAATAAATCTGACAAAATATGTGAATGACTTGTATCATGAAAGCTACTAATAATGTTGAAATAAATCAGACATAAATAGAGATATATCCTATATAATAAAGGGGTAATATGCAAATTGACCCTCACGCCCTCACACAAGATGGCCACCCCCATGTGGTCAAATATGGCCTCCACAAGATGGCCTGCAGGGGAGGGCAATTGGGGGCGACCATACCTATGGGGGAGGGCAGTTGGGGGTGAACAGGCCTGCAGGGGAGGGTAGTTGGGGGTGACCAGGCCTGCAGGGGAGGGCAGTTGGGGGTGACCCGGCTGGCAGGGGAGGGCAGTTGTGGGTGACCAGGCTGGCAGGAGAGGGTAGTTAGGGGTGACTGGGCCAGCAGGGGAGGTTAGCTGGGGGAGACCAGGCCTTCAGGGAAGTGCAGTTAGAGGCAACCAGATCAACAGGGGAAGGCAGTTTGGGGTGACCAGGCCTGCAGGAGAGGGCAGTTAGGGGTGACCAGGCCAGCAGGGAAGGGCAGTTAGGGGTACAGGGACAGCAGGGGAGCAGTTAGGGGGTGATCAGGCTGGCACGGGAGTGGTTAGGGGGTGATCAGGCTGGCAGGCAGGTGAGCGGTTAGGAGCCAGCAGTCCCAGATTGGAGAGGGTGCAGGCTGAGCTGAGGGACACCCCCCCCCCCGCCCTGCCCAGTGCACTAATTTCATGCAGCGGGTCTCTAATATATTATGAAAGGTTGGAAATGAAATAGTTTTAAACAGTTAATTATCCCAAATTTGGTCCAGTATCAACATAATCTCAACCAACATCCCAGCAGGATACTCTGGAGAAATTGAAAAGCTGTCTCTAAACTTCATAAACAAATACAAAGGACCTAGGTAAAGCCAAAACAACTGTGAAGAAGAACAAAGTTGGAGAACTAACACTACTTGATTCCAAGACTTACTATAAAGCTACAATCTTGGCAAAAGCAGACAAACAGAAAAGTAGAACACAATAGATAATACATAAATAAATCAACACATACATGGACAACGGATTTTTTACAAAAGTGAAAATGCAATGAATTACAGAATGGGTAACTTTTTCAAAAATTATTTTGTAGCGCTAGCTGATTTGGCTCCATAGAGAGAGCATTGGCCAACAGCCTGAAGAGTCCTGGGTTTGATCCTAGTCAAGAGCACATGCCTGGGTTGCGGTCTCAATCCCCAGTGTGAGTCAGCCAAGCAATAATTTTCTCTCATCATTGATGTTTCCATCTCTCTCTCCCTCTCCCTTCCTCTCTGAAATCAATAAAAAAATATTTTTTAAAATGATTTTACAAAACTTGGATGTCCATATACAAAATAAATTTATTTTAATATATCTCCCACCATATACCTATATTTCAACCAAAATGAAACATTTACCATCTAGTTTATGTCATTTATAACTCTTTTTAAAAAAAGATAGGAAAGGCACAAAGAGAAGTTGACTCTGTTAACTAATCCTTGAGGGCTGATTCAGGCAAACAGCGCAAGACCAATAGTGTATCAACTTTGGATAACTGATAATTGAACAACTGGTTAAGCACTTTCAAACATGTTGATTAATTCATTCTTCAAAAAATAAAAATTCATATTTCATTTCTTTCTTGCTTGTTATATAAATCCTCAGGGAAACAGTATCAACATTGGTTTCCTTTTACTACAAAAATAAGAAACCAACACATAATGGGAGTAGACAGAAAATATTAAAAATTTTGTATAAAACCAACCGAGATATCACAGACTGCCATCCCACATATTATCAATAGCCAATAGCCTTTCCCACAAGCCCTGTCATATTCAGATCATATTCTAATATAAGGTACCCACTCTATAAGTAAGTGTTCTTCATTAAGAAGTGGAGAGAAGCACTTTTTCTGCCACATAGTGTTTAAATCTTAATTAAATTGGGAGTTTCTGAGCTGGCCACAACCAAAAATCACCCAGAGAAGTGAAACACTTGTGGATCATGTAAGAGCATGAAATGTGGATTTTCTTCCTACCTTAATGTCTACTGTGCATATCAATAAGGGTCTATATATTAAATATGCTAAGAAAGAGGCCAAGCTTTTCAATTAAAAAATCTGAGAAGAAGCTGAGTTAATATTTAAGTCAACCTTGTGATATTTGTGCTACCAGATATATGAAAGCATCTTTCTTAAGAAAAGTCAAGGGTCATCATAAGCTAGGTGAATAATTATGCAAACAGTTTTGAACTGTGCCACTGGATCTCTCTAGTAGTAGAAACAGGACAAAGCTGGTTAGTATAGTTTATATTTAATCACAAAGCTATCTCAGTGAGAATTCCAAATACATAACGTCATTAAGCCAAAGATGATGCAGTTTGAATTCTGCAAATGCACGGTAGCCAACAGTGTGTCACTCAAACATCCTTGGAGTCAGTCAACATTTACTAATCATGTTAACATCATCGATAAGATCCAGAATGGTTTTCTTACATGTTTCTGCTTCTACTTCCCACCACAATACTTTTTGTTTCATTTAGCTTTCCACTTGCCCTAGCAATAACAGTTCAATTTTTAAAAATTCCAAGTCTAATGGTGAAATCAGAAATATACATATATTTATTCATACAATTATATATTGCTTTGGAAATTTTTTTCTCAAATTGCAGGAAGAAATTTTCACAAATCACATTTCTCTTAATAAATCAATATAAAAAGACAAAGTCAAGAAAAACACTTATGCATTCATTTTGATTTGGAAATATTCTCACATATTAACAATAAGAAAACAAACCACAAATACCCTCCATCTCTGAGGACAAAGCCAGAGGGAGACCTTAATAGTGACAGCTCATAAATCCTAGCACAAGATCACAAATACAGCTGTAAGAAAACTCTCCCAAGGAAAATATATGGCATTAGAAAACTCACAAGGGAGATTAGTGAGAAACTAAGACCATATCTATCATTCAACAACTGTTCAAAGAGTATTTTTTACAGTTTATTTACTTTAAACTGTTCCAAAACAATTAAGTAACTCAAGGATGAAGCCCTAGAAAACAGAGACCGATCTCTTATATTCCTCTTATGTCTCTATAATAACAGTGTTTGGGACATATGGAATGCACATAAAAACAGTAACTGAAGGAAGAGAGTTGACCTGGAAGAGGGCAGGAAACCAAGTACAGTGACCACTTCATCCAAATGACTAATGAGCAGTTTCAGTGTTTTTATAAATTTCATTCATTCTATATAAAGGAGGTACAGAGAAGGATTTTGTAAAACCAGAAGAACCTATACATTTTCCACAAAATTTTTAATTCCTGCAAAATTAAAAAAAATAACTAAAATAAACTAACAACTGACATGTCTAAAAATACAGGTTAGTGGTTAAAAAATAAAATTTAGAAAAAAATGTGTTACATTCCTTTACCATGAATTATTCATAAGAAGCAGATTTCCAGGATTTCAAGATGAAAAGATCTACAATTACAATTCTCAGATAGCTGCCAACAGTTATGGCCCCCAAACACGAGGGCTTACCATTTCACATTCATCTCTTCTCAGAGAAAAGGCTTTTATCATCTGCTAAAAACAGTATGCATGAGGCCACTCCATTTAAGGTTTTTCAATATAATGTATCCACTGGGATCTACAATAGTCTAATAACCATAAGCACATCATGATTTTACCAAAGTGTATCATTACTGCAAAGCAGAAACTCTGAGGTGTTGCTCCTTGTACTAATTACATATTCATCTAAACTATTAACACTACCATAGTCCAGGCAATTCATGTTTTTTAAATCTACTTTTTAACAAGGGAAAGGGAATTTTAATTATTCCGACATCCATAACCTCTTTACACATATTACAGCTTCCCAATGTTAGAAGAATGAACCGTTTGCATTCAGTTCAACTACAGAAACTGGGAGTCAAAGAGAGCTAAAAACTCAGGGAAGAACAGACAATGTGCCAGTAGCAAGACAGAGGCTGAAACCCAAGACTCCTGATACCCAAGCACTTTCTCCAATAAAGTATTCATACAGCCTGAATAACATAACAGCAAAAATTGACTCCCGAATCCTCACTGAATATATTCTCAGCAAAACTGCCCACTTGCTTTCTAATTAGCTGTAGTGCTTAAAATATCTTTGTAAGTGAGTCTGGGAGTCACAGCCATAAAACAATGTAAAGACAGCTTCCCCTTCTTCAGCTGCCAGCATGTGACATGCAGGAGGAATAATGTTACTTCCCTGAATGAAGATCTCCATAATTGTTGAAAGAGGACCCTAAAGAGCATTTCTCATATCAGTTTACATAATTTGTCCTCAATTACCTGTACATATAAACACAATATTTCATATAGTCCCAACAAACAAGGAAAAAGTGTGGAAGGGGCCTGACTAATGTAAAGTGTTCCAATATCCTTTATGGGTCATTTCTCTTTCTCTGAATCACACCCCAATCAATTTTATACTTTGTCCCTTACCTGGTTGTCAAGGAAAGAAAATGAACTAGGTTGACATACAGGATAATAGTTAAGGACCACATCTCAAGAGTAAAAAAGAAAAGTATTTCTTATCTTAATCTCTTCATCAATAGCTCTATTTCTACCTCCAAGAACAGTCTTTCAGAGGGAATGTGGAAATGGGCAGGAAAATAAAGTTTTCTCTTAAATTACTGCTTTAATCTTCTTCAAAAAACAAGCAGTTTTATCTGTGCCACCAAAAAAAAAAAAAAAAAAAAAAAAAAAACCTTAAAAACTATTTTGAGCTGGAATACTGTAAGGAATAGTAACGACAATAGGTTGCTAAAAAAAAATAGAGCATTTCTACCAAAGTTTTACAATGGAAATGTGGAAACTGGGACAAGTGGGTGAACCCAAAATTAAAAATGCTAAGATCCCAGCCCTAAGTGCTATTTTCTACCGTCATTATGATTATCTTGTTTGTGTCCTTTATTCACCAAGATGGAATATGGAATCACTATGCCAGGGGAGCTATAATACTGTGTTTACTTCAAATAAACCTTTACCACATTTGTGGTCACTTTTTCAGGCACCTTATTTAAAAACAGGAGGCCTGATGCACGAAATTCCTGCAAGGGTAGGCCTTCCTTCCCCTGGCTACTGGCACCCAGGCTTCCCTCCAGCTGCTGGCACCAGGAACCCAGGCTTCCTTCTGGCTGCCAGCCCCACCCCCCCACCTGCACCCACCTTGACCTGGTGCCGCCCGCACCCACCGCCACCCCCCTCTTCCCTCTTGGTTGATCACCCCACCAGCCAGTGGCCTGGGCTTCCCTCTGCAAGGCAATCGTGGGGCAATGGTGGGGCCCCCTGACCAATCGCATCACACCTGCCTTGGCTGGCCTGGTGCCAGTGCATTTCATAGCACGGTCATCCAGAAGGTCATCTGGATGGTCATTCTGCTGTTTGGTCGATTTGCATATTATGCTTTTATTATTATAGATAAAAACCAAGGATTCTGATCAAGATGGCAACGTAAATAAATGTGGTTCTCACCATCTCCCACAAGCACATCGAAATTATAGCTAAATTACAGAACGACCAACATTCAAAACTACCTGAAATCTAACTGAACAGAAGTCCTACAAATAGGGACTTAAAGAATAAGCACTTCAAGATTGGTAGGAGGGATGCAGATGAGGGGCAGAATGCAGAACCAGCTGATCCCACACCCATGTGTGGCGGTTTAAAATCGGGAGGGTTATTTTGGCTGCAGAGGTTTCCCTGGGAAGTGAGGGATATCAGCCCCACACAGGCCCCCTAACCCAGGGTTCTAGTACCAGGAAGAGAAGTCCCCAAAACTTTTGACTATAAAAACCAATACGGATTGTGGCTGAGTGACATAGAGACTGCTGGAGTCCCAGACAGTTCCTCTTACAGGACCAGACCATGAACTTACTCTGAACACTCCCTCTGAGCTCCAACACTAGTGCATCAGCTTGAAAAGAACCTAGAACATTCCAGAAGGAGCTAACTTGCCTGGAATTAGAGAGAGAGCAGAAAGAGCAGCTTTCTCCCAGACTCTGAAATGGTGCTTTCAGAGGCCATTTTCCTTTGCTGGGCCCTCCCTGACACAGAGCTGGCAGGCAGAGCACCATATATGAATCTCCATCAACCTTACTCAAACTTTTTGTCCCATACTCGTGATTTCCTGATATAGCACCTCTACCTATTTACTTACTCAGCTAAGCTATTTACAGTGGCTTTTCCATACTTTCCCTGCCCCATGCTTTGGACTTTCCTAAAATCTCTCAAACAAGCTGCAGCTGGCCTCAGCATGCCCTGTCCTCACAGGAAGTGGCCCCAGGCCAAGAAATAGTATCAGTCCACCTTGGTTCATAATTTGGCCTCTCCTACAAGCTGAAAGCAAGTAGCAGCCATTTTCAGATTGCTCTGTAGAACATAGGCAGTGGTTGTCTTTGAACCTCCTGGAAGGTTCCAAAGCAAGTGCACCCATTAATCAGGTTTGACCTTGCCAGATTACAACCCTATGACCTCCACAAGTGACATAATCAAGGAGTGGACTCAGTGAGCACCAAAGCCCCATTGAAGCAAGTCCTGCTCCAGAGTCAGCTCCTGGATAACAGTTCTTCTGCTGTAGTTGTAGGCAATCCTCACAACCGATTTATCTAGGGGGAGATGGAGGAGGGTCAATCTCTCCCAGTCATGCAAACATCAACCAAGGCTCAACTACAATAGTACAGTGCACACAGCACACACAGGGGCACATCTGGAGTGTCCCAGCTTATGTACTAGGGTGGCTGAACCACTGGGCCCTACAGGTCACTTATTACACAAGGCCACTCTATCAAGTCTGGGAGACACACCTAATACATAGAAACAAACACAGGGAAACAGCTAAAATGCAGAGACAAAGAAACATGTTACAAATGAAAGAACAGGAGAAATCTCTAGAAAAAGAACTAAATGAAATGGAAGCAAGAAAACTACCAGAAACAGAGTTCAAAAAAATGGTTATAACAATGCTCAAGGACTTACTAATAACTTCAAGAAACTTAGTGAAAACATCAACAACATAAAAAAGGACCAGTCAGAAATGGATACACTAATTGAAATAAAGAATAATTTAAAGGGAATCAACAGTAGAGTAGAGGATGCTGAAATCCAATAAAGAATTTGGAATATGCCCTAACCAGTTTGGCTCAGTGGATAGTGTGTCAATCTGCATACCGAAGGGTCCCAGATTCAATTCCAGTCTAGGGCATGTACCTTGGTTGCAGACACATCCCTAGTAGTGGGTGTGCAGGAGGCAGCTGATCAATGTTTCTCTCTCATCGATGTTTCTAACTCTCTATCCCTCTCCCTTCCTCTCAGAACAACAAAAAGAAAAAATAATCCAAAAAAACTGAGAGTAGTGTAAGGAGCCTCTGGGACAACTTCAAGTGTACCAACATGCTCATCATGGGAGTACTGGAGGAAGAGTGGGAGCAAGAACCTGAAAACCTATTTGAACAAATGACAGAAAATTCCCCTACCTGGTAAAAGAAATAGACGTACAAATCCAGAAAGCACAGAGAATCCCAAACAAGATTAACCCAAAGAGGCCTAAACCAAGACATATGATAATTAAAATGCCAAAGGATAAAGCTAAGGAGAGAATCTTAAAAGCAGCAAGAAAAAAGCTGTTAGATACCTACAAGAGAGTGCCTATACGACTGTCAGCTGATTTTTCAACAGAACAACCAAGATTACTCTACCCCAAGCATGTCAAACTCAAAGGCTAACACGGGCCAAATAAACGAGGCATGTGGCCCACAGGCTGTGAGTTTGACCTGCTTACTCTACCCAGCAGAACTGTCATTCAGATTTGAAGGTCAGATAAAGAGCTTTCCAGAAAAGAAAAAAATAAGAGTTCATCACCACCAAACCAAAATTACGTGATATTTTAAAGGGTCTTCTTTAAGAAGAGGAAGAAATAGATCAAGAATAGGAAGAATAAAATGGCAATAAGTACATATCTATCAACAATTGAGTCTAAAAAGCAAAATAAACAAACAGGCAGAACAGAAATTGACTCATAGATACAAAGAACATTTTGATAGCTGCCAAAAAAGGTGAAGAGATTTAGAAGTTCAAATTAGTCACAGTCCATGGACACAGATAATAGACAGGTGAAGGCCTGGAATGGTGGAGGAGGACAATGGGGAGAAAATGGAGGAGGACATCTGCAATACTCGCAACAATAAATAAATAAATAAATAAAATACTACCTCCCCACAAAATAAAAATAAAAGCCAATATAAATCATATCTTTAAATCCCCTCAAAGTTTATACAACTGATTGATAACAGAAATGCCCTTATATTAATAAAAGCCTTCACTTCAATATTAATTGAGCAGAATAAAAAGACTCAGATCATGTCCAGTGTCCTTGGGTGAATTCCCTTAAAGAATTCACTCACACAGAAGTACCTCTTATAGAAATGAAAAGCCCCCAAAAGAGTTTAAGACAGCCAGTCCTTGACTTAATAACTCTTAAGTCTGAGAAACAACTCCATTAACAAAGTTATCTCTCACCCCCCAACTCCCACCCTGGTATAAATGCCCTGTAACTACCATAATAAAAAATCTTGTCTTTTTTTAACTTGGTTGAACTATCCCCATAATATTGGTTCCTATGGTCCTCTAAAATTTTTCATTTTCCGGTACCACAATTTTCTCAGTTTAAAAAGTGTCATTTTCAAAATGTAAGTAATTTAAACAGGTGGAATTTTGCATTTCTGGCTTAGCAGGACTGTGCTTCTCATGGGTAAGTAGGCTCTGACTCACAAAGCCAAAGGGAAGTTAGATTTGTGGGGGTGAGTAGAGGAAGACATTTTAGAAAATAAACAAGGCTGATGTGATAGGACTAGGTTCAGAGAGCACCAAGAGGAAGATGGGGGAGCTCCTAAAAGCATAAAAATATGTGCACTTCTATAAAGAAGCTTTAGGTTAGCCTGTAAGTAAAGGAAGTCAGTGAAACCTCTTGAAGCAAGTGGCATGGCTCAATTTGCATGTTGTCAAGATAACATTAAAAGGAATTTCGGGGTAAGGGAGAGAGATCAACCAAAGGACTTGTATGCATGCATATAAACCTAAACCAATGGACACAGATACCAGGGAGGTGAGGGCATGAGTGGGGGGAGAGTGTGAGGGTTGGTAATAGGGGGATGAGGACACATATGTAATGCCTTAATCAATAAAGAAGAGAAAAAAAAAAGGAATTTGGAGAATCGAACCTGGGAAAGGGTTGAAGAACATGAAATTAGAGCTTGAGAAGCCAGCTAAGAAACTCTGTTATAATATAGCTATTGTTTCAGGAGGACCTGAAAGTGCAGTGGCAGAAAGGGTGGAAAGTGGTAAGTGGAGAGGGACAGATGAGGAATACATAGGACAAATCTATAGATGTGCCACATGAGGAGGGACAGGAAGAGGAGTATGATTTCCAGATTTCTAGCATGATCTAGCACAGTGGTCGGCAAACTACAGCTCGTTTGCTACTCTGTTGACTTAACGAGTTTGCCCAGCACTGATCTAGCAGATTTATGGCAGATCGTTAGCTGATGGTACACATATTAACTAAGGGAAGAAACTGAAGAGGAAAAGGAAATTTAGGACAACTATTATGAGTTGAATGTGAAACATGTTGAGTTTGAAATGCTTATGATGACCCTGGTTAAAAACAACTGTGATACAATCATCATCACAGTTGTTTTTAACCAGGATTATCCATAAGCATTTCAAACAGATACTTTTCAATAGAATACTATGCTGCAGTAAAAAAGAAGGAAATCTTACCATTTGCAACAGCATGGATGGACATGGAGAGCATTATGCTAAGTGAAATAAACCAGTGGGAGAAAGATAAATATCACATGATCTCTCTCTTATGTGGAATATAATGAACAACATAAACTGATGATCAAAAACAGATCCACAGACAGAGAAGCATCAATCAGACCGTCAAACCTCAGAGGGAAAGTAGGGGAGGAAGGGGGTTATGGGGAGAGATCAACCAAAGGACTTGTACGCATGCATATAAGCCTAACCAATGGACACAGACACCAGGAGGGGAGAGGGCATGAGTGGGGGTGGGGAGTGGAGGAACAATAAGGGGATAAGGACACATATGTAATACCTTAATCAATAAAGAAAAAAAACACACAATTGTGATAAGCACCTGAGTTTGTGAATCTGGAAGCTAAGAAGAAAGATCAGGGTTGAACATTTAAATGGAAGTAGTCTGCAACTAAAAAAAAACAACATCCACTAAGGCAGAGATCTTTGTTGTTTTGTTTGCTATTTGCACCTAAAATTGTCTGCCTATCATAGTACATGGTCAATTTAATTAATGGATAGCAACAGAAATTGAGTAGTGCAAGAGGAAGAGTAAATCTTAAAGAACATTTATTTTTTATTTTTTTAGAAATTCACTGGGAAATCACTATTTTTAACAATTTCTAAGAAAGATAGAATTTCCAAGCACACACACAAAAATTTACAAATTATCTTTTGGAGGGGGAAAAACTTGTTAGCAAATCAGGAACTGCTTTAAAATATAATTCTGGGATCATTAATTATACAATCTTCCATCAGTATTCTCACTATAAATTTGGGGCCTAAATTTCCATTCAAATATTCCTTTTGAATATTTTAAGTTCAACTTGCCTTGAAAAGAATCATATACTTCCAAAGTAAATAGAAATGACAAAGAGTAAAAGATATTTTTGGTTTCTGTTTTGAGCAGATTAGCATTAAAAGCTAAATCTCTGGGCAGAAATATGACTTTTTGATATCAAGAGTTCCATGAGTAAGTGGGCACAACTGGGTATGTAACCACAGCAAAACCATCTCAAGAAAACATACCTATTCTGGTGGTTCATGTCGGAAAAAAAAACCAAGAAGGCAATTTCTGGAAATTCTGGAGTGCCATTAGATTACTTAATAAAATTACTTACCCAGGTACTTCCCAGTAAATTGCAGGCAAAAATGTGAGAATGCCAAAGCCTTTGTCTGTAGAACTAAGACCCCAGAGAACTGATAAGCGACACAGCACTGATTCTAACCCTCATTGATGCATTCAGTGGGACAGAGCATTGTTCTCAAAAGTTTCTTTAAAAGGCAAAGGGGAGGTCAAGAAAAATAGCATGATAGGAAACATACAAGTTTAAAGAACTTTAATACATATATCTGAAGGTATTCATTCTTTAATATATGCTCAGCAGTGTCTCCTTTTGAATTACACTTATTCCATCAGTCTCAGCCTCACTTATGTTGAGTTCTCCAGCAGGATAAATGGCTGTATTAAACTGTAAATTTAGCAAGGGCAGTTTCCGTGGTATACATCTTTCTGTTATGTCAGAGACTTTTGTATAAGGTTTGCACACAAAGGACGCTCAGTAAATGTTTGTTAAACCAGGAAATATGGGGAGAATGAATTAATTAGCCCAATTTAAAAGGAATTAAAATTAAACTGTTTTCTAAAGTCAAAATATTTTCGACAGAGGGCATGTGGGACAATAATTTTATAGTGTAAAGACATACTATTTATGCTCTGATACTAAAAATAGTTTGTATTTTTATGATAAAACAGTAGGGCCCCACATAAATATTTGCATGTAAAAGAGTGCTCAGTAAATTCCACCTGACTCCCACCCGCCTCCCTCTCTGTCTCTGCTGCCTGTCTGGTATCTTTTGGATCACCTCTGGAAATGGAAGTCTGTAGTTTCCCTGGGCCAGCTTTTCCTGCCAGCACTAGCTATTTTACTATCCTAATAGGCTAGGCCAGTGGTTGACAAACTGCTGCTCGCAAGCCGCAGCCACCACTTGCCGCTCTGTTGACTGAGTTTGCCGACCACTGGGATAGGGGCTTAATCAAAAGGAACAACAATAGTCTGTAATTATTGGAATCGAGGGTCTAGGTCAGTGGTCGGCAAACTCACTAGTCAACAGAGCGGCAAACGGCGACTCGTGAGCCGCATGTGGGCTAGGACACTGGGAAGACAGCCTGTGTGACATTCCATAGAGAACAGCAGACACCATAGTCTTGGAATAAAATTTTGCCTGGTGGGTATGTGCTGATCAGTGTCTCATTTTACATTCATATCCCCAGAGAGGGAAAAACAAAGGTCATATTGTATTGGCTTTTTTTTTCTTGTAAGCAATTAACGTTGGAATGTAACAAGAATGTGTGATTAGCAATGTTGTCAATTGGAAAAATAATTATTCCAACCTTCAATCATGCAACTTTAATTATTGAGTACATTCTTCTATGTGCTGCAAACACTATAGTGGAGACAATGGGTATGGTTACTTTCCTTCTGGAGAACCTAGAGTCCAGCAGAAGGGATAGACTTTAAAGGATACCAGAAAGAAAAATCTGTAATTATACATTAAGTGTTAAGTGTTAGAAGATGAAAAAGGTGAGAGCAAAGGAGAAAGGTTAAGAGCAAAGGAGAGGCAAGGGCAGACCCTGGGTAAAATATGGCCAGAAAAAGCCTCTCTAGGAAGGTGACATTTCAGCTCAGGCCTAAAGGGCTGGAAGAAGCATGCAAAGAGCAGAGGGAGGAACACTTCAGGTGGAGAGAACAGCATGATGTATAAGGTACCTGAGCTAGGAAAGAACTTCACATATCGGAAGAAACGAAGGAAGGTTAGATGGGCAGGAACCAGTGAGTGAGAGAGGTAATATGAGGTGAAGCTAACGAAACGGGGATTTGGATAATGGAGCACAACAGCTCAGAGGAGTCTGAATTTTATTGTGAATACCCTGAGAAGCCACTAAGAGGACTTGCATCTGGGAATGATATGAGCAAATATGTATTTTTAAAAGATCACACTGGCTGCATTATGGAGAATGGATTGAAAGGGCTCAGGAATGGAAATGTGAACATGGGGAAAAGTAGCTCAGTTTTTCAAGGCAGGGATAGCTCATGGTTTTAAAGATTTACTTCACTATGTGTAACACTAGCCTGGGCCCTGTGTCTCACAGTAATGTCCTCAGGGAGCTTTACTGTAGCTGGGGAGAAGCGACACGTATGCAGGCAACTCTACAACAGGGTACAAAATGAAAAAGGTCAAAAGTGGGTTATAGAGTGACCATATATTCCAGTTTTCCAGAAAGTCCTGATTTATGCTTATTGTTCCAAGGTAATTATTAATGGTGCCCTCTTTAACTCTCAGAAATGTCATACATTAGGTGGTACATTCTGAGGTCACCCTTGTAATAAAAAGGATTATGGGAATTCTAAAGAAAATATAATTAATTCTGATAGAAAAGATCCTAAAAGCCCAAGAAGAAGCAGATTTGAAGTTGCCATCAAAAAACAAATATGACTATTGAAGGCCATTCTAAACAAAGGAAACAGCAGTGTGGAGTAAGAACGGCACTCATGCAAATAACAACAGAGCTACAGCTTGGTGTTTATGGAGAGTATGGACAAGGCGAGGCTACTGGGAAGGTATGCTCGAGCTAACTTAGTTACTAGGACCTAAATGTCCTACACTAAGAGGCTTCGATTTTATTTAGGTGGTTATGGGTCACTGAAATTTTTTAACAAGAGAGTACAATGGCAATGAGTGAAATAATGCTGAACTTTAGTAAGAATCCAGATAAGGTAAGTATTGTACTGTTAAATATCAATATGATTTTGAGTGAAAAGGGCCATCATGGTGAAGGGAGCAAGGAACCAGGTGGCAAAGGCAGCTTCGAGAGCTAATCTAAGTGGTTTTCCATGCAATCCTGGCTGGATGGAGAAGCAAGCAAGAGGCACTGGATGGAAAAAGTGAGAACAGAGAGCCAAGGAGCTGAAAGTGTAGCCTGAAGGCAAGCTCAACAATGGAGAAGGAGTAAGAGGGGCTGTCAGGTTTAAAGAGGTCAGAATCACCAGGGAAACGGTTTCTAAATTCCATATCCTTCCCTTTCAATATCCTGATATGTCAATTTGACTCCTAACTCTACCTGGAGGATGAAGGGAATATATAAGTCCAATATATCCCCCTTCACACACAGCTCCACAATCACACCCTCTCCGTGCCTCTCCCTATCCTCCCTCACTGCCACATCCATTTAGAAATACAGATTTAGAGTTTTAAAACAGGGAGGTAGGAGGTAGGGGACAACTACACGAATGGGTTATTTAAGTTTAGAAAAGTATCATCCAGCCTTTCAGCAGTGAGTGCAGGGTCCACTATCCAGCTTTATATTTCACCTGAAAGATAGAGGCATTTCCCATCTTCCTCCTATTTCTTAGGGAAGTTTGATGATAGTATTTTTTAAGTCGAAAGTCATTATTAATAATCTTATTCATACAGTATGATAATTTCATTAGCAACTGTTCAGTAGATCATTTTTCACCCATCTCCAGGGTAACAGCATTTCTGGTCTCATAGCAATGCATTAAAAATGAATGCTACCTACTGTTGACACACCTCAGGCAATTGTTAAATCATAAGTGTAGGTTTTGCTATTTAAATGAAAATTCTTCTGAGGGTTTTTATTAGGTTTGATTTTAGAAAGGAAAATATTTCCTTTTGGATTTGTGGAACCCAAACCAGAAATTCAAGTAAAACATTTTATTAAGCCAAAGCTTTCTTTATGATGAAGAAAACAGTTAATAATTGTTAATCCCCACAAATAAACAGGCAATATTTTCAGAATTCATTCACACCTGCTCCCCAATACTGCCACCAAATAACACCAAACTTTGTAATATGGAGAACTCATTAAACTTATACAGCTTAAGAGCTCAACACCTCTGGGGTGCTGAAGGAAGAAATAAATAAATAGAACCTAAAAGAAAGAATAATGAAAAACTCCAGTTACCATGTGTATGAAAGCTGTGTTATTTGAGGGAGTTGGTAAGTTTAAGGAGAGAATAATACAACACAATTATTCTACAAACCCCTACCAAAAAGTAGCCATTTTGAAAACACTATTTTCTGTAATATAATATCTATAGCGTTTGGCAGAAGCATTTCTTTTTTTCCCAGTAATATTTTGGGAAAGAACTCAATTAGTAAATATATGGAACAAGAACACAGTCCTGGTATTCATAAAATTATTTTCACACAAAATGTTTTAATTTGTTATGTTTTGCAAACCTAGTAATATTTTCTTTCCCTTTTCCAAAAATAAAAATGAGTACAATTCAGTTTACTTAAAACTATTACTCATACAGCATCTGCACTGGAGTTACCCTAAGAAGTTGGCGTAACATGCGGATCCCTACCCAGGGGACTGTGGCTCCAGAAGTCAGAAGTGATGCCTGGGAATTTGCACGTTCACAAAAGCCCCAGAGTTGTTCTGAAATAGTAGTCCAATAACCACCCTTTGAGAAACAATTTTCTGTACGTTCCTTATCCAGAAAATGCAGCTAATTGCTTCTCAATCTAATTATAGCTAATCTCAGCCACTCAAAACCATCATTCACAATCAGAACCTGTCCACCTTTGTACATGATTTCAAAACACGTGACACAAGCGCTTCCTGAGCAAACACAGGTGCAAACAGTTTTCACAGAAAGACCTGCTACAACAGCATCACTGTAGGTGACATGCAGGAGAAGTGGCAGCTTCTGCAGAGCTGATCAATGAGTGCAGGTAAAGTGTTTCAGCAGCCTCCGGAAAGACACCAGGTGGGCCCTTGACAGGACTTGCCTGCATTTGTGAGGCACTTGGTTTCTGCTTCTGTGTGGGTGTGTCTGGGAGCACAAATGTGAGGATTCACACCCCTAGGTGTGAAAAGAACCAAAGCTCCTACAAGAACTTTGTTATATCTGCTTGGTATGAAATCGTCAACTCTTGCAACAATAAGCAAAGCTCCAGAATTCATTTAGAAAGCTGGAACAGGTTCTTTTAGACATCATTAGGACCCAGCAGTAGCTCAAGTGCACTGAAACAGTTGGGTTCCTGTGGCAAAGCAGGTCTAATGGGACTGAGGGTTAAGTACAGCAAGGGGTGTGTCATAAAGGTCCTGTATGCCCAAGCCTCAGGCACTCTCTAAAAGCAAATATCGGTCCTACTTAAACAAAGCATATAAATTCCGTATAATTTTGTTTCATACTCTTCACTGAAATATTCAAGGGAAAGCTAAAAAGAATGCAGTAATACTGTATTCTATCTTCATATTTAATTAAAAAGAGAGCTAACAGCACTTCCAAGAGGGAGGTCATTCCTTGTTCAGCACAAGATTTCTCCGTTCGAAGCTATTTTGAGAATGGGCAATAAAACAATTCAACATATAAACACTTACAAAAGCTACCATTTCAGAAATGCTACTGATGCTTTAGCCAACAACTCTGAAGATGTAATAGAAATGACAATCCCTGGAGGCAGCCAAAAGAGAATCAAGAACATTATCCACTGTCAAATTTCAATCAAACCCACCATCTTCCTCTTCCCTCAGAGTGCCTGGGGCACCAACTGCCTTCAACAGAATTGTATCATAGAAAGAAAGGTTTATAGAAAGAAAAGGCACATGCAAGAACTTAAATATAAATGTCTCAAAGTTCAAGAGATCACATAATCATTTTGTCCTGCATACTAACTCTATGAACAACAGAGGATGATATCCTACAAAAAACTAAAAGAGAATAGTACAAGATGATAGCAGATTTAAAAGAACTTTACAAGTTTTATGCATTTAAAGAGAATCACACAAAGGTGACTTGTGGGCAGATGGCTTGGTTTCCAGCCCAATGAGTACACAGTTGGCTCTCTGGGCAGGATGAGACATTCAACTCTGCCTATGTGAAAATACTGAATCTTCAAATGCACCTTTGGCTTTTTCTCCTTGGAAAAATAATTACAAATTGGGCATCAAGACATCCAACAGTTTTCAAGTAACACCACACACAGTTGCCTGTGCCTGCCTTAAAGCCCACCCACAATTTCATTTTCAATTAATAGCTCCTCGAAAGGCAGTAATGAAAGCAGTTGCTAAAGAGCATTCAGATGTCATGAAAGACTGCAAACCAAAACTGTAAATAGCTTATTATGAGTCGCCTGTCACCACCATCAACTCCCACGGGAATCTCGCAACACGTGGCTATCACAACCATCTGCTCAGCTCCCACCAACACCACTGCAAACCACACAGCCACCCACCCACTCCCACCTCCCACTCACTACCTGTCATGCACAGATTTGTGTGGAGATGGGATTGCTGTGAGGAGATTAGAATGCAGAACACACAGACGCTTATTTCATGTTCTGCAATTAAAATCTGACCACATGCAGATAACATTTTAATATCAAAAGAGGTAAAATGTAAAATTAACACAAAAATGCAGACTTTAACGAAGAAAGGGAGTTCTGTCTAACCTCATCCATCAACTATTAAAGGCAGAGTGGCTAAATCTTGTTACAAGAAAAACATGTTCCTTCACCATTCAGTCACAAATATTATAGGAATTCATGGCAGGTAGAGCTGAAAATCATATCTACACTTTGTCCGTCTTACTCCTCTCTAAAATATATGGTATTTAAATGGCCCTTTATTATAAAATTTTGCATACACATACATATAAAAAATCCTTAATTCAGCATTAATGAACTTCACTGTTTTGTGGAACAATTACTATAGGTCTCAGGATTTCTCAAGCTGAGTTATTGGCCATTCTTTTCATTGCAGTTCCTTTTCCAATGTCAGCCTATTCTTTTCCAGTCCTTTTTATTTTATGAGATGATAGTCAATGTGCTATGTCCATTTTTAGCAATATTTACTAAGTTTTAATTTAAGAATTATGTAAGTCACTTGGGATACAATTTATTACCAGGCACATCACTCCAAACACATCTGTCTCTCTGAAGCCAAGTAATATTTATGCTCTCTTACTAACATTCAGAGCTGACAACATATCCCAGACAACAAAGTAAGGTGTCAGGAGACATGGAATAAAAAAAATTGTAGATATCAAAACATAAACTATCACTGCTCCCAAATGCCAAGTTAAAACAAAAAAAAAGCAAAACACCCTTCATATAATTTATTATATTAGTCTCAGGTTTCCAAACAAGTACCTCCAGTATAATGCACAACCAATTCTGAACAGCAATAAGCCTGAACTGGGGTTTCCTCAATAACTGATGCTAAAACCGGCATTTTATCTTATTTCAATTCAATCAAGATTCTAAGAGCAATTTTAAGCCAATCTTTCTTCGCCTAATCCTTCATTTTATGTTTTATTCTTATTTCTGTAGTTTCAACAAAGGGAAAAATGTAATGTGCAACTTAAATTCATAAGAAGAAAAAAATAAAAATTTATTTAATATCTGTTTGTAATTTTCATGTAACTACGCATTTTTAAAAAATATTTTTTATTGATTTCAGAGAGGAAGGAAGAGGGAGAGAAAGACAGAAACATCAATGATGAGAGAGAATCATCGATGGGCATGTGAGCCCACAACCTGGGCAGGTGCCCCTGACCAGAATCAAACCCGGGACCCTTTTAGTCCACAGGCCGATGCTCTATCCACTGAGCCAAACCAGTTAGGGATTAACTAAGCATTTTTTGAAAAACAAGTGAAATCCCAATTAACACATTAAACTTGAAACTTTGAAGTATGAAGTAAAAATGATTTAACTGGAGCTCAAATTTCTTGACTCTAGCTCAGGTACCCTGTATAAAGTCATTTAACATTATAACAAAGCAAAGTTCATATATACTTTTATTACTAAAGTTCCTAATTATATCAGTGTTTCAAGTGCTCTGATTTCCAGGCACCTGTAGGCTTTAGAGTCAAGCTGGATAAATACCTGTGTGATTTCAGTCTGGATTTCCACCCAAAACTAATTAGCAGTTCTTCAGAAATGTGACTTTAACTGGGTCTGTTTAATCAAAGTTTTCCATTATGAATCCTCCTTTGCAAGTTAATTTCTACTAGTAACAAATCTCACAGAGAAGTCCTTAGACAATCTGAGTCAGTCCAACTGAAATAAAGGATCAGCCTCTGGCAGTAAATGCACTCAAAAGAAAAGAGCACAGGTGAGAAATACTGCCCCATTAGGAAAAGTGGAAAGTACAGATGGTGGCTTAGCCACCTGGACTCTTCTGTACTAACACAACCAGTTATTCCAAACAAAGTCATGCAAAGCAGATGAAACCACCAGGCATAGCTCTAACAAAAGCTCTAATTTTAAAGGTGTGGCACTGGGATCAATTCCTCTTCTTCCAGAAATCAGTATACATTTTTGGTACCCACGGTTTATATTTTTGTATACAATTTTGTTATCTTCATTGTAAACTCCAAATCCTCCACCAAGTTTAATACCGCCATACTAGATTTTCAGAGAGAAGAGGAGATTTCCATTCCTTACAAGTAATACCTACTCAGTTCAATTTGCATAAAAACTTTAAAACCACATAAGGCATTCCTACATAAGCCATTCTTACCAGCATGTTTAGAATCTACCTGGCTGAACTCCTGAAATAATCTTGAATTCCTTTATTCTTCCCTCAAATGGTATTCTTCTGTGGCTAGAAGCAATTTCAATAGGATACATCTTTATCTGGGAAATTCTGCCCTTAGATAAATGGAATTTTGTCACCTAAACTTCAGTTAGGAAGGAGACTCCAGAATTTAGTTTGATAATCCATCCTGTTGTCTGTTAATCAGAAGAGTTCATATAATCCCAAAATTCCTCCTAGTTCAATTAATCCTGTATCCTCTGGTTCAGTTCATACTGGAGAAACAAAGGACAGACAAATGCAGTGGTCGGCAAACTCATTAGTCAACAGAGCGGCAAACCACTGCTCCCGGAGCCACAGTTTGCCAACCACTGTACTAATGGATTAAATGGAGATTTAGAAATATCCATTCATAACCAAATCTGAGAATTCTCTGAACTCTCATCAACTTTTCCTCATTGCCTCTCTATTTTTAAAACTGCCTTGTTCCCTCGTTGTTTTAAATTAAAAAATACTAAAAATTTAAAATATCCCTTATGGTCTAGAAGTTAGACATAATGAAAGAAAACTCAAAACACTAGGAAGAATTAAATTTTCCAAAAATGCTACTGAGAAAGTCATAATTTGGCTAAAAGTCCTGGCAACACATCACTTCATTGTGTTCTCAGTTATTTCATTGTGACTTAGTCTCCTAATTAGAGAATAAAGCTCCTTACCAGAGAGGACCTCTACAACCTCTGTTTTGCTTTTCCCTCTCCCAAGTCTAAGTAGGAACAAGAAACTAACATGTCCCTATTAGTAAGAGCTAAAACTTTTTTATATAATGGCTGAATGCTCACATAATGAGCAAACAATTCTGTGTAGAACAAATATAGGCCTGGGGGGTGGAGGGGTCAGAAAGACATGTACTCTTTTGTGTAACAGTTAATTTTTAAAATATATATATATATTTGTATATGTTTTTATTTATTTCAGAGAGAGGCAGGGAGAGGGAGAAAGAGATAGAAACATCAGTGATGAGAGAGAATCAATTGGCTGTCTCCTGCACGCCCCCTACCGAGGATCAATCCCACAGTTCAGACATGTGCCCTGATCTCCTGGTTCAAGGGTCAATGCTCAACCCACTGAACCACACTGGCCAGGCTACTTGTTCCTTTCTTTATTTGTTTAAACCCCTTTAGAAATTAAGGAGAGTATTCAAATTTGTCATATAAAAAAAATGCAACCATTTTATAAGACAGTTGCCAGCTCAACATCTTATACGTCACGCACTCTCACAATAAAAAGATTAGTTGCCTTCAATGAATTCTCAGGGACAGGGGGGAAATCCTATTATTTCCTGTCCACTAAGGAGTAACATCTTCCCATAATTATAGGAAAGCTGTGCATTTAGATGTCTGCTCAGGAAGTACCATTTCCTAATAAAATGCAAAAGTAATCCACTCTCACCTAGTCAAAAATAAAGACTAGATTCTCAGCTACTACTGCCCTTTTTCATCTCTACCTCTTGTCATTAGAACTCATGCAGTAAGAGGCACTAAGCAACAATCCATTAATTTAGAAATTCTCCTTAAGGCCAATTCTCATCTCAAGGTCCTCTCCCAGCCAAGAGGGTCAGGTTCAGTTACTTTATCTGATAAGAGGCCAAGATAGAGAAAAAATAATTGTAATGCATGCAAGCATCTATCAAGATAGAAAAGCAATGGCAAATATCCTTAGCACAAGTTTTTGAACAGATACTATGGCCATTGAACACTCACCTGTCACCCTTTACCCATGATAACACAACAGATGGCATTTGTTTGGGCTAACACAACTAAGCCATGCTTCCTTCTCCTACTAGGAATGCATATCACTCCTCTCCTTTAAGTGTCTTCACAGAGCCATTCAGTTAGACTCCAAATCTAAATTACCTTCCGACCTAGTATGGTCTTCCTTTCTGGACTTCAACAGCATTATATATCTCTGCGTTAGTCATACTTTTTAAAAAATATATATATATATATATATATTATTTATCTCAGAAAGGAAGGGAGAGGGAGAGCGATATATAAATATCAATGATGAGAGAGAATCATTGATCGGCTACCTCCTACACCTCCCCTACTGGGGATCAAGGCCACAACAAGGGCATGTGCCCTTACTGAGAATCAAACCATGACCTCCTGGTTCTTAGGTCGACAGTCAACCACTGAACCAAACCCCAGGCCATAAGTCATAATTTTAAAGAAACATGGAGCTCAGAGGAAGGGGCCTGAGAAACCTCTCATTTTACAGATGGGCAGGAACAGACCATGAATTGTTCAGGGTTTCATAGCAGCACATGTGACTTTAGGAATATTACAAATGAAAAGTATTAAAGCTTTATCTCAATTATCAACTATTTCCCTTTCCATTAGAAAAATAACACTTTGACTTGGATAGTATATGTTGGCATCAACATTGAAGATAAGAAAGATCACTTGTTTTTAAATCCCTTACAATGGCCAAAATCTGATACATTTTTCCTTCTCCTTGATTCATAACAGGGAGTCAATATAATTACTTTTCAAATATTTTAACTAAAACAAGGATAGGTTTAATTTCTCTAACACAAAAAAAAGCTGATCATTAGGACCAATAGCTACTCAAATTTGAGACATACAGTCCTAGCCTTCTTTATGATCACAAACCATTTTACCAGAGGACAATGTAGAAAGGAAAGTTTTGAGGACAGAGAATAGAAAAGTCAGGGTCTGGGAATAAGAGTGTCAAGGATTAGGAACCATGGCTTAGTGTAGGCTCAGAATTAAATTGTTTGTTTATTTATTTATTTATTTATTTATTTAGCCTGAAAGGGTAAGATGCTTCTGCTTACCCTGTTGGGAGGGAGGACCTGGGGGAGAGGTGGTGGTTACACTGCAACCTGTCCACTGAGAAAATTACTTTTCTCATATATCTCACACACAAGGCATGACTTGGGAGTCACAAATACCACAGGAACATCACCGTTTATGGGACATGGCCATTCTTCCCCCACCCCTCTGTCTGGAAAAATAAATTAATAAAAATAAAAATCATCATCCAAATGTGCCTGCTTTCAAACTTTCCAGCTTTCTCTGTTCTCTGAATTTGGTATTTTATTCAGTTTATTCCTGTGCCTTCATAGGCTATTTCCATGACCAAAATCACGGCCTCTGACCAACTACTCAAGGAATTTCTAGAACCCCTACATTGTAGATCCCCTACATTCTATGACCTGGAGTTCTCTTTCCCTTCATGCGTAATCCTCTTCTCAGTCAAGAAAGGCAAAACATACAGAGATAATAAGCAAGCGAAAGAAATATGGGTCTAAACCCTGGCTCAGTTCAATCCCTCACTGCTAAGTGGCCTGAGACAAGCCACTTTCTCTCTTTGAGCCCCAGCTTTCCCATCTGTACAGTAATCATATCACCTACTAGCTATGATTATTGTGAGAATTACAGATTATATCACACAAACTCTTATTAAATGACTAATACATGGCATGCATTAGATAAATGTTAATAATCCTATATAATAAAACCTAATATGCTAAGTGTCTGACTGTTCGACCGTTTGACCCATCACTATGACGCGCACTGACCACCAGGGGGCAGATGCTCTGACTGGTAGGTTAGCTTGCTGCTGGGGTCTGGCCGATTGGGACTAGGCGAGATGCACCGGACATACCCTGAAGCCCTCCCACAGCCCCCAACCCCCATCATGCACCAGTAGGGTCCCTCAGCCTGGCCTGGGCCCTCTCACAATCTGGGGGCCCTCAGAGGATGTTGGAGAGCCAGCTCTGGCCCGATCCTCACAGGCCAGGCTGAGGGACACCACCAGTGCACAAATCTGTGCACCAGGCCTCTAGTTACTAAGGTAACTGTGAACTGGCATTTCATACCAGGACACGTGTTCCTTTAGAAAAGCTGCCCTGTATGTCAAGTCTGGGGATACTCACTGAGATTCTTCTGAGTCAATGTTGAAATCTATCACTTTAGATGTCTTCTCAGGAGTATATCCTTTATTACCCATCAGGTTGAACTCTAATCCCAAAATGTCCACTAGAATTTATTGAAGCTTTTGGTCCTTCTAAACTTTAACTAAAAATCATCACCAAAAAATATATTCTTGATGCTTTATACAAATTATTTCCAAACTGGCCTTACCACTACCAAATAGGAACTTTCTAAGACTACAAATATGTGCCTCTTCCCCTAGAGATTAATTCATTAGGTCCTAGGGAGGGGCCAGGGATTTGTGTTTCAAAGAGGATTATGATATGATTCTAATGACCTGTGAGGTTTTGGAACCACTGCTTTATGTAATCCCAGATCTTCCCCCTCTGCAGAGAAACATGTCCAAACTAGAAATTACCTCTTTAGTTTCTAATTAGAACACCTGCTCTGTTTCCTTCAAGTGGTAGTCAACCCCACCCAGTAGTCCCACCAAAGACAAACAAAACACACCCAGAACACAGGTAACACAGCAGACACTAAAACCTCTAGATTTGTGCAGAAAAACTGCTATAAGCAGCTTTGTTTCTCATTATTAATCTATCTCATGTGGAGATTTCCACAGGCAGAAAGGCTCTCCGAATGCCAAGAGCTATGTTTTCTTGTGGATCATTGAAACCTAATTATTAACAGACCAGTAAGCCTCACAATCAGACTTTCCTAAAGTCAGAAGATCAGAAAGATAGCCTTGAATTATGGGCTACAGAGAGCAAGTAAGGATCCAAAAGGCAAATTCATTTCTTCACTGCTGCTCTCCCACATGCCACAATACCTGAGCTTCCCAGGAAGATTGAAACCTCTGCAAGGCACTGCTTGCATGTACATAACCATTTTTCGCACCTCGGAGCCTTTAGATACATGGTGTATGTGATCAAATTGGCCTGTTCTGTTTGTCCTAATTATGAGGATACCTCCCCTACCAGTTGGTATACCTTGACTACCATCAAGACTTCAGTTAGTCTGCCTGCCCTGAATGCCAATCGCAGCAGCATCGAACTTTGTTACACAGAGCACATATGACTAAAAGGGTACCATGCTGAAGTTTCAAATCATCACAAAAAACACTGAGCTTGGTTTGGTATACTGTTTCAGAAGCAAGCACAAAGCTCTGCAGGGCAGCCTTCCAGCATCCCCCACGGATGTCTTCTCCACCTGTCAGGAAGAACCACTGAGGAAGAGGTACCTAAGGAGGGGATTTTTCAGCCATAGGAAAGAACAAATCCAAGCTTCCTCACCTGTCTGAGTCCCTTTGGCATCTTCTTTCTCTTCCCAAGGTGCTGGCAGAGATTGCGGTCATTTTCTCGATCTGAGCTATAATGATGTGGGTGGCTGAGGCGGCTCTTCTTGGAATGAAAGGACAAGCCGTTGGTGAGTGCTTCTCGTTTCTTCTTGGTCAGAGGGGTCTGGCGTTTCTCCATACGTTCCTGAGGCTTAAGTGCTACATCTTTCTGTAGAAGAGAAGAGAAGGGAAGGGAAGTGGTGGTTATATAAGTATCTAGGGTCACACTCAAAATATAGGCTAAAGGCTAAAATGAGTTTACTAAAAGGGAGGGTGGGAAGGACAGGAAAGTGGGATATGAGAATACTAAAAACTAAGAAACTTGGCTCTCAATTTTTCTTAGTTCCTAATGCCACCACAAATATATCCTTTCTATTCTTATTGGGCAAAAAAAGTCAATTAAGCACAAAGTACCTGTCCATTAAATGTGATTTCACTGCTCCTGGGACAGTGGCTTTCTATTTGATTTTGTGCTGGGTCCAGCACACAATATTCCCCAAGAAGGCTTAATACACTCACTTCCCAAGAAGATACATCAATTATGTTTTGGGGGGAAAAAAGTACTAAGTGCATGCACTATTCAAAAACAGCAGCATAAGACTGAACATCCCAGGGCCAGGTGGATGTGAGCCAGCAAGAAGGATACTGTCAATTCATACGATTAAGATGTTTCCTTAATGCATTATATTTTTACCACAAGTTCCTCTGAGCATCCGTAATTCCCATCTTCATTGCAAAATGTAACAATATTATCACCAAGATCAAAAGCAACTTTTCATTTTTTCCTGTGTGTGTTTGGGGGTGGAGGAAAAGGTAATAGAAGGGTAATGGATGTTCCGGAATAAAAAGTAGC